>CAUIVZ010000001.1:40419229-41019229 GCA_961763995.1 Juglans cinerea | reverse complement strand
TTATCTTTTTCCAAATTCTTTCTTTTATAATTATGAATGTATTATATTTGGACTTACCGACTAGAGAAGGCAAGCCCAAATACTTTTCAAAGCTGTCATATGCAACAACACCTGCATCACTACCAATTAGTTCCTTGCTTCCACAACTTGTGTTAGAACTAAAGAACACTGATGTTTTATGTCTATTAAGTTTCTGCCTTGAAGCATTTTCATACTTATCTAACAAAGACTTAACATTGTTCCATTCAGAAGTAAGGCTTCTATAGAAAATCACACAATCATTTGCAAAGAGCAGATGATTGATTCTAGGACCCCCTCTTGCCACTTTAACACCTCTCATCTGCTTATCCACTTCAGCTTTATTTATCAATGAGCTTAAACCCTCAGCACATAAAATGAATAAACAAGGGGAGAGAGGATCCCCTTGTCTAAGTCCACGGTTTGGTTTAATAATGTCTCTTGCACTTCCATTCACCAAAACAGAATAGCTCACACTCCTAACACATCTCATAATCAGGTCCACCCACCTCGAATCAAAACCTAACTTCCCTAAGAAAGCTTCGAGGTAGTTCCATTCCACTATATCATACGCCTTCGACATATCAAGCTTCAAAGCCATACTCCCTTGCTTACCTTTCTGCTTAGTTTTCATAGTATGGAGCACCTCATATGCTACTATAACATTATCCAAAATTAATCTTCCAGGAATGAAAGCACTTTGGCACTATGATATTATTAATGGTAGCATCTTCTTTAGTCTATTTACTACGGCCTTTGATGTCATTTTTTAGAAAACAGAACATAAGCTAATAGGTCTAAATTCCTGAATATTTATAGGAGTTTTTTTACCTTAGGTATTAAAGCAATAAGTGTGTGATTCACTGTTTGTGGACTGCCACCATTTATTAAGAACATCAAGAGCTGCTTTACATACCTCCTCTTTCACTGTTTTCCAGTGCTTTTGATAGAAACCAGTACTGTAACCATCGGATCCAGGAGCTTTATAAGGAGACATTTGTGCTAAAGCCTCTTCAATATCTTCACAAGTAAAAACCTTCCACAGCTCCTCTCTCATCTGTTCAGTAACTCTCCCTTCAACACAATTCAAAACAGCCTCTATATCCCCATCTGATGGTGTTGTAGTAGAATAAATCCCTTCAAAATACTCTTTAAAAGCTTTCTCAATTCCTTCCACTTTTGTTTGCAATACCTCATTTTTATCTTTAATCTAGAAAATCCTACTCCTTCTCTTTCTTGCATTTGCACATGCATGAAAGAATTTAGTGTTCTTATCCCACATTTCATACCAATGAGTTTTAGCTCTTTGCCCCCATCTAAGATCCTCCTGATCTTGCATTCTCCCTATCTCTTCTTTTAATTTTTTTTATATCCCCCACTTTTTCTACACCTTCATTTAACTGCATTTGCCTTAAAAATTCATTTTTCTATTTTATTTTCTTCTCTCTTTTCTGGAAAATATTATAGCTCCAATCACTTAGAGCGCTACTGCATAAATGCAGTCTTCTATGTATCCCCTCCACCAGGTCTACTGAAGGCACCTTTTATTTCCACCCCTCTTCCACAACCTTTTCACAATCTGCCTCAAGGGACCAGCTTAGTTCAAACTTGAAATTCCTCTTCCTCTGAAAAACCATTCTCTGCCCCTTACTTGCATGGAGCAAAATAGGCTTATGATCTGATGTACATGATGCTAAAGTCTACACTTTAACACTTCTATAAAACTGAGT
Organism: Juglans cinerea; assembly: GCA_961763995.1. Lineage (NCBI taxonomy): Eukaryota > Viridiplantae > Streptophyta > Magnoliopsida > Fagales > Juglandaceae > Juglans > Juglans cinerea. The sequence goes on along the minus strand of CAUIVZ010000001.1, from coordinate 41,017,481 downwards.
CCACCTTTCATTTGCTACCACACGATCTAATCTCTCCTTCGTAAAAGACTCATCACAGTAATCGTTGCTCCAAGTGAATCTGCAATTTGACCATCCCATATAAAAAATGTTACATCTTTCAAGCACATTCCTGAAACCCTCCATTTGGCATTCACTCCTAGCCTTTCCCCCATATTTTTCCTTTTGTACTAGGATTTCATTAAAATCTCCTAAAACACACAATAAATGATCATGTGGTTTTAGGGATTCTAATAAATTCCAGCTCTCATGTCTCCTACTAGCCTCGGGTTGACCATAAAAACTAGTTATTACCCACTTACAATTTTCTCGCTTATCTATTACCCTTCCATTAATGTGGTGGTTTGAGTAGTTAATAAGCTCAAACTGCATCTCCTCTTTCCAGAGTATCGTAAGACCCCCACGTTTTTCATCTGCACAAACTGCAAAACAACCCTCAAAACCTAACTTCTTCCTCACATATTCTGCTTTAACATTTTTCAATTTAGTTTCCATTAAGAAAACTAAAATGGGTTTTTGTTCCTTACCAAATTGATAAGGTCTTGAACTGTCCGGGGGTTCCCAAGCTCCCGACAGTTCCGGCTTAAGGTTTTCATTGTTGTTGGTGTGGTTGCCAAGCAACCTCTGCCAAAGACACATCTTGTTTCAATACCCCCTCCTCTCCCTTTTCCATACTTTTTTTTTTTAATTTTTTCCCTGTGTCACACTCATCAGATTCCCTGCTCATCCTCTTCTCACCCACCTTCACTTTCACTTTGGAAGACTTCCCACTAGCTCGTGCCCTTCTTTTCCAATTCTCTCCCTTCTTCACCATCGTACCAGAGCTCCCTTCCAACCCACCTTGCACCTTCTTCTGATTAGCACACACAAAAGAACTACTTATAGTATTGGCCCCTGCTTCACACAATATGGGGCCCCTTTCTTTTTGTTTCCCACACACAAGTTCCTCCCTACCCACAGCAGAATTTTCCTCAGAAATTTTCACCACCACCTTATCTCCTTTTTTAACTCCCTCATCCCTTGCTTTGGAAAATCCTCCCCTATCTTCCCCAAATTGCCCTTGCCATTGTCCTCCTCCCTTCTCCCTTGTGGCGGTCACCACTTTGGTCCATCTCCCAAGCTCCTCCCTCCCTTTTTTATTCTCCCTCACCCTTTCATAGCTACTTGTAAAATATAGTCTACCCCCAAAATCTGCCCTTATCCATGCTCCATATTGATTCAGATTCTCATCCCCTTTCTCTTTCTGTATTTTGCATAACTGATTATCATGCAAAACCCTTCCACACGTAAAACAAATCCTAGGCAGTTTCTCATATCTAATCGGAATCCAAATCTTCGATCCATTAAACATGAGGGTCCTACCTCTTGCTAATGCCTTTGTTAGATTAATCTCTATTTTCAATCTGAGATATCTTCCCCAACCTATCCTCCCTTCATCTACCTCAGCTTCCTCCACCTGTCCAATCGAGCTCCCTATCCTCAACCCATATCCTTATTCATCATTGCAAAAGGCAAATCATGTAATCGAACCCACATAACCTCATGTGTGAAGAGCATTTTACCTGGCTGGATATCCCCTGAGAATTTCCTAATGATGAACAAACAGTTGTCGAACAGCCACGGCTTCCCCTCTTCAACCCTCTGTTTGTCTGCGTGTGTGTTGAAAATAATCACGAACAAGTTAGCCCCCACCTCCTGGAACATAGCAGGTTTACTCAGCTTCCATATTCTAGACATGGTTGCTGAGATGACGTTCCTTCTGATAGTCCTGTCCATACAAATTTTGCCAATTAAGCACAGCTCCCCCTTCTTTGAAACAGCCTCCGATTCCTCATCATTTAGTTCGATGGTCTCCAGTTCTTCCTCCGATAGCTTCATCTGCCTCCACAAGTCCTCCAGATCTTCCATGGAAACATTTTCCTCAGTCTTACCCCTAGCTCTGTTTCCCTCCCTGTCTCACACTCACTCAGTCGAAAAAAAAAACTCTCTGTTTACCCGTAGCTCCCTCTCTAAGAAAGAAACACTCTGTTTACCCCAGTGAACAAAGACTCGCACAAAATCCCTCACCAAAGTGAGTAAATATGACCTCCACCACCTAGGCTGTTATTGCCCTAATCGTCTCCAAGAAGGCGACGAGAGAGAAAATGGTTAGAGGAGACTATATCTATTTCATATATGGTTCCCACATACTAGTATATGAAATTATTAAATCTTATCGACTAATTATTGTGCAAATTATAAAATATAACTATGAAGTATATTCAATATATAGACATAAGTAATTAGGTTACATATTATATATTTAATTATAAAAGTGATATGCTTATATTATTAGCTAATATATATATATATTTATATATACATAGGTGTATGTATATATTTATCAATATATGAATGAATTTTAATCGAGTCGAGCTAACGAGTCGACTCGGGCATAAACAAGCGGGCTTAACGGGTTTTAGTGAGTCGAGTCGAGTCGAGTCGAATTTTGTTGAGTATGTATCATTTACTAATCAAGCGGGTATTTGCTTTCACGAGCGAACTTTTTTTTTCATGAGTCGGGTTTGATTCAAGTTTAACGGAGTGAGTACCGAGTGACCTATCGAACAGACTGGTTTATTTACAGCCCTAATCCTATCACATTATACGGTGACATGCATTGTTAATTTTTATGAATTCTATCATTAGAGAGGTAGTGAAAAGCGCAAAATATATATCTAATTTGTTTTGATCAGAATATGTAAGAGATTATGATTATCAGAATTGTTTATGGTTACTGATAAATTAATTGAGCATTTTTATTAATTAGTAAGATTATAATAATATATTAACTACGATGATTGTAGCTAGCCATAGAGGTTTTGAATTCTAGTTCATATGTTGATATATTTGCAATATATTGAACTAGGTCACAATGAATATTATAAGTTCTATAAAATACTATCACTTGAACTTATTATATGTTATGATCTTAAGGGTTAAAGGTTTAACTAAATTAATATTTAACAGTCTTAAGGCTTTCGGATTAATGGTTGGATCTTTAACAATTGGTATCAGAGCAAGGACCACGTTACTAGTTCAAGTCACGGAGAGGGCGACCTATAAGTTGGATTAAAATGTCTTGGTACTATGTATGTGCATAATGTTAAGTCATTGAATACACATAGATGAGTGAAGCTTCTAAAAGGGAAAGGGCTATCACCGGGTTAGTGAGCATATAGTGCCGCCGTGGACATCAGATTCGAAAGCGTGATAAAATGTTATAATCTTAGGAGTTAAAGGTCTAACAAAATTAATATCCGTCTTATAACTTTTGAATCAATGGTTGAGTCTTTAACATGTTACATATTCATCAATGGCAAAGATTTTTAATCTTATTAAATTATTGAACACAAACACTAACTGCGGGTCACTTTCATTTATCAAGAAGTGAGGTCTTTCTTAGTCAAGATCTCAATAATATTGAGTTATCACATCATAAGTGTTGTTAGAACTTTGATTGTATAAAAGTAAAGGAGATAGTAAACTAATATAATGCTGTAAACAATTAATATATAGTATATATTATACATCAATAATGGTAAGATTTATAATTAAAAAGAATTTCCGAGACTGATGAGATATGTCAAAGTCGATTCTTATTGGTCATATATGTTAGGATTATATTTTGTTTATTTGGCCCCTACCCTGACTCTATTTGATGCTAGAATCGTGATTTTGGCTTAATTTGTTTTTACAGATAGATGAGATGAGATAAGATGAGATGAAAGTTAAAAGTTAAATAAAATATTATTAAAATATATTTTTAATATTATTTTTATCTTAAAATTTGAAAAAATTGAAATGTTTATTTTAATTCATGTGAATGTTGATCACATGAAAAATTTGAAAAAATAAATAAAAAGAGAAAAAATCTATACTTATCAACTTTGATACTAATTTAAAATGTGTAAATTTCGTACAATTTTTTTAAAAAAATAGTGAACGTGATTATTAAAATGTCCTGAAAAAATTACTAGATAGAATCTACTTTTTTTTTAATTAACAAATAAACGGTAGTCCTTCAATTTGCATTAGGGGTGAAAACCGACCCCTTTAGCGCGGTTTTTGGGCAAAACCGACGCCGACCGACGCTTAAATTTTGGAGGAGAAAACCGGTTGAAACAGGTCGATGGGGAGGATAAACGCCGACGCCGGCTGATGCTTCATTTTTGTGGCAGTTCACGGTCGGTTCTTAAACCGAGCTTCGCCTAAGAGAGTAGAGACTAGAGAGAGGGAGTTGCAGAGAAGAGAGAGAGCGATGATGAGAATTGAGACGCGAGGAAGAAGACGGATTGATATCGAAACGACGCCATTTGGTTTAAAACGGCGTCGTTCTACTTATTTATTTTTTAATACGTTATAAATAAAACGACGCCGTTTGATTTATTATCAAACGGCGTCGTTTCAATTATGTTTGAAACACAACTATAGGAGTAAACGACACAACTATAGGAGTAAACGACGTCGTTCCACTTAAACTTAAGTAGAACGGCGTCGTTTTAAGTACAGAGTATATAAAAAAAAATTAATTTTTTTAGTCGGCCGGTTCAGCGGTTTGAACTAGGTTTGAACCGACGCCGAACCAGCCGATATCGATTTTCTCAATTTTGTACTGCACGCCGACCGGTTCTCTACCGGTTTCGGCCGGTTCCGAGTTTGGTCGACCGGTCTAAGTCGGTTCCCGTCGGTTCAGCAGTTTGAACCAGGTTTGAACCGATGTCGAACCGGCCGATATCGATTTTCTCAATTTTGTACCGCATGCCGACCGGTTCTCTACCGGTTTCGGCTAGGTCCGAGCTTGGCCGACCGGTCTAAGTCTGTTCTGGTCGGTTCTCCGATTTCCTGTACAATCCTAATTTGCATAATAACCCCTCAATGTATCCAAATTCTCAAGGAGGAGTGCCTAACTGGCCAACTTTAGACGGAAGCTTTCGCGAACTCTTTCAATTTACATAAAGTCAAGAAAATAACAATTAAAAAAAGAATGAACAGTACAGAAAGCTGCCATAATAAATGCGAGATGAAACAAAAAAAAGTCAACCAACAAAGTGTCTAACTCAAACATTAATTCGATCTACTGAAGTTGTTGTGTTTTATCTTACATTATTAAACTTATTTTCCCGTGGATGAAATGTAGCCACGTTACCAGACAGTTCCTGTTCTTTACGCAGTTGAACTGACGTGAGATGAGATCTTTAAGAACGGTGCAACTCCCACCGCTGGGCGCTGGGAGCTCCAGCGGCTCTGCCATAGTTTTGGAATGAGTTTTTTATTTTTTTTTACATATATTCTTTTACAATTAGAGATATACAATATAGAGATATACAAATGAGTTAAAAATTTTACATTTAAACGTTTGGGTACACAAATAAAATAAATCCAACTTAGATGAGATGGTTTGTGTTTTATCTTGGTATTAAAGAGAAATGATATTTGTAGTCGTGAGTGTGCAAGCGCCGTGCAATCGCTTTAAAAAAGTGAATAAATATGAGACTCATATGAAAATAAATTAATTTTTTAATAATAGATTTCATTTTTTTTCAAAATAACTACACGTCATTTACGCATTTCACGACTATATGTTACATTACTCGGGTATCAAAACCGGCACTTAGACGAGACGAGACGAAGAATATACGTCATTGACTATAGGGTGGTGCTATAGCCCCCGCTGGGGGCTCCCGCTGGGGCTGTAGTATTATTTAATATATATTTTATTTAAATAATTTTTATATAGATTTTTTAATATTTTAAAATATTTTAAAAAAATAAAATAAAATTAAAATATTATTAAGAAAATATTTTTTTAATCTAAAAGTAAAAAATATATATTAAAAAATACTTTCTTAATCACGAAGTAAAATAAAAAATTATAAAAAAATCATGATTAAGAAAATATTTTTTAATAATATTATGATTTTTTTTAAAAATATTTAAAATAATCATATTACAGCCTCCGTTGGGAGCTCCCGTTGAGCTTAACATGTACTTTTTTATGTGTAATTTTTTAATTTATTTTTTATATAGATTTTTTTTACACTTATAAATATTTTTAAAAAATAAAATAAATTTAAAATATCATTAAAAAACACTTCCTTAATCAGAAAGTAAAAAAAAAATAATTAAAAACACTTCCTTAATCAGACAATAAAAAAAATCATTAAAAAACACTTCCTTAATCAGTAAGTAAAAATCAAATCATTAAAAAACACTTCCTTAATCAGAAAGTAAAAAACAAATCATTAAAAAACACTTCCTTAATCAGAAAGTAAAAAAATACTTTCTTAATCAGAAAGTAAAATACAAATCATTAAATATTAATTTTTATTCTACTTCGTTATTAAGAAAATATTTTTAAATAATATTATAATTTTTATTTTATTTTTTAAAATATTTAAAATTATTAAAAATATCTATATAAAAATAAATTTAAAAAATATATATAAAAAAAATGCTACAGCCCCGCTGGGAGCGGGAGCCCCCAGCGGGGCATGTAGTATTTTCCTTGACTATATTGGGTCCGGTACTTATGCGCATCCAACTGATTTTGTCAACAGAAAAAATAATATTTTTTCATTTTCTAAGATCAACTTATTTTTTCCGTAATCATCAACGTCTGTTTATTAATTATTTACTTAATAGGATAAACATTCATTATTGGGTATTTTATTTTAGATATAAGCCAAACATATATATAAATATATGCTTTAAATTCTAAAATTTGGATAATAAAAATAAAATAACAATTTATAAAAGACATACAAAGCGGGTCATAGTTGTTGTAATTATTTTGTGTGATGTTTCAATTTGAGTACAGCTTGATAAGAAATTATATTTACAGTACTCGTAAAATGTGCATATATTGCATATATAATTTTATAAAAAAATAGTAAATTTAAGTCGTATATAAAATAAATTAATTTTTTTAATAATGAATTTCATTATTTTTTAAAAAAATTACACAACATTACGCACTCTACCCCTGCATTAATATATATTACTCATTTTCAAGAATTTTGAATTGGAAAAGACGTGATGATCAGTGAGTGCATTGATGAATTTAATTAATTAATTAACTGGTGAGAAAACTGCATACATGCATGTGTTCTTTAAATGCTTTGACCCTTGGCCTGCTATGATCTGATGATGAAGATGATCGGGTTGGTTGCAGGTTGGTTGGGGCCCTTGGGGTTCCTTAATTAATTAATTTAGAGCATTCAAATCAAGCGGCCAGGCCAGATTTTCCGTCATTAATCCAACCTCTACTAGTATTCATCACGTCACTTTGCTCCCTTTCCTCCACCGCTACCCATTTCCCTTCAAAATTTCCACGGCCAATGCCACTGGCCTAGATCAGTTTCACACCGCTAGAATAAGAAGTTCTTTGTTTTTTCCAAGCAACAAGTTTTAACCTGGAATAATGCAATTATTTTCATACAATGAATACAATGCATAGATTTGACATGGTTTTGACAGCCAAATACTCCCAGATCCAAGATTGAGCATACATTTATAAGAGAAAATCGCAAAGCAAAACTCAAGTTTTAAATGTATATGTTGTATAAGCATAAAGTATTTAGATCATATTGAGTGGAACACGTGTATAGAGATAGCAGGTTGATGCTAAGAATAAAGCGGAACGGAATGAGGAGAGCGTAGCGTACCGAGCGGAGCGGAGCAATATTATTAGAATTTACTATTTTATTGCCGAAGATGTAATTTACATGATACGGTACAAGAGTATTATTGAAATTTTCTAATACTTCTTGTACGATTAGGGTTTAGTATAAATATATATGATATAAACTTAATTCGATACTTAGTGAAAATTCAACCTCGCTTTTGTGAATGCAGTAGGCACACTGCCGAATCACATTAAATTTTGTATGTTTTTTCCTTTTCGTACTATTCATCATAATTGCCGCACGTTGCACAACAGTATATAATTAAAAAACAGCGTGAGTAAAGTTTTGGGATTAGATTTAGGTATCTGGAAGATCGATGGATCGAGCTAGCAGGCCACCTGGGTCGTTCCAAGTCCGAGAAGTGTACATGCATGTGCAGCTAGCTAAAAATTCCAGAGAAAACAATAGTAACGACAACACACTATCTCGGGGGGGAAATTGCTGTCTCATGCACACAATATGATGCAATGCATGGTGCCACGGTTGTTGTTCTGTAGTGCCTAATTTATTGCTGCAATATCATCTTGATCTCTTCCTTCAAAAAGCAAAACCAATATCATCATGATCACCTTGAACAACTGCGACCAACCCTCACTTTAATGTTCAAGACAATGGAACCTAGAATTCGGGGTTCCTAGTCAAACCCTCAGATATTTCCTAATTATCAAAGTGTGGAATTAAGGATATTGTCGGTACAAGGTACTTATGGTGCTCCGGAAGATACCTGATCTTAAACAGTAGTACTATGCATGTTAGCAACTTTGCAAGCAAATGGCAATTTGATTTTCTTAAATGGAACTTAATTGGTAATTATTAGTATAAAATGGGGTCCATTTTTTATGCCCTTCCCTATAAATGGATCATTACAGATCAGGCTGCCTAGCCCACCATTACATCTTCTTGAAAACACATTATCCGATCACTATTGTCATAGATATAGCTTGGCGTAATGGAGTCTGGAGAGGGTCTTAGGTCGAGAACTCAAGCACTAAAATCTATCAGAACAAAGACAGCAGACAAAGGAAGATTAGAAGATGCAAAAGACAACAGTGAGTTGGTCGAAGAAGAGCCATTGAGCCCATCGGCTAGGTTGTTCCATGAACCAAACTTCAATGTCTACATCATAGCCATCATGGGTTGCAAAACCAAAATTCACCAGGATGTCGTTAGAGCCAACTTGCGTCACACTTTGCTTAAGCACCCTCGCTTCACTAGTTTGCAGGTACCAACAATAAACATAATTCTTTCTTACTTCTTTTTATTATTCTTTAATATGATGATTAATGGGTTTTACATTTGTTTCAAGATCCCCAAAAGAATTCATGTCTGTTTTTACTATAATTATTTTTCTTTACCCTATTATATTCTAACCGAAAGAAGCGCATGCATGCAGGTTGAGGATGATAAAGGAGATATGAAATGGGTTCGAACAAAAGTGGATTTAGACAAACACATAAGAGTCCCAGACCTAAATCCCGACATGGAATCAGGTGACCAGTTTGTGGAAGACTATGTCTATAACCTCAGCAAAACAGCCATAGACAGGTCCCAGCAGCCTCTCTGGGACCTCCATCTTCTCAACGTTAAAACCTCAGATGCAGAGGCTGTTGGCATATTCAGGATCCACCACTCTCTTGGCGATGGAACTTCCTTGATATCTCTTTTACTGGCATGCACACGCAAAATCTCCGATCCTGCAGCTTTGCCGACGGTTCCAGTGAAGAAGAAGAAGGAAAAAAGCAGTAACCCTTTGTGGCTTTCTCGGTGCTTTATTGGGCTGTGGTGGATTTGCCGCCTCTTTTGGCACACTGTCGTCGACGTGTTCATGTTCATAGCAACAGCTATGTTCCTGAAGGATACAGAGACGCCTCTCAAGGGCCCGCCTGGCGTCGAGTTCACCCCTCGGAGAATCGTTCACCGGACGGTCAGTTTGGATGATATCAAGTTAGTGAAGAACGCCATGGACATGGTAATTAATAATTCCATCTTCTGCGTCTCCTCTACTGCTACTGCAATGTTATTTCTCGGTCGTTAATATGTTTTGGTGCTACAGTCAAAGTACTTTTGAGCATATCATTAATATTGATTCACACATTAAATGATCGATATTGACAACACTTGGATAAATGGAACAGTGAGTTTGAGGGTCCCCCACACTAGGAGAACTCTCAACTCGGTGAAGTTCTTCTGACAACTGGAGACCCGGGTAGAAGTTATGCCTAGCTCGTACCTAGAATCTAGCTAGTATATTGATCAAGGAATAAGGGAGGATTTCTAGAAGAAAAATGTAGAGCCACCCTTTCCAGAATGTTATTACGTACCCTGTATTGTTTATTCAGGATTAATACATTTTGAGTTGGATTAAGTGCTGTGGATAGCCGTAGTTAAATATAGCACTCACATTGGTCTCTTCTTGCCAAGTTTTAGTTAAAAATAAATGCTATGTATTATCTCCTTATTTTATTTAAACACATATATTTACACATAAATATGTATATAAATATATTTGCATAACTCTGTTTTTTCTTAACACGTTTTCAGTTTTACAATAGCTCCGCATTTTTTTTTTGTAGAAAAATTCTTTTCATCAGCTACTATTTATTAACCCCACACTATATAAAAAAAAAATTATAATTGTGAAATATGAAAATGAATAATAATTGATGCATATAATTCTTCTTTTACAAAACGTCAAACATTCCACTCTTTATTCTTTTTCCCCTCTATATTATTATTTTATTCTTTTTTTAACAATCATATCTTTTTAAATTCTTGTCACTCTCTTCTTCTACTAGAGAGTGAAAGTTGATCAGAAGAGAAGGGCTGGTCATGAGTTTGGTTATGGCCAAAGTAGCCAAAAAAAAAAAAAAAAAAAAGTTAGATAAACACAGCCAATTATGTCATGTTAGACAAAAGAAAAAAAAGTAGGGTGGAGGCTAAAATAAATTTTAGAAAAGTGATTTCTTTTCAAATTCATAGGGTTACTGTAATTAAAGTTAAAAATTCATTGTTTTCAATCTCGTACCGTACCGGTCGGTACAGGTACCATGCATATACGTTTCGTATCGGCCCAAATACCGACCGTACCGGTCTCAATTTCAGCTTGTACCGACTTATATTTCGGTCTGTACCGGCCTTCAATTTTATTTTATTTTATTTTTTATTTTTTCAGACTACAAACTTATTTTTTGACCTTCAATTCAGATTAGACTATTTATAATTTATATATATATATATGTATTTTTATATAATTTATTCATATATCGACTATCTCGAAACGGTACACGAAACGATACTTGTATCAAAATATTTCGTTCCAGTGCCTTAACTGGTACGACTTCCAATACGATATTTAAAACATTGTAAAAATCTGCTCTATTTTTAAAGATCCGGATGTAGACGGCCGGCCAGTCTTTGTGCTTTTTGTTTTTTGTTTCTTGTTTTTGCCAGAATTTGGCCAAAGAACCAATTTGGTTAGTCGTAGGAGAATACTCTTATAATTGCCAAAAAAAAAAGTAGATGAATTTTATTGACAAACATGAAACACCAATATTGAATTAAGCAAACAGCACTGTTTAAAGACTAAATTGACATGATGCTTTTATGTGTGAGGTTTGCAGACAGTCAATGATGTAGCTCTGGGAATCACTCAGGCTGGTTTATCCCGCTATCTCAACAGGAAATATGGTAACTTAATCATTTCTCAGGTTAATCTGATGCATTGTGTGTGTATATATATATATATATGTATCTGTAATATCATGTAGTCACCATGTTTCACTGTGGCATTGCATGCATGCGCAGGTAATAAACTTCCCAAAAATATTCGCCTTAGATCAACCCTGCTCATAAACATAAGAACATCTGCAGGGATTCAGGTGATATACATAAATCTTTATTTTTTATTTTCTTAATAATTAGAAGCGCCATTAATAATATTTATTAATTCCAATTAATTAGATGAAGATCTCTTACTTTTCTGTATCAAATACTCTATATATAATGTATATATGCAGGCTTTTGCTGATATGATGGAGAATGACACAAAGGCAAAGTGGGGAAACTGGATTGGTTATGTCCTCCTTCCCTTCTCCATTGCATTACGGGACGACGACCCCTTAGACTATGTTCGTCGAGCAAAGGCCACCATTGATCGAAAGAAGCACTCCTTTGAAGCTTTATACACTTTTTCCATTTCCGAGTTCATTCTCAAAACTCTTGGCATTAAGGTACTATCCATTAATTAGTCTTTCTATTTGATACACTATATATGTATAATGCGTGTGTAGCTTGAGGGAATTGCATGCAAATCATGCATATAATATAACTATGTCTAGCTAAAAGAAATTATTTGCATTTATTTGCCTAAACATAGATGATTAATCTATTTGCAAGCCTACTTATTGATGAGTAATGCTAGGTACAAGTTTCAAATAGATAAGTCTCGCGTAAGCCTTTTAAAAAATGTGGACCCTACTAAAAAAGAAGAGGTTTTTTTACACTTTCTCAGAGTGGAATCCACTCTTTTACAAACGACTTATGCAAAACTTGTCTATTGAGACTTATACAAATCATTTGATCTCTTTATTGATATGCCAAACACACTGATGCATGTGAAAGCATACCATATTATAAGATAATATAAAATAGTACTATTATTTTTTTGACTTTTTTCTTTAACTTCTATAATTGTAATGGGTCTCGCAGTAAACGGTGTATTTACAAGTTGACTGGTAATTAGTAGAACACATACAAATATGCGCAAATGAAGTTGCATCATTCTCTTGCTTGACAGCGGGCGAGTGCTCTATCTCACAGAATCATCACTCACACAACAATGTGCTTCTCCAATCTAGTTGGACCCTTGGAAGAAATTGGCTATTATGGTCATCCCATGGCTTATCTAGCTCCAAGTTGTTATGGTCAACCACATGTAAGTACTGTTTCTTCTCCATTGCAGGCTTAAAGTTAAGCATGATCTGAGTTATTTTTTAGTACTTTTGCAACTCATGAGCTGAAACTAATTAATCCAGTACTCTGCGTGCATACTACTTTTCGCAGGCATTAATGATTAACTTCCAAAGTTACATAAACAAGATGACCATTGTTCTGTCAGTTGATGAAGGCACAATTCCTCATCCCCGAGAGCTATGTGACGATATTGTCCATTCTCTTGAGCTCATCAAGAATACCGTCATAGCAAAAGGGCTAGTCAAGGAATCTCATAACACAAATGGGACTTGTTCTGAGAATTCCAACTCCATAATTACTTGAGGATAGATCAAATTTGTGTAAACTACTATAGTTGTTATTGATGCCCGATCGACATATCTTTCACAAGTGTTTTTTTCCTCATGATTTCTTACTGTTACAGCATGATTATTAATTATATATGGTTGTGGCATATATCCTATGAACTCTGAATAAGATGTACTCTCCTCGAAGCCTTATTTCAGACCATGGAAAGCAAGTTTATTCAGGAGTTTGCTGTGGTGACTAGTAAGATTTGGTGGAGAAAGAACACCTTAGTCTTTAAAGGTGTTTTTGCTCACCCGAAGGTAATTGTGCAAGAGGCAAGAATCATCTTGGATGTGTTGAATGAGGAGGGTTGTTAAGCCAGTAAGGTCTGTACTTCAGCTGAGGTTTGACAGGCTCCACCATCAAATTGGCTCAAGATGAACTGGGACAGTGCAGTGGATAAGGCTAGAGGTATCGTTGGAGTGGTGGGAGTGGCTGTGAGGAACAGTTCAGGCAAAATCATTGCAACCTTGAGGATTAAGAAGCATCTCTTCCCTGATTCTTTGCTAGCTGAGGTTTTCGGAGCTCTTAAAACAGTACAATTTGGACTGAAGCTTGGTCTAACACAAGTAATTATTGAAGGGGATTCCCTTCAAGTCATCAACAATCTTAGAAGGGTCAAAGAAGGCTGTAACAGTGCAAGTATGTTTGTTTGTGAAGCAAAACAGCTCTTAGAAAATTTTGCTAAGTGGGAGGTTTCTCATGTAAGGAGAAATGACAACTCTATAGCTCACTTGTTAGCAAAAGATGCTCTATCCAATTATGATCATTTTGTAACTTTGGAGGATCTCCCTCCTCGTATCCCTTTGGGTTGATTAAATGGAAATGAGTTATTTCTTCAAAAAAAAAATATATAATAATAATAATAAGATGTACTCATGTACCTTAATTTATCGATTTGACATATTAATGTCATAAAGTACATTTAAGCTAAGCATTGCATTAATTTTTTTTTGTTCCAGTAAGTACCACTACAACAAAAATTTGATTTTGGACTATGTTTTTTTTTTGGCAAAATAAAATTGTCTCAAAAAATGAATTTTAGAGAGAAATTCAAATTTGATCCCAAAAAATTGACGGATGTCATTAACCATTCGAACAACCAGTGTTTCATTTGAAATAAACTTTCGAACAAACATTAGATACGATCGAACAAGAAATTGGCGAGTTAAGTTATTAAATTTAGCGAGACATTGACTTACCGTTAAAACAATTTATTCAACTCTTCGAACGCCAAAGAGCAATAGTTCAAACATGGGTAGTGACCGTTTGATTAGTATTAATATATGTTCGAATGAAAAATAAAGAGTTAGAATAGAAATTATGGCGAGATCGATTAATTGCAGAAATCTTTGGCAGGAATGAAAATGCGTTCGAAGGCTTGTACATTACGTTCGTACATGGCCATAACTTTCACAAATTTTGATGGCAAAACAATACCTTACTTAATTATGGAGAAGTATTTAATTTATATAGAAAATTGGCAGTTAAAGAATATATATAATCGAACTCAATAATTAATTTAAAAAGAAAAAGACGATTCATAATTAAATTAATTTGACAAAACACAAAATATTGTCCATACAAAAAAAAAAAAATTCAAATAAAAGATATAAACTACTATCCCAACTCTTTTACCATCCTCGACTCCAGCTAGGCGTGCCTTTAGTTGTGTTAGCCGTGTACTAATAGTCACCTGAGTCTTAGAGATGCTAGCAATCTTTGTACGTAAGTCAAATATGGCACTCTGGATTTTCGTACGCAATACATCAATCATCTCTATTGATCTCTACACATCCTATATTTGTCATCTCCTCACGAATAGTAGTATGTGATTGGTCCAATCAACTCCCAAACACGCTCAGGAATATCTAGCAGGATCCCTGCCACTAACTGAAATTGTGTGATTAGAACCCCAAATGGCAATATATCTATCGTAATGTAGTGGGGTTCTGATAGGTCGATATGCACCCCACAAGCGATGCGTATTATAAACCATGCTCGATCCATGCCAACCTCAGTCTTCTGATGTTGAGGATCAATGTTATTGGCGATGATTATATTCATAATCTTGAAGAAACCAGATTAATCAACTTGTTAGATGCTCTTCGTCCCATCATAGGGAGGAGCATCTGGACCAACAACTAACTGTTGAACCTCATGATCAGCGAAACCGTCTACTCTATCTACATAAGTGCCATCATCCTCAACCGTCTCCCCATCACCCGCAGTTGTAAACTCCCTGGGCACCACTTTCGAATATGTAATGGGTAGTCGAGGCATACCAATAAAATTGGCGACTGCGTCAATTGAAAATGTAACTGATATGCCCCAGATCGAGATCTTGTATGCCTTATTATCTCGGCTGGCACCACCAAGCTCTTTATAGAACTCAAATACGATGTCGATGTAGGCAATGATGTCCCTCCCTTCATCCTTCTGGTTGATGATTGATGTCCAACCACGCTTGACAAAAATAGCTACCAGGGAATGACCCTGCCAAAGAAGATCCTAAAAGTTTGACATCTTCACCTGACGCTCGAGTAAAACAGTCCTCTCTCGAACTTCTTTGTTGGAGGGTTGCCTTGACCTGCCACACTTCCTTCCCCCTATAAGCCATTGTGAACCTAAAATTTAAAAATTAATACTAAGACATCAAACTTCAAACCAATATTTTCTTTCAATCACCACAACAATATTTTCACTAAAACTTCAAACCAATATTGTCTGAGTAAGTAAAATTAATCAAGGGTCCATATAATAAAAATAGTTAGGACTGTTCATTTGGATCAAGTTTTTTCCCGGTCTTGTTCGGATCCCAAATTGCAAAACCCGGGCCTACTCAGTGGGTTTGAAACCCGGTACCTGGGTCCTTTTTAGAAGAATTACCCGACATCAAAACGACGTCATTTTAGTAGCCTAAAACGGCGTCATTTTTTCGTCTGTGGGTTAAAAACTTCCCCCCTCGAGTCACTCACTCACTCTCTCTCTCTCTCTGTAACTATGTTTCTGTGCGTGAGGAATGAATGAGATAATCAATTGGTAGATAATGGTTTGAGTTGTTTATGGATTCTTTATTGGGTATCGACTTGTTTATGGATTCGTTGATTAATTCAAGTTATTCAAAACGGCTTTTTCACCAAAAGTGTGTTCAAAAGAAAAGACTATAAAACTTGTTTGTTTCACAACTTATAATCTGCTGCAGCAATTTGCTTCACAAGCTGAATGCATGTCTTGAAACTTTGTTACTAGAACCAGATCAAAACAATTCTGTTTATTTAGATTTAAAAGTAGGTATTTTTCACCAAAAAAATTTAAAAATAGTCGAGTGATTAGCTTTTATCCTTCAATTGGAGTTTGGTTGCAATCCAAATCATGGTAACCTCAATTTACATGGCTGATGGCTTTCTAAACTTCTTCAAGCTATACAAATATGCAATATGTATGATCAAACCTTGAAAACTATATGAAATTCTGATAACTTTATTTTATCAGTAGTAACACTTGTAAAGGATAACAAAGCATCACAACATTATCGAGATAGAAATTAAGAACCTACAATAGAAGGCTTAAGTTTTTTTTGGGATCCCTTAAAGAACTCCTAAAAATCATATTTTCTTTTTGGGATCTCTTAAAGAACTCCTAAAAATCAGACCTCTTTCACTTCCACAGCTTGTTTCACATGCACTTCCTAATTTTCCATCACTTCCTTGACTTCCTCCTCAACTTCAAAAGCCGAGATAGGGTATGACCTGAAGAGTCCCGTGGGAGTCTTGAAAGTGATCTTCCCAGTGGGAGGATCATCCACACAAATCTCATTGAGTGTGGTCCAGACAAAGAGCTCCTTGGCCTTGACTCCACTAAGCCTCTTGATCATCTTGTTTTGCTCAACATATGCTGTGACTTTAGTGCCATAGGAAACAAGCTTCCGAATCTGATCAAATTTGTGGGTACTGCTCTTTTTCTGCTTCAACAACACAAAGCCAGTCTTTCTATTATACCCACATTCCTCAATGTATTACAATGGCAGCAACCCATTTGGCAACCCAACTTCCTTGAGCAAAAGTTTTGATTTTTCTTTACAAAGCTTGTCTCCATGGTAGACCTCTGCCTTGGCCTTGACTTCCTCTAGAACCAGAGACATTTTTATTTTTATTTTTTTTGCTATGGCTTTTTCTAGGGTGTTCTTCTTTGTTTCAAGTTCAAGGATAATGACACAGTGAGAATGGATAGAGTCCTAGATTACCCGATACATAGTTCTTGTGGTGGGATTGTGTATCTGAGATTTATTCTCTAAGGTTGGGTTCCAAGGGCCCTGTCTTGGTGAGGTTTCATGTCTATTTTAAAAGACTTATATATTTCCACGTCAACCTTTCAAGTAACTTGAGTTTGCACCCACAATCTTACTCTGGGTTATGAAGTACATGATTAAATTTTCTTTAGATATATTCTGAGTCTTCTTTTTATATTCATATCTAACTTGTGAATCCTCTAAATATTTTTTACCAATGAAACATTCACATAGGTTAAGATTATTTGTTTGCTGTGTTTGATTTTTTATTCTACTGTGTTTCATTACTCAATAACAAATAGAAGAAGATTCTGTGAGTTGTAATGTCAGTACAACTCAGGGGTTGGTAATGACTCCTTTTCTATTCCAATGGATATGGAGGAGCATGGGAGTCTTCCAACCATTTCATCTACATATACACAACACCCTACCCATTTCATCCCACATTTATCCAATAAATTTAAAAAAATACCTAGTAACCAATCGGTGGTTTGGAAACACTTTACTAAAGTGCAACTTATTGACCACGATAACCCAAAAGTTCAGTGCAACTATTGTGCTAAGCTATACAGTTGCCACTACAAGAATGACACTTCATCTATGATACACCACCTCTAGAATGCATGTGAAACTTCCTCTCTTCGAGTTAAAGGAGTTGAAAAAATTCAATCCTCTAGTGTTAAGAGGGATGCAGAGGGAAGAGTGTGTAGCCCACAAGGTCTAGTGAAATATGATGTAGAAAAACTTCGGGTGTCAACCGCTAAGTTTTTTATTAGGTGTGAATTGCCTTTTAGGCTAGTGGAGCACGAAAGATTTGATGAGTTCATGGTTGATTTAGAATCTTGATTTACTTTGCCATCCCGAATCACTTTAAAAATGGATTGTATTAAGTTGTATAACAAAAAGAAGATACAACTAAAGAAATTGTTGGATGATCAAAGAATCTGTCTAACCACCAATACCTGGATGTCGGTGCAAAATATGAACTACATGTGCATTACTGCACATTTTATTGATTGCAACTGAAGATTGCATAAAAAATAATAAAATTTTACCAAATTCCCAACCATAGGGGCGAAACTATTGGGAGGGTGTTAGACTTGGAGTTGCATGATTGAAAGATTAATAAGATTTTGACTATCACAGATAATAATGCCTCCTCTAATGATGTTGCTGTTGATTATATGAAGAGAAGGATAAATGATAATAATTTTACCATATTGGATGATGAGTTTCTTCGCATGTGGTGTGTTGCCCATATATTGCATTTGATTGTTATGGATAGTTTAAGAGATGTTTATGAGTTTGTAACAAGAATTAGAGATGCCGTCAGATATGTGAAGTCTTCACCGTCAAGGTTTGTCAAGTTCAAGGCTTGTGCGCTAAAGGAAAATATTAATGGAATGATGATTTACTTGGATGTTCCTACTAGATGGAACTCCACATATTTGATGTTGAATACCGCTGAAAAACACAAACAAACCTTTGAACACTATTATATGTATGTGGATAATGAATTCGTGAACCCTACTAGTGATGATTGGGAAAAAGCACAGATTTTCGTAGAGTTGTTGAAAATATTTTATGATGTTACATTGAACATTTTTGGTTCTTTGTATGTAATGGCTAATGTATATTTTCAGGAACTCTGCACAATTAAACATACATTAAATGATATGTGCAAGAGTCATGATATTATCACTAAGACCATGGGCATAAATATGAAAAGTAAGTATGACAAGTATTGGGGTAGCACATATATGTTCAATTTGATGATATATGCTGCTTTTGTGCTTGATCCAAGATACAAAATGGTGTTAATGAGGTTTTGGTTGAAACAGTGCAAATGGGATGAGTTGGAGGATAGGATAGAGGCCAAGGTTAAACTCTTGTTAAGCCGCTTGATTGAGCAGTATAACAAATTTCGTGTGACTAGTGGGGGATCCAATGTGGCTTAAGGGAGACCAAACAATATTTCTACTTCTACTACTACCTCGACTAAATTTGATATCAACTTAGAGAAATACCTTCAGGAGCAAGGGTTTATGGAGTTTAGATCAGAATTATATAGGTATTTGTCGGAGGGGTGTGTACAAAAATTACTCAGTTTTGATATTTTGGATTAGTGGAGAGTTAATCCCACAAATTATTCTGTCTTTGCTGAGATAGCACGTGATATGTTAACCACCATCATTTCCACTGTTGCCTTAGAGTCCGCATTCAGTATTGGAGGACACATCTTGGATTCTTTAGAAGTTCATTGTCTCCAGAGACTGTCAAAGCTCTCATTTGCACCCAAAATTGGTTAAGGACAAAACCTGTCGACATCCGGGAGTTGAAAGAATACGTAGAGTCGATGGATTTTGAATGTAAGTTTGAAACTTGAAATATATATTTTTTTAATATCTATCTAACTGAATTTATTATATATCTAACTTAGTTTTTAATATTCTTTTAGATGAGTATCTAGCTTCATCTTCAACCGAGACTGTGTGAGTCTCCCTTCCCATTCATGCTGAAATATATGTTGATCTTTGATGGTATGTTGAGATTTTTATTTTTCCACTTTCTTTTGCTTTGCAAACTTCTATTTGTTAAGTTTCTTGGCTTTATATTACATATTAATACTTTATAGTTAATATTTGCTTTATTATGCTACAGGTTTTGCAGCAGCTTAGGAAAAAAGCTTTGAAACATACTGGTGGGTTTGGATAGACAGTTCAGATGAGATGGGATGAGATGAGATGTTTTAAATATTAGTGAGATTTTTTGAGTTAAGATGAGATGAGATAATTTGTAAAAAAATGTGTGTTTGGATAGTGAGATGAGATGAGATAGTTTTGAATTTTTGAGATTTGATAAAGGGGTGGGTCCCACTGCACACTATTCACGCTAGTTTTCCACTATTCATGCACTGTTTATGTACTGTTTACGTCAGTTTTGGCACTGTTCATGTCAATTTTCATTGTTTTATACTATTTATTTATTGTTCATTTAAGTGGATGTTTTCAAAACTTAAGAAATGAAATATTATATTTGGATAACAAAAACTATTGTACGGTATAACTCTAGATAAGATGTTTTCATCTGAACTGTCTATACAAACCCACCCTAAGTTAACAGAAGACTAAATTTTGGAAAAAAATAGAACGAACAGTAGCAAGAAGGAACAAGGAGTATGAAAAAACAGAACACCAAGTTTTGTAGTTTATTGTTGTGTATTGGAGTTTGATTAAAACAATGTATGTTATATCTTATACCAATTAAGCACTCAATCTAAGATTCTCTCTCTCTAAATATATATATATATATATCCCATGCACCTTGCTCGATCGACTACACATTGCTCGAGTGCTAGTACTTGGTAAATAAAACAAATATATAGGTATAAAGTGAGTCCATACCTCTGCAATTAGTAATTGTTTATAAGCTTGTGGCCAAGTAACATGAATAAGTGCCACATTTGGAATAAATACATCATTTTATGCACGTAACATTAAAAAAACATTTGACGAACGTAACATTAAAAAAATAAATCATGATATAATATATGCATGAATATAGTGATTTTACTAATTCATTTTATATTGAGTCATAGCTGCCATGTGTTTTTGCCCCATAAAGAAGCTGGTTAATTGTTCAGTCCAAAGACTCAACCGGCGATACGTGTGACCTTGTGATCTTCTTGAGTAACAGAGCTCCATCTAAATGTCTTTTAACCTGAAGAACACTTAAAGGCATCATTATTTTCTTTAAGAGTAATTCTATATGCAACCGTGAAATATGTAAATACCACGTAATCGCTTTGAAAAATAGTGGGGTCTACTATTAAAAAATTTATTTTTTTCATGTGGGTCTCATGTTTTATTCACTTTTTTCAAAGTGATTACGTGGCGATTGCACAATTCACGGTTGCAAATATCTTTTCTCTTTCTTTAAATACCATACCGTCACGTAATGACATAAACGCCCTTCAATATTGCGGTTGCGCATTCACTCATTCTTTAAGGATCTTTCATATCCGGCCAGCTTTGACATTTTATTCATCACTCATCAATCCGTAAGCTGCATAGATAATTCATATGCATTTATATCTTGTTCATTTATGGCATTAGGGGTGGCAATATATAGTATGATTAGTGAATTCAATATGAACACAAAACAAAATAAGCGGCTTTGGTTTTAATATAAATAAGTCTAGGTTAAAACGGGTATAACACAATTAATAAATGTTTAAATAATGAGTCAATCTGTTTAATCCGCAATCAATTCTTGTAAACTTTATTTGAAAATTATAATCACAATATGCTTATAACTTTTGTTATTGTTGTGATTATAATTGGTAATATTATAGATTAATATCTCAAAATATTACATTTTTTGTTAGTATATAGTCCTATTTTTTGAAGATATTCACTATAATGTACATTAATTTTCATATGAAATGACGTTAATTAGGTCAAATGAGTTATACGAGTCAGTTCACTTGTTTTCATGCATGAAAGGGGTTGTCGTGTTAACCCAATTCTAACTGATTGTTAAGTGGGTTATGTAGCTCGTGTCATGCCATCCATTATTTATATGGATCGTATTAGACTATTATATATATATGGTTTGACCCGTTTAATTAAAAGAGTTGTATTTGGACTGACATATATAATCGAATATTTATGACTTGACACGACACAAAAACTATGCGTAAATATGAATTGCAACCCCTTGGTAAGATATACTTTCTTTGTCAATAAAATAATACTTGCATTTTTCATACATGTCATTCAACTCGGTTGCTTTTGGACAATGATTATACAATTTTTTATGCTTGTCGTCACACTATTGATGATCCATATCAAGTCAGCATGCATGCATACATGAATCTTCCCTTCAAATTTAATGGAGGCTAAATGAAGCACAAATTTGTTATAGCTTGTTTGTTTGAAAGGGAAACGTAATTTTCATTTATCCATTTTGATTATTATATATAGAGAAAAAAGGGATAGTACTTATACATCCATATCTAAATTTTGATTGAGGGCTATCTTTTCCAATTAAGTGATGCAATATGGTCGAGTTAGCTAGCCTTCCTAATTTTGACATATTTCAGCACTGCATGCATGGTTTGGTACACGGTCCTTACCTACCTCGGATGATTTCTTTAATTGTTTTGGCCAACCAGTTCCAATAGCAAATTACTCACTAGATTTCCACATTTTACGTACTGTTGCAAATGATACTTAACAATATATAACAAATTTAAATCTATTTCTGTCAAAGATCATCAACTAAGCTGAGAATTCTTCCAAGTCAAAGAACTATATAGGTTTGAAACTCTAAAATAGCTTTTACGGAGCTTTAATTATATATATTTGTCGTAGAAAATCACGGGGTGAGTTTACCGTATAATGGGCTACAGTTTTCAACTTTCGCATAAATTTACTAAGGTTGCGTTGTCATAAATATAAGGCAAGGTTTACAACCCATATATAGAATAAAAAGGAAGAACGAGGCCGGCGGCTGAGAGAAACCTTCTCATTCCACATTTCCTTCTCTTCTGTCTATTTCGGCTGTTCAACCTTTGGAATTCTGGAGCAATCCACCTCTGAGCTTTTGGGTATAACTTGCAAATAATATATACAATTTCATGCATGATACAATGACGACGGAATGGTCTGCAACGTCTGCTACAAAAGCTTATCTTGATACTCTCAAGCTGGTATGGTTATTAATTCATTAATTTCTCCTAGCTAGTTCCTTTTTTTCTTTTATTTTGGTTATATATAAATGAATAAATACACCCTACGTACGATGATAAAAAGATACAATCATAGGATGATAAAAAGATAATGATTAAAATGATAATGAAAAATACTTTTCCGATCCTTTACGCTTATGATCTCTTTGAATTGAAAGAAATTGTTTGAGCAAAGAATTGCTGATTGCCCCAATTCAAATAAGATCAGTACTAATGATACAGTTGACAACATGATATTTAATTAATATTCATTAATTGTAATGAAACACTAATTATTTTTATACAAAATTGGATTGTAAAAATCAATGTGAAATATGATCATCTCAGAGTAGATTCAACCATGAGAAAATGGCCGGAGAAATAGTCGGGAACTAGCTAGGTTAATTTGTATTTATAGCGAAATGTGAAAACTTAGAAATGACCAAATTCATGTACGCCACCACAAAATTAGAATTAAACCACTCTGTAGGATGAAGAAATGGAAGACTATATTTTGCTTATCCATAGAACTACCATAAGCATACTAATTATAATCGATCTAGCCGATCAAACCAAGATTAAAACTTAGTCATAATGGTGACGACCCAATTAAAAAATGAGAAGTGTTAAATTTACAATATGATTTCACAAAATTAAACCCACAAATTAATGTGGCTTGATGAGTTAGGTCAAACTGTGACGTTCTTTTTACAGTAAATTAGATCTAATGCATCACATTAAACTACGTCAATTTGTGAGTTTAATTTACTCTTTTGAGATCTCTTTGTAGATAAAGTATTTTTTTAAAAAACAATTTCTAGTTGCAACACTTGTTGAAACTTTCTTGAGTTCCTTCTTAATCAAAATCTTGAAAAAAAGAGTTAGAAGAAAATTTACACTTCAGTTAAAACTACCAATATTGATCACTTTTGAAACAGGTCGACGACAAAACTATCAAAGTTTTCACTTTATTCTTCTCTAAAATACCATTTGATTTCTTGCAATTTAGAACAACTAGACCTTGTTAGTTTTCATATTAAATGAGTTTCATAAATTGTAGCCAACTTATATGTTTCTGCATTGACCTTCAGTGTAACAATCGCAAGAGACAATGCGATCTATGGAAGACACATGAACTTGGGAGCAGTGAATTTGTATCAGCCTTAGCAGCAGGCACAAGATCTAAGCTCATAGTAGAGGTGACATCTGGTGCTTCCCCATCAACAATAGCCTTAGCAGCAGCCGCAAGGCAAACTGGTGGGAGGCTGGTGTGTATTCTTCCAGAACCAGAACTTGCTGAGTCGAAAAAAACAATTAAAGACTTGGGTCTCAAGGACTTGGTGGAATTCAGAACGGGAGATCCCTCAGAAATATTGCACAATTACAAGAAAATCGATTTCTCTCTTGTTGATTGTAAGAACGATGATTATACTAGTTTGCTAAAGTTGCTAGATGTTAATCCTAAAAGGTCAGTGGTTGTGGCAAACAACTTGGTGGGAAAGAAAAAAGGGTTTTCAAACCACTTAAGAGGAAGCATGAAGGAGAAGGTTGAAGTGAGGTCTCTGAAGCATCCCATAGGAAAAGGCATGGAGGTTACAATGATTGGTAGAAAGGAGGAGATTGATAAGCGGGGTTGGGGTAGTACTGGAGGTGTTCGTTCCGGAGTGGGGTTACGGCGGGCTGGTGCCATGAAGGGGACTGGAAATAGCAAATGGGTGGTAAAGTTTGATAAGGAAAGTGGTGAGGAACATATCTTCAGGGTGCCTAAATCATTTTAAAAGACTTTGTTTTGCAGCAAAGTTAAATATTGTGCTCCATCCAAAGGTTTTGCTGGAAATTATGAATCTTTGGTGTGTCATCCTCACGAAACTACTGAGAAGCTTCTTATTATACGTACAGATCATCAATGGAGGCACCGACTTGCATTGTTATAGTAATTAATCTCATTGTCCATCCACATTGTCATGCAGTGCTAGTGGCCCGATAATCAGATATATGACTCAGAAAGCAGTGTCTTTAGTATGCTTTCTATAAAGGGATGGAAATGCTTGATCTAAGAAAGAGATTTAGAAAAAAATTACTTAATTTATAAACTGACGTAATTTTATGTGGTGCATTAAATTGTGAAGGTCTTATTATTATACATAAAGCAGACCTAGTATACCACATTAAACCACGTTAATTTATAAAATAGCTTTTTATAGCTCTCTTTGTAAACCGGGCATTTCTCTTTTGTAAACCAGTGCAGGCCTCTGCATTTGGTGACAGTACATGCATGCATGCATCGTCGTTGGCTAGAATATGATCGATGGAGGCTAGATAAAAATTGACCAAATCCCAGTAGTACTTCGTCATGTGATCTGCCACCTCATCGGATGATCATCTTGAGTAGCACCAGATTTGTATTGCAACCACATGCATCGATGCATCATGTAACTCGTATGAAAAAGTTATAAATAGTTACTATTTATACCATGGGAGCTGTACGTAATTTAAACAGTATACATTGTATCTCGTATGAAAAAGTTATAAATAGTTACTATTTCAATTAGTATTTTAGGGATAAGGATCTATATATATATATATATATATATATGGGCTCTTAGTATTGCTTAAAAGCTCAATATAACGTCTATGTTACTTGGAGATCAGTGTTAGACTATTTTTTTTTCTTTGATCAGTATTTTTTTATATGCAATGATGTATAACTATTATGTAGTACAAATATATATATATATATATATATATATATATATATATACACATACATATAATTTGTAATTCACTTTATTTTTCTGCAGTGTAAGTTTATATAATGAATAATGATCATATGTTATAACACCTTTAGAGTTCTGAAAAATGAAATCTAGAATTAGGGCGCGCATATATATAAATGTATTGGGTCAAAACGGGTTGACCCACAATTAATATGATTAGACACGTTTAATAAACGTATTAATTGTAGGTCAACCTATGAAACTGGCCCGCAGTCAATATGTATAATAAGAATAATTTCTATTTTCATTTTCTATAAATATTTAATTTCATGTCTTTCTCATTGTTAATTACATGTAATATTAATATTAGTCCTTGATTATTTAATATCTCAAACTATTAACTTTTTATTATTATTATAAAATATTTTTATCAAAATATGAATTTTTTTATATATTATTGGTTTGGATATTGATCATAAAATACTTTATCATAAATCAGGTCATAAGACATCCTTATATTATATATCAAAACTAGATCAAGACGTGCTTAATATTTAAATGTTAACATGCTAAGTGCTATTGGTACTGGAAGCTTGTTAAGCATCTTGCACCTACGGGTATTGCCCCAAAAGCCCTGCATAATGCTGTGGGCTATGATCTTAGGGACTATGGATCCTCGGCTTTCGACACTTAACAGTCAACACATGTAAGACCTTTTCCTTCCCCCACCCTTCGAAGTTACCGATGAATCTCCCCTTCAGATCTTACCACCGAACTGACCTTCTATGCTCTTGTAAACCTTTTCCAATTCGACGGAATGGTAGTTTTTTTTTTCAAACTCGTTTGAGTAGGTTGAGACGTATAAGGCTTTCATAAGATTTGTTGTGGATTAAATGATGGATAACTTCCTTCCCTTTCTTCCTCCTCCCTATCAAGGTCTGAACCGACTGATGTTCAAGAATCAGCGGAACACATACATGCCAAGCCCCCTTTCATTAAGATTTTGGGATTCCTAGTTCCAACTTCAATCTTAAGTTTTTCCTCGATTAATTCTTTCATGAATTGTGCAGTCGTTCCGCCCCTTGTCCCCGAATATGGAAATTATGCGGAAGCTTTACAGAATTATTATGAAGCTATGCGACTAGAAATTGATCCATATGATAGAAGTTATATACTCTATAACATAGGCCTTATCCATACAAGGAATGTATAACATGATACAAAAGCTTTGGAATATTATTTTAGGGCATTAGAATGAAACCCTTTCTTACCACAAGCTTTAAATAATATGGTCGTGATCTGTAGTTACGTGCGACTATCTCCACTATAGAAAGAAAAAAGTCTTTTTATTAGAATTATAATAAATAACCAAATGTTTCATTTTATAACTATAATTACTATACAATTATTCATTATAAAGATAGCTTATTATCATTCAATTATAAAATAGAATGATAAGGTTTGTTACTTTTTGAGTATAACTATCAACAATCAACAAGTTCTCTATTCTCCCTCCAAATAAGAATACTATGGTATGGTTGGTCAACCTTTCAAACTGCTACTGAATCCATGGGTAGGCAAGAGACAATCTAGTGTACTGAAACATCTTGAGCTTGTTTGGGGAGTGAGATGAGATGAGAATTTTGTGAATAATAGTAAGATAGTTTGTAAATAATAGTGAGATGGTTTGAGTTGAGTATTTTTTGGGTTTTGAGAAATGAGAGAGAAAATGTTAAATAAAGAATATTATAAAGTTAAAATATTGTTAGAATATAGTTTTATAATATTATTTTTGTTTGGGAATTTGAAAAAGTTGAATTATTTTTTATTTTTTGTTTGAAAGTTTGAAAAAGTTGTAATAATTAGTTTGAAAGTTTTGTATTTTAATTATATTTGGGAAGGAGATGGGATGAGATGAGGTGAGAATTTTGGGATGAGATCTATTTCCAAACAAGCCTGCGAAGCAGTGAGATGAAAATTTAGTAGCCAGAGGAAAAGAAAGCAAAAACGATTCCCGTAGTAGGGGCAAGCGAAATGGGAGCAGCCTAAACTGTGAAAATGGGGTGGTAGGAGAGCAATACTAGTGTCGTGCTACTAGGCGAAGCAGTAAAGTGTTGCACCCTACGAAGAAACACTTATGGTACTAGAACTTGTGCCTTATCGAGCATGTTATGCACTTTTAAAATTAGTTTATTCTACAATAGCAAATGCTATTCACAATATGGGTTTAAACGAATCAAGTTTAATCATTAGTAAAGTGGAAGTCAATGAGGGTCCCATGTCACTATGTTTTTTTATTACTATTTATAACGATAATAATTGCTGAATCAAAAACTTTCAATTGAACTTATTCTTTCAATTGGTATTTTTTTTTATCTCTTTCAAAACCAAAATTGAAATTTAGGGAAGTGCTTTATAAACATATGTATAAAAAAATAACATATTTCATTTAGCCTCTTTATGCCTTCCATAACTAGTTATTTCAGTTTTCTACTAGCAGTTTTAACTATGAGTCCATACACTTGCTAGCTAATATTGGACAGCCTGATATCAATACCTTCTACTGATCATGCAAGCTAGTAAGGCCAATGCGTCATCGCTTGGATTTAAAATAAATTCGCATGGGTTTATCCAAGATCTGGCAAGGGTGAGCTAACCCCAAAAACCCGTCCTCAGTTTGGATTGTAGGCTGCAACTCGCCTACATGAAGCCGAAATTGCTAGTAATTGTCGGTCAGCTATATGGCGGTGAATTCGTTCCTGGGCCTTGTACACACCGCCCGTCAAACTATGGGAGCTAGCTATGCCTGAAGTCGTTACCTTAACCATAAGGAAGCTAGGAAGAACTAACCAAGTAGCAAATGCCCTCAGTAGGGAAGCTGAACTTGTTGCACTCAATTCAAGCGACGGTTTCATTAGATATCTTACAATTAGAATTCCTCTTTTTTCTAATCCAATTCCTCCACGTTGAAATAACTTCGTAAGTATATTTTCGATATAGAAATTGAAAGGATCCGATTCTAGCTAGTTTAAGGGCACCCCCATTTACAAAGAAGGATTGAAGGTTTTGTTTTGTTCAATAGAAGTTAAGGAGTTCCAGAGTACGAGGGAATGAGCTTTCATTCCTGGGACCCGCTCATCTATGTACTCGGCACCCCCCCACCCCCCGGCCAATTGCTTGAAGATGCACATGCGATACGATAAAGAGCCCTTGGGAGGAACCAAGGAAAAGCTAGAATAGAGCCTCTGAAAGGCCGCCTTTCCTTACTCTTAGGATTCACTTGTGATATGCTTTTGATTGAAACAGTTTTGCCAATTCCAAGCAATTTTACTTATGAATTTTAAACTTGCTAGAATTTAGGAAGAGAAGCCTGGAAGAAGGGCCTTTTGCCCAAATGAGTTAGAGTTCCTCTAAACCTTGCCATTCTCGAAGTATCACAATACTCTGTTGAAAACATGAGGCGGGAGTGCGTTGAAGCATGAATTGACCTAGCGACATGAACCTTGGGTGAGGTACACTAGTGAGCAACTTCCTTCCCCAATAATGCCTCTATCATGTGGGTGGAAGGAATTGGCATAATTTTGTTAGGTCCCAATGAGGGGGGACCGGGCCATGCGACGGATGCACAAGGTGACATCACAATGAAGAAAATTGCCACGACGTAAATCAATAGTTCAATAGTTCAAACCGCACTCAAAGGCCTTTAACGACTCAAAATGCCGGTACACTTCCTGGCTCGCAATGACTCAAATGGGCGGGGGCTCTCTATTTGCTTGCAATGCCGGTTGTTCGTCTTTAGTTAGAAGTAGAAGTAGAGGGCGCCCTTTGCTTTTCACTTTCCTTTTTCTGATATACGAATTATAGGATTTTACTAAATCGATTTGTAGGAAATCTGGAATCAAACCATTTGTATTTACTTCAACAAAAGAAGCATGAGCTTCTTCTACAAAAGAAATTTTTTTTGTCTTGGTCTCAATTCAACAATAAACAAGTTTGAACTAATTGAATACTTCATGTGGAAATTGATGGAATCGAGAGGGAAGAAAGAGTCTAGTTTCAAGGGCTTAATCAACTTTGTAATCATAGATCATCAACAAATCCCTAAATGCTTCTTTATACTCTCGCCACAGAAAAGGTTCAGGTCGGGAGAACTTAGATTCTCAAGTTTTAGAGAAGTTTTTATGAAAATCCATCTCCACCTATGTTGTGCCCTTCCTCCCAAAGCATTCTGGCATTTGTTATTCCTGGTCTCACCCTATGAAGCAAAGTCAGACAAGAGGGAGAAACACATGAGTCTGCAAGACTTCTATTCGTCGGTTCGAATTTGACCGGTTCCTACAAAAACTAAATTACAAGCTTCTGATAAAAAACGAGCAGTTCTAATAAGATTTATAATATGAATACCTTTATGCTTTGAAGAGATATAAGGTGCCATTCTAGGATTCCATTTACTAGTAGCATGACCAAAATGAATTCCTGCTTCCATCATCTCTTCATGAAGAAGATTTGGCTCAGCATGTTCTATTCAATATGGGTAGAGAAGCTCCCAACTCGATATTCTTAAAAAAATAGAGAAATCATAACCAAATCAAGATGATGCGGATCAACCTATTCTTCTTATGCCAAAGATCCTACCATTTCTAAAGGAACTGTAGTTACATCTCCTTTCAATTCCCATTCTAGAGTTCTTATATGTTTCCACACCCTCTCGAGACCTCGAAAGTTGGGGATATTAAAAGAAAAGAGGGGAGGTTTGTCTACTCTATCCAAAAAAAGGGCAGAATACGCATTTGCTTGAAATAGTTTCAAAATAATTATTTTACGCATTTGAGCCTTTTATTATACCTCGACGAAAATCTGGTTGTTGTGAATAACGTATCAAAGCCATATCTTCAGCTTGATCAGGATTATCAGTCTCTTTTTCATTAGTATTGATATTCTTTGGACTATTAGTAAACATCACGACACGTTTGGCTTTTCGTGAACAAATTTGATAATCCTCTACCGCTATTTTAGTGATTAGATTGCTCTTGAAGGGGGACATCCTTAAGGAAGAATATAGGGTTAGAGTGTAAATCTGTTGAAGTTTTTCTACGTAGGTTTGAATCCTGCCTCTACCACTTCCATTCCTGGCATTCAGGTATCCCCTTCAAAGGAAACATGTCTAAAAGTACCTATAGGTGGCTAGGGGAAAGAGAAGAACTATTATTCAAGGGATCATGACCTATTATAAGTAAAAGGCACCCTGGTGGGATCTTCATGGATAGAAAAATATTGCAGCCAGTTTGATAATGATCGAGTGACATTGCTTCTTCGGCCCAAACCAAGGAATCCCTTAGATATAGTGCAAAATGGATCTTGTTCTATCGTTGATTAGAGATTTCTCTATGAACAATACGAAGTGTGCAACTAAGCAAACAAGTAGAGTGTAAGCAATTAATGAATTGATAAGACTTCGCTCTAGCCGAGGGAGAGGCAGAAAGCAGTGGGAGGGGCAAGAGGGGGATATTACAAAATTCTTTTTTTTTATTTACCATTTTCGAGATTGAGACTCTAGTCTCCAGAAGACCAATGGTTGGATAAATTCGAAATGGAGGGATAGAGAAGATCAATCTTAATTTTGCTATTCCCCTTATCAACCCGTAGGCATGGAATTCTTCTCTTTCTCAGTATGATCTCTATCATCATCTCTATTCCCTTTATCAATTCTCCTATCCCACCTAGGTCTATGAATTTCTCTATCAATTCAATTAACCTATCCTT
Organism: Juglans cinerea; assembly: GCA_961763995.1. Lineage (NCBI taxonomy): Eukaryota > Viridiplantae > Streptophyta > Magnoliopsida > Fagales > Juglandaceae > Juglans > Juglans cinerea. Next base: position 40,985,936 of record CAUIVZ010000001.1, on the reverse strand, counting down.
ACCCATAAGGTTCCAACATTTGATCCTTAATTAACCTAGGAGTTGTTCCCGGGCATCCTAAAAAAATATTATTATACATCCCAACCCCATCCCTCGGAAAGAAAAAGGTAGCACCGAAGAAAGGAAAGAGCGAGATGGTGGTTTTTGTTGTTCCCACAAAATAATGAGTATCAAGACTTTGTGCATCATTGCTTTTCTCAAAAATACTTATGACTTTGCGAGATGTAATGACTATAAGAGCTACTAATAATAATGATCCAGATAAAAGAGATGCATAGCTCAATACCATCATACTTACATGCATCATTAACCAATGAGATTGGAGAGCAGGTACTAATAGTACAGATTGATGCAGCTATTTGGCATTGGGTGTATTGGGGTCTAGAAGTATTTTGTTATGAAGGTACAGGAAAACCAGAGAATGTGTGTAGGCAGGAGATAAATAGACACAGAAAGAGAAGACCAAAAGGAGCAGAAGGCACTCAGTTGTTTATATGAAATCAATGAGCGACGATCCACACTGGGGAGGAATCATCCTTTCTTAGGTGTTCTTGGCGAGGGAGAGAAGTGATAAGCGAAGTAAAACGTAGCTTGTAAGGCTTTAAAATGCCCGTAGAAGCTATGTTTGAAAGCTATCTCTACCCGCCTGGGAGGATACAGAGTAGGAAGGAAGAAGGCCCTCATATAATGAAATTCAAAACTGTAAGCAAATAGAAGTAAAACTCTGGTAGAACAACTCAAAAGATAAAGAAGTATTGTTAATTTCTTCATTCTCGTTCCAAGTTCGAAGTACTATTTGTACAAATAAGAATCCCCTTCGTTACATGATTTCTTCTTCATATAGGGAGATATAGGAGCTATAGAGTAATTACTTCCAAAATTTCTTTCACAAAATACTTCATCTTTTTCAGGTTTATTGATTTTGTAATGAAAAGTGTAGGGTTTTTTTACCTTTCCAACTATCTCCCCATTGGGTAGGATTTTATTTGCCCAAGCACTTATTTGCTGAGGAGAAACTGATCTCATTCGGAGTTGTTGATATTTCAGAGAACAATCTGAATTGAGGCAATCTTTCTGGCTTCGCTCCACCTTAAGCTTCCCATTGTAATTGTCATTGTAGCACTGTGTGGCCCAGCCCATAAGAGCCATGCAGATTTGATGTCATCCCCACCATCTTCCAGTATATCACTGGCAGTCCCTCGTGATCAATGAATAAATAGATTCAATTAAGAAAAAAAAAATGGAAAATTTGAATGGTTTTGAAAAAAGAAAGAAATGGAAGAAAAAAAGTCATATGGATTCACAAAAATTATGTGAATAGGAACTAAAAAAGAAATATGGAAGTAGTTCTAATGATGCAATAATATTATTACTTCAATTCAAAGTTCTTAGTTCCTTCGACTGTATAGATCTTAGCGATGGAATAATTCAGTCATAATTTCTTGGTTGATCTTATCATTAACTATTTACTAATTCTCAATAATTAAGTCATTCTTAGGCTAAATTAGGAGTTTAGTCTTGATCCCACACATGTCATTATGGGTAAAGACATGTCATTGCCCAAAACCACCAATAGGCTCACATATGCACCTTCATGTGCATTGCACTAAATCAGCCCCCATAGCTCACGCCAATTCCATCTTATTTTTAGCTCCAATCTCACCAATCACACCTCATTTTATCCCTTTAGGACCAAACCAAACTTTAGACGAAATAGCTCCAAGGAACTAAAACACAAAGACCTAATCGATCCCATTAGAAGACTAGTTGAAGCCAAACCGAATGGCTTAGTGTTCTGCTCTTCCTTGAGTCTTTCCCACATGCCACCTCCCTTTCCCACCAATCCCTAGTGAACCCTCAAAGCATTCATGAGCTGGTTTGTCATTTTATTCCCCAAAGAGAACCCAAACCAATTGGCAAGGGATGAAGGTTGCGCATGCCACGACTGAGCCACCATCACTTTGTTTCTCTTCCATTTCCTGCTCATGTATGATCACTTAGCAGCCAACCAAGCATCACTCCTTCACCTAAAAAGCCATCAAACTGTAGACTTTTGACATGTAAAATAAATCCAAGAAGATGAGACAAATCTAGCTAGCTTTGGAAAGCCCTACCCGGCGACATCATGGCATGACTTCATGCCTTAGTTTTATATTTTTTTTTCTTTCTTCTTCCTGCACCACGACAGCCCTCACCCATAGGTTCATTGCAGCACCAGACTTTGATGAGATCATGGTAATTTTAGGGCACGGTTCACTGCACAAGGATGACACACAACTAGTTTAGGTGGCACTCATTACCCACCACCCACTTCCACCAATCCCACAACCCTCCATCGCCGTGCCTCTCTCCCCTCACCCCTCCATTGAACACTATAAAAACCCCCTCTACTCCCTCATTTCCTCCACACCTATTCTTCAAGTTTCTCTTGAGATCTTGAGAACTTCCCCTCCCTTAGTAAGCCATATAGAGAAACTGAGTGCTCTTGAGTGTTCTTGGGAAGTTTTTGAGAGTTCTTGTGTTGGGAGCTTTAGAGGACCATGAAAATTGTAAGTTTTCTTGCCCTAGATCTTAGTTGCATGATATGTTTTGCTTATAAGTGTTGAAGTTATTTTTGGATGAGTTTAGAAAAAGTTATCATGCTTAAATCAAAACCAAGTTCATTAAGGTTGAATTAAGTGGTTAAATTGTTTTAAGTGGATGTTTTAGTTATGGCATATCTTAGCATATTTTGATATGATGTATTAATGTTTTAGAATGATCATTGAAGGTTTGATTTTGAGATTAGAAGCATGCCATGATAGGTTTTAATTCTATATTGTGTTGATCATCTAAGCATGCACGATTTGATTTATTTCACATAGGCTTGAAATATGAGCATTTAGAAAACCTTTTGATTGGGATAGGAATGGAAATGCATGATTTCATTCCAGTTTTTGAAATTTCTCATGATGAAAAAGACCAAGAGATATCATGCATGCTTAAGGACTAGTTTAATAGAGATTAAGGTTTTTAGCCATGTTTAAGTGTGGGTTGAACTTTTTCACTTAAGATTAAGATTTTAACATGTCATTAAAGATTATAGTAATTATTTTTAGTTAAAGAAATTGAATATGCATGCATTCATAAGGATCAATAGTTGAAATAATACACTTAGGCATCAACTAGAGTGCATGCCACGAGTTGTGTATTTGGACTAATTCCACTTTGATTTTTAGGATTCTAAGGGAATATTTGGTTTTAGAATATGGAAAATATGAGGTTTATGAAGTTTGGTTAAATTTAGAGCTTATTTGAAAATAGTGAAAAATTAGGGCCTTAGTGGTAATTTTTGAAAGTTTAGAGGTATTTTTGTAAGTACCTATTTTTAAAACCTTTTGATTATGAACAACTTCCATAGTAGTTCAAATCCTAACTTAGTACAACTTTGATTACAGCCGCTACGTTTTTCCAAACTCAGACAGTTTGTAAGTTAGTCTCTAACTTACACCTTGATAAATGCTACATTCATATTATAATTGTCATTTTGAGTATGAAATATCTTGTTATATGATACATTAAGTACATGAATACTTTCTTAAATGACATGTGAAATTTTCACCAATTTTAGCATGTTGCATATAAATGTCATTTTCACATGAAAACTTGTTATATATGCACATGTCAAGAACTTCATTTTTCAAGCATAGCATGAAAATATTTTTTGTGATGACCCCAAAGGTTAGGATAGAAAATTATCCTAGTAGAAATCCTCTGTCCACTCTAGAGTAAGTAAAAATGGAGTGGTAACCCCTGGGTTGAGAAGAACAGCCAACGGGTTTCAAATGGGTTATTTTTAAAGAACGTCGGAGCGAAGTCAAATGTTATGATACCTAAGGCTGGTGGGTGTACATGTTATAATGTTATAATGATGAAATGTTATGATATCAATGCATTGAGAACGAGTCTGCAGACAACGTAGTTTCAACGTGAGTTATTCTATGGTCATCAGCAGGTACTCATAGTGCAATGAAGAACTGTGATGATACCATATATTGTGATGTTAATGTTATGATTTAATGTGAATTGCTAATAATGATGAAAATTTATGATGAAATATATATTTTTTACAATTGAAGCGAAAAATGTTCTCTGTAAGAAAATGTGTGTCTCAGTTTTCTGAAAATGTTGATGAATCTGGATGGGAGACATATATTGATTTTTCTGCATCACACACATTTCATATTTATCATTCATCAAACATAATTTATCTTTGTGCACGTTGTGGACTCACTATCATTCACTCGGAGTGATAGAAGTTATGTCAGGACCTGACACGGCCGGACCAGATGGACCAGTGGATCCGATTGAAGAGGATCTGGACAAAAGATTGGACATCATTTTGATGTTTATAGCTCTAATCCTTCGTGCATTAGAACGCATAAAACAATTTATTTAGCCATGGAGACTTATTATCATGAATAATTGTACTAAGATTATGCTACCTTATGATTTGAACTTATGATGGTTATGAATGACATTCGGATGTTTTAGTTTATTTTAGCATAAGTCTTATTTAGTCACCCTTATCCGTTGTGGTTATTGCATACTGCTAGATACATTTATAGGATGCATTGCATATTAACTGTCATGAACGAGGGTATGCAACCTTGTATTGTATGTCCCGATGCTCTAAGTAGATATATAAGTACGAGTTACTTGGCCTCATATATAAGTACGAGGAAATGGCAAAAAGGATGGGAGCTTCATCGCCAGTCGACCAGTTGCTCACCAGCACGGACTTACCCTACAGTACAGAGGTGATGGCTGCACCATTGCCTCCAAAGTTTCAAGTTCCACAAATGGAGATGTATGATGTGTCTAAAGACCCTCTCGAGTACTTGGAGATCCTCAAGGCCCATATGACTCTGCACGAGTTTTTTGGGGAGATAGCATGCGGAGCTTTCCTGCTGACCTTGAAGGGAGCTGCGAGAGGCTGGTTCGGGTGCAACCCAGTTCGATTGACAATTTTGGTGAGTTGGCCAGGTTGTTCCTAACAAAGTTCAAGGTAAGCAAAATAAGGATAAGAGCCTGAAGGCCTACCTAGCTAGGTTCAACAAAAAACGCATGACAACAAACGACCAGGATAAGAAGATCACTCCTGCAGCATTTCTTAGGGGCGTGTGGCCCTAAAATTCATTCATGATGGAGCTGGCGAAGAAGAATCCGATGACATTGTGGGAATTCATGGACAAAGAGGATGGCTTCATTAACGCTGAGGACACTTTTCAAGCTTTGACCGCCCTGAGAAAGTCTAAGATGGAGCAGGCCGATAGGAAGTCCAATGTGTCAGGACGAACAAAGCCCTCAGAAAAAGTCAAAGGAGGGCAGCAAGAAAGGAGGTGGTACGAAGCTGGCAACTCAAGGGGCAGGGCCCCCTACATGCACGATCCGGCTTGAGTGTGCAGTAGGAAGGCGGGACAGATAACCGAGGGGCCGACAACAGTGATCGGGCCCACCGTCGATTTTGCACCTATCACAGGAACTAGACCCACAACACTGAAGATTGTGTCACCCTCAGAAGGAAAAGAGAGGAGCTGGAGCGCCTCACCAACTAAAAACTTGACGGACCTGAGGAGGGAGACGGTGCAAGATCGGGGGAGATCTAAGAGACTACGAAGATGTGAGAGCCCTAGAAAACGACGGGTGAAGTGAGAGCCGCCTCAGAATCCCCATGGGCGGACCCCTACTGGTAGAAACAGTCCCACCGGCGAGATTCGAACTAAGCGGGTAAAAAACAAGAGAAATGAATTGGGGACCCAAAAAATGTCCCGAATGGGACTTTATTTTTTTTTATTTTTTATTTTTTACCGAATGATTAAAAATATTTTTTTTAATGATGTTGTGAGTTTTTTATTTTTATTTTTAAATGTTTATGATGATTAAAAAAATACATAAAATAAAAAAAAATAAAAAAATTTTGACTGTTCAGAATACTTTCGGGCTACTATCTCAGTGCTCAAAAAACAATGGAACGAAAAAGAAATGCGAGCAGCAGTAGGTAGTCGAAGTTTGCAAGAATTGGCGGGAATGATGATTCCTTCAAACGAGACTCCATTTCCAACCAACCCCTCCCCCCACCACCCAACCAATCATCACCACCAACCTGCATACACCTTCAAACCAAAGGTATTTAGACCCCTCAACAGCATTCCTTCACAATCACATTCCGACCCCTCCCCCCTCTCTCACCACCAACCATACATGACCTTCAAACCCATGGGATATAGACTGCTCAACCGCCTCAACAACATTCCTTCACAATCACATTCCCACTTCTTGTTCTTGTAGCTGCTTTGTTCCCAGAATCAACACTTCGCTAATAGTTTTCTGAATGGCAAATTTGAGATCTTGGGTTCCGAATCAACTTGTCGTTGTTGGGTTTTGTGTTTCGATTCTTGTCTTGGAGCTGAACGTTCCTGCATTAGCAGATGAGAGTGGTAACATTGGTGGTGGTGGTGGCAAGGGTGAAGTGCTGGAGCTTTGTGGGACGGATTTGAGTTTCCTTCCTCCGCCATATGGAAACTTATCCCATGTCTTCTGTAAACCTATTTGGAATACTTTTGTCTTGAGGGTAAGTTCGATGCTTTAATTTAATCTTCTTAAGTTGGTGTGATTAGCATACTTTGAGGTCTGATGTAGCAAGTTAATCTGTTTATGGTCATGCATATGATGGTTGCCATTATATTAGTTTGGCGTGAACTTTTTCCTTGCTTGGTTCCTAGCTTTTTGCCTTTGTTTCTGTTGCCAAGCGTGTCCTTTGGTAGGGTAAAATACTCAAATGTTAGGCTTTGTTGGTGAAAAACATAATCATGTTTCCAAACTTTGACACGTTATAAAAAAAAAATTAGCTTTTTATAGAGGTCATGATTCCGATTGAGATCCTTTTCAATTTCTTAAAAGAATTGAATGGTCCAATATAAACGTACACATAAATTAACACAACATTAAATGTTCATGTGAAGTTCCTTGTCTCGATCAATTCGGTCAGGTAATAAGAAAGGATCTCTATTCACGTGTCCTACAAATAAAAAGTGGCCGCAGTGTCGTATTGGTAGATCCACTAATGTACTGACATCTTTTGCTGCAGCACTCCCAGAACGAAGATCATGTAGTAAACATTATATTGTCGGCTGTATACACCACTGGTTGGGTGGGATTGGGGTTTTCCAAGGATGGTATGATGGTTGGTTCCAGTGCCATGGTGGGATGGCTTAATAGAAAAGGTCATGCGAAAATCAAGCAATACTATTTGCAAGGTTCCAAGGAATGGCAAGTCATACCAGACAAAGGTGAATTGCCACTAACTGGTATTCCTACTTATGTGGGGATTCATGGGGCCATGATTCACTTGGCATACCAGATGAAATTTGAAAATCAACTTGCTCGGCAACCAATTATATTGGCTTTTGGAAGCGCATCCCCAAAGCACTCCCACCTACCTAAGCATGATGACAAAACAACCATCATGTTTGACTTCTCTCCAGGTTTTTCTCACTACTGTCACTTGAGTTCTTTGCGTTAGAAAAAATCTATTTACAAGCCTGCTTATTGGCACACCCAATACACCATTGATGTGGAAATCTTCCACATCAACCACCATAAAAAGTACTGGTATTTTGACTTTTTTTTATAATTGTAATGAGGTTTGTAACGAGTTCCATAAGAAGAACTCTGATATTAAATGTTTCCTTCTGCTTTCTGCATGGTAAAATCCTATGTATATAGTCATTACCCTATTCACACCTCAAGTGGCCCTTTTATCTTGACTTTTTAAGTACCTTTGGATGCAATCAATAACAAGTCTTGATTCTTTCTGCAGTGCAGAACACAGACTGATACTGCTTCTAACATTCACAGGTTCTCATGTGGCCGTTGCTTCCACTGATTTTGGCCCGATGAAAAAGAACCATGGGATATTGGGCATAATCGGATGGGGTCTGATCCTTCCTATTGGGGCAATCATCCCAAGATACTTCAAGCATAAGGACCCCTTATGGTACTACCTTCATTCGGTTTTTCAAGTTGTGGGGTTTGTCATCGGGCTTGCTGGCGTGGTACTCGGACGTCGACTTTATAATATGATAAAAGCTGATTTTCCAACGCATAGAGGCATAGGAATCTTTGTTCTTGTACTCAGTATTCTTCAGGTTCAACCTCAACACTATGATTCAATCTAAGAGTTCTCTAGTATCTATTCTATTTGTTAAAAACTAACACAATGCAACTTTGAACTACTTTAAAGTAATAATTTTCAATCTCTCAGTATTCTTCAGGTGCATTTTTCCTTTTTAATATATTGGTAACTACTAACTTGCATATACACAACTTCTAGACGAACTCGGATATTAACTACCAGGATTCTAATGGAGAATTATGATTGATGTTCAGATTCTGGCTTTCTTTCTACGGCCGAACAGGGAGGCCAAGATTCGGAAGTTCTGGAATTGGTACCATCATTGGGTTGGAAGACTTGCCCTCTTTTTTGGAGCTTTGAACATTGTGTTGGGAATCCAGATTGGAGGTGCAGGGAACGATTGGAAAATAGGCTACGGATTTCTTCTGAGTGTAGTCATCCTCACAGTCATTGTTCTGGAAGTACTGGCGTGGATGAAAAAGTCAGAGAAGGCTACTGACATGGATCAATCCTTCCAAATGAATCCGGTTGAATAAGTTACACTCAATTACTTGGTCTAAAAGGTTTGATTTTCTCTTCACAAAAATGTTCATTTGATTATTTAATTTATGAAGGTATTGATCATTCTGAACTTTCATGACCACTTTACTGAAACAGGTTGATCATTGATGCTAGATGTTGCATTTCTGACAAAGGGGTCTGAAATTATATATGCTTGTGTTGATTTCTGATCTTGAAAATGGGCAAGCTGGTTGAATCTCACTTTGGTTCAATTTCCACTGCAACCTGTTCGAACTTGGGTTTTGATCCTATCTCGATTTCTTATTCTTTGCCAAATTGGACAATACCAATCAATCTCAGCTTCCCTTTCAAGCTAACTAACAAGAGTGATGAACTTCCACTTTTTGATGTGGTCATTGTTTTCTTGATGTCAACAGATGTTGTTCTTGATTTTGATATTTTGAGGATTTTTGCTCTTTATCTGTACAGAGTCTGTATATAGAATGTAATGAGCAAGCGAGAATATTGTTTTTACGAAAAAACACTGATTCCGAGTGGAAGAGTTATAAATCATACATGTAGTAGCCATTGAGTGCTGTTCCCCCACAAGCTGTCTAATTTTTATTTTTATTTTTATTTTTTGCTTTTAAATTGGGATCAAGGGATTGTGGGTGATGGTCCTGTATAGTCAAGGCTGATGGGAGGAGAGTCTTCAAAATGGTTCCAGAAATATATACTGCACGGAGACCAACTCGTGAACAGTTACAAAAATTATATTCACCATGAGTTGAATAGTAGTGAAATTATTAGTTGAAATTAAATGAGATGAGATGAAATGAGATGGTTTCATCTCACCTCTGTATACAAACGGGTCTGTGAGCCTTACATGAGTTTACTTCCATAAATTTCCACTTCAAAAGTTTGGATTTCTTTATTTTTGGGCAGCATTGTTCATTGTAAAACAAGACAGAGGAACAGCTACAAGTCAACTTTAATAAGAAGACTGCTAAAAAGTGAATACCCAACCAAGCAAAAAAAATAATGAAGTCATATATGATTGAACCAAATTAATTATCAAGTTTATTGCCCATGGGAATGGAAGGGGAAATTGAAAAAAACCAAGTCCGTAGATGTTGTGACCAATTTGTTAAAATTTCCTAACCATATAAGAACCAAAATTGTCACCTCAAAAGTTGATCCATTAAAGTCCATCAAATTCCCTATTGTAAACCTGCATATCAAACAAAACCATTGATTAGCCCAAGGAAACACGTCCAGTATAACAGAGAGGAAGGTCAATAGATTCTACCCTTGTACCAGTTCAAGTTTTTAACAAACCTTAACCCTATGGCACTCAAAATGACATGAGTGAACTCCCAGTCTAGAATCTGACGTCACTAGGGACATTCTCCAGATAAAATGAGCAAAACTCAATGATCATTCAGTAGTATGACACATTTTCTAACACTTAATGGTCGTTTTAGAGATAGATCAACAATAAATTAACTTCCACCACAAGAGAACACCTAGCCTACAAAGATTGTCTTCACTCCAATGAGGGCAAACATATTACTAGAAAATTGAATCATTTGCCAGAGGAGTAAAGGTATAGAGATTGTAAAGATTACAATACTTACATAGGGAAACCATCCTATATTCCTTCATCACCAATTTCCTTTTGCTGATTTAAGATTAACTCAAATAAAAGCACATCTGCAAGTTTTTCCAAGCATTAATATCATCTCTTAAAACAAATCTGACACTTCTTTTTACCCATCCAGCAGTTCGTGAATAGTAAAAGATTTGGGCCACTTAATTGTGCTTAAAGGATCCAACACGTGCGCAAAAAAACAAAAAAAAAAGTCACAGACGATATTTATTCGTGAGGATAAAAGAGGTAACCAAGCAAAGTAGGCCACGACAGACACGTTGTTTCCAAAGGATTTCAACTCAAAAAATATGTTGATATGGAGAATAGAAAAGTCACCTGAATTTTTCCAAAAGGTGGTGCAATCAAGAACCGATGAGACAAGGCACTTCATGATTATAAGAGCCAGGATAATCCAAGACACCTTTTTCCCTTTCACATAGCATAAATGAAGGTCTGTATCTTCTACTTTTTCTCTCAACAATCCTGCTATGCTTGACTGGTACAAAGAAGAAAAGACTGGGTTACGTAGCACTAGCTGTACAGTCATCTCTTGAAGGAAAGCTGGAAGACTTTGGGGTTTCGCTTCCCCTGAGTACTCTGTTATAAATAACTTTAAAAGACTGTGAGCCGTATGGTCGACTGAGCAAACTTATTGGCATTCGAAGGGTCTGCTTTCGATTTCTTCTCCCCCTGATCAAAATACTAAAAGTTCTCTCTCCATCAATTTTCCTTTCATCATTGTTTCCAGCATATTCGTCTGAGCTACTGCTCAAAGTTGGTTCACTAAGAGCATTTTCGACGTTAGACAGATTTGGATGACCATTTCCCTTTGTATTCTCACTACTGCTCAAAGTTGGTTCACTAAGAGCATTTTCGACGTTAGACAGACTTGGATTACCATTTTCCTTTGTATTCTCCAACCTTATCTCAGCTACTTCATCTGCATTATGTATTTCCTCTGATGATAGAGGATTCACTTCTTTCCCTGCCTCCCCTACATTGTTAATTTCCACTGGCAGAATTGCTGAACTTGGGCTTCCAGATTCATCAGGCTGCAGTTTTGTCTCCAACTCAGGATCACAAATTTGCTCAACAACAGGTGGTGGGACAGAGAACACTGGATGGCATCCATGCCAAACTGTACCTGGAATAAACTCTGATACAGTTGGGTTCACATTACACTGCCATGTGAAATGAGTGGGATGAAAGGTACTACTCGTTACAGGAAATGTGCTGGTTGGAACTGCTTGGTTTTGAGTATAGGGAGGATACATAAAGGGCAATGGCTGCATCATGTTTGGGGTTGGTGGAGGTGATGGGTATGGGTGGTGAGGGGAGGAGCAGATAGGACTAACTGTGGGTAGGACAGTTGCAGGCCCAGGGTGAACATTCATATTTACTGGCCAAGGTGCAATAGCTGGAACAGCACCAGGACCTGAAGGAAGAGTAATATTCATGGCAAGCGGCGTAGGACGTGCAATGACTGGCGAGGGATTGAATGGAGCTGCTGATGCAGACAACTTCTTATTCGGAAATCCTCGAGGATCACTTGAATTCGGAATCAAGGGTTTCTCCTTCAAATCCTCTACTGCTTGCAATATTGAGTTTGAACTTTGATGGATTTCAGAACTGATAGATGAATCCTTCCCACTCACATCCCTTTTCGGTGAACCAACAGAGTCTGGCACGCCATCAATCAATATGCTAGCCTCTACCACATCTTGAACCTCAACACTACCAGATTCAAGTCCTTCCACAATATCAGATGCTTTCAAAGAAGAGTTATTTTCGATTGTATCAGTTAACTGAGTGTCTTCCTGTTTCTCAGCAATTCCTATTTCCTCTTTCAAATGATCTGTAGAATTCAGTATAGAATTCTTATTCCCTTCTGATATACTTTCAACCCCCATTTGGATGAGCTCATCGTTTCCTTTTACTTCATTAATTCCCTCTTCGTGTTTTCCAAAGCCAAGTTCCTGGTTATCTGAAAAATCACTTTGGGGCACCCAGACCTGAAATTTACCAATGGTGCCTGGTGGGGCCAATGCGACTTCCTTGTAGGAAGGAGATTTTCCAAGACCTACAATTGAATTTTTCACTGGACCAACATCATTTTGTGCAGAAGTCGGACAAGGTAATGGAGAACCTACTAGCTGCCCACTATTTCTAGGGGCATTTGTTGTAATACTTTTGGTAGATGAAGGAATTGACTTGACCCTGTATGTTACAGCTTTCACTATTCTCCGTCCAAATTTGGTAGCTTGGGCAGGGTTCACTGCTTGGTGATCTGTATAACTCCCATGAGAAATTGTCCGTTTCTTTAATAGGTAATACTTAGTATTCTTTTGAGTATTCTTAAATGGAAAATACTCCATATCAGTATCCACATTCTTTTTCTGATAACTATAGACCCTGCCAATACTGGCACGGCGCTGCTTCAGTCGCCGAACATGTGAGCCAGCCGATCTTGGCCTTTGAACTGGTTGCCATCCATCCTCTCCTTCAGCATGCGTTTCAGAAAATATTTCATTGGCTATATTTGGATTTTCCTCTTCATTCTTTTGCACAACAGAATTTTGGGACTCAACAGGTATGGAGCTATTCTCTTGGTTATCATCTGCACTACCTTCTGTTTCAAGCATAGGTGTCTCTTCATCTGAAACTTCTTTTGAAACTTCTTTTGAAACCTCTTTTGGGGTTTCTTTTGGAGATTCATCAGAACCTACTAGGCTTATATTTTGATAAGATTTTCCCTTCACCTGCAAAAGAACGTGGAATTTTTTATGATGTTCATTAGATTTGAGTACAGACATATATACGCAAGATTGCTGCATGTTTGCTGACATTATGAGAATTCAAAGACTCTCACATGCAGTCAGAGGTTAAAATACAGGTTAGTCAGTCTGCCCAATAAATTCTCTCCTCAATCTATGATCCATCATGGCTTTCCCATTTTTAATACAACTTCAATATATATTGCAGCTCATTTAATCTATAGACTGAAACATTCATGTCGTTATCTTTTTTTAGTAAAAGGGGAAAATTCTAGATATGTTTCAAAGAAAAGAATGTCTGATATGTTTGAAAGAAAAGAATATGTCTTTGTGTTGGAAACCCTCACATATGTTTGAAAGAAAAGAATGCGTCTTTGTGGAGGAAAATGTTGCCCCTCACATATTCTGGATAACTAAAAGGAGAAGTTTTCCCCTTCAGTCAGAAGAGATGGTGCCAATTTGGGCAAGAGAATGCTCTCTCCTAAGTTATCCCTCCATAATACTAAGCAAACACATATCACAATACTTAAAGAGAAATACTACAGCCACAAAGATATCCCACAAAAATAAATCCACAATCTAACATGGCTTCATATGATACGTTAGATCTACTTTATAATAAAAGTAGCTTTATAATCTAACGTATCACATCAAGCCACATTAGTTTGTAGGTTTACTTTTATAGGATCTTTTTGTAACTAAAGCATTTCTCAAACTTAAAAGAGTTCATGGCACGGTATAGTATAGTAGGGAACATTAATTTCGGGCTTCCAACCACTAATAAAATGTGATGGGTTTAACCAAATTTTATGGACATCATGAATATGGCTTTTTTGGTTAATTTCAGATCTTTATAATTGCTATATCCCTTTAATTGGTCTTAACCTTTCAATGAAAGACTGCCAATGGCATGACAAACAACCAATTCCTGGAAAATACCCCAGCCCATCCACACCAGAACTTGGACAGTTAATTATACACTCAGTGTGAAAAGAAAAACAAGTTCACATTTATTCCAGATATAATTGGCTCAATAATTTGGTGGGTTTGAATTTATATTGACCAACCGTGATCTAACTCCAAATACCTTTGTAATATAGCTTCTCCTCTTTACTGCCCCATCTCTCCCTTTGGTGTCATCATTTGGATTGATGTAGTCAAGCAAATCCGACACACTGCCACATTTAAAAATCATCTCCATTAGTAACAAGGATATGACTTTAACAGGAAACAGAATGCGTGATATGCCTGGCCTCTAGCACACAGCAGTCTAATGCAGTTGTACATTGGGGACAACACAACAGGATTCTTTGGTTAAATATTCCAGTGCATCTCGACCAGATTAATATAAATCTCAACATTCTTATCATGCGCGGAAAGGGCACAAAGAGTAATGTACAGAAGAATTACATTCAACTCAATTTAAAATACTTGAGTCTGAATCATATATGGGGGGAAGCAACTGACTGTTAGACTAAACCAGTATACTTGAAACTTGCTCCTACATGACCGGATTGCATTGGTCATGTAGCCAAAAGCATCACTAGCTTACACTCGGACCAGAGTAGCATCAGAGTCATTGCAAAGCAACATTGAAGCATGAAGCTGGGCAACAGGTCCCACAACATTTTCATGTTTACATTTCCAAAGCTAAGATTTTGTAACATCAATTAATATTTCAATAACTATTGGCCAATTAAGAAAGCAACTCGACAATAGCACTACATGAAAAATATATGAATAGCTGCATAAAGCTCCATGTTATCAAGAAATCTGACAAATAGTAATGCAACCCAATGGAGTGATTAGCCAATATACTTTTTTTATAAATATTTGGTGAAAAAAAAAGTAAATATACTACAGTTGAAACTGCATGCATCAAAACTAAACAACAATTACATGAAGGTCTAAATTATGGAGGGCAATGCTAACTTACCTTAGGTGGCCTTTGCTGGCTATGGATGCATCCGGCTTTCGAGTACCATTCCGTGCAGCTTCTTGCTGTTCAAGAGCCTTGGACTCAAAGTACTCAAGCCAAGCAGCAGCATCCTGAATGAATTTATTGCAATATCTAAAATAACTATATGTATGAAAAGCTTAAATGGGCTTTAAAGAAATTAGAAAACATACTTACTAGAGAGAAAAGGAGGGAGAAGAAAAATTATATGGAATTATATAAATTCCAACAAAAACTCAATATGAACGGTGCTAATACCATTGCTTCTATTGTAGTAGTTATGACATGTGGCCATAATAGTCTACCAAAATACCTGAGTACGCAGGTCATCTGGGCCAAGCTTTGCTCGTAGAATTTGCAAGGTTGTTTGCTCATGCTGAACACTTAAAGGATATGCTTCCATCAATGACAGTGCTATTGCAATTGCATGGTAACTTGCTGCTGTCTGTATGATTAACAGAAAAAGGGGTTACTTATAAGAAGTAAAATTTGAGTGTACAATGAAATTTAATTCAGAGGTTTAGTAAACAATTAACCATTTGCAAGCATGTAAGAAATAACAAACTTTCTACCACCTAACTTCACAGATTTGTATTTCTCTCTTGCAATTAGGGTGAGTCACTTGAGTGCAATCTGCTACAAGTGATAGCTTAGTCCATCATGTCTATCAGTTTCTGTTTTTCAGTGACATAATTTTTAACAGTACCCCCAGTAGAAGGTGTTTGGCATCAGTCTGAGAACCAGAGAAATTTTTCTTCATTCACAAGAATTAAAGACAAAAATCCTAGTTAGCCTCTTAGTTTTAGTGATAAATGACACTGTGTAATTACTTCAGATTTTACTCGAAAAGATATCTGGATGGGCCACCCCCAAATGCAATAACAGTGTTGCCAGAAAATGCTAGTTCACGTGTTATATTTTATCTGGATTTTGAGAAATTTAGTAGTTACTACTCCAAAATATTGAGGCATCGAATGAGTTTTCTCTTCTTTTAGAAAGAGCATCCCAACGTACCTAACTGAATTGGGATACCTCTTTTATAAGGGGAGGCAAGGCCTCAGCAACTATAACCCAAATGAAAGTCCGAAAACCTATGAGCAAATACCAGATTTTGCAATAATGATGATTACCTATTCATTCAATCATTTCAATATATGTCTGGCCTATGACCTTTGTGTTTGATACTTTGAAAAGAAAACCCAATTTACAGCAGGAACTAGAACTGAATATCTAGCAACCCAACCGCATTTTACCAAATAGAATAACAGTTGTACCACATTCCATTGCACCTATAACACAAAACAACAACAGTCTCTTCTAGGGCTGGGCTCCGACTCCAACCACAGTCAAAGACCAAGTTAACTCCGACTCCAATCAGAGTTGCCGGAGTTGGAGTCGAAGGTCGGAGTTTCGATCGGAGGAAAGAAGAAAAGCAAAAAAAAAAAAAAAAGAACAGAAAAGAAAATAGCATCTTTAACCTTGTACTGCATTGAAATAGTATTCACACATTCACAAACAAAAAAGTTAAGAATCTTACAACATGATCCCCCCAACAAAAGCCACAGCAGCAGCCGAAGAAACAGAACATTTCACAAAAGTTTAACAAAGAACAACTCTCTGTTGTTCTTTTTCTTTCCTTAAAATTCTCCATTACATTTTATATACAAAGAAATCAACTAAAGAATTTGGAACCCTAAAAATCACATGTGAAAAATCGCAGCTTTCAAACAATAAAAGTACTGGAACACAGGGAAGCCATGGACGTACGTACTACTTACTAGACTGACTTTTTTTAGAGAAATTTCTTTCCCTTTTGCTTTTGAGCTAAGCTTTTGGAACACAGAGTGCGAAGAAAAAGAAAGCAACGAGAAGAGGGAAAAATTGCAGTTTTGGAACCTGATTATCGGCTGAGGAGAAGAGAGAAAACAATGTCGGCTGAGGAAATCCATAGGAGAAAGAACTAGGGTTTTAAGATGAATATTTAGGATGAGAAAACTTTCTCCTTTTCTTAAAAAAAAATTACAAAACAGTGTCTCAACCGTTAGGCCACTCAACTGCCTATTACTTATATTACAATATCAAAAAATATATTAAGTACAAATATCGGAGTCAGAGTTAGAAGGTTGGAGCCCATATTGGCTCCGACTCTGACTCTGACCATTTTTTCCGGAGCAACTCCCACCCCAAACTCTAAGGGCTGGTTTGGTTACACAAAACCAAACTATCTCATCTCATCTCATATAATCACTACAACTTTTCTAAACTCCCACACAAAATATAATAAACAATTCAACTTTTTCAAATTCCAAAACAAAAATATTAAAAAATTATATTATAACAATATTTTATTCAACTTTCAACAAAACATCCCATCTCATCTCATCTCATTTGAACTGCGTAACCAAACGAGGTAAATTTTCGGACTCCACCGGAGTCGGAGTCGGAACGGGTGTCAACCGGAGTCGGAACTGCCACCCCCCCCCCCAGTCATAAAGGAGACTTATTGGGTAAAATATATGAAGGGAATAGGGAGGGAAGCCTACCAACACCTCTTTGGAGTATAATTGCAATAGGATAGAAAACTATAAGGTATATATAGACCGTATCATATGTACTTTAGTACAGATCGAGAAAGAAAATAACCAAAACAAAACCTGAATATGGTCTGGGCCGAGTAGCCTTTGGTTACACTTCAGAGCTTTGTGGAGATATCTGAGGGCAACATGCACATTCCCGAGGCCTTCCTCCATCATAGCCACATTGATGTATGTTGCAGCAGTGTTTGGATGAGATGGACCGCACGTGAGATGTAGAAGATACAATGCCCGCTTTACATACCTGATCAACAACAATTATGGACTATGAAAACCATTCTAACAGCTAGAGGCCAGCTAATTACACAAGACCAAGCAGCAAATTTATACGATAGGAGTGTGCATAAAACATAACACAAACAATGACTATTCAAACAATTACTATAGTAGCAATCAGATGTAATTAGAATAAGAAAGAAACCAGACCAATAAGGTAACCATGAAACAAAACTGGAGTCAGATACCAGATCAAACCCTGAAAAGTAGTAACCATGAAATCCTATGAAAATTTCTGCAGCCCTATTCATTAACTATCACATCATACAAGAATAAAGCATACTTGAGAGCCAGCTCCGTGTGTTGAAGTCTGTAATAGAATACAGCAAGATCCCCATAACTCTTCATTGTATCTGGATGATCAAGACCCAGCTCTCTCTCATTGATGTCCAAAGCTTTCTGTTGATAAACTGTAGCCTGTGATTGGGATAAATTAGTTAATTAACTTTCACTTGAAACCCTTATTACCAAGAAATGAAAACACACTGTTTTTATATTTCAGTTGTATGTAGTATACCAGCCTATAGTGCAGATTTTTTACATGCATTTCCTAAGAATATTGTAACATTATTTTCGAATGATAACAACAACATTATACTATCACAGAGATGCCCCAGTAATACCAATACAAAAGGAAGCACAAATAGACCTGATTAAAATCTCCAGTGTGATACAAAACAACAGCAAGGAGGCTGTAAGCTCCTGCTGTCATCCGATGGTAGGGACCACAAACTGCTACCAGCTTCGCAAGAGCCTGCAAAACCACAAAAGTAAAGCAGCTAATATATGACAAAGACCAGCTGAAAGGGACAGAGAATATCTGTTGAAGCCCTCATTACTAGATCATATGATGAAAGGATATCAAAGTCATGATTTTGGAATCCTTATACCTTTGTCCCATAGACAACTGCATCCTCAAGTTTTCCCTTATCTAAAGCTGTTTTCGACGATTCTAGGAGTTGCCTCCCATCTGCTGATGAACAGGCTGCTTGCTGCAAAGAAACAGAAAATGCAGTCAAATACAAAATCTGGAGAAATAAAATCAATCTGGCACACAAAGTAAAGAACATGTGTCCATTATTCTGTCTACTTCATCACCTTATGCACTGGGACCAAACCGACAACATCTGATTTCCGAAACGGTTGTGGAGAGTCCATATCAAAATCCCTTGGAACCAGCTCTATACCAACCTGAAAGAGGGCGAAGGGACAAACAAGCTGTCACTGAGGCAGCATTGATCTTTCCTTGATGTCTATAACACCTATAATCTAAACATTACAAGTCATGAAAAATACTAGATATACCATCATAATGCCAAATATTATGGTCTCTCATAGATCAAAATAAACCCACTAAGGATCTTGTTTAAAAAATCACTGCCTGACCCCTCCTTCGGCGGCCTTCTCCAGGGCAGAAGCCCCAACTCCTCCCTTCCCAGCCGCTACTGTACATCAGTTACCGGTCAGTCGGCTTTTTTTCTGGGCTTTTTTTCAGTTTTTTGAGGAACTTTCAAGCCCAAATCTATGAAACTCCACACCAAACTGCCACAAATGTGCCCTATTGGGAGGTCTCCAAGAGCCCCCCAAGCCCCCTCCCCAACTAATTTTTTGTCTTTTTTGTCAATTGTGTGGCTACCCCCGCCTTGTTCTGCCAAAAAAAACTGATTTTTTGTGTCCTTTTTGCTAGGAGCTTCATACTACTTTCACCTACAACGTGTGACTGAAGTTCAACAGCACCTTACTGCAGTCCATCTCTGCAATGTTTCAAAAATCATCCTGATGGTGATCTTCTTGGCATTAGGGCAAGAAACATGGGAACAACTCGACGAGCCATTTACCTATTCATGTATTTTTATTTTCTCTGCTCTTTATTAGCTGCATTGAAGTGTTTGTTGAGGTTCCCCTCCCACACCATTGTAAGTTTTACCTAATTTAATATACTTCTACCTCGCCCCAAAAAAAAAAAAAAAAAGGTTCCCCTGTTGTGGTTTCCCCTAGTTTGATTGCCATATCAATTTTCTTCACAATATATACACAACTACCAACTTATCAAACAAATATATACAAGCTACCCATTATAGAAAATTCTATGTGAAACCATTGCAATTACAAGAAAAAATAAAGTCAGGAAGGAAAAAGGGCACGCAATACATGAATCAAGGGAGACATCGCAACCTCTATATTACAAGGTACAAAAAAATATTGCAAAAAGCTATGAGATTAAGCAAGGATCATGAATATCATCCATTTAGAGGACATGTCCGACAATCCTATATGCATCCGAAGCATTCAGAAAAGGTAAGCAGCAAAGTAGAGAGTAGAAGACAATGATTTATCACAAAATTTAATACAATGTAATCCAAAAGTACGGAATAGTATGAATCTTTAAGAAACTAAAGAATGCAAATTCTTAGACAAAATATAATAGAATGCCAGCTATTCTCAAAAACATAGAATTTATGGTCTAGTATTAAATACCTTATGACATAGACCACGTAGAATCGCAAATTTTCTAACATCTTTGTGGTTCAAGCTACTAAGATCCCATTCATATCGCTTCCTCAAGAAGACCTCCAGCCACCTCCACACAAGGGAATGGGCATTGCAAGATCTATTTGATTCCTCATTTTCTGGAACCCCAAGCATCATATTCAATGCAGCAGCTATTAATACTGCTATTTTCTCTGTGTTGTCAACAACAGCAATCACTGCCTGAAGAATGTGCTTAAACGCTCGCACAATCATCTCATGAATACAGAGTGACTGGACATGCGGCAGCTTTTCTGAAAGCTTGACCTGTAGAGAAAACAAAAGGCACAAATTGTTAAATGAGGAAAAACACATACAAGTAGCAGCTTAAGATTGAAGTTGGTGCAAGTTGGATGCAGCCATAATTGAAAAGAAAATATTATGCAAACAGAGCAAGGAATGAGATTCAATTCTGATACATTACAATAATGACAGGTTAGTCAATATTGTTTCAACAGTCATTAATGTATCAGTAAGACATTAGTACAGTATATGATAAGGCACATCCTCTAGATTTATAAGACCTATTTTCAAAGTGAACGAGATAAATCTCATTTAGGTGAAGATAATAAAACGGTAAAGAATCAAAGGCCTGAGTCAGAAAAAACACTTACTACATGTCCCAAAGACCGCATTCGAAGACCTCTGGTATGCATGAAATCAGTAAGAGTCCGGCCATCAACTGGCGAGAGCTCCAGTGAGCCAAAATCTGCTACCTAAGTTGCATGAAAAATTCAGGAGACAGGGTCACTGACTCACTATAACCATAATAATGTGCAGATTGATTAGGAAAAAAATAGTATTCAGTAATTACCAGTTTAGGAAGAGCAACTTCAGTGTAATATTTCCGAGACAAGTCAATTAGTTCTGGCAAAGACTGTCAATCACATACTGTCAGTTAGTTCAAACTCTACCCTGCAAACAAGTAGGCAAACAAGAATTTACCTTGCAATGAAGACCAGTTTCTGATTCTTTTAGTCGAGTAAAGGCTATTTCGGACAACATCCTCTTCATTGTAAGCTCGTTTTCTTTCACATCACTCTCAAGCTGAGATTCTATCAGAGGCAAAATAGAACTTTTAACTTCCCCATTAACACCTTCTGGATGGGATATTGAGTTTTCAGACTGCACTTTCATATTGCTTCCATCTGATTTCTTCTTGTTGTTCTTAAGGTATCTGAGATTTGTCCCAAGCCCCTCAACCTTCATTTCCTTCTTTACACCAGATGGCTTCTTATCTTTTTCTGTATTTTTTTGGTCTCGCAAATGTTGTATCCAGCAGGCTCCAAGTTCCCACCGCACAACATGGTCCGATCCTATTTCCTCTTCCTCAAGCTTAGCAAGACTTTCTTCCAAGAGTCTCTCTACAGAAGCTTGGGAAGCACTAAGCTCTTCACGCTCCAAAGTTTGGACATGGGATACTGGTTTATTGGGCTCTGAAGGTGCTGTCTTGTGAAGAAGTAATCTCAAACTGAAAGGAACAAAGTCATATTTAGAGTCTGTCAGCATAGCCAAATGACTTGAAGAGGACCGCAAACTAACAAACCATGGCATCAGGGTAACAAATTAAGGTGGAATATAAGAAACTGATAGCTCTCTAAAATTTGTATCTCATTTTTTTTTTTATAAGTAAGAAAAGCTTTATTTAATGAAACTAGGCAAAGCCCATATACACAAGAAGTATACAAAAGAAGCACCTAACTACATTCTAGAAACTTGAAAAGAAAACAAAAACTCATGAGCATTTCCTCCCTTGAGGACAATAGCCGAGAACCACTGCAGCAAAGTACACAAACAATTTCCAGATATCCTCAACAGTTCGCTCTTTGTCGTTGAAGCACCGCTCATTCCTTTCTATCCCTAAACATCACATTATACACAAAGGGATCATCCTCCACGCTGCTGCCAACTGAGAGCTTCTGTGCCGCCTATTCCAACATGCTAGTAAATCCACCACTCTTATTGGCATAACCCAACTCAGCCCAGCTCTACTAAGAACCCCAACCCATAACTCCCTAGCCACCTCACAATGTAAAAGTAAATGATCAATCGATTCGCCATTTTTCTTACACATGAAACACCACTCCACCACAACCATACCATGTTTCCTCAAATTGTCAATCGTCAAAATCTTCCCAAGTGCAGCTGTCCAAGTGAAAAAAGCAACTTTAGACAGCACAAACGCCCTCCAAATACTCTTCCATGGAAAAGGGAATTGCTGCTGGCCATGTAACACCTTATAATAAGATTTAACAGAAAGTTTTTTGCTCCCCATGCGTTTCCACTACATTCGATCCCTCGCATTTCCTCCTAAATTCAGAGAATACAAGAAACTGAAAAAATCTGCAATCTCATCAAGTTCCCAATCCTGTACATTTCTGGTGAAAGTAACATCCCACTGCACAGTCCCATTAGCACGGCTCAACATCTCCGAGACAGCAGCTTGTTGATTTCCAGTCAAGCTGAAAGCAACCGGGAAGATAGAATGGAGGGCTCTCTCACCACACCATTCATCAAACCAAAAACAAATTCCTGCGCCCTCTCCAACCTTAAACGTAGTATGTTTTACAAAGCTGTCCCACCCCTTTCTAATATATTTCCATAAACACACACCATAAGATCCCCTATCCTCCTTAGAGCAGCATCCCCCCAATCACCTCCATAGTTTCGATCAATAATCTCTCTCCACAATGAGCCCCCTTCCATTTGATACCTCCATAGCCACTTCCCTTACAGTGCCTTATTAAAATTACTCAAGTTCCGCACCCCCAGGCCTCCATTTGCAGTCGGACAGCACACCCTATGCCAACTCACAAGGTGGAATTTATTCTCCTCTCTCATGCCACCCCATAAGAATGCTCTAAACAACTTCTCAATCCGGTTTGCCACCCCAACCGGTAAAGGGAATAAGGAAAGATAATAAGTGGGAATGTTGGAACGGGTGCTTTTAATGAGGGTTAGTCTTCCCCCTTTCGATAAATATAGACACTTCCAACCAAACAGTCTTTTCTCAACCTTTTCTACAACACCATCCCATATGTTCTTTACTCTGAACGATGCCCCCCAACGGAAGCCCAAGATATTTCATTGAAAGAGAAGCAACTTTGCAGCCCAACAAATCCGCTAAAAGGTTAATATTCCTCACATCTCCACCGGTACCAATTCTGACTTGCCCAAATTCATCTTGAGGCTCGAGACAACTTCAAAGCACAATAAGATAGCCCTTAAAGCTTGAATCTGTCCACTGTCAGCATCACAAAAAATTAGAGTATCATCCACAAATAACAAATGGGAGATTGAAGTAGTACCATTGTTAATATTACCCACCGAAAAACCAGAGAGAAACCCACCCCTACAGCAGCTTCCACCATACGACTCAATGCTTCCATCACTAAAACAAAAAGGAAAGGGGACAACGGATCCCCTTGTCTCAAACCCCTCGAACTCTGAAAAAAGCCACAAGAGTTGTTATTAACTAAAACAGAGAACCGAGTGGTCGATATGCAATGTCTAACCCATCCACACCACTTATCCCCAAAGCCGTATCTTCTTAGCATATAGAAGAGAAAATCCCAGCACACGTGGTCGTATGCCTTTTCCATATCAAGCTTGCAAAGAACCCCCGGAACACCAATCCTAATACGGCTATCCAAACACTCATTAGCAATCAGAACTGAGTCCACAATTTGACATCCCTTAACAAAAGCGTTTTGAGGTTTGGAAATGATTTTATCCATCACCGTACTCATATGGTTAGCTAACACCTTCGATATGATTTTATAGATCCCACCTATCAAACTAGCAGGACGGAAATCCTTCAACTCATGAGCACCAGCTATCGTAGGGACTTCTCAAACTTCTGACAAGAATGGAAGTCTTGAAATACCCGCATAACATCTACTTTCACTATATCCCAACACTTTTGAAAAAAAGCCATGGAGAAGCCATCCAAGCCCGGAGCTTTACACATTCCATTCACCACCTGATGCACCTCGTTTTCTTCAAAAGGCCTCTCCAACCAGCTAACTACACAGAAGTCCAGCTGGTCAAATTCAGACCATCCAACTTAGGACGCCACTCCTCTATCTCGGTTAGAAGATCTTCATAATACTGCACTATGTGATCTTGAATCTCATTAGGGGTGTGAAGCACATTTGTACTGGAATGAAGTACCTCAATAGCGTTGTTGTGTCTATGTGAATTGGCCATCTTGCTTTTTTTTATAAGTAAAAATATTGTATATATCAAAAGGAGAAACCAAGTACACTGAATGTATACAAGAAAACACCTTGCCCAAAATGACCCAAGCCCATAAAAAAAAAAGAAGCCAAATTACACCAGACCCGACCCCAACCCCTTGTTTCTCGTAGACTAAAACTCTACCCGAACACCGACCCCAAACCATTGTTTCCCGTAGTACATCTATCCCTCTTTCAACCAAAGCACCCTTGATTTTTGCCTCCAAGAAACTTCTTCCATCAACAAAACCTTCTCATTTTCAGTCACTACCTCCTCCTTCCTCAACAATAACTCCTCATTTACCTCCCCCTCCTACAAAGCATGCAACTCATCCCAAAACAGATTTTTCTTGACTTCAGTGTGCCTAAAGACTTCATTATTCCACTTCTTTAAATCAAACTTTAGAGTTTTAAGTTTTGTTAAGATATAAAATAAATAATAAAATCTACATCTTCCCATCAACTTAAAATTTTGGAACAAATGGTGATTTCACATGGTATCATAGCTAAGTTTAACTTATGACCGATGATGGACCCCTGCGACCTACCCACGATGATGGTACTGGAAATACCGGCCCACACGTGAGGGGGCATGTTGAGAAGTCTCTCACTGCTTAGGGACAAACTCATTCTGGGATTTATAAGGAGTTACCTCACTCCTCCTATTAGGCCTTTTATGAGGAGAAATTGGTGTTTCTATATGGTATCAGAGCAGAGTTCCTGAGTTCAAATCCTGACTCTACACTCTACTCCATTTAATTAAATATTTCACATGTTGGGCCACCCATTGAGAGAGAGTCTGACCTACACGTAAGGAGGAGTGTTAAGATATAAAATAAATAATAAAATCTACATCTTCCCATCAGTTAAACTTTTGGGACAAATGGTGATTTCACAAAGTTTACCTGGCAAAATAAAGGTGGAGTTCCAAAAAAGGAGTGCAATACCCACCAGTTCCTAACCTTCTCTACAAATCCATCAACTGCAAACCACATATTCTCGAATTTAAAATAACGCCTACCCCCAAGTAAGCTACCGCAATCAAGCAAAATGGGATAATGATCAGAACAAAAACGAGGCAACCTCTTCTGACATAAATCCGAGTAGTGAGTCTCCCACGAAGGAGAGACTATAAATCTATCCAACCTTGACCCCCCTCTACTATTAGACCAAGTATAAACCCCTCCTGCCAAAGGAAGATCCACAAGATTCAGATAAAAAATCAGCTCTGAAAACTCTTCCATAGCCACAAATAAAGTAGTTGCACCCGCCCTCTCACTGGGAAACTGAACGATATTAAAGTCCCCACACAAGCACCAAGGCACATCCTACAAATGAAACAAACCCGCCAAGTCCTCCCACAAAAACCTTCTCTCCCTATCCACATTAGGGCCATACACACCCGCAAGAGCCCATCGCCACCCATCCTCAATGGTTTTAAAAGAACCAGCCACAGAATAAGTCCAAATGCGGTCCTCTACTAACTCCACCACCCACTTATCCCACATCAACAACACACCTCCTGAAGCACCCAAAAAATCAAGACAACTCCACCCCACAACAATTTGTATCTCATGAACCAGGGGATTCTTTTTTTTTTATCTTCTAATAAATTATTTACTCAACCACAGACAGATGGATAGGGGGGAGAGAGAGAGAATATGCATATATATTAAACATGCATCAAAATCAAAATAAATCATGATGTAAAATGTGCTTAAGGGATGTAAGAGCTGATACTTCTATATAATGCAAGAGTTGATAATAAATAACAACAAAGTATCCCGGGGCCTTAGTAGCAAGCACCACACACATGCAGCATCAAGTAACCTACCCATGTGATGATTTCCATTTCCGGGAATCTAAAGGCAGGAAAGAAGCCTAGTTTTAATCTTTCAAGAAATTTCCTTAAAAGAAAACTAGATTATAGTTCGATCCAATGCTCTATCATTTGTACAAATAAGTAACATCAAGGCCTTGGATAGATCCTAATTCATCTTTGAATTTGTCACAATGTTTAGTAAAATGAGACCTCCAACCTTAAAACAATTATCTGAAATGCTCCACCTGTTATTCATGACACTAATTGAAGGAAATGGTTAGATCCATTTAGTAAATATTCTGTTTCTAAGAAGGATTAAATTGACCTACCAAAAACTTGACAACTGAAATGACCAACACTATTTTTTCTACTAAATCAATATTATCAATTTAAAATGAAATAGAAAGAATCTCCACTAATCGAAACATTCTAAGGGTAAATAAGTACCTATTAATATTGAGGGCATTAGCACCTCCTTCAGGCTGATCAAGGAGTTCAATGCTTTGAGATGGATTACTGGCCTTGTCATTCTCTCTCCGTGCAACTTTTACTACAGCGGTGTAACCACAATATCTTACATTAACAACACCTAGAGTGGCAATGTCCTGCACTCAAATGCAACACATTTTTCAACCATCATAGCAGAAACTACCTAAATAGTACCAATTTTACAAAGCATCATTGATCAATCACTATTTTCAGAAAGTATCTTACATGGGCAGCAGTATTTTCATCAGCAGTGATCCCTTTCAATAGGTTTCTTTCTACTAGATTCTTTTGATCCAGTCCAGTTGCTTGAATTCCATCAATTTTAGTATCTACCTTACAGCTTGCATTAGAAGCATCTTTCATGACCACGGTGCTCAAATCTCCTACTCTATCATTGTAGAGAATTTGACCATCAGAAACTGAACAATTTAATATCGGCTGTTCCATTACAAGCTGGATGGCTTTGATGGCTCTGAAAATGGCAACATCAACGAAAAGACTGTGAAGAAGGAATGCCTTCCTATCTCGAACCTGCCTTTCCTCTGCCGTCTTGCAAGGCATGGATGCAAGCAACATAAACTCATTAGCCCAAGGAATAAGATCACTTTTTCCATCTATTCCTAGGCCACCTCCATTTCCTCCCCAACTTTCATCTTCCACTGGCAGGGGAGGAAAAACTGAGGGTAATTGTGCTGCAACAGGAGGAACCAACCATGTGTTGGCTCTGAAGCCATAAGGAAGATTCCCAAACTGCATATAGTAGAAGAAAAATAGTTACCAAACACGAGAGCTACAGGTTGAAAGAAGTATTAGACCTGACAATGCCAGTCAAAGCAAGTACGAAACAGGAAATAAATTTCAGCACTACAATTGTTACCTTGTTACGTTCTGAAAATGCTTTCATGAGATCATTGTAAGCCTGTAAATATGAGAAACAATATCAAAAACAAAGAGTGAACTGAATAATTGCAAGTTGAAGAATAGACTATCTTAGGTGAAATTCTGTGTTATGGAAATAAGAAACATACAAAACAAAATATGAAGTCAACATTCTTTTGGGATCAAATCATGCAAATTCCTGTAATGAGTTCAACACCACCCTAGACTTTCATTTTAGAAAAAGCAATGCCTGTCATCATGATTAATTAAAAGTATACAAATAATTTGATCTTGCTTATTTAGGCGCTAATAAATGAAATTTCAAGAAAAATATACTTCATATTGGAATAGCATGGGGAGAATACACAGTAGGGCAAATCAAGAATGTTGAAATAGCACAAACCAAAATTTAAAAAAAAAATTAGAAATAGACAAACCAAGGCTTGTTTCAGGCCATAAATGGCTTGGTTGAACACAGGTTTGTCAGAAATCTACACCCAACATCTTGCATGTTTGTCTCAAAGTTATACTGATGGCAGAATATATTAAATTAAAATTTAACAACAAGATCCAATTGAAATCTTAGTTATATTTTCAAGATCCATTTTTACTTCTATATAGCAATGCAATGCAGTTTAAACATTATCAAACTGAAAAGATACAAGTTAAACCGAACTAACATAAACAATTATTAAAATCGAGTGTTTGGGGAAATTGAAATTATCCTTTTTTCATGGGCAATAAAAAATGGTTGATGAACAATGGGCATAGTCCACGTGCGTAGAGGGGTATACATGAGAGAGCACCTAATAAAGAAACTAACATTATCAAAAGCTCTACTAAGTTGTCGCAACAGATCAACAAGGTTGTGACAAAGGATTCGCTGCTTTCCAAAGCTAGAGAATCCCTTTCTGCAAGCTTCCACGTGAACCAACTTCCCATTGCAAAGCTTCACCTGATTGATCACAAGGCAGCTCCTCAATGTTTTCAAATTAACAGGAACGAATTTTGAATGAATGAGTATGGAATTGTGTCCAGGAAGGCCTTACATCTAGGGAGAACAGATGATCATCCGCTGAAATCTCATTGAAATGTCGACTTATTGCTCTCCTTATAACTGCAACATTAATGGCAAATCCACCATTGTTAACAAAAGCTTAGATTGAGAAATACTTTACTAGTCACTCTCTTGTTCCTTATGACAAAACCAAGCACTGCTGTCTCGATTTTTAGCAATGCCCAGGAAACAAAACGGTAAAACAAATCAATAAACGAAAAAAATTACTTTTGGTACAATGTTCGTGAAATTTGTGTCAAGCAACGAATTTCATTTAAAAGCAACTAACATTTTCTTGAACAACTTCATTTTCCATTCCGGACTAAAATATAACCTTAAATTTCCCTTTTTTTCTCGGGAAAGCGAGAGACAAGATAAGAAAATCCTGAACAGTGGCCAAGAAACTAAACCACGATAATAATCAAATAGAAGAACAAAAATCCAAACATCTCACACTTGTTCCCAACAATTTCCAAGAACAGTACAGCCTATTATACAAACATGTAGTACCGAAATACATAAATACACAAATCCAAACAAAACACAGATGTAAGCGTGGGAGTTTGCATATTGCGTATATACAGAGAGAGAGCGAGAGAGAGAGAGAGTACACTGTAGAGGAGGAGTGAGATGGGAGAGAGAGAAGAAGTCGTAGAAGGTTCCGAGCTTGGGGCACGAGTGGGTTATATCTCCTTCCCCCTCCATTGCCAGGTCCTGCTTGACCGCAGTCCCTTGAGCCTTGCTACTGCCACCAGGGACGGCGGTGGTGGATTTCTTGGCGGCGGCCTTATCCTGAGCACCCGGCGCATTCTTACTAGCCTCGGACTTGGAACAGTCCTTGATCGTTGATGACGAGCCAAAGCTGGTCGTGCAGGCGACGATGTCCAGCAACCTTCTAACGTGCGCCACCGCGCGCACTTCATCGTACTCCTCTGCAAGTGCAACAACGTCAACATGTCCACCGTGAGACTGACGGAACACCGTTAAGTATTTTGTAGACGGCGTTCTTTCTAGGTGTAAAAAGTAGCAAATTATTTACCTTCCACTAAAGTCAGGAGGCAGGGCTTCAGTGCGGAAACATCCACTGTGTCTTTCAAACGTGGCCCTCTTACCTGTGAAAGCTCAAGTGCATAATACCCAAATTACCCCTGCTACTAATATTATTCTAGTGAACTATTTTACAATAATATGACACATTATAGAATTATAATTATTTGATGAATTTTATATACTATGTTGATATATATATATTATTATCAGAAAATTTTTTAATTTCTAGTTTTAGAAAATAAAATTATTCTAAAGATTGATAGCTGAACACAATGCGATAAAAATGAAAAAATAAAAAGTGTGATATATAACATAATTCTAATTTATTTCGAAAACAAGAGTTTATATGAACGAAGGACGTTAAAAACTATATATATCGACATCTCACTTTTATCTTACTATATTGGTATAATATTATCTATTACTCCTTGAGTTATTTAAAAAATATAAAATTGGCTTAAGGGTAACTATTGAATTGTTATTTAACATTGAAGCTTTTCAACAATTTTTTTTACCCATTCTCATTATCTTGATATAAAAAATGAAATAAAATATATATATATATATATATATATATATTCTTTTATCCAAACCACCTTATGATTTTCATGCTAGTACTAATAAATCAGCGTTTCCATGGAAAGAAAAATCATATTTTACTATATATTTATCCATTCTAGTTGGAATTCCTAGTCATGATATTTCCATTTAACATAAAATTCTTCACAAACTATCGTAATATTTCTCTAAAAATAAAAATAAAAAATAGTTCGCATCTCAATATATATTTGACAATTCTTTTTTAATTTTTCTTTTTAACTCGATTCAAAAAAAATTAAAAAAATAATCGATAAAAAAGATGCTAATTTTCAGTTTCTTCCTTTTGTACATTTGTGTCTGTTTATCAACAAAATATGTCAGTGCTGCGTCTGAGCCTCTTCCCATCTCCAGGATGTCTTTACTCAGAGCCTTCAAAATAATAGATTTTTTCATTATAGAGGGAACGTTTCGCTCTGACTGCCACAGATCTTGTGCTCACGGCCTGCCAGCGCCACTTGCAAAGCGCGCATCACGGCGTTAGAAGAGCATCTCAATCATCAGGACCACTTTGCATTTGGAGCCTTTTGATTTTCAATTTCATCACGTTTTAGCTACCAAATTCTCATATTTTTTTCAACCAACAAAAGTAAAAAAAAATAATAATAAACCAAACTGTACCCTTTAGTCAAACATGTCTTGTATTATGTTTGCTCCGTCTAGATTACAAAATCACATGAATTTTATCTCTTTTTTTGTTTACTTAAAAACACAAAATGGGATTCATTTCATTATCACCACAAATAAATAATAAACATAGGGGTGTTGGTGTTTCGGGTTTTTTACCTCGTGCGATAGTGAAAAATTGGTGATGTTACACGTCTCGGTGTTTACCGATAAAAGCCGACGAACATCAATTATCCTATCCGTCGATATTCCCTGTCAGACAGTAAAATTAGTATAAATTATGAAAAACAATAGTTATTTTCTAATTATTGCAAAAAAATTGTTGTGTTTTATGGTCAAATTAGGCAAACTTTCACAACATGTTGTTCATGCGTGCAAGTTGAGCCCTCTTCGGCTACTACCAACAAAAACAGATTTGGATGCTTTTGCTAAGACAAGGGAGTGATTTAATACCAGCAGCTGCCAATGGCCTCTGCAAGCATGGCTAAACCTTATCTCAAATGTTTAAGATGTTGGAAAATTATCAATGTTTCCATTAGACAAACGAGCAAATATACCTACCTATATTAAGAGACATACAAAGAGAGTATATATATATATATATATGAGTAGGACTTATTTCTGTATCAATTTACTAAGAAAAATTTTATTTGCAAGCAGACTGATTGACATATCAAATAATATAAAAACAGATTGTTTTATATTTTTATAATTACTCGCGTCTCAAAATAAGCAACGCATAGTAAATTCTTTGATTGATAAATATAGTAAAAGAAAGTATATTCGATCATCATTCTTGCATCACATATTATATATAATTTTTTAATATTTTTTTTCTTATCAAATGTGTGGTGTGTGGATGATGAGAATAAGAACTCAATTAGTTTCGTAAGAATAAAACAAAAATAAATTAAAAAAAAATATGGTGTGTGGTGTGTGGACGATGGTAACAAAAGTT
The DNA here is from genome assembly GCA_961763995.1 of Juglans cinerea. Classification (NCBI taxonomy): domain Eukaryota; kingdom Viridiplantae; phylum Streptophyta; class Magnoliopsida; order Fagales; family Juglandaceae; genus Juglans; species Juglans cinerea. The sequence continues at coordinate 40,953,761 of CAUIVZ010000001.1, read as the reverse complement.
CAATAAGAAAATTCAATTTGCAAAATTTGCTGATATAACTAAGAGGAACTAGAGGCTGGATTGAAGAGGAACAAACCCTTAAAATGACAAAAGTTTCGTCCGGAAGGTTTACAGTGATATCCATAACAACTGGAAGAACTGCAAAAATGACATATTCATATATCAGAAAAACCAGTAGAAAGACAATAACTTCAATCTCCAAACTTCACCCTGTTCATTTTATCCATAACAGATTCATACGTACCCTTCTCTTCTTTCTTCTTCTTGTCTCCTTTCGCCTTTCCACGACTGTTTCTGGGTGCCATTTTCGACCTGTGTTGGAACCTTATCAGTACACCAATACTCAAAAAGTTTATTCCTTGTCATATGCAATTACATGTTATTCCTTAAATTGATGATTGTACAACGACCATTCCAATAACAAAGAACAAAGCTTAAAGCACAACCCAGAGAACTTTTCTTCTTTGAGAAATGGTTCGAATTTCGGGAACAAAGTAAGGTATTTACAAGAAAATAGCATAGAAAATAGTTCAAACGCTAAAAAGGAAAACTATATATATATAAGAGGAAGTCTCTGTCAAGAGCTGTGGAGCTTTAGAATAATTACCAGATAGCAAAACAGAAAGTCTCAAGAACTTTTATGTATTGAACAAGGGAGAGTAAAGGTTCGAGGAAAAGAAGCAATAGCTCGAGCAACTGAGCTACAACAAAACAATGTGGAAAATACAATGTAAAAACGTAAAAGCTGCAACTGAGGTATAAGGGTTCAGCAGAGATATGAAGAGGGCAAAGCCATTGAAGGGGTTTTGGAAACGGAGCTACCTATCTCATCCACCGAAGGAAAGATTAAAGAAAACGGGAGAGGAAGAGATATAGGGAGACTTGGGTGTGTGATAAGGAAGCAGAGGTGGAGATTTAACGCAGCAAATTATACACAGCATTTTACGACAGTTTCTGGCGTATATATGCAGAGTGATTATCATTTCGTGGGATATTATATTTTATTTTAATTCCACGACAAAAAATATATATATGCTGAGAAAAAAAAAATATATTTATAATAAACAATATTATTTAATATTATTTGAATGAGAAATGATAGGCCAGGGTACTGCTCTTCACAACTCTTTTACAATTGTCTTACTTGACATAATAAAATATATATTAATAAAAATAGTTGGAGTTTTATGGATATTGAATATTTTATTCTTCCCTCTCATTTTGTTTATTCACTTATTCGAGATTTTCCATCCACATATGTTATTTGACAAAACACACATAAATTTTATAAAAATAAACTTATAGTACGTAATTTGATACAATACGTTAGTTCTATTTTAAAATAAAACCATATTTTAGATTTAACGTAACATATCAAATCATATCAATTTATAAATTTATTATTATAAGATCATATCTATGTGTAAACCAAATATTTTTCTTGACGAAACGCACATAAAGTTCCTATAGTACACATGATAAGTTGTGCGATGAAATGAAATGTTATGTGTTGCTAAATGCACATGGCGGTTTGAAAAAATTGAAATACACACAAGCTATATATGTGATAAAATGCACATCATGATGAGTTGTTTGTAAAACAAAGTCCTGAGTCCTCCTGAGTACATACCCTTGTGTTTTTCGTTTTTAGCCAGTCCAGATCAACTACTGCATGCAACCTTCTAATTAATATCCATGATATCGGCTAGCTATGAAAATCACGTGTCCGAAATGTTTGACTTGCTTCTATGTGAGAAACGACACTTTTCCCATTTAACAAATAATTTATGATTCTGTGTTTTAAAAAAACAGAGACGATGATCCTTAAATATAGTAAAAATAGGCTGGCTTACTGCAAATGATCCTCCCGCTTTCCAAAATAAAACAAATTAATGTAGATGCAGTACAAGAAACAATTGCCATACTAAAAATCTCACGAATTAATGCAATCAACCCAAAATGACCTCCTAACCCAAAAGCACTACGAAATTGCAGATGTTTTTTTCAAATCTTCGTCACTATCCAATATTACTAAAAACGCGAGCAATTAATTAAGTTGGTTTTGGTGTGTGAAAAGAAATTTCTAAAACTAAAGATGAGGAGAGAGTAAGATACATGAGTACTCTTGCATGTGTTCGGCATGGCACGTAAAGAAGTAGTGGACATCTAATATTATTAAGCCAGCTGTAATGGAGAGAATAGGATGCGATAAATATGCAATTGCAAGTACTGATGAGGGGAAACTTTGTATGATGTCGTGCTTGCATACACATCACTCCTTAAGGCCAGCCAAAGCAAGGTATTTTATCATGCAAGTTCGATCCAAATGTGAAGAGAGAGCTTGAAATAAATGATAGTAGGGCCACTAAAACTCCAAGATTGCTGTTGAGTTAAAGGATTTGAGTTTAAGGAATTCTCCACATTCCAATTGGTGAAGAGTTCATTTGTATTTGTAGACCTATTTTACATAGCATTAGTATCCTATTTGAATTGCATTTTTAGTATCCTATTAGAATTGTCTAACTCTATACTCATCAAAAGTCTTATCCTAATCTTATCTTCTTGTCTTCATCCTTATGTGTTTGAGTTTTGGTTTCATCTAAGTTCACATGCAACTCAATCTCTTCTATATGCACTCGCAAGCTGAACGGATGTGGTTCTACATGAAGCTTGGAGCAAAGAAATGCAAACCTGGCAGACACTAACAGTTTAGTGAATACGTCAGCCACCCGATCCTTACTTGAGATAAACCAAACATCGAAAGTATGTTGGGAGACACGCTCACAAACAAAATGGAAATCAAGCTCAACATGCTTGGTTCGTGCATGAAATATTGGATTTGAAGTGAGATACGTAGCACCCACATTATCAAACCATAGAACTGAAGCATGCTCCTGGAAAATACCAAGTTCTTTTAATAATGACTTAATCCAAATTAGTTCAGTTGTGGTATTGCCCACAGCATGGTAATCAGCCTCCGTGCTTGACTGTGCCACCGTCGACTATTTCTTTGAACTCCAAGAAATCATACTATTACTATAGAATACACGAAAAGCACTCGTGGTGCGTCTGTCATCCGGAGACCCATCCCAATCGGCATCTGAGTAGGCTATCAATAGATATTTAATGCTCGATTTAAAGAGAAGGCCGTGATGAATAGAAAACTTCAAGTAGCAGAGGATACGTTTCACATCTTGCCAATGGAGAGTAGACAGTCTATGCATAAACTGGCACACTTTGTTGACTACATATAAGATGTCCAGTCAAGTGAATGAGAGATACTAGAGAGCCTCCCACCGTGCTACGATATAATGTCTCGTCCTCAAATGAAGTACTATCAAACAAATATAGATTATGTGAGGCTGCCATGGGAGAAGTCACAAGTTCGTCATGAACCATATTTGTCTTCTTAAGAAGGTTAATAATATACCTTTGTTGAGTAAGAAAAAAGCCTTCTTGGATGAAGTGTGCTTCTATACCGTGGAAGTAGTGCACTGGGCCCAGATCCTTAAGAGCAAATTCATAACCAAGGGAGTTAATAACCGAAGTAATAGCATAAGTATCTGACCCCGTAATGATGATATCATCCACATAGAAGAGTGTTAAAAATGTAACACCAGAATGATGAAGGATAAACAAGGATGTATCAGCTATGGAGTTAACAAAACCAAGCTCCAAGAGCTTGTCGCTTAGTCGAGAATACCATGTTCTAGACACCTATTTAAGGCCATATAGAGCACGATGCAATTTGCATACATAGTTTGGTTTATAGGGATGAATAAACCCGAATGGTTGTTGCATATAAACATCCTCATGGAGAAACTCATGGAGAAAGGCATTGTGGACATCTAACTGATGGATCGGCCACTTGTTTGAGACGACATGGGCAAAAACCAGTCGTATGGTGGTTGGTTTTACTATGGGACTGTAGGTGTCCCAAAAGTCGATACTTGGTTGTTGATGTTAGCCCTTGGCTACTAGCCGCGCATTGTAACAGTCTAGAGAACTGTTAACCTTGTGTTTGACTTTGAACACCCACCGACAACCAAGAATATTCATGGAGGCAGTAGGTTTGACTAGGGTCAATGTGCCTTTTTTTAGTAAAGCATTGAACTCCAAAGACATGGCATCAAAGCACTCTGCATGTTTTATGGCATGGGAAAAGCAGGTAGGCTCGGGCAAGGAAGATGGAGTTGTAGCCAAGAGAGCTTTGGGCAATGGATATCTGATCGTGCCATAAGTGAATTTTTTTTTGGTTGAAGGATGTTATCCTACTGGCGAGTGCGCATGAGATGGACCCTAGTTAGAGGTGCTGCTGCTACTATGGTAGAGACTTCGGGTTCAGAGGGGGGAGGGGAGGAGAGAGGTGTAGTGGAGACATGGGAAGGCGCAAGAGAAGCGCATGATTGGAATTAGAGGTGACGGAATTGTCGATGGTTTAGGATTAGGGGATATATTAGAGTTGGACACTCGTAATGTTGGAGGCAATGGAGTAAGAGAGGTATGAGGGGCCGGGTTGGACAAGCTGTGAAAATCACATTGCGAAAGACATAGACACGACCGGAACTAGGCTCATGACACTTACAGCCACAATAGTGAGGGTTGAAGCCAAGAAAGACACAATGTTGGGACCTAAAGTGCATTTTGTGGGGATGAAACAGGTGAAGATATGATTCACACCCAAAAACACGGAAAATGGTTTAGTCAGGGATGTCGTGAAATAGTTTTTGAAATGATGAGACGTTAGACAAGAGTGGAGTAGGGAGGCGAATGATAAGAAAACATGTCATTTCAAAAGCGGAGTCCCAATATTTGTAAGGAAGAAAAGCCTGCGAGAGAAGTGAGAGGCTCGTCTCAACAATATGATGGTGCTTGCACTCAACGGGCCCATTTTGTTGATAGGCATGGGGGCACGTGTGCTTGTGATGGATAACAAGTGTTTGGAAAAATTGACTCAATGAGTGAAATTTGCCTCGCCAATTAGTTCGAACCATTTTGATTTTACAATTATACTGGAATTCAAGGTGGAGATAAAATTTACGAAAAATGGGGAGTACGTCAGATTTTTGGGTAATAGGAAATAACCATGTAAATTTACTAAAATGATCAAAAAAGACAACATCATATTTATTTCCATTATGGGACAAACAAAGGGTTGGACCCCAATCATCGAAGAATAAAAGATCCCATGGAGCCTTGGATTTGGACTCAGACAAAGGAAACGATAATTGATGGCTCTTGCCTTGTTGACAAGAACAACACACTACATCAAATTAAGAACTAGACATGGGTAACTTAAACCTAGAGACGACTTGTTGTACTCTACGCATAGAGGGATGACCGAGACGATGATGCCAAGTGCTGAGGGGAACACAGGTGGAGAGGAACACTTAGGTCGAGAAGAAAGGCCGAAGTTGGATGGGATGGGTGGAGACCGTCCTTAGTCTTGTCGTGCAGCAACAAACTCTCTATGTTCTCGTCCTTAATGCAAAAATAATCACCATGAAATTTAAAAAAGACATGATTGTCAGAGTGAGTTTACTAATAGAAATAAGGTTCTTTATCATAGTGGGAACATGAAGCAATTGTTTAAGGAGAATCTTGCTTGGGTGAAAGATAAGTGAAAGGTACCAATATTGGCAATGGGCAAACCTGTTCCATCTCCGATTTGAATATGATATTGGCCACGGTAAGGGGAAGCTTGCATATTCAGGTTTCGAAAATCATGCGTCAAATGATGAGTAGCTCCGGTGTCCGAATACCAATTAACATTATGTTGCTGAGTAGGTGTCACAGTGAAGGTAGTGGGCTGTTGTTGTGCCTCGTAGATGGTATGATCAAAGCAATGCCAACATTGGAGGGCTATGTGACCACTCTTACCGCAAGCTTGACATATTGTAGGAGAAGATGAGATAGTGAAGGAGCCTTGAACTTTTCCTCGTCCACAGCCATGTGAAGTATTGTTAGAGAGATGTCCCCGTGATTATTGGTTTCGGCCACAGTTGGAATCATGGCAAGTATCGACGTTGGCAGAGGCAACAACAACATCAACTGTGGCATTAGCTTGTTCTAGACGTGCTTCATGGTTGAGCAAATGCCCAAAAATATCATCTAGATACATAAGATCGACCCTAGTGCTTTGAGTTTTGGTTTCATATGAGTTCTCATACAACTCAATCTCTTCTATATTGAGATAGGAGGTTAGAAGAATATTTTATTTGAGGAAAGAAATTGTTGTAATTTTTTGTTAGGTAGGAAACTTTGGCTTAGGGTAGAAGGTACCAATCGAAACTCTCCGAGACTACTTCATCAGGATGAAAAAAAAATAGACCATTTTTACTACTCGGTTGAAATGATTCTCAATTAATGTCATTGGTCTCTACGTATAAAGAAGAGGCATTATGGAGCAGTGGGACAGTTGGAGATTTTGCCTGTCTCTCTTGCATCTTACTGGTAGGAACGATAAGAGTAAAGCAAAAACGGAATCAATCACACGTGACACACAAAATTTACATAGTTCGGCAATGTGCTTACGTCCACAAAGCTTTAGAGAACTTTATTTCAGATGAAAATCGAATACACAGTGTGGTAGTACGACATCCATATGGGAATAGTACATATATATATATATATATAGTAAATCTTAATTAGCGGCCGTAAGGGTTTAATACAATATCTTGTAAACCTAATTAGCAGGTTGGTTGGATTAAGAGCAAAACATGTCATAAAATTTTTCTAGCCCTATGAGGTTTGTGCCCAAGCCTCATTGAAAATCTACCAAAAATATTTCTTCAAAACATTTATTGATTAACAATAGTGATATTAGTGATGTTAACACTATCTAATAGCTCTGAGATTAACTTAATATCAAAGATGAAATTATTATATCAAAAGGGGGAGAGAGAGATAGAGAGACATGGATGGGGGGTTGTGCTCAACACAAGGGGGCTCAAACCTTCATGGCGCAAGGGCCTGGCGGAGGTGGCCACTGTGACGAAGCGGTGCAACAAGAGAGAGGGACCAGAGACGGGCTGGCAAACCGAGAAAGTGAGAGACGCATATGAAGAGAGAGAAAAGAGACACAGATGAAAGGGATGGACAAAGACTTATTTGTGTGACGTAGATGCTACCGGCAACGGTGAGGGACCGCAGCGGTGCAAGGAGAGTGAGAGAGAACGAACAAAAGATTTGGGGCAAGAGAGACGTCAGAGGGTGGGGTTTCAGAAGGGGCAAAGAAGAAAGGAAAAATGATTTAAACTTTAGGGATTATGGCTTTCTCCCTTTTTGGTTTTTAATTGTTATCTTTTTGCCGAGATTTAGTATTGTTGCAACTAGTTAAAAAATGGTCGCAAATAGATAAATATCATCCAATACAATTAGTGGCAAAATAATATCGCTATAAAATACACCAAAGGTGTTGAAATTGAGTTTTTCCGTCTAAATTAATTGTGGCGATATAATTGACGCCGCAAAAAATATTTCTTGTGACAAATTCCTAATCGCTACAATAAAACGATGCAAATGAGAAAAATAACTTTTTGTGACCAAAATTCCGGCCGCCGCAAAAGAATTGGCTACAAAATATCATGTCTTATATCGTACATTTTCTGGCGATTTAACTTCGCCGCAAAAGGAAAATGTAACTAATAAAAGTGATAGCATCCAAGCTGCAAAAGGAATCTTGATTTTGAGTTTTTTTTCGTTGATTTCATTTGATGCGATTTTTATTGTCACAAAAATTGGTTTTTAGCCTCAACTTTTTGTACGCCTAAAATAAAGGAATTGAAATGTTGAAAATTGAGTTTTTGCGTCAAAATTTGAATCACCGCAAATAAAATTGATCGCAAAATGTATTTTTTACGGTGATTCCATTTGCGTCGAGTAATTTTTGCCGAAAAAGTGGGTTTCTTCTGGTGATTCAACCTCTCGCTGGAGATGAAGCCTTGCAATAGTAATTATTGACTTATTGCGACAAAATACTAGTCGCCATTAATAATTTTGGCTGCAAAAAACCTTATTTCTTCTAGTGAATTATTCAAATAACATTTTCTTTTCAAAGAATTAAATCATGATAACTCAAGTGATCATCTGCACAAAGTCATTTGTTATCATCAGCACAATATCAAAGGTGATATACTAAGGCACTATTTAATTTTGAGCATTAGCTTTTTCCTTTCAAATATGATAAAAATAAATATGACGAACGCACATAAGTAAAATTATTTTGACGGCAAGTTAATAACAAAAAACTGTTTAAAAGATGAAAACAACAAATTAAGAAGCTTATGAAGAGAGAAATCACGTATGAATTAAATAGAGCTGTGAATACTGAAAACAACCTAAGAGCAAAGGAAATTAACGTATGAATTAAATAGAGCTGTGAATACTGCAAAATCTCAAGTACAATATACACTTACATTTTTACTTAGTGTATTTGTACTTATAACAAAATTCATTTTATTAGTTTTCTTTTAAAATTTAAATTTCAAATTTTAAATTTTATGATTTTCAAAATATCAATAACCGACATCACGTGAAGAAGTAAGTTTTTTATAAATTTTTCTTAAATATATTTAACATTTTTCATTCTGATACTCGTAGCATGTACAGTGATCTTCCTTCTCAAGGTATTATATTCCAACGCTGCTGCTAATGTCAAATCTGGCAGCTCTACCTCTTAATTATTAGATATCCCCTAAACCAAAATACTTGTAAACCCAATAAATACAAAAAGTTCTTGGTGGAAGACAAATGTATTGGTGATATATAGAAGGAAGAAAACAATGATAATGACATTATTTTGGCAAATTAGCTGACCAAAGTACGTACTTTAGTGGCCGGCCCTTTGATGAATTTGATTGTTGCGTGACACGCTTCTCTTTGCATTTTCTTTTTCTGAACAAATTTCTTCATTATTTATGTGGCTCATAATTGTACAACAATATATATATATATATATATATATATATATATATAAAGAATTTTTTGTTAATTTCGATCTTCTTTAGAATTTATTTTGTATTAATTTTCTCTTTCTGATATGACACTTGTTTTACATACTTATCATGTACTTACTAATGCTCGTGCAAGAATCGACATCAAAAAGATGATGATGATAGTCATACTCGACAAAAAGAACTTTGAAATTATATATATATGGCCGGACATAAATAACCGAATTTATTAGAAAGAATATCAAGCCTCTTACCAATATATAATATATGTATAGTACCACAGATTTTCATGAATCAAAGGAGAATTGCAGGCAAGAATTCTCAAATATTATTCACTGTATATCATGTAATCTTGGTGATCTAGTACTCTAACGTCATTAAAAGATAATTTTTAGGTCAATTAAAATAAGAAAAATGATTTGTACAGTTTTAAGTGTACCAACATACCACCAAGGTGATAGCTCAGTTGGTACGAGCTGGTATTCCATTGTCTCGAAGTCAGGAGTTCGAGTCAGGCTTAAGTCGAAATCACTTGCAGGAGTAGTGCCTTATTAAGGGTCTATGGGATAGGCTTTGGACCGGCTGACAGCTTGGTGGTGCTGTGGTGACTGGCTCGTCCATTGAGCAATAGCTATAACTCAAATCAAATATTGCACAGCGAGGAGGGGCTCCTATGGTCACGCCCAAGGAGGGTAGCTACGCTGGTCGCCTCCACCTCTCATTTTGATTAAAAAAAGCGTACAAACATGATCTTGTATTCCATTTGAAAAAAGATTATAAATATGTGATCTACATAAAAAAATATATATTTTTAATGGTGGTCCATGGCTGGTCCCATATTTTTTTTTTCAAAATAATACGTATGCCTAAAATTATATTTAGCATTACTCTTAAAGTACAATAAAATGATTTCAAAGTAATAATCATCATCACTTTCATTATTAATTAATTACTCGAATATTCATTGGCGGCATTAATTAAACTAGCTATTAATTATATTATTCTAAAGTACTACTTATTCCCAACAAATTAAAAAACTTTAGGAACAGAGCATTAACTATTTGATCGGTTCCACGTACGTCGTTCCAGTCACAACATGATTCAGGTGATGATCATCATGATCAACTAGCTTAATTCTTTAATTTCCTCTTATATATACAGATAAATGATCTTTTCATTATTTTAATTAACCAAAGTTTAGGTTAACATTAATTTAATTTTACAGATTTGTTAAACTTTTTCTTGTAACGTACGGTAATAGCTTTTACATAAAACTAAATATATTTTTAATATATTGCTATATATTTATACGAAGATGATTGGGCAGATTACAAATTAACGTGGCTTCTCAAGATTAATGGAGGGTTAATATGTATATATATATTTAATAAAATAACACGATATATATAAATTAAAGTGCCTATAAGATCATCACATGCAAGCATTATTAATGTTTGAGCCTAGAATATATATATATATAGAGTTTTGCTATATACAAGCAAGTTTGCGTACTAATATGCATACTAATATTCTTGTCTTCATATTCTAAATTTAAATTAGTACTGTTTTCAATAAAATCTACTTTCTGACCAATCATATTGAATAGGTGCGCATATTAGTGCGCAGAATCGCTTACAACTAGATTTTTCCATATATATATATATATGTCATGTTTTAAATAAATAAAAGCTATGCACTCGATCTATAATAATTCCCAGCAGTAGTGGCCATGCACTAAATAAATATTCGTAGCTAGGGTTTTGGGCATGCAGGACGGCCATCTTGGCCACCTTGTTACAAAAACAAGTGGGGCGGTATTATGGTGTGTTTTTTCTTTCTATAATTACCATAAATCATACATTAAAGAAGCTTTTAGACTAATTTATGTGTTCTTTTTGTAGGACAATGTCAACCCATTTTGTCCATAAATATATATATATAGTGTCCATCTTTCCAGTGTACGTATGACATGACATGATGCCGTTGATCATCAAATATTGTTTATCATATCTGCATTAATGTTATTGGTGAGAAGTTCTCTCAAAACTTTGAGCAATTTCAAGACAGTGATTGGTCGGAACAAGCCAATCAAATAAACTGTCATTTGTGGGGAAAAAAAAACAATAAACGAATCCCAAAAGTTAAGCCAACCTCAAGAATTTTTGTCTTTGTTTTTGTTTTTTTGTTTTTTTTTTTTACTCTTAATTATATGAATGCTAGAATATGGGAGTGATCAGAATTCATGACCCTGATTGGGACCAACCTCACTTAGATCTAGTACTCATGAGTTTGGTGTGGTTTCCCTCCTTTTCTCTTCAATCTCATACATTTGTTTTGTTTTTCTCTTTTGGTGTGGAAAATTCATGAATTAGTTAAATAACCACAGTTTCTTTGTGCTTCCAATGGTACAGCATTTAATCAATTAAGTATTGTATTTAGTTATAATATACAAGTAATTAAACTCCGATATTCGATTTACCTGTTATCCGATCCGGCCAATTCGTCTTGAATATCCGAATTCGACATAAGAAATGGATGGAATATGTATCATGTAACTAAGAACATGACTACATTCCAATCGACACGGACACAATAGATCATGTATAACTCCTTCAAGTTACCTTAATTTAACAACTTAAAAAAAAAAAGTTGTTAATTGCTTCTTTTGGCCTACAAGGATACATGAATTAGGCTACATTATATATAATTTAATGGTGAGGAGTTTGTCAAAATTTTGACCAGGACAAGACTATGATTGCTCGGACCAACCCAATAAAATGCACTGTAAATTGTGGAGAATACCAATAAACTGAGACCTAAATGAATGTACGCAAAGACAAGTGATCAGACAATGTCTCGATCGAGAGTCCTAAACGCAAGAACATGATGGGAGTGACAATTCATGATCCTGATTGAGACCGACCACACTCATTTGAGTGGGAAGCATTCGGAATCTCCCTCCTTTGTCTTCAATCTTAATGCATTAATTAACGTCATAAAATAATATTATTTTCAACATGATAATTAGGATAAGAAAAATGCTTTAATCATAAAATAATTTTATACACGAATTGACATAATTTAACGTGATATATCATATTAAAGTAAATCTAATATTATATATATATATATATACGAAATCATATGCAACTTGAAATCTTTGAAACCCTTCCTCTTTTTTTTTTGGTCCTATCAATGTCGTCGGAAAAAGTCTTATACACATTACTAACCAATTAAAAAAAAGATTACCTTAATATATATATTTGTGTGTTGACCAAACATTTGAAATGCCTTTCATGCACTTAGCATCAATTCAGTCAAGAGATTCAAATCTCGTTGAAAAAATGTGGAATGCGTAATCATGACCAATTGGCAATCAAGATAGATAGTCACATGAAAAGATAAAAATTAACATTCTAATTATCACCATATTTAGTAACCTAAAAGTTAGTTATTGCCTACAAATTAATTATAATAGCCAATAGGGGAATCTTGTCTACATATTTGTATGAGCTACATTCTTCATATCATCACAACGGGGAAGCAATTTGCTACAAAGCAAAGAGAACAGAGATTGTAAACTAGACAATTTTTTTTTTTAAAAAAATAATGCAAAACGGATCATGTAGCAGGCTAGAAACACCCTTTTTTTTTTTTTTTTAAGTAATGCTACTATGATCTCTAATTTATACCACACTTTGCTCCTTGATGTGACACTACAATGCAGTTTCTGTGGCTTATTAAAAGTAATTTAAAAATATATATTCAAAACAAAATAAATCCTAAATAATAAAAAATAAAAAAAAGACTATACGTAAACTTAGATTCCCTCTACCCATTTATGTTAGTGTTTTAATTTTTTTAAATTTTTTTTAATAAGTAACATGACACCACATTGTGATGTCACATCAAGGGAACAAAGTGAGTTATATAAATTAGGGACATAGTAACATTTTTTGCATTCTCATCCTACTATTTACAGCAGTCCTCCCACCAAAAATATCCTTTTGCAACGACTAAATCTCGCCACAAAAAAATTGGTTAACCCAACTTTTTAGTATTACTTAGTATTTTTTTCGGCAACTTTATATTGCCACTAAAGGTCCCACTTTATATCTAATTGTTGCATCGACATAAGTGGTCGCAAAAGATAATTGTATAAATATTTAACACTGATTTTTTTCTCCTAGATAACCTTTCCCCCTTACTTTGCCTCCCCTTATCCCAATGCGCTCTCTCTTTGTCCGGGCCGATACCCTCCTTTTATTCTCTGAGTTTTCTGTCACTAATCTCATCGTTGTCTGCCTATTGTCGCGATGTCACAACCTTGCCTAGCTGGTGAGTCTCTCTCTCCTCCGTCTCTCCCCTTCTCTCTCTCTCTCTCTCTCTCTCTACAACTCATTCAACTACGCTCTCTCTCCCCCTCCATGAATAGGTTGCCTCACCGTCGTGTTGTCACAGCCCAAGATATTCCACAATCTACTCAAACTCGGTCTCCATTTCAGTAAGCTCTCTCCCTCTCTCTCCATATGTTTCCTCCCTCTCCCTCTCTCTTGCGATTTCCCTAGATTGTGCATTAGAGTTTTCTATGGACACATTGAGGCGATAAATCAGAATCTCTTGATCTCTCACGTCCTTTAATAGAGGAGCATACAAAGGTATCTCAGGATACAAGAAGCAATAGAAAGAGCATTTTATCTCTTGGCCTAAAAGGCAGTAGTAACGTGGGAGTCACGTGCCGATTAAGAGGTACGTACTGGAGGTGGTAAGTAGGATGGTGGAGTCGAACATTAAGAGACTCTTGGTCAAGCACATGAGCAGTGACGACCAATGCTTAGGCAAAGATTTGAGATTGAAAACTACTAAAAAATCTCAAATCTTACGAAAGTTTTGGCTTAGCCAAATGTTGGAATTTATAGAACAAAAATGGGTGTGTTTTTGGCAAAATGGTATAACACTCCTGTTAGGATATTTGTCCTATAAGTTGATGATAGACAGAGGAGTTTCAAGTACCTAAATAGTGCACAAATGGTCTCTATTTATAGACCACAAGACACCGGTTGGCAAAAAGCACAACCATTAGCAAGTGACACAATTATTTGACCAAATCAAGTAGTTGTGTCTCTTGACACTTCCTCAGCCAACATCCCCATGGAAACCATCACCATGGAGAGTGTGTATTCCAAGGGGTACACTGTTTGGTGTGATCACATTCTTAAAATTACATCTCTCACTTGAAGTCACAAAAATGGTATGAATCCAGTTTAGTATTTTACCTTGGTACCAATATAAGATTTCCACAACTCAACTCTCATCTGCAAACTCCTACAGATCATCATCAGAGCATGATAAGCCTCTACATGCACACACTTTTATCATTACCTTATCTGATTGCACCCTCTATCATATGTGCTCCAACTGATCATATATTACGGATGACTTCATTTTACTAAAACTTTAGTAAACAGTATCAATTCTCCGTAACTAAATTAATATTTTTGTCACAATTATCAACATGCGCAGAATTTTTGTTAAGTACTTTCTCTAAGGTTATTCCAAAGGTTTTTTCTAATCACCTTATCATAAACTTTACAAATGATTAACTAGTTACTTGGTTAATCAGCTTGTAATGAAATTTTATTAAGTACTCACTTCAAGATCATTCCAAATGTTTCTCAGAATCACCTTATCAATGAATTTACAACTGACCAAATCTGATATTTAGGTAAATCACCATAACTCTATTTATCTAGGTGTCGCCAGAATTTTCTAAGTTATGCATGTTGACAATGAGGTTACTTTACCTAGGTATCTCTTAGCCCGAATCTAGTTATATGTTCTCTTCTAGAAACAATCCCTTGGTCTTTGGATCTACTACCATCTCGGTCAATGAAATAAAATTAACCTTAACCTCTCTTCTTTTAATTATATTCAAAATATAGTCATAATGCATATTAATGTGTTTTCCTTTGAAACTCTTTGTTCCATTCTTTATCAATGAGATGACAGACTGATTATCACAAAACGCATTGATTGTCTATGTTGATGTACCAAAATTTAAGCTTTCAATAAAGTGTTTCATCCACACCACATTAGTCACAGCAATACTACATGCAACATATTCTAATTCCATAATAGATTTAGCAACACAACCCTATTTATAACTCAACCAAGAAACTGTTATTCTACCAAATTTAAATATATATCCACTTATAGATTTTATATCATCTACATCACTTCCAAAATCAACATCACTATATAGCCGATTAATTCCAGATGACTGATCCAAAGCACAATTTCGTATTTTTAGTACCTTGTAAAAACCTTAATATACGTTTTACTGCTTGTCGATATTCCTTACCTGGAATGGATTGATATTTACTTACACATTCTACTGCATAACAAATGTCTGGTCTCGTACTTGTCATTGCATACATAAGGCTTCCCACAATTTGAGCATATGGAACTTTACGCATTACGCTTATTTCCTCCTTATCTTTTGATATATACTTTTATTTAAAGTATGACCTTTACAAATAGATATACTTAAGGGTTTATACTTTTCCATACCAAATATTTTAAGTACTTTTTATAAATATTTTTTTATCTAAATATAATTTTTTTTTTAATTTCTCTCTTGAAATTCTCATACCAAGAACATAAGTAACTTTATCCAATCTTTCATTTCAAATTTAGATTTCAAAAATTCTTTTTTCGTATCCATCATATCTAAACAATTACTTGCTAGTAATATATCATCAAAATATAATAATAATAATAATAATAATAATAATAATAATATAACTTTATTATCATTTTTCATATGTATACACAGTGATCTAGTAGACTCATTTCATATCCAATTTCCAAAATAGTTTGGTGAAACTTCAAGTACCAATGCTTTGAAGATTGTTTAAGTCCATACAGTGACTTCTTTAACGTATAGTTTTTCTCTTCATGTCCTTAAATTTGGAATCATTTTGACTGAATCATAAAAATGTTCTCTTTTAAATCATCATTAAGAAAAGTCGTCTTTACATCTAACTGATGTAATTCTAAATTCATCTTGGCAATAATAGATATGTAGTCCTTACAGATGTGAACTTTGCCATAGGCAAATACGTGTCCACAAAGTCTACACATGATTGTTGAGTGTATTCTTTGGCTACTAATTTTGCTTTATACATTTTCAAACTTCCATCAACTTTAAATTTTCTTCTGAGAACCCACTCGCAACCAATAGCTTTTCTATTTTTTTTTTAAAGATTTGTTAACTCTTAAACATTGCTTTTATTTATCGATTCTAATACATATCTCATGGCCTCAAGCCATTTATCTGAGTCGATACTATTGACTGTCTCAAGAAAAATATTATGATCATTTTCTAAATATTTTAAACCAGTATTTAGAGAATAATGATCTTGAAATAACAATGATGGTAATCTGGTTCTTTCACTCCCACTATCTCCAACTTCAATACCTGAAGATTGATTTTTATCTGAGTTTCTTTTATTTCCATTATTATGTGTGTGTAACATCAAGATTTTTATTGTCAAATTCTATAGATATCTACTTATTTTCTAGATCATATAATAAATCTATCTGATCAACTGAAGTAATTAGGTATGTATTTTTCAAGAA
Organism: Juglans cinerea; assembly: GCA_961763995.1. Lineage (NCBI taxonomy): Eukaryota > Viridiplantae > Streptophyta > Magnoliopsida > Fagales > Juglandaceae > Juglans > Juglans cinerea. The sequence continues at coordinate 40,937,166 of CAUIVZ010000001.1, read as the reverse complement.
AACGTCATCTATACTTTCTATCAATCCTCTATCGATGTGAGAAAATCTATAGTCACTTCCATTTTCTATATACTCAATAAACTTACATTCCCAGATTTCACTTTTCAACTTTTCTCATAGTTACTTTAGGTTTTGCACTTGTGCCTTACAACTCCATACTTTGAGCTTACTTAAGTCAGGTTTATGTCTCGTTAATATCTCGAAAGGTGTGAGAAGTTTTGCTTTGGTTTCAACTATATTTAATATGTATGCCGCAGTCAATAATGTTTCGTCCCAAAAATATGTTGGTAGATCAATATATGACATCATTGATCTCATCATATCCAATAGAGTTCTATTTCTTCTTTTTGCAATATCATTTTGAGGCTTATATAGTATAGTATAAATATGTCTTATTTAGTTAAATTTGCATAAATTATCCAAAATTTCAAATTCACCTCGTCTATCACCATTCAAACCTTTAATGGGCCTACCCAACTAGGTTTCTACTTTTGCTTTATATTCTTTAAATTTTTCAATTGCCTTAGATTTATATTTGATTAAGTAAATATATCTATATCTTGAATAGTCATAAGTGAAAGTAATAAAGTACTCAATTTTCTTGCAGGCTTTTGTTTTAAGAAGGTCAACAAACATCAAAATGTACAATTTCAAGTAAATCTGTGAAATTCCAATTATTGGAAAAAGATTTACTACTCATTTTTCTTTTGATACATAATTCACATATATCAAAATTATATGAGTTTCTTTATGGAATTAATCCACTTTTATACATTCTAATCATCTTATTTTTATTTATATGGTCTAATCTTAAATGACATAAGTATGCACAATCAGTATAGACATTCAAATAACTAGAAATAAATATTTTATTAATATCAATATACTGTACATAGATATTGTGGTTTTTCACACATTTCACTGATAAATCACCCTTATTGATAACAATGGTTCTAGAGTTAAGCTCAACTGCGTAGCCTTTCTGATCTAGTATAAGCACTAATACTAAATTCCTAGGAATAGTAGGTGCATATAATACATCACTAAGCAAAATAATGGAACCATTCACTTTAAATTTACATGTACCTTGCCCTGAGATATCGCAGTATGTGTTGTTGCTCATATACAATCTATGCAGTATGCTCACCTGTTTGATTCTCTTCAAAATTGACAAACAACTCTCTGTTTATGTATATATGTCTTGTTGCTGTGGAGTTAACCCACCATGAATCCGACGCTGGTTTCACTAGCATTACTTCTGAAACTATCATCACAAGATGAAGAAATACTATTTAGCATTACTGGAAGCGATGTCATTATTATTTCACTTTCACTATGTGTTAAAAAAGTAATCATATGATCCCAAGATGAAGGAAGACTATTCAATATTGTTTTAACTTGCATTTTATCAGTGAGAGGATTACCAGTATCGTATAATTCTTTTGAAATCAATTATGTTTGGAGTACATGATCGACAATGTCATCATTATTTTTCATGTATGTTCGGTTATACTTATTCCATAATAACTGTATATAAATATCCGACGTTAAATCATATTTTGCCTCAACTGCATCCATAATCTCTTTGGCAGTTTTATAGTCTTCAAAGAGAGAAATGATACCATCATTCTAAAATCATAGCTTTTGCCCATGCATTGTGTTCTTCCCATTTATCTCTCATTCGTACAATATTTCTACTTCCATTCAAGCCATTTCCTATATTTACTTATGGTTTTGGTGTTATTAATGTATATAAGGTCTTTTCATGGGTCAGAAAAAAAGTTATATGCCTTTTCCAGGCTAAAAAATTTATTTTATTTAAGTTTTCTATCACCGAGATCAATAATTTTCTTCTGCATGATAAATAATAAATCTTAAAAATTAACAACAAAAATGTAGAAACAATAAATATATTCTATTGTAAATAAATTAAATACAATAGTTCAAACTGTGAGAAAATAAAATAATAATAATAATCATCATCTTTGGATTTAATCAAATGTGGCAGGCTAGGAATCCTCCTGTTATATTTTAAATAAAGAGAATAATGGAAGTGATTCTCCGATCGAGTATTGCCACAAAATTTCCTCAATGTTTATCCCCTTCAAGGAATTTCTGGCGATATTTTCGACCAATAGGTGCCTTACAGTGATTTGACAAAAAATTAGAAGCACAACGGCTTTTGAAAGTACAAAATGGGGCTTGAAATGACCTAGAATGGCCAAAAACACCAAAGCTAGTCCAAATCGGTTCAGAAACAGAGTCAGGCATTTCGAACTTCTCAAACCAGGTTCAGGTGTAGAAAATTGGTGGTCAACAGCGGATGGAGTTGCTCATTCCTTTTCTCCGCTCACAACTCCACTTGCGGCTTTAGATGGTGGGTAGGCTCGTGGGCTTGAATCATAGGCTTGAGCTTCCTTCTAAGTCTAGTCTAATATGAGTCCACGGGCTTAAAAAAAATGGGTTAGAGGCAAGGCCTAAGTACATGCTGTTTGATGAAGGCCCGGTCCAAACAAAACGGTGTCGTTAGGTTTGCATGAAATAACATCGTGTTGCTTATTTCGGCTTCCAAGGTCCTCGTAACGGTGTCGTTTGGTCCCTTATTTAGAATGGCGTCATTTGATGCAAGTATTTTATTTCCAGATATGGCCTGGTTAGGTCACTTTCTTTCCCACCTTGTCGAAGGTTGGCTAGCCAAGAATTATTTGAACTTTCTTGACCGTTAGTTGAACGATGTCGTTTCAACCAATGTGGTGTCCTTCTTTTTCCTCGCGTTAGGCCGATGCAGACTCTGTAAAACTTGGATCAAGGCTTCCCTATATAAAACTTGGTCAGCGATTACTCAAGTTCCGACGTGTCCCCGACGCTTTCGAACCCTTGTTGTGGTGAGTGACACAGACGACCGGGTGAAAAAGTATTCAAAAAGATTTCTTAAATTCTCTATTCCGAGCAATATAGAATTTCTTCTTTGTATGAGAATATGGCAATAATTTTCTTCAAAGTAGTAACTTGTTACCAGATTTTGAAGATTCCCAATATACTTGATGCCTCCAATCGTGATTTCGAATAATTTCTCCTTTTGGTTCGAAATCATCCGCAAGTGATTGTAATATACAAGTGTGGTTGCCAAACCAAACACTTACCTATTTATGGTGTTCTTTAGGCAAGAAAATAACCCCTATGTTATAACCTTGATACCACTGTTAGAATTTATAGAATGAAAATGGGTGTGTTTTTGACAAAATTGTGCGACTCCCATTAGGTTATTTGTCCCACAAGTTGGTGATGAATAGAGGAATTTTAAGTACCTAAATTGTGCACAAATAGTCTCTTTTTATAGACCACAAGGCACCAATTTACAAGACGCACAATTAGCAAGTGATTTCGAACCAAATAGTCCCACAACTATTAGCAAGTGACACAACCATTAGCAAGTGACACAACCATTAGATTTCAACTATTTGACCAAATTAAATTGTTGTGTTTCTTAACACTTCCTTAACCAACACCCCAATGGGAACCATCACCATGGAGAGGGTGTATTCCAAGGGGTGCATTGTTTGGTGTGATCACACTCCTTAGAATTACGTAAAAATCTTGCAAATCCTCATATTCTACTATGCTTTTAAGATTATTATTAAATTATTAAGATTACTTTTAAATTTATGTGATTATTCTTATTTGTTTCCTCACGGCCAATTTAGACTTACAAATTTTTTGTTTGAAGTTTTTTGCCAAAAAGTTCTACAATTGAAATACGGTTTATTTTTTGGTAAACATATGTCTAAGGTGCTATTAAATTTATTGCAATTAATTCACATAATATCCGTACCAACTTTTTAACAAAAAAATCAATTTGGGCCTTTTTTTTTTTAAATTGAGTTTTCAATTTTTTGATAAACTTAATTTTATAATTTATCAAACGAGAATTGATATTTGTAGTCTTAGAATGTGCAAGTCTTGTGCACTCAAGGGCGGAACTGTCTAGAAGGTAGGGGCTACCCCCCCTCCCAATTTTTTTAAAAAATTAATATAGTATATAAATAATTATAATTTTTCTTTATATAACTGATTATATAACTGAAATTGTCCCCCCCCCCCTCCCCAACCCAATATTCACGTTGTAACACACGGGCCCAATATTGGCCTAGGCCCACAAAGGCCCTAATCCTGGAAGACCCCAAAATGGTGTCATTTAGGTATGTAAGTTCTTCTTACTTTCAGTTTTCATCTCCTTTCCGTTATTCCCCACTCCCACGCCTAGATCTCTCTTCCACATCATCCCCCGATTTTCACTAACTGATACTATAACCTCCAAAACCGCTAGTCTGCTCACGCATATATAGAGAGATAATCCCTCTGTTACACGCCTACCAACTCCTATTCTCCTTGTCCAACAACCATAAGTGCATGCTCCTCCCTCATTCGCCAACCCAACAACGAAGCCATTGCACCACCCGAATTAACCACCGTGCTCAAACATTGCCCAGCCCTTACCAACCTCGAGCAACCACTGAAAGAGAGACACTCAGCCACCGTGAACCACGCAACCTCCCAGCACGACGCTCTCTGGGGCTCCGTCGATGTTGACCTCAGCCCCACCACCGTAACCAGCCCTATCCCCGTGATAGCCCAACTCGAGTCAGCCACCACTGCTTTGCCCTACACCACCGTACCCCACCAACAGAAGCCACTCCTCACCAATGTCACCCTGTGTCGTGAACCCATGTTGTTATCGCATCTCCAGGGAGGCCCCTCCCTCACCGAAAATAGAGTATAACGTCATCCCCAGGAGCACACACTGCCCACCTTTACGCCACCCCCTCAAGGAGCTACATCTCACTGGAAGCCACCAGTACTGCCACAGAAACCACCGTCCTCCTCACGGTAAGCCGCTGTCATCTCCTATGTTTCTTGCCCTCACGCCTCCTCCCCTCTTTTTGTTTTTTCTCATCACTCTCTCTCTCTCTCTCTCTCTCTCTCTCTCTCTCTCACACTCCCTCTCTATCTCAGTGCCCTCCACATTGCTGATCATCATGTCCTTGACGCCGTGCTAACGCTCTACCTCCGTCGCACGCCCTCTTATCGTCGGTATGAAACAATCCTACCTTATGCACACGGGTTGGCTGGAGGTAGTTTCATAAGTTTGTTTTTTTTATTATTTATTTATCTACTTACAATTTTTTTTAGAGCCCATGCTTTGAAAATTTTCTAGAAATATCACTGATTTTATGTGGCCTGTCTTTCCTTTATATATTAAGCTGTTGTATGGACTTTGTTTTAAATACATGTTTTCATAAGAAAATAAACGAGTTTTAAATTTTATTATTTAGTATTAAATTATTACAATAAAAATATTTAGTATTAAATTACTTGAATTGTATTATTACAATAAACGAGTTTTAAATTTAAATGAGTTTTAAATTTTAAAAATAAATAGTAAGTATTCAATTTTATTTTTGAGTACTTCAATTGGATTAAGTTTTGTTTTTATTAAACGGAATTTTTGATAATTACTTTAATCGATTTTGCTATATTATTACAATAAGTGAATATCGAGGTATTTGAGAATTTATGATATTTTAGGATTTCGAAAAATTTAGATTTTTAGGAAAATAGGTTACTTAGCGTTTCAGATTTAAGTATTGAAAAATGTGTTAATTTTGGATATTTATGGAAATTACATGATTATTTTTATAGGTAATGATTGATTTTTGTTCGGTACTGTTATGGATAAATTCTGAAAAGCTAAAAAGTCCAAGTAATGGGTTCCTATGCTAGATTTTACACGAATTATTGACACTGAGGTTGACTTTCTGGAAATTTTGCATGCTTTGTTATAAAATGAGAACTTGGGAAAAATAATCTCGGTCGTTTATTTGCATTACTCATGAAATCGGTATGAAAGAGGAAAAATGTTTTCTGACATGCATTGTGTAGACATGAGCTTTATTTTGTCATACTTTCTCTGAAATGTGAAAAAGAGCGATATTAAAAATCTGAAAATCTGTGCATTGATTAGAAAGATGCTCTGACTTTTGTTTTCAATATGTAAGAATGATCTGAATATGTTTCAATACTCTGTTTTGTTTTGATATGGCATATGAAATACCTTTGGCATGGTGTACTGATTTTGTATCTGACTCTGTCTCTACTCTGCTCTATTTTTTTCTGCTCTGCTCTATTTGGGTTGGTACCAACTTCTCTGTTTATGAGTGCATCCACTTTTGAAACAAAGTGGTTTTTATGTGGTCTTTCCTGTGTGCATACTCGGAGCTCTGAGAATAATAAGGGGAAGATTTCACATCTGTTTCTGCCCGGTTTAGCCACTAAGGATAGCACAACCCTACCACGGGGTTAAACATGGTCTTTGCTTTGTGAGATGCTCTGTTTTGATGTGATGATGATGCTCAGTTTTGTTATGCCAAAGTACTCATGGTTTTATATGTCTTAAAACCATCGCTCTATTACATTTGAAAACATGTTTTGTTCTGCATGATAATCCTGAAAAATATTTTGTTCTGCATATTGTACTCTGTAAATGCTCATGTTTGCACGCTAGTATATGTCATCTGCTTGCTGAGTTGTTGATAACTCACTCATTATCTCCATCATATTTTTCAGATATTTTTTATGTTTCAGTTGAGGATCAAGAGTACAAAACATGTATAAGGCCACGTGATCTTAGTGGAATAAGTACAAAATGGTACTTTGGTTATTTGATAATTTTATTCAATAGTTTTGTCTACTCTATTGACTTGTTTTTTTTAAGGTTATTGTTTATTTTGAGACTTAGTAGAGTTCATAGTTAATCATTTTGGGAGTAGGAGATTTAAACATTGAGATTCATGTGCAATTGAGAAGTTAGAGTTTATATCTGAACTGTGATTTATGATTTTAAGTGACAAGAAGTAACTCTCCGACCCATCCAGGATCGAGGAGTTACAGACGTAGCCCCCACTCTAACTTTTCACTTTACTTGACACACTTAGTCTAGACTCTAACAGCTAAATTTTCACTTCAACTAACACCCTTGAGTCTACAATACTCAAACATGAAAACACACTCACTCTAACTCTAGACTTTAGTGATATGACATGCTACTAAGTACTAACAGAACACAATTTTAATTTGAACAATTCTGACAATAACAATTACACAGGCTACACAGCCTTCGGAGTCGGATTATTCTGACAATTACAATTTACACGGTTACTCAATCCAACAATCCATCACCGATACCTCTCTCTTTCCCTTCTACACAACGTCTGTTTAAGTTTTCTTTTCATTCTCTACAACACTAACGCTAGAGCCAAAGCACAGCTGCACAGACTATAGTTTCCGGTTGATTTTCTCCTGAAGCAGTCTTCACTAGTAACACTAGATTTACATGTATAGTGTACTGACGTGCATTATTATTATTTACTCGCAAGAACAATTCTATTTTATTTCCTTTCATCTTCGTTGTTAATGTTCTAAATCCATGGATCTAGAAGTTTATGAATCATGATAATTATAATTTAGCTTGAGCCTAACTGCCTGAGCCATTGATGAGCCACATTTTTTTTTATTTGTGATGACCCATTGATTATAATTTATTTGTGACAGACTCACATAGTCACATTTTTTTTGTTCACTTACTTTTTTGAAATTTATTTGTTATTCACATGTTTTTTTGCTCACTTAGTAATAAATACAAACTATACAAAACAAATCTAACAACTTTATATCATTACTTATTAGGTACTTCTCAGGTTTATTCTTGATCTATAAATTTTTCTTAAAGTATAGAAAAATATGAGCAAACCAAGAACAATTGATTCTTTTTTTTAAAAAGAAAGGTGTTGACAATTCAGAGAGTAATATACGTTTAGAGAGCTCAGTAACAACGAAACATGATGCTTCTATCACTGATGAGCGTCCCTCTAAAACTTCAAGAATCCAACCTAAAGAGATGGATTCTACCTCTTTGGAACGTGATCCAAGATTACGTCCACAAATATGAGAATTTCCTACTAACCTACAAGATGAGATCCGACGTGTCTATCTTAAAGTTGGTCCATATCAACCTAAACTTTCAGAATATCCATTTTCAAGAATAGGCAATCAACGTCGCCGATTTCAATTTTCTTGATTTCAAAGATATTCAAATTGGTTGGAGTACTCACCATTGAAGAATGTTGTGTTTTGTCTTCCATGCTACTTTATATTTGCAAATAAAGTGCGAAATGTGATTCGCGAAGAAATCTGGGATGCCAAATTTTGTATTCTTGTTGACGAAACTACGGATGAGTCTAAAAGAGAACAAATGGCTATCATTTTGAGGTTTGTTGATAAAGATGGTCTTATTAGAGAGCAATTTTTTTCATATTGTGCATCTGAAAGATACTATGTCACTAATTCTAAAAAATGATATATGTGTTCTTCTTTCTCGTTACAACCTTCAAATTGAAAATATTCGAGGTCAGAGATATGATAGAGGAAGTAATATGCATGGTGAATGGAATGGATTACAAGCTTTATTTCTTAAAGATTGTCTATATGCATATTATGTGCATTGTTGAGCTCATAAACTACAATTAGCTTTAGTTGCAGCCTCTAGAGATGCCAAACATGTTCATCAATTCTATGTCCATTTGACATCCATTATCAATATTGTTGTTAGTTCTTCTAAACGTAGTGATGAATTACAATCTACTCAAACTGCTGAAATTGAAAGTGTGATCACTTCCAATGAGAATGTGACATGAAAATGAGCAAATCAAATTGGTACACTACAACGAGCTAGAGATACTAGATGGGGATCTCATTTTCAATCTGTTTATACCTTGATGAGGATGTTCGGTGCTACTTGCTCAGTTATCAATACTATCTCAAATGAGGGATCAAATTATTCTCAACGTGGTAATGCTGAAGCGAATTACATGGTATTAGCATCTTTTGAATTTATTCTGATATTACTTATGATGAAAAAAATATGAGAATCACTAATGCACTTTGCCAATCTTTGCAACAAAATTTCCAAGATATTGTGAATGTCATGAGCCTAGTTTCAACCACAAAAGTACCCATCCAAAAGCTAAGAGATGATGGGTGGGAGTCTTTGCTTACTGATGTTAAATCATTTTGTACAAAATACTAATTGATATTCCTAATATGAATGGCCAATATACTAGAACTCGAGGCAAATCTCGTTGTCAAATCATTTTAGGATTGATATATGTACTGCTACAATAGACTTCCAGTTGCAAGAATTAAACAATAGATTTAATGACCATACAATGGAACTTCTCATTCTTAGTGCTGCTTTGAACCCTGTGCATACAAATCATTTAAAATTGATGATATATGCAAATTGGTTGAGAAGTTTTATCCACAAAATTTTACTGAGCAAGAAAAACTCCTTTTGAGAATTTAATTGCAACATTATAAGCTTGATGTGCTGATGCATCTAGATTTTCAAGATATCTCTACATTATCTGAGCTATGCAGAGGACTAGCAATTTTAGAAAAGTCAAAGATTTATTATTTGATTGACAAGTTAATTCGTCTAGTATTAACTCTTCATGTTTCTACTGCTACAAGAGCGAACATTTTCTACCATGAAACTATAAAAACTAGATTGCATACTCGAATGGAAGATGAGTTTCTTGCAGACATTTGCTAGTTTATATTGAGAAAGAAATTGTTAAGAATTTCACTTGAGATATGATAATAGATGAATTTTATTCCATAAAATATCATCGTCGAGCTTAATTTGAAGGAAAAATATTAAGTTGATATTTCATTTTATTTTCTTTTTGTAATGGTCTCTAGCAAACTACGGAAATTCTAAGGAAAATTATCGTATAAGATGATTTATAGACATGTATTTTTTGTATACAATTTTATGACGTATGATTATTGTTTTTATATAGTCACGTGCAAAAAACACATATTACTTATACTCACACGTTCCACACACTTTGTCAATCGTCCCCCCAAACATCAAATCCTAGTTCCGCCCCTACGTGCACTTCTTTTGAAAAAAGTGGATAATTCTATAATCTACATGAAAATTTTATTTTTTTTAATGGTAGACCCCACTTTTTTTCAAAATGAATACGTAGAGCTTGCACACCTTAAAACTGTATCTAAAATTACTCACATCTCCACTAATTAATAGTGTTGGCATCTTTCTCTGGCAAGAATAGGTTTTTTTTCTTTTTTTATTTTTTGGCAGTGCATGTGATGCTATAATATAGGGAATACATTAGAAGTAAATTCGATAAATTATTGTTCTTATAATAAGGATTGTGTGTAACATAATTTTATGTGATTAAAGTAAGATTATCTTCAATTTTCTTATTATTAAGTAGAGAAAATGAAGCACGTGTTCTCCACCAGGGTTGTAAGACTATCGGAAGGGACCGATAAGTCTTATTGGTTGATCTCGATTTCAACACGTAGAAAAATCTTGTAATCGGTCCAGTCCTAGGGTATCATTTTTTCAGACCGAACCGAACTGAGACTGACCAAATATATATATATATATATTTTGTTTATATATAATATATTATTTTATATAGTAGTTGTATAAATTAATTATGTAATTTTCATTCAAATAATCACTAATGACCATATCAAATGTTAAATAATATATAATATCAATTAACTAATAGATCATGTGATAGATCATATTATAATGTGTAGATTTCAAAAAATCAATAGAGGCGTCACATCTAAAAATTACAAGCAAATCATGCGTATTAAAATTTAAAATTGGCCTATACGTTAGTAATTTACTTAGACAATTAAGATGGTAAATAGATACTATTACTCGACAAGTTGCTTGAGATCGGCTCGGTTAAATTTAAGGTTGACTCGATTTGTTTATTAATGAATTGTTTGTGAACATTAATTTATAATCGATTATTAAAAAAATAAGACTCGTAAAAATTCATATAAATTCAAATAACTTCGTATTTGATTATTTTTATATTTATAATGAGAATATTTAAGATATTTAAAGAAATTAAATGAAATCATGTTCATAATATTAAACATGTTACTCGAATCCTTACGGATCTAACCATTGATACATGCATACTTTTTTTGATAAATCAATACATGTATAATTTATAATGATATTAGAAAAAAAAAATCAGTTTTTCTTACAAAATTGTTAGACAAAGTTATAAAATAAAATATAAACTATCTACTGTATACAAATAAAGCAGCTCGCAAACATGTTCAAACTCGCTTGAGTATTACATAAATTGTTCATACACATAAAATCTAACTCGATGAGAAGTTAGAACTCAACTCACGTTCAAATGAAAATTAAACGAACAAAACTTAACCACCTACAACTCGCTCGAACTCGGCTTGTTTATACCCCTACGAAGGATCCTTGGAATTTAAAATGATCGAATTTTTTGATCCATGACCCCACCTGACCCGATCGATTACAACCCTATCCTCCACACTAGTCTAATAGAAAATGGCGAGTGACCCACAAGGTCACACCAACTCAGACCTTCGACATATTTATATTTTTATTTTTATTTTTGGATAAAACAAGTTTGACATGTGGCATGTAGCATGGGATTTATTTCTAATAAAATTCACAAGAGCCGAATCTCAAACAAGGTTAGCTACAAGGATGGATGCTCCTTAAGAAGCAGGTTGTAGTCCATTGGGCCTGCTGGGCTTTAGTCCTTCTAAAACCTTAGAATGTCTTTTCAGTTGTTGGGCCAATATTCCAATATTGGAATGCTAGCTTTAATTTGTAGTGAGGATGACAATTGGTGAACTACAAATACTTCACCAACATGAGAATGGAAATCACAAAATCACAAAACATCGATCAGAAAATAACCTGCATCCACGAATGGTCTGACTGAGTATAACCTCATAGCCTAGATGGCCAACATATTCCTTCCAATGAGGGATTCTTGGCCACCTGATGCCCAACTTTTCTCTCTTTGATCCTTCCTTTTAAGCAATGGTTAGAAGGGCTGTTAACTTGCTAGTCATGTGTCAAAGTTTCGTTTTAGATCTTATCTTTTTATATTATGTTGGATGCTATTGTGAGTGCTGCATTGGTAGAGATATTTTGGGTATATTACAAGTATATATACATATACATTTTTTGGTCACGGTTAAATGCCCACAGTATAATCGAATTACCCTCTCCTCTAACGCGGTAATAGTGCGGCGGTGATGTGCAAGGAGCACTCGTTCATGGCTTGCTTAAGAATAAAAGATTAAATCACAGGAATAAAGAAGACCATCCCTGAAAATATTATTAAAAATATGTTATATATATATATATATATCTTATATAATTAAAGTAAAAATCTTGGGTTTTTTCTAAAAGAATAAACTAATTAATATATACATTATCACTCCGAAAATGATATATTCCAAGTACAGTCATATCATAATTGTGCTTTTTTCTTTTTTAAAGTCATCTTACGTGGCTCTCGTACCATTATTTCAAATAACTGTACGCTTTTTACTTCGTTTGGTTCTTTGACTCATCTCAATTCATCTCAACTCATCATTACAACTTTTTAAAATTTTAATACAAAATATAATAAAAAATTCAACTTTTTTAAATCCTAAAATAATAATAATATTAAAAAATAATATTCTAACAATATTTTATCATCTGAACTCAACTAAACTCAACTCACTTCAACATTAAATATTTTTTCTCTTTCACACGCGTTATTTTTTTAAGAAAATAAATAAATAGACTTTTTGCCACTTTCTCTTTATATTTGTTTTTTTGGCAAATGATTTCCTTTAATACAAGTATTCTCAACTATTTATATATATATATATTTTTAAATATCACTCAAATATAAAATATTTTTTAATTTAAAATTTAAAATTTTTTCATTTAATTATTATCCAAACACTCAAACAAATAATAATAATAATACAATTTTTTCAAATTTTAAAACAAAAATGATATTAAAAAAATAGTATTTAAATAATTTTTTAAGTTTATAATATTTTTATTTAATTTTTTTTCTCTCATTTCCTAAAACTCAATAAAACATCTTGATTCAAACCATTTTATTATTATTTACAAATATATTGTGATATTCTAAGTATCTAATATTTGATGCCTCAGGCTAACGTTTCATGGTTCTAGGCTAGGGGTTCTCACGTTGTTTAGAGGGCCTTAAGCCTAATTACCTCATATAAAAATTCTATTTAGCAGCCCTACATCACCTACGGGCTTAGAAAATAAAAATAAAAAAATAAAAGCATGCTAAATAGAAAAACTCATGTATCTCATAATCAAAGAGTAAAGATTTCAAAAAATCAATAGAGGCGTCACATCTAAAAATTACAAGCAAATCATGCGTATTAAAATTTAAAATTGGCCTATACGTTAGTAATTTACTTAGACAATTAAGATGGTAAATAGATACTATTACTCGACAAGTTGCTTGAGATCGGCTCGGTTAAATTTAAGGTTGACTCGATTTGTTTATTAATGAATTGTTTGTGAACATTAATTTATAATCGATTATTAAAAAAATAAGACTCGTAAAAATTCATATAAATTCAAATAACTTCGTATTTGATTATTTTTATATTTATAATGAGAATATTTAAGATATTTAAAGAAATTAAATGAAATCATGTTCATAATATTAAACATGTTACTCGAATCCTTACGGATCTAACCATTGATAAATGCATACTTTTTTTGATAAATCAATACATGTATAATTTATAATGATATTAGAAAAAAAAAATCAGTTTTTCTTACAAAATTGTTAGACAAAGTTATAAAATAAAATATAAACTATCTACTGTATACAAATAAAGCAGCTCGCAAACATGTTCAAACTCGCTTGAGTATTACATAAATTGTTCATACACATCAAATCTAACTCGATGAGAAGTTAGAACTCAACTCACGTTCAAATGAAAATTAAACGAACAAAACTTAACCACCTACAACTCGCTCGAACTCGGCTTGTTTATACCCCTACGAAGGATCCTTGGAATTTGTTCAACCAACTGATAATATAATGTTGGTTAGGCTATGAGAACTGATAGAAAATGTACCATATTATAAAAGAATATGGAGAAGAGAGAAAGGAAGGATAGCGAATTTGAATATTGAAAATAATATCAAATCAAGAATTTGATTGGATTATTATTTTGATTTGATTTTGTAATTACGATAAATCAAGAGATTTGATTTTCAAATGGATGAAAATATTTATTTTATCTCATCTTGATATAATTTTCCTATAAATAGAAACTAATATTTTATATATAATCAAAATTGAGAATAACAAAGATGCAACCCTCAAATTCTCTCCCTCATTCTCTCTTCTCCATATTCTTTTCTATTATACTATATTTTCTATCTTGGCATCAAAGCTTTTGGTTAACGTCAGGCTCGATCATGTGCACTAATTCTTTTAAAACCTTTCAACTAGCTTTGCGCCCCACAAAATTTTCATTACCATTCAACCATGTATTCATCTCAAATCCATGCATTTGAAGTATCTTTATTAGCCATGAGCCTTTTATATTAAGTTTTGGTTTGTTATGAGCATTTATTGAAACTCCAAACCTATTTTTAGCCTTTGATTCTGGTCCTATAGTTGACCAAAACCATATGTAGCCTGTTGTTGACTTATTTTTTTCCCTATTGTTAGTCATTTGTTGACTTTGGCCCATTATTAACCCATTGTTGGTCATAGCACCAGATTTAATGTTCCAGTTGCCGGTCACTTAATCACCAGTGCCACTTTCATTATCTCATTGGTGATCAATTAACAGATATGAACTTTATACTCAAATTTCAGTTTCAAGATTTCAAAGTTTTCTACATTGAGTTTGAGGGGAATGTTTAATATAATGTCAAATTAAGAATTTAATTTGATTTCATAATTATCAATTTACTGACTTGATTTTCATAATTATTAAATCAAGATATTTGATTAACATGTAAAAATATTTACTTTCGATATCAATGCCTTCTACATACTCCTCCACCTCCTAAATATCAATTGGTTTGTTTTCTAACCAATCTTGAGTGTAGATTAAGGCTTGCTCAATCTCTGGCGCTAATGAGCTTCTATATGGGTACAATATACGCCCATCAGTGCTAAATGCAGACTTGGATGCAATAGTGAAAATAAGAATGACCAACACATTACGTGCAATCTCTACAAGGATAGGATATCTATACGAATTCTTCCTACACAAAGGCAAAATCTCGAACTCGTGTGTTTTTTGTTCAATCCCATTCGAAAAATACCTATTAAGCACTGAATCAAACACCGTACTATTTTCATCCTCAAAAGTATTTGTAACACCCCACTTCCCTCGAGCAAAGAATGATGTCATTTCTAGAAAATCTAAGGGGGCCAGAATGCTACAACTGACCTTGATTTTAAAATTTTCTTTTTCACGAAGCATCAAATACAAAAGATTTCATATAATAAACAAAATCATTCTTTCATTAAAAATACTGAAAATATAAAAGAGGCTACACTAAAGCATTTATTAAAATTTCTCAAACTTGTACCATAAAAATCATAATTGAAAATTGTGTATATGATCTAAGGCACGTCTCCCTGGGCTAAGTCTCATCTTGAAGCTCCATCTTCATAAATATTCTCACATTAGGTGGTTTAAAAAATAAAAAAAAACTAAAATGAGTTGAAGATTTAGTAAGAAACTCATCATAACAACATAAACATAATAAAATCGGGTTTTCCATAAAATATTTCATACTGAGAATTTAAAATCATGATTGTTCATGCACATGCTTTAATGTGCATGACGTTTCTTATCATAACTAATCATGACTTATTTGACTCATCTAAATTATTTGATTGATCTGAATTATCTGACTTCCTAACATACTTAATTCTGTGTGCGAGGTTTTGCACCAGTCCCACATTCTATGACCACAAAGGAAACCACTGATTTGATTTGATAGTAATATATTGTGATGAACCACGCTTGAGTACGTGACTTGTACATCTACCCTGACTGCATTGGTACTATGCATTTGAATGATCATTTGATTAATCTTAATTTGTATCTTATATTTGTCTTGTGAAAACTTACGTGTCTTATGCAAAGTGAGATGTATGACATACATAATATATAAATAAATATAAAATGTGGAATTAAACATGATCAAAATTATGATGAATGACGTGTTTGCAAATATCATGACACGTGTAGTACATAAATATTGGCTTCTAAAGAACTAACTTTAATAATAATATATACTAGCTAACATGTGATAATCTGAATTTTATGATCAAACTACTTACTTTGTAGCGTTAATCCAATATTTTCGATACATAAATGACTACCTATAAAAACAGACACATAACTCATGTCAATTTCTAATTAAACACATACTTTGTAATTGAAACCTGAAATACTAAAATAACCTATATTTATTAAAAGTTTAGAATTATTATAACCCTAAAATAATCTAACCTTTTGTAGGCTTGAATTCTCACAAATCGATATTCTCCATTAAACCCACACTACATCAATGCAAACCCATGGCCCATGTAAAATTGCATAACCCATGATACAATATAACATACCAACCCGTAGCTGAGAGATGAGAGAGAGTGGGAGAGAAAACATGAGAGGTGTTGTGAAAGGGAGGGAGAGAGAGGGGGAGAGAGTAACTAAGAGATAGAGAGAAGGCTTGCCGTCGAGAGAAGAAGAGAGGGAATTATGTAGAGAGAGAACTAATATCTAGTGGGGGGAGAAATTAAGCGGTTTAGTTGGTGGCTTGAGGGTTAAGGTGGCTCTATTGGTTGAGGTGAGCTGCAGAATAGCAGTGCTCAATTTTGTGGGACAATAATAGAGGTTGTGTTGGTATCTCGAGTTGCTGGTTTTGGTGGCTCACGGTGATATACTGGCTCGGTTGGGACTAAGGGTGGTTGAAAGTACAACAAGAATGAATGTGTGAGGTATTTCCGAACTATTTGTAGCGGTGCAAGGGTTATGGGAGCTTACGGTTTCCGTTTGGCATTGGGTGAAGGTGGTTGGACACGGCTGTTTCGATACTTGGCATAGGGCGGCAACAGTGTGGAAGGGCTTGCGGTTTCTGTAGTGGTGGGTCTTGGACTAGTTCTCCTCCAATCGAGGCTGGTGTGTGGTGAATCAAGCAAGGTGCTGCGGCTTGGACAATGGAGGCTGATAGTTTGTTGTTGTAAGGAGTGCAATGAGCTAGGTGTGGGCTTTGGTAGAGATGAAGGCAACGTTGGGCTTGACAGGAGGTTGGTCAACGACAACCCTAGGGATTGAGATTTTCTACATGCATGAGAGGGGACTGTGCGTGATTGTGTATGCCGTGGGTGAGGTCCTTTAGATGTTGTGGCGTGCTGAAGGTAAATAGAGAACTAAAACTAGGACTCGAAGAAGAAGATGCACGTACAATGCATGGGGCTAAATATATATATGGGGTAGTTGAGTTTAAGAATGCTAATCTGAAGAGGATTGTAACCCGAGCATGTTTGAAATTGAACAGGTTCATGGGCTTAGAGTTCATAAATAGATTGGGTCTTAGTTCTCAAGGGTTTGGGTCCAATTAGTCCATAATTATTAACTGAGCTTTTAACCTAATTATTAAGCTCAATAAAATTTCATAATATACCATAATAATTTTTGAGTTCGTGGCTTATTCAAAATCATCCAAAAGTTGAAATTGGGCTTTCTAATATGACCCATCAAACATAATTTAGGCCCAATAAAATTATCTTTATATTAAGCTTAAAAATATTGGACGGGGTCATTATAGTATTGGACTAGAATTGAATCAAATTCTTCCACTACTTAACCCATGAAACTTGTAGTATTCCTCAATCAAACACCTCAGCTCGGCCTCAAATCTATTTTCACACTCAATCCCTTTACACATTTTCAACTAAAATGCCATGCACTTAATCTTGTATCCAATGACAAGGACAAAATCTACATAAATAATCATGTTTGTCCTACCGATGCTCCCCCAATATTTATGAAACTTAACATTCATATTAGATTTCATACTCAACAACTTAGCATCATTACTCTTACATATTTTGTTCAGAGTTTGCTCAATAGTACAAAGTTGCCAAAATAAAATAGTATATTTGTAGTTATGCACAATGAACCAAAGATTTTCAAGTGGCATCGTAAAACCTATTAGAAACTTGATAAATATTCGAGCACTTTGCCAACCCTCAAACTTAGGCGTTAAAACCAATGAATCCTCCAAATTCATAAGCACAAAATCTCATTCATACTTTTTAGCAGCACCCAGCATTATGTATGTTGAGTTTTATCTAGTAGGAACATCTAGACACACAATTTTCCAACACTCACTGTTTAGCCTATTTGCACAATTTTTAAACATAGCAAGTCTCGCAGGTGAAGATTTCACAAACTTTATTGCATTTCTAATACTAGTTATTGCATCATCTATATCTTTTAAATCATCACACAGAAGGAGGTTTAAAACATGTGCAGCACACATCATTATAAGAGGCATTATCTACAGTGATGGTAAAAAGTCGATCAACCTCCAATTAATCATATTGGACTTTATCATCCAAGCAATCGTCTCACCCTAGTGATTAGGAATATGGCAAAACCTAATGATTTTTGTGTTCAACAATTTCGACTAATGAAGTGACATGTAACACATATAATTCATGTTTTGTACTGATATCCATATATTAGTGGTAAAACAAACTCTTTGACCTCTCAATGAAGCCTTCAAATTTTGCTTATCTTCATTCTATTAATTTATACAATCCTTTTTCAAAGTAGTCTGTGATGACAAAGTGTACCTAGACTCTAAATTAACCACAAGTTCAATAAATGCCTCATGTTCCACAATCCTAAATGAGAATTCAAACCATATTAAATACTTGGCAATCATCACTCTTATTTTTTCTCTCATATTTTCCTAACCCTTGAGGATTAGAACTTTTACCATCCATCCTAACTCTTTATTGTGATGGTGTGTTATCCTTTCTAAGGTTTTTTTCTTTAATGGGAGAGGCTTGACAAGAAAATCGTAGGTGGTGTGTCAAGGATGAAGTGTCGTTTTTATAATGGCAGCCAAATAGTCTCATTCAATAATTGCATCAGGCTTAAGTGTTTATAGGATCAATAGGCTCAACCTTTGTAAAATTATCCCATATTATATACTAATTGCTACCCTTTTTGCCTTTGGAGGGAGGGATGGTGTGAGGTCTTTGGTATTCACGAAGGAAGGTATTAAAGGACTAGTGCATTCTTCCACATCCAATATATGAGCGAACAAAACCACCACCACTGCTTAGAGTTGTACCATCAATATAACTAAAACTATCTTCCATTTGCTTTAAAAAAATAAGAAATAAAGATAGAGAAATATAATAGAAATAAAATCAATATCAAAGAGAAGATAAAATTAAATTAAATTGCATTAGTTTATTGAAAACATTCACTATATTATCAATAGAAGAATATTTTTTCTAAAATAAAACAAAAAGGAATTCTTATAATATCAAAACCTGAAACAAGTCTATTTTTGGAAAGAATTATATGTGTGTGTGATATAGATATTGAAAATGCTTCTTGAACCGAGGATCGACAATCCTCACTGATTGTATTTTTTATTTTTTTACTTAATGGTTAAGGAAATGACTATTAGTGAATTATTTTTTTATTTTTTTTATTTTTTATAGAAATGTTTAAAGATTTATAAAAAATGGTTGAAAAATTAAAATAAAAGTAGATTTACACTTATCCGTACAATGCAAGGCACCAATCTCGGTGCCCCTAGCATTGTGCTATAGATCATATAGACAAACGCACACATGCACAAACAGATAGACATATGCGTCGAAACAAACTAATACATATAATATACCATAATAATTTTTGGTTTCGTGGACTATTCAAAATTATCCAAAAGTTGAAATTGGACTTTCCAATATGACCCATCAAGCATAATTTAGGCCCAATAAAATTATCCTTATATTAAGCTTAAAAATATTGGACAAGGTCATTATAGTATTGGTCGAGAACTGAATCAAATTCTTCAGAGTCTAGTTTGTCACTAATAATATTTGACGAAGTACCATTGGAACTTGTTTGGGCCACATTTGATCTTCCACTACTTAACGCTTCAAACTTGTGGTATTCCTCAACCAAACACCTCACTTTAGCCTCAATTCTATTTTTACACTCAATCCCTTTGCACATTTTCAACTAAAATGCCCTGGACTTAAATCTTTTATCTACATAAATAATCATGTTTGTCCTATCGATGCTCCCCCAATATTTCTAAGACTTAACATTCATATTAGATTTCATACTCATCTACATAACATCATCATTCTTACATATTTTGTTTAGAGTTTGCTCAATCGTACAAAGTTGCCAGAATAAAATAGTACATTTACGGTCACGTACAATGAACCAAAGATTTTCAAGGTAGCATCATAAAAATTTTTAGAAACTTGATAAATATTTGAGCACTTTGCCAACTCTCAAACTTAGGCCTCAAAACAGCGAATCCTCCATATTCATAAGCATAAAAGCTCATTCATACTTTTTAGCAACACCCAGTATTATGTATGTTGAGTTTCATCTAGTAGGAACATCTAAACACACCATTTTCCAACACTCAATATTTAGTCTCTTTGCACAATTTTTAAACATAGGAAGTCTTGCAGGTGAAGACTTCACAAACTTGATTGCATTTCTAATATTGGTTATTGCATCATCTATATCTTTTAAACCATCACATAGAATGAGGTTTAAAAGTTAAAACATGTGCGCATTATCTACAGTGATGGTAAAAAGTCAGTCAACCTCGAATTAATCATATTGGACTCTAACATCCAAGCAATCATCTCGCCCTGGTGATTAGGAATATGGCGAAAGGTAATGACTTTTTGTGTCCAACAATTTTGACTAATGAAGTGACATGTAACACACATATAATTTATGTTTTGTGCCGATGTTCATATATTAGTGGTAAAACAAACTCTTTGACCTCTCAATGAAGCCTTCAGATTTTGCTTACCTTCATTCTATTAATTTATACAATCTTATTCCAAAGTAGTATGTGATGACAATGTGTACCTAGGCTCTAAATTAACCACAAGTTCGGCAGATGCCTCATGTTCCACAATCCTAAATAAGAATTCAAACCATATTAAATACTTGGCAATTGTCACTCTTATTTTCTCTCTCTCATATTTTCCTAAACATTGAGGATTAGAACTTTTACCATCCATCCTAACTCCTGATTGTGATGGTGCTTTATCCTTTCTAAGGTTCTTTTCTTTAATGGAAAAGGCTTGACAAGAGAATTGTAGGTGGTGTGTCAATGATGAAATGTCATTTTTATAATAGCATTCAAATAGTCTTGATCAATAATTGCATTAGGCTTTAGTGTCAATCAGATCAATAGGCTCAACCTTTGTAAAATTATCCCATATTATGTACTAATTGCTACCCTTTTTGCCTCTGGAGGGAGGGATGGTATGAGGTCTTTGGTATTCACGGAAGAAGGTACTAAAGGACTAGTATATGTTTTCATCCACATCCAATGAAATATGAGCGAACAAAACCTCCACCACCACTTAATGTAGTACCATCAATATAACTAAAACTGTCTTCCATTTGCTTTAAGAAAATAAGAAATAAAGATAGAGAAATATAATAGAAATCAAATCAATATAAAAAAGAAGATAAAATAAAATAAAATTGCATTAGTTTATTGAAAACATTCACTACATGATCGATAGAAGAATATTTTTTCTGAAATAAAACAAAAAAAGAATTCTTATAATATCAAAACCTGAAACAAGTCTATTTTTGGAAAGAATTGTATGTGTGTGTGATATATTGAAAATGCTTCTTGAACCGAGGATTGTGATCGACAATCCTGACCAATTGTATTTTTTATTTTTTTACTTAATGGTTAAGGAAATGACTATTAGTGAATTGGTTGTTTTTTTTTTTTTTTAGAAATGTTTAAAGATGTATAAAAAATGGTTGAAAAAAATAAAATAAAAGTAGATTTACACTTATCGATACAATGCAGGGGCACCATTCTCGGTCCCCCCTAGCATTGTCCTATAGATCATATAGACAAACGCACACATGCATAAACAGATAGACATATGCGTCTAAACAAACTAATACATATATATTTTTGGTCAAGCCATTTTTGTCAAACCAAAACAGATGTACGTGGAGACCATCCTTAGAAAGATAGAAGTTTCACTAGCTAAACTTTGTAATCTCATTATCAGAAAATTGAAACGGTCACATGAGGAGAAGATATTAGAAGTTAAGTTCGTACTGATATTATCATATTAGTTTTCGGTATATATAGTCTACGATATATCTCATGTCATGATATTTAGTACGTACTATCTCTAAGGTGCTTCACAAAATATCAATTTCATCTTTCTTTTCTTCTTACAATAAACTCTTTTATGTTTATGGTTTTCATACCATTTTCCCAAACTCCAAACTTGGCATTATAATCATGATCATCTCCTTCGCTTTCACTCTCACCTTTTCCTACTTTTATTTTACTTTGAAATCTTGTCCTTCTCTCTTTTATCTTCATTTTCTTTCTAGGGGAGCGCATGTCTTTAAATAAGATCATGAAAATTGTCTCTGATCTATTATTTCCACTATTATTGAAACGACCACTACACAAGTTAGGTACAATTATTTTATATATTATATATATATATATATTTGGTCCAAAGCTTTTTATATTTATTCTTTTTATACTTTATAATAGTGATATAAAGATGCTATTATGCTAGTTTTTATGTTGTCAAGTTGTTAAAGTACTTCTTTTGAATCATCAATTTTTGCAAGAAAACTAACCCTAAATGTCATTAACAGGTAAATAATTCCCCATTTTATTTTCACAAGGAATCTACTCGTGTTCTTTAAGTCCAATAATCAAGCAACGAGAGGAATTATTTTTTCCATTTTATCGTTAATCTACCCAAAATCGATTCATCAGAATCCTCTAACATTATTCCACTCCTCTAACATTTTGAAGATAAATGCTAGATACATTTATACACGTATTAAAATTATGATATGGGTGGACGAATTCAAAAGCAAAGTTGAAGCAACAGAGGAAAATACAGACTGATGGTGACAAAATAGAAGAAACCAAAACAAAATATAAGACCTAGATGTAAAAGATCAGGAGCCCCGTACCTATAACAGTAACTGGCGGCGACGGCTATGGCTACGGCTACGAAAATGATTTAGGGTTTCAGTGATAGAGATAGAGAGAGAGGGAGAGACGATCGAGATTGAAGAGAGGGAGAAAATGACTTAAGGTGTTCTGAAATGAGGGCTTAACCAATTTCAAAACAACTTTGTTTTGATCTATTCAAAGCGACTTGGTCTTGCACATAATTGAGCACGGCTATACATCAGTTGCACTCTCCGCACACAATACATAGTGTTTTTTTTTCTCTCTCCTTAACATGGTGTGCTGCGGCTACAGCGGCTGATGTAAGTAATTTCTCTTAATCATGTTGTGGGTACTGGGTCAATATCCGATATCCACATACCCAACTTGGTATCCATAATCGAGTCCTGGCGGGCTTGGTTACATTTGGATGGTTATCCTGGATTCACCCAAATACTCGGATTCCGGACCGGACTGGCAAAAAGTCTGATCCAAATCTATTACACCACTTCTAAGATCAATGCATGGTAGAGATTGAAATTGTTTTGAGGGATGATCATGGTAGGGTCATTATGGCCATGAGCACTAGTAAGGAGAATGAGGTGAATGCAGTTATAGAGATCGAAAGGTCGGCAATTCTAAGGAGCTTACAGTTGATATGTCGTAGGAAAATGTTAGGTGCACAAAGTTTTATGTGCACGAACATATATAACTACATTTTTTTTTTAATCAAGATCTTGAATTGAAAGGAAATAATATCAGTTGCAGTTTAGCTACGTTAATACAGACATCTAGGGTGGATCTTTTCCACTATGAAAGTCTAAAACACAAGAAGGAATTGATATGAGGGGTACGTTTTCATATAAGCAATTAGAAGCCGCCCATTGCCATTGCACAATGGAATGCGCACATCGATTGTAATCTCGATGTATTTTTTGAATTCTCCAACTATCAAATGTTTGAAGGAGTATTTTGGTGTCTCTGATTATATGCTCAACTATCCAATCCGCAGTTATTTCTGGTTCCTCCATTGCACTTATAACCACTTGAGAGTCTCCACCAAGTGTTATCTTCATAATAGGATGATCCTGAGCTTCCTTAATGCCTGTGTATAATGTTGTGGCTTCTCATTGATTAGGATTCTGGCTATTTGTGAAGCTGGTTATTACAAATACCACCAAGCCATCTTTTGATTTGCAGACTACAGCAATAGTGCTTCCAGTATTCCTCACCGCTACATCAAATGTTAGCAAATAATGGCCTTTTGGTATTGCTTTCCAATTTCTAGGATTGTTCAGATGTTAATTACCTCAAGCATTACAATGTTCTTTAAAATTCTTTAAAACCCCATCAACAAATTTGTCTAGTTTAGGATTAAAGGAATCATGCACAACTTTGTTTCTTAAAAACCAGATGTTGTCCATAGATAGGATTGCAAAGATTTGAAACTGATGCTCTTCTAGAGTAGGAATGCTGAGAGAATTTGATGGGTTAAGAATGCACTCTATCCAGTTTGTAATCCCATTTGGAGCAAAACAAGAGATGTTTATAGGCCATGGGGATTGTCTCCATTAAACTCTAGAAAATGTGCATTTTAGGAATAGGTGAGTGAGACTTTCTTCTTCAGACTCACATATGGGGCAGACTAATTGGCTATCACTTAGTGGAAGACAATTTTTCAGCAGGGATTTTGTAGGTAGGATATTGTTCAATATATCCCTGGTGAGCATCTTTAATCTATCTTGAATGCTTAGTCTCCAAACTTTTTTCCAAATAGTAGGAGCTATTGTTGATTAGTGCTAGTTAGAGGCCCGACTAATAATTTTGTGGGTAAATTTTACTGAAAAGTTCCTTGAGGTATTTAAAGTCCATACCACCTTGTCCCTCCCTGAATGGAAGTTATTCTGGGCTAATGGGATTTTTTGTTTCTCATTCATTATATTTTGATGGAAAATAGTCTGAAGTAAAAGGATGTTCCATCTTTGGGGTTCGTTTAAAGTCAGTTCAAAAACCAGTAAGTTTGGGTCTCCCTAGACTCTAGTATGAATGCCATTATTAGTCTGATAACAAGTATTTCTCTTGAGTAAATCTCTTTGTTGTAAAATACCTTTCCAAAACCAAGAGTCTGGCCTCTTTGGTGAGATTTGTAGGAATGAAGAGTTTTTGATATGTTTGTGCTCAAGGATTGTCTTCTGTTTTGATTTGCTCCCATTAACCATTTGCCAACTCAGCTTACAAAGAAGAGCTTTATTAAAGTTTGACGTTAATCTTAGTCCCAGCCCTCCCATAGCTTTAGGTTGGCAGATAGACTTCCAATGATTTTGGGGTAAAATTATGAGGCTTGTTTGGGTTATGTCCCCACCAAAATTTCATAAAAGATCTATCAATGTTTTTTGAGACTGACTTGGAGATTGGCAGAGATGACATGATATAAGAAGGGATGAAGCTTGCAATTGATCTTATTAAGGTGGTTCTACCTACTTGAGAAAGAAGTGTTGCTTTCCATCCAGCCAGCTTTTGAGAAATTTTTTCTTGAATGTTATCAAAATAGATTTTCTTTGAGGTAGAGAAGGAAAGTGGGTTTCCAAGATATTTAATCCTTGAGGAGGCAAGCTTGAATCTTGGAAGTTCCTTTATGTTTCTTTTTTCTTGAGGTAGTGTGTTTTGGATAAATTGGATGGAGGACTTTCCAGTGTGAACTGTCCAAACCAGTCTGAATATATCTCAATACAATTTTAGAAAATTTGGGAATTTTGTGTACTGGCCTTGCCAAAATAGATCAAATCATCTACAAAGAGTAGATAAGTGAGAGGAGGACCTGTTCTGCTGATGTTAATGCCATTTAGAAGGCCTAGGTTTTCTTTTCTAGCAATTAACCTAGAAATAACTTCAGTTCCAAATATAAAAAGGAATGGAGATAGATGGTCTTCTTGTCTTTAGACCTCTTGAGGGATGAAAGAAACCGTTAGGAACTCCATTGATGATCACAAAGAATGTAACAGTAGCACTCTTTTATCCAGCTGATCCAAGAAGGCTGAAATCCTAAACATGTGAGCATTTTGATTAAGAAGTCCCATTCCATAAAATCAAAAGCTTTCTCCATGTCAATCTTTATAACTATAAGACCTTGTTTTTCTTTTCTTTTTTCTTTTGAGATGGTGGAAAATTTCTTGGGCATTGATGATATTCTCTTGAATAACTTGACCTGGGACAAAGGCTATTTGGTGTGGAGATATGATCTTTGAAAGAATAGTCTTGAGTCTATTTGCTAAGATTTTTGAAATAACTTTGTAGCAAACATTTGAAAGACTTATGGGCTTGAATTGGTGGACAGTGTTTGGTTTCTCTGTTTTTGGAATAAGAGCTATGTGAGTGTGGTTTAGTTCCTTAAGAAGTTTTCTATGTGTGAAAAAATTTCTCATAGTTGTTACCACATCTTGTTTCACAATGTCCCAAAAGTGCTTATAAAACAACCTAGTAAACCCATCAGGTCCAGGGGCCTTTGATGAAGGAGTTTTCCTCAAAGTGACAAGAATTTTTTTTTTCATTTGGAATCTCACAGAAGAAAGGTTATCAGACTCGAAATTTTTTTGAGGAAAAATGTCATCAATTTCAAGAGAGAAAGTAGGCTTGGTGGAGGTGTAAATGTTTTTGAAATGTTCTATGAATCTGTTTTGAATGTCATTTGTGTCAGAAGTCCACTGATTTGGTTTTTTTTTTTTTCCATACTTTCAATAAAATTTATGCTTCTTCTCATGGTGGTCAACAAAAATGGAAAAGTTTAGTATTCAAGTCAGTGGTTGTTAGCCACTAAAGTCTGGATTTTTTGCGCCAAAGTATTTCTTCCATTTTTAATTGCTTAGTGAGATTGTTTTTCAGCTCCTCTTCCCAAATAATCGATTGATTAGTAGGAAAGTTGGACTGTATGAGAGTGAGATAATGAGTCATATTTCTGATTGAGGTTTGAAGATGCCCAAAGCAATCTTTGTTCCAAGATTTTAAAGCTTTCTTCACCTCCTTTAATTTCTTAGATAGGATGAAACCTAGAGTTCCTTGAAATTAAGTATTCCAAGCTTTTTGTATGACGAGTTGGCTTGTTGGGTCTCTTATCCAGAATTCCTCAAATTTAAAACTGGAATGATTATCCCTATGACCCAAGGTGTCTAATAGGATAGGAGCATGATCAGATGCAAAAATTGGGAAGTGTTGGATAGTTGCATTTGGGAAGAGTACAATCCAGTAGTGGTTAGCAATGCCACGATCTAGTCTTTCTCTAATGTTTCCCATGCCTTGCCTATTGTTAGACCAAGTGTATTTTGGACCAAAGTAGCCTACATCTACCATCCCATTTTCCTCTATAAACTTTATTAGCCCACTATGATAGGAAGTATTAGCAAATGGTTTTCCTCCATATTTCTCAAAGTGTCCTAGAATGGCATTACAATCTCCTAAACCTAGAAATGGACCTTGAAAATTATTAACAATGTTGTCGATGTTATCCTATAATTTCCATTTCATATTGTTTTGCGTAGGGCAGTAAACTAAGTTAACTAACTATGGATTATGAGAAGGGCTCGAGTACACCAAAAGACCTATTATATTAGCATCCATATAAACAAACTCCACATCCAGTTCATTCTTCCACATACACAAAAGGCCACCCCATCTACCTACTGTTGGAATATTTACATACTTAAGGAAATCAAGCCTATTAACAACACCAACAATATTCACATCTGCCAAAAGAGTCTCTGAGAGGAAGACTACATCAGGTTGGTGTAAACTGATGTTTGCCCTTAAGCTTTTGATTGCACAAGGTCAAGCAATGTCCCTGCAATTCCATGAGATGAATCTCATTTCTAGTTTGGTGGCAATATTGGCCCTGCTACTCTGGCCTCACCATCATGTGAAAATAGTTGTAAAGACTGGTACTGAGATAAAATACCAGTTTTGATCTGCTCCGCTTTCTGGTACGGTGAGTAACTTTTAACATAAAATGTTTTTGTTGTTCCTCAATGGACATGACTTCTGAGTCTTTTCACTTCCAAGTTGAGGTCTTTCCATTCTAGAGCTTCTATTTTGAGATGAGGCTTTCAATTTTTGGTTGGGTAGCCATTTTTGGATATGTTGGGGGTTTAGGAAGGGGGATGTGAAAAGGCTATTTGTGTGGAAAGACTTGTGTTGAAGTGAGAATGGGTTTCGGCAGCTTTCTGAGTAGAGGTTAACTAAGAAAGGTGGGTACGGGTTTTCTGAGAAGAGGGAATTCTAAAGGCTTGATTTTTAGAAGATAAACTCCTGAGTTAATTTAACTAAGAAGGGTTAAGCTCACTGGGGAGAAGGGAAGAGCTCATCTTGGAGAGAGAGAGCTGGTTTCGATATAACTACATTTCATTATAGCATTGTAGCTACAATATTAATTTCACTATAACTATGAGTGTCCATGCATATGGATGCCATGCACATAGTAGCACTCTATATCATATGGGTATTTCTCACCTGGTAAACTCGGACAAGCCTACCATAACCCAACGTGGTAATGTGATGGTAGATATCAGATCAATGCTTACAAGGTCTGAATCTGTTACTGTGAATAATATAGGTCGGATCGATAGGGATTAAATGAAGTAGCCCATAAGTTAGCTTAGCATGTTTGGTTACTAGAGCTAGGATAACATTGTCTGTGTCATTTATTGTGGCATGGCTCTACGACGGTGTCATTAATGTGGCGTGTAGTCCAGGTAGTGGTGTCTTTAATATGGCATGGTTTTTTTTATTTTTTTTCTCTCAAACAGTATCCTTGGTGGTCCGTTGATATCTTTACTATTAGAAGATCAAGTGTTCCTTGCACATTATGCTTAATATGTGTATGTGCACTTAAGAGCTGAACACTACTCGAGGGGCCTTAAGATCGACAAGTCTCATACCCTACAACACCCTCCCTCCTGCAAGTTGCGTCCAAAGGACCCTACCCATGCGCCGGGTTGGAGACTTTGTTTGTTCTGGGTTGGGCTTTTGGTCTTATTTCCCTTAGTTTTCATTCACAGGCCTGTTGGGTTTAGTATGGGGAAATCTCCTTACAGTTACTCTGCTAATTCTCACTGGACGAATACGGTGGAAATTTATCACTACTCGAACCCGCGTTGCCACTAAAGTCGGGATCCCTTTAAGGACATGTGTACGACTCTGAAGTCCAAGGAGACTCCCGTCGTTTGGTCATCCTGGCAACACTTCCTCATCATTCTTGATTGGCTCGCCTTTTGATGATTTTGATGACATCTTTTCAAGCTCATTAATGTTAAGGGTGTCAGGTGGCTCTTCACGTTTGCGTCACTACGTGGTTTGCATTTCCAGAATTCGAAGCAGCTCATACTTCTCCCTTCTGCCATGGGGTGTGGGAGACCAACCGTCGCCTTTCCCCTATATAAAGTTGGAGTTGGGATTTCATTTCCTTTCATTACGTTGTATCCTTCTTGCCATTTTCGTTTTCTAATTTTTCTTTCCTCTGCCCAATCTTCTTTCCATCCTTCACTATCTTATACATTAGCGGTGATGGCCTTTGAAAAGTCCACTCAACCTAATGTTTCTGGTGGAGGTAACACCGACTTTGGGCCATTGTTTTAGGGTAATTGTTGGCATTCAAATGCCTCAGCGTCAATGCTGGCTTCCCTAGCCCTTACTTACCAGGTTTTGGATGCAATGTTTTTCGAGGTTCCTAGTCCTAATGAGGGTATTGTTGATGCAGAGGGCCATTCCAAACAAGTGGCCTTATTCCCTTCCATGTTTTCCAGCGGCCTGAGGCTGCCTTTCCTCTGCCCTGTTTGCGACCTTCTTGACCGCCTAGGTTTGGCCCCCTCCCAACTGCATCCGAATGCCTGGAGACTTTTGGTTTGCTGCAGCATTATTTGGCGGCGTGCTTTGCTGGAATCGTACCTTAACAATGCGGACCTTACTGGCCGTGAGTTCCTCCTCACTCATAAGGTGCTACGGCAAAAGGGGAACATCTACAGTTTCAGGGAAATACACGTCCTGGTTAACCTGGAGTCGATGTATAGCAAGGTGAATGACTGTCTACCAAGTTCTTCTTTGTGTTCGGTCGGGGCTGGGAGTTTCAGGTAGTCCAAGTGAGTCATCGGGAGTTCGCAATCCTTACGAACAGGGGAAGGGTCCCGAAGGACAAGGCTGTGCGTTTGTCGGTTACATCTAGAGAGGCGCGGTGCATTGCAGCTGTTCGAGAATGGGTGTAGAAGAACCCTGCTGGCGTCTTCACTTAAGTCCTTCTTTCCGATGCTTAAGAGGTTCTCTGTCTCCCCTTGGCCACCTCCCTTCTGATGATAGGGTGATCGTGGCCCATCCTCAGGTTGCTCCTACTCAAAAGCACTCCTTAGACCCTTCTCCGCCAGGTAAGGGGAAGAAGCCTCTCCTAGAGGGCGCCCGAGTTGATAGCAAGCCCTCTTCTAGAGCTTTGAATTCTCCGCTACGAGAGTCAGCTACCCCAGAGGTCAACCGCCCTGCTGCCTTGGCAACTCTGATAAAGGTGCCAACGAGGGGACCGACTGACAATCCCCTCAGGACATTATTGTTGGCTGTTCATGCTGAGGTGTCTGCGGATGAGGTTGAGATGGGTGCCCTAATCCAAAACATCTTTACGACAGTGATTCCTGGGCGATCTGACGAGGAGCAATGTTCTTCTTCATGGATTTCTCCACCTTCTTCATCTCGCTCTGCTGTCGGTAGCACTCCTTCGGGGACGAGGCCACTAATGAGGGGGTGGCGGCTAATACTTCCAGCAACGTGCAGAGATGGAGGGCCATGTGGAAGGCAAATCCCTTTTGGATGATGTAGTCTGCGAGAGTTCAAGGAGTTCGATCGATGGCCCGCCCATCCAGGCAGAGCACCAAGTGGGGGTGATTCCCTTTTGGATGTTATAGTCGGTGTGGGTTATAGGGTGATCCCCTTCTGAATGTTGTAATCAGCTCTAGTCCGGAAGATTTGTGCGAAGGTCAAACTTATCCTTCTGAAGTTGTCGTGCAATTGTCTGAGGTCGAGGGCTTAGTGGAAGTCATTCCTCCTTTGTCCCAGCTGGAAACAGGAGGGAGCCATGAGGAGGCCATCAGTCAGGTTGTCAAGGTCTTGTCCAGCTTTTTCCATGAGGTTCAGCCTTTCCTATCTTTTTCCTTCTTCTTGCTTTTTAGTCTTCCCTTGCTGATTGTTGTATGTTGGTCCTTCTTGTCACCAGGTAATTATTAGCTGGTGGCGTTCATTGTGGATGGCCAAAAGGCCGTTGGGCAAGAGAACCTGAGCCTCTGTTCGATGACTAACACCTCCCTTCACTATGCCCACGGCGAAAGGGAAGAGAGGTAGCGGCTAGAGTGCGAGCTGGAGAGGATGCGATGAGACCTAGCGGATGAGTGCAAGAGGGTCAAGAAGCTGGAGCACCGTCGGAAGAAGCTCAATAGGAAGGCGAGGGAGGAGAAGGAGCATTTGGAGCGACTTAACCAAAGTCTTCGGGATGACTTATCCAAAGTGCAGGATGTCGCCCTTCGCTTGGATAGGCAACTGAAGTTGTTCCTGGGAGTTTGTGATGAAGTGTGGGGACACGAGCTTGTTGAGGATCGCAGGCCGATGCGGGACCATCTCTTGGTGAGTCCGAAGCTGCGTTCGAGGTCTTTCATGAAGTATCTAAAGGGCCTTAATCTTACTGACATTCCCACCAACATGGCGGCCTTTAAATTTGGCCGTAACTTGGGGAGGAAAGAGATGCCCGATGCTTTCCTGGGTCCGGTTGTTTCCACACCAGCCGCTGTAGGGCTAGGTGATCCTGCTCCTGATGCTCTTGAGATTGGTGCTCCTGGCTCTGAGACTTGACGATTCCATGCCTTAGTTTCCTGGGGTGTTGCGGCTCCGTTGTTTTGTTCTTCATTTTCTTTTTCTTTTGGCCAAATGTATGTACCTGCATTTTGTCGCCCAGCAACTTGTATATAAAGTTAATTAATGAAAATATCTTGCTTTTTTCATCTTATCAATTTGTTCATTATGCCTTTTTTGCTAGCATTCTCCTTTCTTTATTTTCGTGACCGGTCTGGGAGGAATTTTGGCGTGGGAGTCTGTAGGATTCATGCCCACCCCGCTAGCTGGCCGTTCATCCGTCTGTGTTGCGCTAGTTTGCTTTTACTGGATAGTCGTCCTGTCGGGACCTTCCTGTGAACTTTGTCGATGATGCCTTCCCAATTTTCTGTCGTACCCACTGGCTTTAGTCGCATACCATTGCACTAGTTATTTTGTTGGTTGTATCTGGCTATGTCTTTTGAATATTCCTTTCTACTTGTGTGGCCAGCCTGGGGAGCTAGCCACACGGTTTACGACCCACCCCGCCAGTGCCTACCCTATACTTGACAACCTTGCCAGTCGGCGGCTTCCCCGTCAGCGGTGCTTTCGTCGGCCTTTGCCACATGGCCGGTCTCTTGGGGCCTTAACGACTTGTGCTGGTTGTTTTTATTTTTCTGTTCGTCTTCTTGTAGCATTTTACCTCGCCTGGCTCCTTTATTCTCCACTTTATCCTTCCTTTATCTCGCAATCTTCAGGCGGGGCTGATCCCACGTCCCGCTGCGGGGAGACCAGACGGCCTCCGACTTGACTTGCCACCTTCATCCACGGCAAGTGGGCTGCCCGGGTAGCTTGGAATTATACCCGCCTTCTTTCATTTATCATTTTGTATCCATCCTGCTTGCCAAGTAAGAATGTTATCATTTTGGCCTATATTGCTCCATTCTTGTTCGCCATATTGCTATTGTTTTCCTCCATATTCCTTCATCCGCTGTGCCTTTTGCTCCAGTACTTGGGTGGTTCATAGACTCAGCCCACTCTCTGCTAGGGAGAGGTTAGGACGCCTTAGGCCGACCTGCCTCTTTAAACCCCCGAGGAGGTAATTTCTTCAGGTGGCTGTTGGCCGCATTTTCCTTGAATTGTGGTGAGTATTGGACATTCTGTGACTGGGCCCACTTCCGCTTGTTGACACTGTGTAGCTTCCTGTGCGATGCCTTTTCCTCTTTAGAGATTCTGTTTATGTAGGGTGACCGAAAGACTAAGCCCGAATTCCATCACAGGAGGGACAAGGCAACCTTTAGGCCTACCTTTCCCTGTGGTATCTCGCGGGGAGGTAAGTTCGGACAGCAATATAGCCGGTCCACTCTTCGCTACGATAGGAGTCGGGGTAAGCTGTTCGGGTAGCCTGAAGGGCATGACCCGCTCTCGGTCGTGGAAGGGGTAGAATAGCCTTCGGCCTAGTTCTCCCCTTTGGTCCTGTGAGAGGTACGTTGTTCGGGCAGTTTGAGACTAGACCCGTACCCACTCGTTGATATCGTAGGGAAGGTAAGTGTTGGGTCAGGCTAGTATTGATACCACTCTTTATTGCTACGAAGGTTGAAGTAATTCATTCGGGGAGCCATGAGGCTGATCTCGCTCTCCTCAGCGAGAGGGATAAGATAACATTTAGGCCTACTTTTACCTATGGTATCCCGCAAGGAGTTATGTTGTGATTGGACCCGCACCTGCCTGTTGACGCTTGCAAGGAATGTAAGCCTTCGTCTAAGAGCAGCCCGAAGGCTAACCCACACTCCGCCGCGGGAGGGATAAGGCAACCTTTAGGCCTACCTTTCTCTGTGGTATCCTGCGAGGAGGTAAAATTAATCCGTCGATGACTTTGTTGTTGTAGATTCTGTTAGTTGCAAATTGTCTCGTTGGCGCTTTGCTGATAATATGAAAGTTGGAAGTAGGCGTTTTGCATTGTCCTGAAAAGTTACAATTTTCATTTAATATCAAGAAATTACATGTTGGAGAAAAAGATATTACAAGACAATAGGAAACAGAGTTTTCGGCCAAGGAGGTTGTCGTTCATTCTTCTTTTTGGGGCCATGCACTCTCTACTCCCCCTCAAGCCTGGTAGGGTGAGTCTGCCAGGGCTCTTCAAGTGGTGCATGGCCTATTCCTTCCCGGCAGTGCCGTCTGAGGTAAGCCCACCATCCTTCTGGTGTTTATCAGTGGTGGTATACATACAGTTTACGGACTAATGAAGATCTTTATACTGGAGCTCTTTTTCTATTATTTCTTTATGCCATATCTTTAATAGCGGGCTGGTTACACCTACAACCAAAATGGAAACCGAGCGTTTCGTGGTTTAAAAATGCCGAATCCCGTCTCAATCATCATTTGTCAGGACTATTCGGAGTAAGTGCCTTGGCATGGACAAGACATTTAGTCCATATTGCTATTCCTGAATCCAGAGGGGAATATGTTCGACCTATTCTCCTCAGACTTCTGCCACTCCCTGGGGAGTTGGGAATTTTATCCTGAGGTGGTAGGTTGACGTGACGGCCTGCAAGCTGTTGAGAGTGGGCCTTCCAATAATGATGTTGTATGAAGACGGGGTCCTTACTACCAAAAAGTTGACCATGACAGGGGTCGTGCAAGGGCCGCTGCCAACGAAGACCGACAACATGATGGTTTCCACAAGCTGAACCATACTTCCAGAGAAGCCCTTCAATGGCATGGGGGCCAGTTGCAGCCAAGCAATATCTATTCTCATTCTGGTGAAGGCCCCAAAAAACTGGATGTCTTTAGAACTCTCGTTGTCAATGAGGATTCTGCGGGTGTTGAAGTTGGCTACAAGCATAGTGACCACCAATGTGTCATCGTGGAGGTACAGGACTCCCTCCTCGTCGGCCTCCGTGAAGGAGATGACAGGGGTAGGGTCGCCAATTCGATGCTTGGCAAGATGGTACTCAACCTAGTACACCTCATGGTACCGGACCCGCTTGGCGTCTGTTTTTCTGCTCGAGGAGGAAACACCCTCACTCGCAAATCCTCCTGCTATGGTTCGGATTTCTCGAAGTGGAGGCCCCTCCCGTGGTGGAGAACGAGGACAAGCTTGCTGTGGTTCCCACACAGGTGGTCGTCGCCGAGGACTGTTTTCCTTCCTATGCCGGTTGTCTCGATCCCTACTCCTTTCTCTTGACCTTCTCCTTCTTTCTTGCTCTAGACTCTGGGCCAGGGGGTGGCGTTGCCTTTCCTGCTCTGCATATTCCCTCCTCCCTTGCTGGGAGAAGCAATCCTCAGTATTATGTGAGGTGGAACTGTGGTATGTGTAGTAACGGCACGCTATACCTTGGTCATCCTCTCTTCGTGCGGCAAAGGTGTCAGCCTCGTGGATGGTGAATGTGGGCTGGTCAAACCAAGGTCCTGGTCCCCTTGTTGGGACTTCCTCCCTCCTCTTTTCTTGGGAGCTCTTCTCCGACTTCTCGTAGGGCTTAGCTTTAGCCAGAGCCTTTGCCCTCTTCTCTGCTTGCTCCAACTCCTTCCTTCTTGGTTTCCTCAATGCCATAAGACTGTCTTCCACATTGATGAAGTTGTCGGCCTGGTCCATGAACTCTCTCGGCGTCATGGGAGTCCTCCTTGCCAGCTTGGCCATAAATTGGGATCACTGCCAAACTCCTCCCAGAAGCGCCGCCAAGGTTATCTTCTCTTCTTGGTCATCGGTGGTCATGCGCTCCTTGTTGAACCGAGCTAGGTAGGACTTTAGGCTTTCATCCTCTGCTTGTTTGATGGTGAGAAGGTACGCCGCCGGGCGCCACCTCCTTTGACTCGACATGAATTGAGTTAGAAACAATCTGGTTAGCTCGCCAAAACTATCCACTGATTCGGGTGCCAGAGACTCGAACCATACGCATGCCGACTCCTTTAGAGTTAATGGAAACGCTCTGCACGCTACTTCACCTGGGAAGCCATGTAGCGTCATGTGAGCCCTGAAAGTTTCCAAGTGCTCAAGAGGGTCCCTTCCTCAATCATATGTTTCCATAGCTGGGACCTTGAACTTTGGTGGTAAGGGCACCACCATCACCTCCTCCGTGTAGGGTAGACTAGTAATTGTGAGCAACTAGTCCACCGTTGACGATGTACCCATCTTCTTTGCTATCTGCTCATATTTTCCTTTAAGATTCCGGAGCTCGTCCTACATGTTCTTATGCTCTTCTTCCTTATTTGGTCCAGCTTGCGTGTTCCGGGACCCAGCATGCTCACTGTCGCTGGACTCTGCTCTGTCGTTCCGCTCCTGCTTAGGTTTTTTGAGTTCCTCGTTTTCCTTTCGAAGTGTTTGCACTTCGTCAGTTAACTTTGTCACCCATTCCTCCATGTTTTTCAATCTTACTTGCATGGCTTCTCTCATGTCTCTCCTGAGTTGTCCGGAACGGGTTGTCGCAGGCATGAGAAAGACATGTAAGATTTATAACGATCCCACTGACGGCACCACTATTAACGTCGTGTTTCGCACACCTTTGGTCTAGGCTCTGACAACTCAGGTCTTCCAAAATTAGTTTGCAAAATATGGGAGAGAATGCGACTAGGAGAGAACGGCATTGAGGCCAGGAAATCTCCGATGTCAAAGTTAGTAAATATTCTTAGAAGTTTGTAAATAAGTGAGAGAGTTTAGAGATTAGAGAGTATTCTCGTACTTGAAACCTGCTATTTATACTATAAGCCTAGGGGGATAGATCGTGTCTGCCCCAATGGAGTCTGCATTCGTTGTACTACTCCCTTTGTCAGAGTCCTTTAATGTGGCGTGGCTCTGTAGTGGTGTCATTAATGTGGCGTGTCGGGTAGTGGTGCCATTAATGCGGCGTGATTTTCCGATTTCCTTCTCCTAGACAGTATCCTTGGTGGTCCGTTGATGTCTTTTCTGTCAGAAGATTAAGGGTTCCTTGCACATTATGCCTACTATGCGG
Organism: Juglans cinerea; assembly: GCA_961763995.1. Taxonomy (NCBI): domain Eukaryota; kingdom Viridiplantae; phylum Streptophyta; class Magnoliopsida; order Fagales; family Juglandaceae; genus Juglans; species Juglans cinerea. The sequence continues at coordinate 40,900,173 of CAUIVZ010000001.1, read as the reverse complement.
ACAGACACTTGAGAGTTGGACACTACTCGAGGGGCCTTCAGATCAATGAGTCTCATCTCCTGCAGCACCCTCCCTCCTGCAGGTTGTGTCCAGAGGACCCTACCCATGGGCTGGGTTAGAAACTTTGTTTGTTCTAGATTGGACCTTTGGTTTTATTTCCCTTACACATTTAGCACAGGGATTGAGAGTTGATGCTCGACGTTTTCATGCTCTGACTATAAATATCATTTCTCTTTAAGAGGAAAAAATTAATACAACATTGATTGATAGAAAAATCCTATGAGAATTAAAAAATTGTAATAGTATTGTAATACAGACAGATTTATAAGAGTATTGTAATTTAAAAAAAAAAATCTAAGTCTTTTGTAATATTTGTATTTTAAATTTTTTTAGGGTATGTTTTGTTTCAAAATTTAAAATTTAAAATTTCTTATTTTTATTTTTTCAATTTTAATCCAATCCTATTTAAAACACCAACGAACGATTATTCTCTACTTCTAGAAAAAAATTTAATCATTTGCCTAAATTTCTGCCAAAAAAATTTTATTTTTTGTCCAAACGCCTAAATTTCTGCCAAATTTTTTTTTTTATTTTTTGTCCAAACTTCTCATCCTACGCATCTACTTTCACAGAATTTAATAAATAAAAAAATACTTAGAAACTTTTTTCAAGGATTCTCAAGAATTACAAAAAATTTTACTTGACCAAATATGCCTTTCTGGTGACCCATGTAATAGTATACTGTACAAATCAGCTCCACACAAACTCGATCTATGAACACGAATTATTCATATCAATACTGCCATATTGCCAGTGGGGTATCAAACACATGATAAGTGGAAACTAAGAATCTAAGATAACATCGAGAAGATAGAAATCTACAAGAATATATATGAAAGCATATGAAAGCTCTCGGGGGTGCAATGCCTTCAGGCACTGTTTATGTGACAGCAGCTGCTTTTATTAAATTTAGTCATCACTCAAAGATGAGGAAAGCAAGATTTGAGATAGAGATATAGCTGCTCATATTAATATATATAATAAAGAGTTTCGTACTTATAATATGGCACTTTCAAGTACAAAACTGAGATGTTATACTCATTTGTGACAACCCCATAAAAAGTTGTGAACCATCTGTCCAGAATCACAAGCATAGCCCTCAGGTTGCTTGGAGTAGAATAACTGTTAGGCTCCAGACACCGCAGCAACTTCTGAAGCATTTGACTTACCCTTATCAACACTGTTGCCTTCCTTAGCCTCACCATCACTGTCCATCTCATTGTACCGGTCTACTGATGTATTGTCGGTTTCTGATGTCTCTACCGGATGTATTGTGCTGAGTTCCAAGAAAAGCTGCTTCAGGAAAGGTTCGACATGTTGTCTTCTTGACTGTAATCTCTTGGAAAGTTCGCCAATCATTGACATATTGTTCCGAGGTTGGTTCCCTGATAAGGTAATGTAGAGAGGGTTCGCCAATCATTGACATTTGAAGATTTCGCCATAAGATCAAAGAAAATTACCTCTTCGAACAAAGCATAAGAAGGTAGGGCATGTCTAATTCAATATATGCTTACCTCGCATCCAATGCAACAGAAAGTAGATTCAGTTCCTCGAGCATGCCAGCTACCTTCTTCCATAAGTTTTCATATTTCTTTTCTTGATTTACTCCTGTTCAATTAGCATAATATTTGACAGATTGTATAGGGATTGAATTGACATATACTTAATTCTTTCCGTGTATAGAATTCTTTGTACAGTTTATATAATAAACAGAAATCTCAAGGCCAAACAATTTTTGGGCCATTTCATACAATTTGACAAGTTGAACCCTCTTCAGCAGCTTCAATTTCACCTCGAGAGGCTTCAACTGTCCGAAGACGCAGGACTCTCAACATGTCCTCCCAGGACGGCTTTGCCATCATATCAACAAAAATGGCATCTGGCAATAAATATTGCGAACAATTCTTTCCCAAACTCACAATTACAAGAGGATTTTGGATCTTTTTAAATGCTTCAGCAAGCACATTTACATCCATATGTAAATGTTTCCCTCTTCTCCTAAGGACATCATAAAATTCGGATGGAAGTTGCTCAGTGATATAGCTCCTACCAAGCAATTCAGAAAGTGAATCCAAAAAGCTCCCAGAGTTCAAATAAACCAAACATATTATAGCAACCAATCTCATCACCAGCAGCGGATAGTAATCCTTTGCATATATATTAGACCTTCTGATCCATTCAAGTGTATCCGTCTTATTACAAAGAAGCTGCCGAACAAAATTGATAATTGACTCATAGATTCCTAGTTGGAAAGGTTGTACTTCAGAAACAAAAGTGGAATTTGGGCTGTTATCTACCTTTTCGTAGATAAACCATTCAACAAAAGAAGACTTCGAAGTGATGAAGTGACCATGGAAGGAGGATGCCAAGATCAATAGGCGCTCAACAAGATACACGAAACAACCAGGAGATATGTAGTCATTTTCTTTCATCCAGTTGGCGTTATAGGTATCCTTCAAAGCTTCATGGAGCCCGAATAGAAGGGACCACTCTCTTGGAGATTTACTGATATTGTCAGGCACAGTAGCATGTGGAAATGAAATATCAACATTCCCACAAAGATTCTGAATGAATGTTTTCCAGGGTGGGTTCTCATCTATATCAAACAATTTTAAAATCTTCTCATACAAACCATTGTTTAGCTTACCCAATCCAAGAATTATCATTACGACTCTTCCAATTTTCCCGTAAGTTAGCTTACCCCTTGAGCTGATGTTTTCCAATATCACTTGCTGTAGTAATTTCTTAAAAACTTCATGTAACGCCCCAAACCCGGATGGTCTGGAGACTTACTACCTGTCTCTAAAGAACTTATAATCCAACAATTTAAAATGAAACTCATATCTTTAATAACAAAACTCAATATCAAGAGTTCTAAATAACCACCTTGACAACTCCACAAAGTCATTACTGCAGCTAAAATAAACTAAGGAGTCCGTAATCTCTCGGTAATCATAACAACTCAGCCAATAATTTCATACCTCTTTCTGAAACCCAAGATATTAATAAAGCTCAAAAACATTAAAACTGAGAACATCAAACGTCCTTCTTCCAACCACATCTCCTCAGTTTAAACACATTCAGAAATCTACTCCAGGTCCTCATTTGGACTCTCCACATCATCTGAAAAATATTATGAAGATAGGGGGTGAGTTATCGACAACTCAGTAAGCAGAAATCATATGCTAGCGTGTAAACATGAGCATTTACAAAGTAGAACATGCAGAACAAAATATTTTCCCGAGTTAACATGCAGAACAGAACATATTTTCAAAAGTAACAGAGCGATGGTTTTAAGACAAGTAAAACCCTTAGTGCTTTGGCATAACATAAACTGAGTATCATCATCAGATCCAAACAGAGCATCAAACAGAGCAGAGACCATGTTTCACCCCCGTGGTAGGGTTGTGCTAACCCCGGTGGCCAAACCAGGCAGAGACAGAGGTGAAATCTTTCCTTTATTCTTCTCGGAGCCCCGAGTGTGCACACAGGAAAGACCACAATAAAACCACTTTGTTTCCAAAGTGGGTGCACTCAGAGACAGAGAAGTTGGTACCAACCCAAACAGAGCAGAGCATAACAGAGCAGAGCAGAGCAAAGCAGAGACAGAGTCAGATACGAAAAACCAGTACACCATGCCAAAGGTTTTCAGATGTTGTATCAAAATAATACAAAGTACCAAAACAGATTCAGAACAGTTTACACACGCTGTACACAAAAGTCAGAACAAATAAATGCACAACTTTTCATATTCTCAATATCGCTCGTTTTCAGATTTCAGAAATCACATGACAGAATTTAGCTCATGTCTACACAATGCATGTCAGAATATATTTTCCTTTTTCACACAGATTTCATGAATAATGCAGATAAGAGACCGAGGTTGATCTTTGTTTTCACAAGTTCCCAACACAACACAAATTATGCGAGTTTTCATAAAATCAACCTCAGTCTTATTAACTTGTATAAAACCCAGCATAGGAACCCCGCTTACCTGACTCCTGCAGCGCATTATCTATGACTTGAAAACAGTCTCAATCCGTCTCTTCACCTATTCATAAAAATAATATAAACTAAATATTAAAGTCCAACAACACAAAATTGGTCTTAGACAACTCCAGATCCAAACTCTAGATCATAATTCAGAAAGTTTAATGAAACTCCAACAGCCAAATAACAATCCGGACAGCCCTCACTTCGACCCAAAATATTTTATACCAATCTCAGTATTGTCCAATACAAGCATCAAGACCAATGCCAATTCAAATTCCAATAACTCACACTTATTCCAACAGTTCGCAGTCCCAACAATTACTAACAATTTAACCAACACTAAACAAAGCACACTTATTCCCATTCACAACTCCATAACAGAAAAATATAAACTAATACCTCCAAAAATTAAACTGCACTCAACAAAGAAAATTAATTCCCCTCTAAATATTCTCTCAACCATAAATCCAACCGACCCCCCCTTACTCCTCGGACTCAGTCCGGCACAACCAACAAATTCACAGTAAATATGAATTAGTGCAGAAATACTTTTAAATCTCAAAAGTTCTTTGGGAAAAATACTTACAATGCTATAATATAATTTTTGAAAGATCACGGAGGTGCTAGAAGCGGCAACGCAGCAACAAAACAGTGCCAAATGCACTGTGGCCGTGGGTCTCAAAAACTCACTTCTGAACGGGTGCAAACGAAGACCCAAGATTGATAGGGTAGGGCTTAGGGATGTCGGTGAAATCAATGGTGGTGGTGGTTTGCCGTGGGTGGCGGCGCAAGGGGTGGTTTTAGGCCAAAAATGTACAAATCGGAAATGGACTTGGTGGGGCTTCACCGGTGACGGATCGGAGCTGGGGTTGGGTCCATTGGGTTGCTAGAAGGTCGAGGATGATGTGGTAAGAAGATGGTGGCCGGAGGTGGCGCGACGGCGGCGCAGCGGCGCAAGGAGTGCCGCGGCTTCAAAGGGCTCGTGGTGGCTAACGGCGGCACAAGGGAGGCTGAGATTGGAGGGGGGAGGTCGCCGGTGGCAGGGGAGGCGAATGGACTGGGCGGTGACGGCCACCGCCGGCTCACGGTGGCGGGCTGGGGGAGAGGGGCGACGCACGGGATGAGAGAGGGAGGGAGTGCGGCGCGCGGGAGAGGAGAGGAGAAAAAGAAAAGAAAAAGAAAAAGAAAAGAGGAAAGAGAAAAAATGTAGGGAAAGAAATGAGGTTCAATCCTCATATCTTGGGTCACACAAATGATCCAACGGAAACGATTTTAAAACAGCAAGTAAAATAAAATAATTCAAACGTAATGATTAAAATGAAAATAAATAATTAGACCCCACAACAAGTTAATTTAATTTGAGAAGAAATTTAAACGCATAAAAATAATTAATTTAGATAAAGCACTTCAAAAATAATTTTCGTAAACTAAAAATCATAAAAATAACACAACTAAAAAAAATCCAACAATTTTAAAACAAGAGAATAAATTTTACATTAAAAACAAAAATCTTTCAATTAAAAAAATACACTAAAATACGGGGTGTTACACTTCACTCCCTCTCAGAGAAAGCATGTTCTCTGCCAATGATTTTCGCCAATCTAGATGAAATACATTGCCAAAGAAGGATTCAGCAGAAAATTTGATAAATCTCTGTAATGCCTTGGCATCTTGGTACCCGCAGTCCAGATATTTGGATTCCAAAAGTGACTTTGCAACCTCATATATATGAGTAAGTGATCTACTTTGGCAGAACATGGAGAGGTTATTCTTTAATGAGAGATTATAAAGAGCTTCAAGATTCTCCAAAACCTGCAGGCCAACAGAAAGTATTTCTGAAGACCAGTAACTTCGAGCAGTCAAAGCTAAATGGCGAACATCAATAGAAACCAACTTTCCATTCCGATGAAGGAATCGATTATCTCTATCTCTCACCCAATCAGCACCAGGGTTGAGCAAAAGATAGATTGCGTTAAGTTCACGGAACTGTCTCCACACTCCCATGTAATTCAAACAGAAATCTCCATATTGTTTATATTCATTAAAATCTTGGGTTTCAAGACTTCCGAGATACTTGAAAATGTTCACAACATGATCTTTCCAAAAATTCCAAAAGTGAACAAGTGTTTCTACAGAAATCTGATTTCCAGAGATCATCTGATCTGAATGCTTTATTTGATCAAAAACAAAATAATCTTCCCACATATACTTTGACAAGTCTGTATGAAGATGAGCATCTATAATTTTTCGAGCGGATATTATTTCACCGCAAGCACTCTTATGTCTCTGAGAAGAATTCAAAGAATTTTTCATGACGGACACACTAGTCTTCTCGTTTGATAAAACATCAGCCTCTGTACAAACACAAGCATAGAAGTTGTTGGACTCGTTCTTAGCAAATGACTTTGCTTTTGCCAAAAGCACTTGCTTCTCTGTAAACTGCTTTAAAGGCCAGCCTTTACTTCCAGCTGTCCATAATGAGCTGGACAACACAAAGAGGAGAATTAGCATGGATGCTTCTTTGAAATTTCCAGCCTTCCCAAGGAGATCAGAAGCTTTTAGAATCTCCCCTCTTAGCTTCACAATGTTTGCTGCCTCTAAGAAGTTGCCCAGTTCTTCTTCCAACAACAAAAGCTCATCAAAGCAACCCAGAGGCTTCAAAAACTTGCGCATCAATTCTGTGGAATGAAAACCTTTAACAAACCTCATCATGGATGTGTGATCTTTAACCTCATAATAATGAAGAGCACAACCCTCTAGAAATTCTTGTTCAATTTTTCCTATTACTTTTCCAACGTCTATAGTTGCATCTTGTTCCCAATACCGAATGTACTCGAAACCCTTGTCAAATAATTTTCCCTTGGAGCAAACTTTTAAACATTCTGGGAAAAAATAGCCCCTAGCATAAACATCAGCTGCAAGTTTATAACATCCCGCAAGAGAAAAGCATTCCCCAGCCTTTTCCAGCTTTGACTTCCCACATTTCTCTAAATAAAGCCTGCCTGCAACAGTTGGATGTTTGCCAGGTCAAAAACAAAAAATCTCATGAAAACCAAGCCACTCTCAAGTTTTTTTTGGTGCTCAAGTTATTGTTTCAGCTTTCTTCACGTGTAGAAATTTATAAAAACTCAAAGATTAAATAAAAGGAATTCCAACCCTCGCATGACAGGGTTTGTGATACAAGTACTTATAACAACAATTCTATCAAGAACACAGTTGTAATGGAAAAGATGACAAGGTAAACAGTAAAAAGGAATACTTGTGGAGCCATTTCAGTCTCTTACATTCTCTTCCCTCAAATCTTTTAAATGTCACTACCCAATGTTGATTCCACCAATGTGGGGTGGTCCTGAGAGTAGTTTAGATATGGTTCAACTTTCAGTGTTTTTTCCACAAAGGGCTGGCCTCTCTCCAAACTCAAATGTGAACTGGCACTTGACAGTTTGAGACTTTACCATTCCACTAGACAATGACTTCGCTCGGAATTATTTCTATAATGTCAAAAGCTTCCATACCAGAAAAGGTTCTAATTCAACTTTAAGACAGATTGAGGTTTTAAGATCCATTATTGCAAAAAAAATTAACAGCAAAACTAGAAGCCAAACACCACAAGCACATGGTAGGTTATATTTGATGACTTTCATAGAATCCAAAGTATACCTGCTCTTTCATACTCCCCCAACTCACAAAAACAACGGGCAGCAGAATCACACTTGCCTATTGCTTCAAACATATGATCAAACAAATTGCCACTTCATAATTCCATAAAACTTACGTGAACTGCATCACACTCTGTTCCTCTTTGAGTTTTCTCACCGTTCCCCTCTCTCTCTCTCTCTTCCCCTCTTCCACTTCACTCTCTATTGTATATAACTTCACCCTCCAATGCGTCGTTGGCTGCAGCTGCTGCTGCTTCTTCTTCCTCTTCTTCTATCGCCAATCTCAAGCGCTCTCAGGCCATGAACTCTCATGAAGGTTTTTTGTTTGTTTTTTGTAATGTCTTTTTCCGATTTTCTTTAGATTTTTGTTATGTAATTTTATAGATTTAGGGTTTGAATGCATTTGCTTATTTTTTGGAGGTTGTTTAGTCATTTTTTTCAAAATTTCATATTAGGGACTTTTCTCAATTTTTTTTCTATTTTATGGTTTGTTCTTCGTTTCTGTTTGTCCGGGAAGATTTTTCCTTGGAAAAACTTCTTTGAAAAAAGTGTTTTCCTCAGTAAGTCTACGGGACAGCGATCTTGATTTTGATTTGTTACTCTTGAGGTTTTGGAAAATCAGTGGTTCAAGAGCTTGCTTTTCACGTATATCAAATATTGTGCACTCCAGTTTTACAAGATCGAAGATAAGAGATTGCCTCTCTTAGATTAAATCACAGGTATTCCAAATACAATAAAAAAACACTCAGGATCAGCCCATTGCGCATAAGGGATAAGAGATTGCAATGATATAAAGGAAAAGGAAAATTATAGCAACAATGCTCATATAAGTGGATTTTGTCTGTCTGTCACGCAGCTTGAGTCCACCACTATTAAAAGTAAAGAAGATGATTTTGCTTTGCACTTTGGACAGCCTAACACCACTGAACAGTTGCCTTGACATATTGTTGCTGTTGGTGACCTCCTTTTTGACTCACTGCTCCCGACGTCTACTTTTTCTTTTTTTATATATTGAAATTAGGGGTGTAACCGGTTCGGTTCGGTTTTGGACAAAATCTAGAACCGAATCGGTATGTACCAGTTTTACATTTTTCAAAACCGATTACGCCCCGATTACCCTCTAAACAGGTACTTCCGGTTTTACCGGTTTCCGATCCGATTTTCTAGTTTTTTTTAAATGTAAAAAAATATAATAAAGTATTACTTTTTATGATAAAATATTATTAATAATTTAATATATATTATGTTTAAAACATATGATCAATTAAATTTTTATCTTTAAGATTAAACTTTTATTTGATAAATTATAACAACATTATCTTATATATAATTATATTAATAACATATGATCAAACAAATTATAAATATTCATATTTAAGATTAACATTTTATGTTATAATTTATAATTAACATTTTATGTTATAATTTATAAATTATAACATAAAATTATTTCATATATGATATATAATTATATATATTATATATAAAAATTTGATATATAATTATATATTATATATATAAATATTTTATATAATATATAAAATTAATTTATATATATATTTTTTCCAACTGGTCCGGTTTGATCCGATCCGGTCCCGAAAACTACGGAATGGAAACCAGACCGGATCCGGCCGGTTTTCATAAAATAGGAACCGGTTCCGGACTGGACCAGTTCAAAACCAGACCAACCAGTCCGGACTGATTTTTCGGTTTAAATTTACACCCATAATTGGAATATATATATATAAAATATATATATATATATATATAATGTTATTATGCCTCTTCGTTTTATCCTCTTATTTTGGTCACTCCTATATTTAATTTTTTAAAAAAGAAATTCTTAATGATTAAAGGAGCGACTATTAGTATATTGGCATTTTTTTAAATATGTTTAAAAAATATTTGAAATAAAAAACAAAAAAATAATACATTTTGCACTTGGCGACACAACGAGTAGGCACATAGAGGTGACAGAATATCATCACCCTATATATATATATATATATATATATAATATATGGGGATCAAGTGTCATCCGGTTGCAAATAACACATGATCTTGCATTGCAAGCCTTTTAACATATAAATTTTTATGTCACTAAGATTTTATTTATACTCCAATTGCGGAAATTCAAAATATTAACATTCATCATTGGTTTAAGAAGATATCGGGCATATGTCGGTTGGCAAAGCCAGGATTCCTCTTCCTGCCCACATAGGATTACCAGTCAAATCTACCGACATACCATGCTTGCAAAGCACATCCTTGGTTGGGAGCCTCTCCAAGGTAGCCTGTTGAAGTCGTGTTTCGCGGTCTGGATAACTCTACGCTAATAGTGTTTACATAGGTGTTATTTGGAACCCCCGGCAAAATTTTGGTACGGCTATACGGTGGCGGTTCATACGTTCATGGCAGTGAATGAAAAATAAGTGCAGGGAAGTAAAGAGAGATGGACACCAAGATTTACGTGGTTCGGCAACAGGCTTATGTCCACGGGGGTTTGGGGAGAGGAGTCTCCAGTATAATATATCTGTTTACAGTCACTCATGGTTCCTCATATCTCACTGTATAGAGAAGGTTGGAGCCTGTTGGAGGTGTTATCTTCCTTGAGAGGCTGCTTGAAGAAGAAGATCTAATTGAGGGAGAGTTGAGCCGATGTCAGAAGTCATTGTATATCCTTTCATATGGTTGTATGCTTTCTATATATATAACCCTTTGTTGCGTGTGTCAGCTTCCCTCCTCGGCCTACTTTCTCTTTGGCATACTTTGAAGCTTCCTGCCATGATATGACTTGTCCCTTGGCGTGTCTGACTTGCTCTCTCCTTGGTCTCTGACACTTGCATGCTCTCACGTCTCTTATTGTTTCTTCCTTGTTTTTTATGGTGGTCTGGTGGGCTAGACCCAATTTATGGGCTATGGGCATTTTACTCCTTCACAGAACCCCGTAAATTTTTAGCACACTTGTGGGCTATAAATTATAAAAGTTTTCTTTATTTTTTTTAGACGAGTGAGCCTTTATGGGGATTTCTAACCTAGGCGGGCATGTGGAAGGTGAACGGGTTTGCATATACTCACCCTTCCGCCTCCTCCAGATTGTCGGGATGCGAACCGATCTCCAGCGTTAATGAGCATGATTAATCATTAACTCTGTTCTCATTAATTAAAGTTGTTTCCTTGTTCGAATTTCAACGTCGCCCGGGATTGGTTCGTTGTGTTAAATAAATAATCTGCTTATGTTAAATAATAATGCCTCTTGGGGTGAATTTAGGCGTGGCGGGTGTATTTGACCGCGTATGGTGCGAACGCGAAGCTTGAATGTAGCGGAAGATGTACTTGACCGCTTATAATGCGAGCGCAGAGCTCGAATGTGGCGGGAGATGTACTCGACTGCGTATACTGCGAGCGCGGAGCTTGAATGTGGCGAGAGACATCCTCGACTACGTATGATGCAAGCATGGAGTTTGAATGTGGCGGCTCGACTGCGTATGATGTGAGCGTGGAGCTCGAATGTGGCGGAAGATGTACTCAACCGCGTATGATGATAGCGCGGAGCTCGAAACTCGAATGTGGCAGGAGATGTACTTGCCCGCGTATGCTGCAAGCGCGGAGCTCGAAACTCGAATGTGGCAGGAGACGTACTCAACCGCGTATGATGCGAGCGCAAAGCTCGAATGTGGCGGGAGATATACTCTACCGCGTATGCTGTGAGCGCGGAGCTCAAAGCTCAAATGTGGCGGGAGAAGGACTCGACCTCGTAAAGTGCAAGCGCAGAGCTCGGCTAAGGCGGGAGATGGACTCGACTGCATGGAGTACGAGCGCGATGCTCACGAGAGTCTAGGGACTCATTTTTGTTTGATGGAGGTTTCGTTGGTGGAGATTTTGTTGATGGAGAGTCCGTTGTTGGAGATTTCACTGATAGATATTTTGTTGTTGGAGATTCCGTTGGTGAAGATTTGCTGATTGTGATTCCATTTGATGGAGATTTCGTTGAAGGAGATTCCGCTGATGGAGATTCTGTTCATGGAGATTCCTCACCATAGAAAATAATTGCGTTAGTAAAACAAAATTCACATAAGTTTTGAGAAAGATAAACCACCAGGAGTGCTCTAAGGAGAGCTCACTAAGATAGTCCAGGCGAGCCTGCTGGGAGAGCTCGCAAGGATAGTCCAAATCTTGCCTGTTGGTGACTGGTCCGAACCGAGTCTTGTCGAGTCCAAGCTGTAAGGATTTCATGCACATGGAGCATTACCTAGCTGCACTTCTCTTTTGTTTTGTTGCCTTTCCTTCTGTTTCCCTTCATTTCCTTTGTGGACAGTCAAGTGACTGGGATTGTACCCTACGAAGACTAGGCTGTATAATAAAATAATTTTGCCTTTCCTTCTGTTTCGCTCTCTCTTCTGGGATTGTTATCCTTCATTTCCTTTGTGGCCAGTCATGGGACTGGGCTTGTACCCCGCGAAAGCAGGCAAGTCTAATCTAGGGATGGGCTTGTGTTTCGACTGTCTATTGTAGGTTGGCAGAGCCCAAGAGCCCTACTCCTTAGCCAATGCATCGCAGGCAGCAACCTTGCACGAACCTCGACAAGTCATGGGACTTGCATTCCGAATAGCCATTATAAAGGAAAAGCTCATGACTCTGGTCCTTAGCTAATACTTCATGGCCAATATAAAGACTGGGCTTGTACCCCGCGAAGGCCAGCAAGTCCAATCTAGGGACTGACTTGTGTTCCGACTGGTTGTTGTAGGTTGGCAGAGCCTAAGGACCCTACTCCTTAGCCAATGCATCACAGGCAGCAACCTTGCACGAAACTCAACAAGTCATGGGACTTGCGTTACGAATAGCCATTATCAGGGTAGAGCTCATGGCTCTGGTCCTTAGCTAATACTTTGTGGTCAATCTAGAGACTGGGTTTGTACCTCGTGAAAGCAGGCAAATCCAATCTAGGGACTGGCTTGTGTTTCGACTGGCTGTTGTAGGTTGGCAGAGCCTAAGGGCTCTGCTCCTTAGCCAATGCATAGCAGGCAACAACCTTGCACGAAGCTCAACAAGTCATGGGACTTGTGTCTCGAATAGCCATTATCAGAGCAAAGCTCATGGCTCTGGTCCTTAGCTAATACTTTGTGGCCAATCAAGAGACTGGGCTTGTAACTAGAAGGTTGGATGGTCCTTGACCTTTCCCGTCTGTCAAATATCTGGAAGGCCGAGCGGTCTTTAACCTTTCCCGCCTAGCGAATTCGTTCCAACGGAGCTGTATTAGGTATTGAGCGGTGCCCAAATGACCCATATTGCCGGTGTTTGTCATTTTGAGCCACAAGAAATAACTTTGTTAGTAGAGACATAATTCACATGAATTTTGAGAGCGACAAACCGAGAGTTGTTGTTTAGTTGGGGGGATTCCGTGCTTGCCCGCTAGGGATAGCCCTCTAAGGAGAGCCCTCAAGGGAAAGCAGAGCAGAGTAGCGCAACAGAGCGGAATAGCACAACAGAGCAGAGTGGAATATCTCAGCAGAGCAGAATAATGCAGCAGAGCAAGAGAGCAGAGGATAATAGTACAGCAGAGCAGAGTAGAGTAGCGCAACAGAGCAGAATAGCACGGCGTAAGTGTGCACTGTCCGAGCCCAACCAATGGTGTCCGAGTCTCATGCAAGCTGTGTGATTTTATCAATTGTATCTGTGCGACTGGTCTAGTCCGAGCCCATCCATGCTCGCTGGCTGATTCCCGTGTGTCAACCATGGCGAGTGGTCCGTGCATGTTGTTCGAGCGATGGGAGCCTAGTCCGTGGGTGCCTTGTTGGGTTGGTGATCCAAAGGAAGTTCCCGTGTGAGTGATGTCCAGGTTGAGGAACTCCGTGCAGATACTTACCAAGCGGAGGGACTCTGTGCTTGTTGTTACCGAGTATGCGCTTCCCGTACATGGCGGACGTCGTGCATGTGACTTCATGTGCAGGTGAGGTGTCTTTCAGTACATGGTGGACGTAGCCGTGCGATGGTTTCCGAGTAGGTGCTTCACGTGCAATGGTTTCCAAGCTGAGGAACTACATGCAAATACTTACCGAGCTAAGGGACCCCATGCATGTAGTTTACCGAGCTGAGGGACCCATGCATTGGAAATTTTCCCGTATACGTGCTTCCCGTGAAGTTGTATCCGAGTAGTGGTTTCCCATGCTGAGTCTCATGCAAGCTTGTTGCTAGAGGGGGAGCCACCCAGCGCCTACCATGGCTGTCGAGGCACCACCTTGGGGGTGCCAAAAAGTGTCAGTGGCCCAAGTGGTGACCGCCGACGGAAACACAGTGCACACAACGTGCGACAACCCGCACGGCGTGCCCATGGTATGCACGGCCAACTCTTGCAGCTGGTTGGCTTGGGCGCTAGGGAACCACCCTATGGGCAGCAAATTGCGCCGGCGAGTTGTCAGGTGGTTGCCAGCAGCCCGGCAAGGAGTCGTCGAGACTGGGCTCTGGTGTTTTCCTCCGCACGCAAGGCTACATATGTGGCTGTTTTCGGCAGGGCCACTTCCAGGGGATGGGGGGCTGCCGGTGATGCACCAATAGAAACAAACGAGGCCGGTGAGCCATATGGTGGGCGCCAACCCCCTCTCCTGCCATGTCGCGGCTGGGTTGGGCCTGGTCTTCGTGCGCACGGGACGCACTGTTCACAACACCCTGGTGGGGATCGTGGCTCTGGAGCCAGAGATCGCCGGCGGTCCTGGTGGTGACCTCCAGCGGGTGATTGGGCTCACGACGTGGAGCCCCGAGCTCTGGGGGCAGTGCTTGTGTACCACTGTGCACTTACGTGCACAATAATCGCCTTGTAATGTTAGGGCAGCGTGACTTTTACGCAATCGGTCTTTATTGGGCGCTTAATCTTTGCACAATTAATTAGAATGAATTGAGTGTAATGGTGAGGAGCTCGGTTCTCCATCTGGGCGTGAAAAGATTTACTTTCCCATTTTCTGCAACAACCTTTTTTTTGTGAATGTAAAAATTCAGAAAACTAAGAAATCTTATCTGGAGGAAGCTTTATTCATCATTCGGAATTTATTCAATGCACCGGAAAATCATCCTTCTTCCACCTTCATTGTGTTCTTCTTTTGTGTTATCGCAGCCTGTTTGTTAGCTCTTCCTTCCATCGCTTCAAGTTGTTCTTCTTCACATCACGAGCTCTGAGAGCGTGTTGTTGCCGGCATACGAAGGATATGCTATTTATGGGACAACCAAGATCCCACAGACGGCGCCACTGTGGACGTCGTGTTTTGCTGTCTAGGCAACTCTACGCTGACAGTGCTTCGATAGGTGTTATTTGGAGCCCCCGGCAGTGTTCCGATCCGGCGTGTGTCAGCTTCCCTCCTCAGCCTACTCTCTCTGGCATACTCTGAAGCTTCCTGCCATGATATGACTTATCCCTTAGCGTGTCTGACTTGTTCTTTTTGGTCTCTGACACTTGCATGCTTCCCTATCTCTTTTTGTTTCTTCCTTGTTTTTTATGGTGGTCTAATGGGCTAAGCCCAATTTATGAGCTATGGGCATTTTACCCCTTCACATAACCGACCATAGGATAAAATCATGACGAGGAGGGACGAGGAATAGCTTTGTGCCAAACAAGCTTATGCTAGAAAACAGAAACAGCCCGAGGGGTGGAGGAGAGTCAGGAGACTATCCCAAGCAGATATGAAGGAAAATGAGTCATAGTCCTGGTTGGCAATGGGGAATACCTTATTGACAAAGTGGGTGCAATTGAATGACACACTAAGAAAAGAAAAGAAAAAAGAAATGAACCTTGATTGTACAGTAAATAGGTGCCAACAAACATCATTGTCATGATTGAGAAATAAAGTTGATTCAACACTTTACATAACCCATGTGCTTAACCCCCCTCCCCTCCGACCGTACGCTTTTTTGTTCACCATTTTGTGCCAACCAGGTTGCTTCCCACCGCTCTCCCCCCATCACTGCATTATTGCTTATCACTGCTTTTTCCACTTCTTTCTCTTTACCGCATTAAACACCACCGCTGATGGATACTTCCCACTTCCTGCCTACGCAAAGTGAGAGAGATATAAATAATTATTTATTCGATATTTAATGTAAATTATTTATTACTGCCCGATCAATTCACACACGTTTTAAGTTTTAGAGTTCAATATAAAAAGCACAAAAAATAAATAATAAATGTTGTAGAGGAAAGTTTACTGATACATTAGAATCAATCCCAAGGCAGGAGCCTTGTCTAAAACTCACCCTAGCCTGATTTGGTTTTATAAAATTTTAAAATTATATTTTCTCAACGTCTAAATATTATTTAAAAATAAACGATAAATTATTTATATAATTTTTAAATAGAAAAATTTTATACAAACCCTTATAAAAAATGAATCTTACCTTAAAAAAGTATAAAAAAAAATTATTTTTTATTAGTAGAACCCACTTTTTTACAAAGAGCTTTTATAAGGCTTGTATATTTGAAACTTGTACCTAGATTACCGTTTTTCAATTTCAAATTTTTATCTGTTTCACCTAATCATTATATTATCATTATAACTTTCACAAATTTTTAAATAAAACACAAAAAATAATTCAACTTTTTTAAATCTCAAAACAAAAGTTATACAAAAAAATTATATTTTAATCCTCTTTTAACTTTATAATTTTTTATTCAACTTTTTTTTCTAATTTTCTAAAATTTCATAAAATTCTTAACTCAAAATATTTCACTACTATTTACAAATTATCTCACTACTATTAACAAATTTTTTATCTTATTTGTATAACCAAACAATTCCTTGATATCTATGGTATCCATCATGTTTGATCCTGGTTCTACCCTAAACCTGGGATTGCAAACTAAGGCTTGTTTGGGGCCTTAGATCAGACACGAAATTTTCATCCCATTTTATCCATGAGATGAGATCAAATATCCAAACGGTCATTCATGCAATAACCCAACCATACTTTTGTCTCAAAATTTCTGAACACTGCTCACCGACATGATTATTCACAGACTAAACAATGTCTGTTGTCCCTCCTCTAATTGTACTTTCCCCCAGCCATTACTTTGGTCTACCCTCTTTCAAACACCCTTCTCCATGTGGTCGCGAAGCTCCCGTTCCCTTTTCATGCATAGAAATTATCTATCTCTTCGATCTCCGTCCATCTTAGCTTCTTTGAAGAAGCCATCCATCACAGTGTCGTGGATTTTGTTTCGCCCCAAACCACCAAACCGAAAATTCCTTCATGCCCTAACTGTTGGAATATGCTCATCTGAAAGCCGAATCGCATCTCTGTAGGGGAGTATGATGCCATTTGCATTCCCGTTCCCTTGAAGGCACTGTGCTTGAAGCCGTTCCAACCTCAAGTCATCCTGCACATTGCCCTACGAACCTCTAGCCCTAACCTATGCATTGCCAGCATAATCTTGACCCTGACCCAGCCAAATCTCTGGCCCTAAAGCATAGCCTGTGTTGTGCAGCCTTCAGACGAAGAGAAGTGACCTCTGCATACATAACTGGGTTCGCGTGGTTTGAAATAGTGGAGTGGCAGTCTCGTGTATTGAGCTCGGCTGTCTCATTGCCTTGCAAAATGGTCTATAAAGTCGCAGTACCCAACCCAACGGAAGGCACCCCAATGAAGCGTTGCAAGTCTCGCACTGCCATCCCCAAATATCGCAATAGATGACGGACCCTCCATAACTCGACCACCACGATCCTAAGACACGCTCCTACCAGGTTATTTTACAGGGCCCCCTATTTCAATTTCGAGTCCGATTAGTTTTTAGTATGTGAATTTTTCCATGTAAGTTTTTTAGAAATGTAAATTTTCCCAATGTCAATCAATTTGCATGTTGCAAATTTCCTGAATTGTTGCATGTTCTGTACCCTTGTTCCATTTCTATTTTCAGAATGTTTGGGAATTTATAATGCGTGCTTTGTTTGATTCAAGATTATACATACTAATAATAGATGACCATCGTAGCCAGAAGAACTTGAATATTGATTTTATCACTAGAATTAACTACATAATCAGTCCTTGAATTTTACAACTTCATCTTTCTAGCTTTTCATATTTTTATTATGTTTTATAAGATTCTTTTTTTAATATTTCCAGTTTGATCTTTGGAATTGTAATTTTTTCAATAATATGTGTATATATATATATATATGAGCACAGAACAGACCATGCCTAGATGTTACTTATTTCTACTATGTTCTGCACTACTCGGGAATAGTTTGTTCGTGCCCTCGACAATTTATGGTGTTTGGTTGAATAATTCAAAGCAATGACTATAAAAGAAGGAAGTAATAAATCTCGGTTGCCAACAATTTTGATCACCAAAGGTCCAAAACCTTTTTCCATCTTATTTTCTATGTTTCTCTTAATTTGATGTTTTGTTATCTTTTGTATTTAATTGGTTGTATAATTGGTCCTGTGATTGTGTAAGAACTACACTTTACACTTTTCTCTTGATAGGTCTGAAGTATAGCAAAGGAGGTTTTGAACTGAAAACTTCTATACATTATGTGACATTATGTTAACAACCCCATGACCTAGTCTGATATTATCTGACATTATGTTAACAAGATGCTTGAGGAGGAGATGCAAAACCATGGTCGACCGGTGGCTGATCATGAAGAGGGTCCAAAGCGAGTAGCTGGTATGGACGTATCCATGCAATCAGGGAGACCCTTCTCCGCCTCCTACAGTAGTGGATCTCGCCGACAACAAAAGGGAGGGCCTTCCCAGTCCATTGCCCTTGAAGAGCAATTTAGCGAATGCCTAGAGGAAATTAGTTGTAACACTGAAGCCAGGCGGAAGGTTGCTGAGGACGAGAGGTATGGGAGCATGTCCATGAAGCGCAGCAAAGGGGAGAATAGCATGGAGTCTGATGGCGTGTTTGATCTCCAAGCCCATTGTATGAAGTTGCTGGAAGAAGTGGAACCTCCCCTGCCTCCTAAGCAATTTAACAAGGCCTTTGACCGATTACTTGATCCGGCAATGCAAAGATCGTCCGTGCTGATCTCTACTATTTGTAGAAGTCAATAGGCTTGGAGATTGATCTGAGTATTATTGATGAGTGGTTCATCGAAAGGACTGCCAGATTGGTATTTTTATGCTTATCAGCTTCAATGATAAGCATTTATCTGGCTTTATGTTTTATGCTATTTATGCTTGTTTTAATTATTCATGTTGGATGACATTGCAGTTATTTATTTATAAGTTTTATGCAGTGGATAATTAATGTGTGACATTATGAACATTTATGTAATGGGTAACATAAGCTATGATCATATTTTATTGAGCATACATCCAGTCTTTAATGTTTGCTAACATCTTATTTTTTGAACACACACGCGAGAAAGTTATTCAGAATGGACAATGATGGTAGTTCCGATGATGCCCATTCGATGGAAGTGAACAACAAGAATGAAGAGATAAGCTTAAGTATTTATCGCAACAGCAAGACAAACGAGGGAATTGGGATATATAATTTGAGTGGAGATGAATCAGCACTGCAGGAGACAAACTTAGTTTTTATGATGTGGATGGCATGCCAAAATTCTGGAGGTCGACTTCGAATGCCCCAACACAATATAGGTATCTGGGGGGATCAATATATTCAGAAAGTTTTGAATGGACATCCCTGGAATTGCCTCGAGATGTTTCGCATGGAGGTGCCTGCATTCCATTATGTATGCGACGTGTTACGACAAGCAATGATGATGGTCCCTACAAAGATGGTCTCGGTGGAGGAATCATTAAGCATGTTTTGCCTTCTTGTTGGCCATGCATATGGTCAATGTATCATTAGAGATCGCTTCCAACATTCAACCCAAACTATTAACCGACACATAAGGACGGTTATACAAATGTTGCATGAGTTAGGGAGGACTGTGATAAGGCCAACACACACAACTGGAGTCCATCCTTACATTGCTGCGGGAAACCCCCACAATTATCCAGGCTTTAAGGTAATGACTTTCGAAGATTTGAACTCTATCATTCCAGATTTTTAGTTTTATGTTATAATTATAATTTTTATAATTGAGACGTGTTATATGATAATGGTTTTGCAAAAATGTCTTGGTGCGATGGACGGCACCATGATTTCAATTGTTGCACCCGCTCGTCTAAGCAACGCATATAGAAATCGTTATAATCGAATTGCACAAAATGTCTTGTGCTTATGTGACTTCAATATGAAGTTCACGTATGTGTATACTGGGTGGGAGGGAAAAGCCCATGATGCATGCATTTTCATGGATGCACTGAGTCGAAGTCGGAATCGATTTCCATGGCCACCCGCAGGTAAATTTTATATAAGTACTAATTGGAAAACACTGTCTTTTGAATTTTGCGTCAAATTATTTATTTTGCAAATAACAAAATTTGTTGATTTATAATTGTGTTCAGGTTATTATTATCTTGTTGATGCGGCTTTTTCCTGCATAGAAATGTTTATGTTGCCCTATCCAAGAGAAAGATATCACTGATCTGATCGTTATAGTGGGCGTCAATTTTGATGATATAAAAATTATTTCAATTATCGTCATTCATCCTTACGAAACGTTATTAAACGCACATTCACTTTATTGAAAAACCAATTTCAAATATTGAATGACATGCCTCGATATCGCCCAATCAGGTAAGGCATGATCGTTACTGCATGTTGTATACTACACAACATGATTAAAACGATAACGCCCAATGATTAGTACATTCAAGATGTATTGAATCATCAGGCTTCAATGGCAAATATGGTTGCGGATGATGACGCGGGTGAATTCTCTCATGTGGTAGATATGTCTAATAAATTGGCCCAAGCTATGGCTACTATGAGGGATGAGATTGTGTTATCGATGTGGCCAAATAGGACTGGGCAACAAAAGTGTAATTGAGAATAATAATTCTCCATTTTGTCAAGAATAATCAACTTCTTGTGTTTCATATGTGGCCGCATGTATTATTTATTTTCTCATAAATGATAAATGTTGAATTATTAAAATTTCTATTTATATTTCGAGTTTCGGGAAAAATGAAGTTTGAAAACTTGGAAAGACATGGAAAAAATTGTAATTGTGTATTTAACCTCAAGCCATTAAGAAATTACTTTGCATAGTTATTGGGAAAAAATATGCAACGCTTGTTGATATTACAAAAAACAGAATTAAAATTGTTTTGGTATTTTATATTTTATGAAAGTTCGAACTATAGATATCTTTTTCCATATATATACCAAGAAAATACATTAGTAATCTTTGGTCTTATTTTTTTGAAATTAAAAATCTATGGAATTTATTTTTAGAATTATTATATACATTATAATATAAACAAGAAGAAATTTTCGTATATTCAAGTATTTTCGTAAGAACAAATTATTTTATACAGTATTTTTCAAATGTGTTCGAAATTATTTGATACAGTAAAATATAGAAAGCAATTTCGTAATTAATAGCGTAATTTCCATTTTATTTTTCTTTATGAACCAAATTCATTTATACATTATTTTATAAACCAAACAAATTTTCAAATTGATATTGTAATTTATAAATGCAATTCCTATATTTTCGAAATTATTTTATACATTGAAATATAAATAAAACAGATTTTTTAATTAATAGTGTCCATTATTTTTTCAAATTTCTCGAATTCATAAAGTAATTTTCAGAAATTAATTTGTACATTAAAAAAATAAATACATAATTAAAAAAAAACTTTTCTTCCATTGGGACCCACCACATTTCCTTCCTCGAAAAAGTTAAAAAATCTGATCTCACCTTTTCCATCTAACATATCTTACCGACACATATTCTTTTTTAAAACCAAACATACTAAAAATTCTCAACTACAATCATATCTCAACACTAATCACAAAATTCTGATGAAAATCAATTTAAATAATTTTATATAATTATGATTTAAATATAAGGAATGACACATAATAATTTTTTTAACTTATTAAATTAACTTTATGAATGTAACTTGAAATTAAAATCCACGTCATTCTTCACCACAACTTAAATCCAAAAGCTTAATTAACAAAAACAAAAAGTACTTCTACTGTGTAGTTACCACCATATCATTATCACTGATAATTATGACCAGATAACCTCCCGACAGGCACCACGTGCACCGTACAACTCGGTCCCGGGTTCTTTCTCTCTCTCTCTATTCCTTCTTCTTTTGTCTTTTCTCATGTTATCCAAATTCAAATCCGAGAAAGATTTTTCCTTTTTCCAACTAAACAAACAAAATAAAAACAAAAGCCTTTCCCTTTTACTCACTACAATCACGCATGCCACTCAATAATCAGGCGCACCCACGCGGAGAAAACCCGACCCGCGAACCCGCCAAATCATACACGACACGGAATCCCTGCTGCTGGATATTTCCCACAATCGACAACCCGCTCATTGTACCCGCAAACGCAAAGCAAAAGGTCCCATCACTGTCTACCGGGATCAGATAATTCGTTGCCGGTAACGGGACGTCGGCACCTCGAAAATGCAACACCACCGTCGGTACCTTCACCTCCGTTTTACCGGATAAGTCGTAACACGTGTCGAACAATGAGAAATCTGGTGCCCGCTTCAGACTTGATGTGCCGATCCGGAACGCGTCTCTCAAGGCATTATAAGCAGGTCGTGTGAGGCGGGTTACGGACGTGCCCGAATCGATGATTACCCCACCGTTCCCAGTCCGGTCGAGTTTGAAAAACAAAGCGCTGATGCCGGGGACCGGTGTTCCGCCGACGCTGATTCCGACGAGTTCAACGTAGTAAAATGTGTCGAGCTTAGGGTTCGCGATCAAGGGAGTGAACCGGGCGGTCCGTGAAACTGCCGGATCTCCGAACACTATCGAGGACGGCCTAGACGAGGCGGAGCGGTCTACCAAACAGTATGAAAATTTCCGGTTGAACCGGCGGCCGGTTTGCGACGGAAATGATAACCTCCCCCGGCCGAGGCCCAACAACCCCGCAGCACCCACGAACAAGCCCTGGTTATTGTGGCCACAACCGAGCGCAACGCGTCCCACCCTGGTGCCCCGGAACGTCAGCGTTTCAGTGGAGAAGTCGCCCGTTGTGAACGATCCGTCGCCGTAGGATACTTGGTAGAGACACGTCTTGCGTGAGTTGCAGCCCGGAGAGTCGAGCTTTCGGCACAAGGGCGACCCACAGGAGATCCCGGCGAAGGATCTGGACTTCCTCGGATCGAAAACCGGATCGACCTGGGAGTAGCATTTTCTACACGGAGCGCACTGGACCCAGACGACGTCGCTTCCGGTATCCAACACCATGTACACGTACTTGGGGGGAGTGCCCACACCGATCCGAGTGAAGTACTCGCCGCTCCCCTGTGCGAGCCCGGATATGATGGAGCTGCTGAACCCAGCACCGTGAGCGCGACTCCGGTTCCCAACGGCAGCGAGTGAAGTCAGAACCTTGACTCTGAAAGCGTCGCGTTGGAGCCTGAGGTGGAAGAGTTGCTCGGGAGTTTTGTTGAGGGACAAAGAGTCCAAGTGGTGCAATTCGAGTGTGGTGGTGGCGACAGTAGAGTCTGAAACGAGGGGTTCGGACTCGGATTCGGGCCATGAGAGGGAGTGTGGGGTGGTAGAAAGCGGGTTGAGGACAAGGGTTTGGTACCGAAGTGAGGTTGATAAAGAAATGGAGAGAAAGAAGAAGAAAATGGTGAGGGTAAAAAGGGCAGCATCTCGAGGTTTGGGTTCCATTTGAGACAGAGAGAGAGATGCTGGAGTGAGAGACAGGGTAGAGATGCTTGATATAAATGGAGGGTGGTGTGGTCGGTGTAGTTTAAGGCGGTTCTGTAGCGGAGTTGGAGATGTGGAAACAGCATTTATCTATGCTGTTGGCTTTGTACAGTTCGTTAGTTTAGAGCATTGTCATTGATTTTTTGTAAAAAATTTTATAATTTAATTAAAAATAAATTTTTTAAAATTGTTTTTTAAATTTTATTTATATTTTAAAAACATTCTACATTTCATTCCTTATCTATTTCCTATACTATTAAAATAATATTTTTTTATTCTTTATTTATTATTTTTTTCTCTTATTTCCATTCACAAATTTAACTACTTAATAATCCTTTTTATATTTTGAACTATTAATCTAGTGAATATTTTAAATAAGATTTTAAATCATTTTTCATATTTTTAAATTTTTTTTTATATTTTCGTAGTTATTTAAATTATTTTTAAAATTATAACAAATATAAATATGAGAGAAAGTGTAGATAATTGGAAGAAAAATTAATTTAATTGAATTGAATAAAATATTAATAAAAATAATTTAGGAGATGAATATTAATTCTTTAAATATGGGGAATCACTATTTAGTTTTTAAATTTTTTTTTAAAATAGGGATTCGGATGGAAAGAGGTTTTGAGAGTATTTTTTAAATTTTTTCTTAAATTATAAGGAAAAAGAAATTAGAACCAATGGAAATGCTCTTAGCACGTAAGATCCATCCATTATTTAGCCACGCGTCAAACATCGGCGTATCCACTTTGATGCCCACGAGGTTTATCACCCTATGATGTCCCTCCCAGTCCCGGTCCCCAATAAGTGAAGTGGACTAAACTCGGTGTCATCAAGATTCATCGAATCGCTACCATTAGATTTGTGTCTTTCTCTTTTTTACTTTCGCAACAAATTACGACCATCCGATTTTGTTTAATGGAATAATTAATTCTTGCTGGCTTTAATAATGGTATTAATTTTATGACTGCGTTTAGACGTTGAGTTGAGTTAAATTTTTTTTAATAATAATAAATTGAATAGATGAAATGAGTTATATGAAGCTCATATAAAATGAATTTAGATATATTTGAACGTTAATATGAATTTAGTATTATTTATAGAAAATTAAAAAAGGTTGTGGATCACACGTATAAAGATGTGTTGAATTGAAAAAAGTTGTGGATCCCACGTGTAAGGAGGTTTTAAGTTGAAGTGAGTTTAGTAATTTGAGAGTTTGGTGTTTAGATGTTAGATTTAGTTTAAAATTAGACTAAACTGAGTTGATCTCAACTGAGTCTTACAACCAAACATGGTCTATATGGCTCCGTTTGGATATTTCATCTAATCTCATCATTAAAAATTTTTCAAATTTATATATAAAATATAATAAATAATTTAATTTTTTAAAATCTTAAAATAATAATAATATTAAAAAATAATATATTAATAATATTTTATTCATCTTTCATTTAAAATCATCTCATCTCATCTCACTATCCAAACCGCATCATAATCTTTACGTGCTGTTAGTGCATTCCATTCGTTTTATTAAGTTCCTAATTAATATTTTATTACAAGATCACTTTTTTTATATTTCAACTATTATTTTAGAAATGCTTTGTCCGGATCTTACGAAAATAAATTTACATACTCACGTATTTTGATTTATTAAGTTAGATCACTTTACATTAAAACAAATTTTACAATCTAATCACGTCAAATTACATTAATTTATAAGTTTATTTTAATAAAATATTTATGTAAATGCATCATTTCTTTTCATTTTTTAAGTACATCTTTATTTTAATTGTCTATTATCATAAATATTACATTTAAGAGTGTAAACGAGTCAAGTTTACAATAAAGTAGTAAGTGGTTAAGCCTTATTTATTTAACTTTCATTCTAACACGAGTCGAATTCGAGCTTGTTATCAAATTGAATTTTATATTTAAGACAACTCATTTAATATTCAAACGAGTTTAAACTTATTCAAGAGTTACTCATTTTTAATAAAATAGATTACTTATATCATATTTTATACTTAATTTCAGGACCGATTAAAAATCCAAAAACCCGACTTCGCACCTTTAGAGTCAGAATCAGAATTCAAATTTTTATATTTATTGTCTGACCAACTCTGACTTTACTATCCAACCCTGATATTGTAAATATTATAGATATATATTATTTATATATTGATCATATATACTAGTATAATTATATAGTTATATTACTAGGATTCATATAGTTAAATTCATACTATTATGAGGTAATTATTTTAAATAGTATACTTATACTATAATATAAATAAACTAATAGTTTAATATATATATATATATATAAATATCATAGTATTACTACCATACATAATCAAGTATAGAAATAAGTTAGACACTAGTATAGAAATAAGTTTAGTATAATAAATTAATAATGTGTAATATCCCTACTAATAATAAGTCGGAGTCCAAATTAGGGGATACCGACCTTGATTCAGTCGGTGCTCACTCCTAGTTAATCTACAAATTTTGACAAACAAATTTTAACTTTCTACTAATCTTTATAAAGTTTATATACATATATAGAAATGATTATATTTATAAGGATTCGTTGTTTAGTATTAAGAACATAATATCTTTTAATATGTTTAAATATTAAAAAAGTCTCATTACTAATATAGAGATAATACTACAGAAATAATAAGCACAAAGCTATTTGAGTTTATAGGAACTTATACGAATCGAGTTGAATTTTATAGTACAAGTTGTATCGTTTAATAATTGATCATAATTTTATGTTCACAAATGCCTTATTTAAGAAATGAATAGAGTCGAACTCGAGTTTAACTAAGTGCGTCTCGAAGGGCTTGTTGAGTAATTTATTTATTTACAATCCTAATTACATTTACATATTATATATTACATTTTGAATTATTTTTATTACAATCTTAAATTTATTTTTTCAGCACCATAGTTTTCGTAATTTGGTCCTTTTTAACTGTCATATTTTTTAAACTTCACTAATTAAATTGGGTTTATAATATAATATCACTTCAAATTCTTATGACCGTGCAACTATATTGTTTTATAGTATAATACTTATATTTATTAAATTATTTAAATAAAAATAAGATAATTTTATTCATATAATTTAGATTGGTAAAATGAACATATCGAGTTGGCTAGCAATAGCTAAATGTTGAGGCATCAAGCATTATAACTAAAATATTACATATACATTTTAGCACTCATTTAGCATCCGGTTAGTGGCATGAGTGTGGTGCCTAAATATATAAGACAATTTGACAAGTCGTTTAAAGTTGATTTTATCTTGATTTATTTATTAAAAACATTACTCGTGAATACAAAATTATATAATCACTACTAGACGATACAACTTGTATAAAGCTTGTCTTTAACTCGTATAAATTGAAATAAGTTTGTATTTGTAGATAAATTATGATATATAATTTAAATATTATAAATTGAAATAATTAGGCAAAACCCTAATTTTTGTTTTTGTTTTTAAAAATTATTATCATCAGTTATTATTTACTATCACACATTTTATATTTTATAAAAAAATCCCAAATTCTATAAAAAGAAAATTGTCAGTGTGGTGGGGCGTGGAGGTGAATAGTGACATGTATAGTAAAACCCTTTGTTTTTTGTTTTATGTTATACTGTAATGGTGGGTTTGTGGGGGAATCTGGGATACCCAACTCCAATTTATCTTTTGCCTTATCACGTGGGAGAGAGGCAAAGTTTTTTTATTTTCCTATAAAAATCTTAAAAACCATCAAGTAATTAACCAAAAAAAAAAGACCCAACCTTTTCGATCCTCATTCCACGCAATGACAAGTACCCCTAAATGTTGACTAGGGAGGGTTTGGGAGGTGAGATGAGAATTTTATATTTTGTTTGAGAGTTTAAAATATTGTGTTTTAGTATTATTATTGTATTGAGATTTGAAAAAAGTGAATTGGAATTTGAAGAAGTTGAATTGTTTATTATTTTTTGTATGGAAATTTAAAAAATGTGTAATGATGAGATGAGAATTTTGTGTCTCATCACATCCTCCAAACCTGCCCTAAAACCATCCTCGCGTCATGATCATAATTGGGATTCTTTAAAAATATATCTCATTTCAAAATTCTCATCTCATCTCTAAACATAATTCAAATATATAATTTTCAAAGGACAATGCTATAGTCCCTACTGGAGGTTTCGGGAGCTCCCGCTGGGGGTCTAGCATTGTTCTTTCAAGTGTTTTTTTTTAAGTTATTTATTATATAGATTTTTTAACACTTTTACATATTTTAAGAAAATAAAATAAATTTAGAATATTATTAAAAAACATTTCTTTAATCAGAAAGTAAAAAAATTCATTAAAAAATACTTTCTTAATCACGAAGTAAAATAAAAAATTATTTTTTTATTTACTTCATGATTAAGAAATTATTTTTAAATAACATTATGAATTTTTTTTTAAATATTTAAAATTATTAACAAAATCTATATAAAAAAAAGAACTAAAAAAACACATAAAAAAACACACATCAATGCAAGCGGTAGCTCGCAGCGGGAGTTGGGAACGAGACGCTTAGCATTTTCTATTTTCAAACTAATCATTACAACTTTCTCAAACTTTCAAACAAAAAATAAAAAATAATTCAACTTTTTCAATTTCCAAACAAAAATAATATTATAAAACTATATTCTAACAATATTATAACTTTATAATATTTTTTATTCAAATTTTTCTCTCTCCTTTTTCAAAACATAAAAAATATTCAACTCAAACTATCTTACTACTATTTATAAACTATCTTACTATTATTCATAAAATTTTCATTTCATCTCAATCTCCAAACGAGCTCTAGCCATTTTTTTTGTTTTTTTAATAAATAATAATAATAAAAAAAAGGTTCTCTCCTTCGGTGGAAGAAACAGATTGGCATCCACAAATCACGCACTCCTTTGTTTGACTTTGAGAATCTACAAATGTAAACACGTAAAAAGTCTATGATCAAGTTGATTGGAAAATCATGCTCTTCTTGTTCTTTTTAGAGCAATTTTGTTGATGTTTCCTCCTCGTGATGACTCTTGCATGCTTTCTCTCCCCCTTGGATTCCAATCTTCTAACCAATCAATATCCCCGGCCATCTCCTTCTTTCTTCTTTACGCTTTCTTTATTTCCTTTCGAAAAGAATGCATGGTTGTAATGTTCTTTTATTTTTTATTTTTTATTTTTTTATTTTTGGAGGGGGCCTAATTCTATTATTGTGCTAATATGCGTAACATTTACTATTTTATGACCAAGATATTTAATTTATATCCTAGTTTTTTTTTTATAAATATAAAATAAATATATATTTTACAATTTTATTAAATTTTATATGTATTAATGTATGGAGGTTTTGAAATGGGAAATTATTGGTCTTTGTTTCCTCTTTTATCGAGAGAATACTGCCGGAAGAAAGCTGCTCTACGAATGCTTCTGTCCCTTTTTTTGCCTTTCGCGCTGGGTATCCTCAAACCCAATATGTCTGAATTATATTGCTTGTCCTAAACTCCTTTCTCACCGCTACGCGACACCCTAAGGATTAATGCTTCAAACCACCTAAATTATTGTGTGTATATACACACATATACATACTACGCGACACCTATTAAAGGATAAGAAAAAGAGATGTCAATTGGTCAAGGGAGCTACACGTCAAATGGTTAAAGGTCTTAAAGACATTTTGGTAAAACATGATCATTCATTAAATTTTACAAAGGAACTACACGTCAAATGGTCAAGAGTTTTAAAGGTCTTTTGGTAAAACAAGACTTAACAGACTTAATGGAAAACTAAAAAAAATTAACGAAAAAATATAAAAGTTACTATTCACAATTAGATAGATACTTATTATAATAATATATATATATTCTATTCAGCAGTCATATATTACACACTTGTCAAAAAAAAAATAAAACTAAAAAGAAGTACGTGGTATAATGCTGTTGAATAACAGATCTTTATATATAAATACATTGCACAAAAAATCTCAATCCATATACTTTCTTAACTCATGTTGTTAATTCTATGTAAAAAAAAACCCCAATATAGAATTTTAATACTTAAAAGTGATAAAAAATATTAAAATAGGATATCCCAAAAATTCTTGTCCAAATCGTGATAAGCTAGAAATATAAATACATGAAGTAGGTCTATTTTTATTCCAACACATATAGATCTTCAAAAGAATATTAAATATTTAAATAATTTTATAAGATTTGCTTCATATATTTATTTACCTCTTAATATGGATTCTTAATCACTTCTCAAAATTCGGATTAATCTTTTTTATTTTAATAAATAAGAAATAAATATTATTGATATGAATGAAATATAGATGGTGGATATACATTGGACAAAATTCGGATTAATTTTATCCACAAAATGCAATAAAAGCCCATAAATGTAGACAGTAGCGAGTTGGTAGGTACCACATAAATGTGAAGCCGTATAAAATTAATGGAATTATACAAAAATCTTTAAGCTTTTGCGAAAGTAGATAAGGACGATAGATAGGCTCTTCATGATCAATTACGTACGCCGTCCAACTCTGCAAAAATGCATTATTTAAAGAAAAATGTTAATTTTTTTAAAAAAATTTATAAAAAATTTATTTTTTTATTATTAATACGTTGAAAATCATAAAATTAAAAATTAAAAATTAAAAATTAAAAATTTTTTTATAAATAAAACTGTAAGTATATATAATAGTATTTTACTTAAATGGTGGTATTTCTTCGCTGGGTAGTCATCTTTTTATTTAAAGAAAGAAAAAATGAAGTCGCTGACGACCAGTGCTTCAGAAGAAGACAATGCGCTGGAGATAAGAGGAATGTGCAATTCTAATATGTTATTATGAGATTGCAAGTGTCGTTTGAGAAAATTAAAAGAGAGAAACCATACTTCTTATTTTTAATCATATCATATTTAAGACATGAGTGCTGCTAAGGCGCCGCCAGCAGTGACCCCTGGCGTGCTCCTGGCAAAATTTCATTTTTTTATTTATATTTTTTTAAGAAATATAAAAAATATTAATACATTAATAATCATTTTTTTATTTAATAAATAAAAAATTATAAAAAAATTAAATGTATAAGCGGTGAAAATAAATAGGTAAAATGAGACAACATATCAACATTATTTAATAAGATTCCGAACATTAATTATGATTAAAAATGTTAGGTGGGGTTGAGCAGAATGGACAGCTGATAATGTGAAAGCATCTTATTTAATCATATGCCACTTCAAAGGTCCGTGTGGGGGCAATCACTTTCCCAAAGGCAAAAATAAATTACAATGCGAAGAAAACAGGAATCGTGAGCTGGGCGGAGGGTTAAACTTTAAAGTGTACTAGGCATTAATATTGTGAATACAGAAATGATAATTACAGTTTTGAGTGTATAAATATTATATAATTATTTAAAAATAAAAAATAAATATGAAATTTATATTAAAAAAAATAATATTTTAACAATGGATCTCTCTTTTTCAAAACGATTACGACATTTATACGACTGTATGTAACATTAATCATTAATTTTAGTTTTGGACAGATATTTTTCATCAAGAATTACTTCAACATTTTCTGCAGTCATGGTGTCACCCAACTCAACCTCATCTATGGCCTAATTAATACAAATACAGAAGCCAATTGCATAGAGAAATAGAATCTATTTCAACTGTCAAAACTTGTTTTTAATTTTTTTTTAAGTAATCCTCTAAATGTACAACTTTTTTGTAAAAATACGGTTCCTTCGAAAAAAATTAAGCTTTTTATATTTTTACATATAAGACTTATTTTTTTATAAAAGGTTTGTACGAGATTTGTAATATAATTGTAAACATCAAGTCTTTTCTTTTATCCCTTTTAAGTCTTTTTTTTTATTTTTTTATTTTTACATTTAAGAAATAGAGTTCTTAAATTCCAGACATCCATTTTAAAGCTGAGACACGTGCCTTTGGCCCTTTTAAGTCAGCTGTGAAACTTAAAACAATCAATTTTCTTAGTTCAGGGATAAAATCTTCTGGTAGTTGTTGGAGCTATAAATCTGGCAGTGGACCCAACAAATAAAATCCCATTATATAAAGATAACTACTCAAGAGCATTAGCATTGGTCTATGTATATGCATATACAAAGTCATATTTGCATAATATGACCCTAAAATCCTCCACATTGACTTATGCATATCCAAATATTTAGCTACCTATGAACAGTGCTTATGCAAAATATATATAAGAAAATTGATTTTAACAATAAAATAATAATATTTTATTATTATTTTGTCTCAAATATGCATAACCCAATGTGAAAATTTTGTTTGAATGGCAAAGTAGATATGCAAAAGATGTGATTTTACATATGCATATGCATAGACCAATGCTAATGCTCTAATTCCACTTTTTGGAAGACGACTACTACTGCAATGGATAAATGGTTCCACGTGTCAGGTATACAAAGGTCACAATCTTAGCAAAAGAGGATCAGCATCACATGATTATCACGTTCTAGCTCATCAACTTTATTAGAAAATATTCATAGTCCTCATCATACATATGCAAAATAAAGCAAATGATGCAAGTTTTAGGTATGATGTCCATAAGGCTTTGTTTGGGAGTTTATGAAGGAATGGAACGCAATAGAAAATGAATGAAAAGGAAATAAATGGAATGGAATTAGTATAATGAATATACATGAAATTAGAAAATAAATTGAATGGAATAGATTGAATTGAATCTTACTTTTTTTGGTGTTTTAAAAGAATGACATGAAAAGTAAAAAAAAAAAAAACCTTATAATTATTAAGAATGAATATTTTGTAACAACATTAATATTCTTCCCTTTTCTTAAATTTCTTTTTCTAATTTATAAATCGTAATAAACTTTCAAATATTATTTTCGTTTAATAACTATAGAGATGGACTTTCAAAATATAGATTTTACTTAACAATTATATCAATATGAGTAAAGTTTACATGTTGAATTTGATTATATATAAATGATATTTACAGTCATAAAGTATGTAAGTATTATATAATTTTAAAAAATAAATAAATAAAAGATCTACATAATTATAATAATAATTTGTTAATAATAAATCTCACTTATTTTCAAAAACAAATACATGTTATTTATATAAGAGAAATGAATCAAATGATACTTGCAGTCGTGAGTGTGCACTGTGCAGTTGCCGTGCAGTCGCTTTAAAAAAAGTAAATAAATATGAGACCCATATGAAAAGAAATTAATTTTTTAATAGTGGACCCTACTCTTTTACAAAGTGACTGCACGACATTTACACATTCCACAACTGTATGTAACATTACTCTCTATATAATTTATGATTATATCTAACATTCCTTACCGTATCATATTTCACAAAAAAAAAGTTCCGACAAGCATGCCTTACATGAGTCAAGATATTGATTTAAAAACAAAAACAATCAAAAGAGGCGCAAACAAACAAACAAACAAATAAATAAATAAATAATGACTATTTGCTCCTATTATTAAGCCACGCCCGAATATATAAGTTCTTTGTATCTTGAAGGGTTGTACTTTTTTTCACCATATTCCGA
The DNA here is from genome assembly GCA_961763995.1 of Juglans cinerea. Taxonomy (NCBI): domain Eukaryota; kingdom Viridiplantae; phylum Streptophyta; class Magnoliopsida; order Fagales; family Juglandaceae; genus Juglans; species Juglans cinerea. The sequence continues at coordinate 40,867,073 of CAUIVZ010000001.1, read as the reverse complement.
TTCCAAAAACAAAAAATATTCACAACCTCTTAACACTCCACACTTTACATTATTATTAATTTTTATTATTAATTTTTATTAAATATTTATTATATGAATAATGAATAAATAATTTAAAAAGAATAAATTCAAAAATTTTTTTATTAAAAATATTAAAAATTTAAAAAATTTAAAAAAGTGTGGAGTATGGAGTGTGGTAGAGGTTGTATAGCAAAGCTATCCGAAAAAATGTACACAACTTTCTATTATTCACATAACCTCTACACACTATATTTTTTTTAATTTTTTTAATTTTATTTTATCAAATATTTAATATAGGAATGATGAATAAAAGAATTGAATTAGTTTAAAAGGAATAAATTTAAAAAATATATTAAAAATTAATAAAAATTAAAAAAAAAATGTGATGTGTGAGTTTGGGTAGCATTGCACTTCCGATTCCCACCTAACCTCTATTTCTTTCCGGGGCCGTACATACGCTAGCTACCAAAATCTACGCTACAATTCAATTGAAAATCTTTTCATGATAACGACCCCCACGTTATTATTCCTTAATGTTGATTTGACTTCTTGACACTTATGATTGATTTTATAAAAAATATTTTATAAAAATAAATTTATAAATTAATATGAATTTGTATTTAATATTAATAAATTTATTTTTACTATAAAGAAATATAACATGTCATATAAAAATAAGTTACTATTTTAAGATATTTGAATAGATGTAATACTTCTCTACTCATTATTATAAGAATATCAAATGACATGAGGATGATATGGGATCTTGTCATTTATAATAGATTTATTATATATAGTCACTTTTATATTTTTGAAACGTACTTTATCGATGTAATTGATAAAATGAATTATTTTAAATTATAAAAAGTGATGCAACTAATCACATTAATAAAATAAGTTAGGAGTATATAAAAATGATTGTACATATAATTTTTGATTAAAAAAAAATTTAATGTGTTATGTCAAATTAACTATAAAGAAGTAATTTTTGTGATTTTCTTTTATAGGTGTATTAATTACTTACATACTATTAGAAGAAGAAGAAGAAGAAGAAGGGAAAAAAAAAAAAAAAACCTACTTACATACGCCGAAAGTAATCTTTGTCAATAAACATGGAGATGAAAGACAGGTTGGCTAGGCGAAAATGTAATTTTTTTTTCTCGTATTAGAGCATTTTGGCTTGGCCAAAGTTGAAAGATGGTTAAAATTTAAAAAATTTGTGTCAAAAAGACCACATATTAGATTGAGCATCTCTAAAATAATTTAGATTTTAGCTACAGTGCTTCACCAAATATAACTAACTATAGTTGCTTCATCAAACATTAAAATATTAATTTCTCACTCTAAGGAAAAAAATTAAATTAATTAGAATATAATTAAAATTTAACATTTAGAATATAATTATTATTAACATTTAATAATAACTTTTTTTAATATTAATTTAATTAGAATATAATTATTATTAACATTTAATTGGTAGAACTATAAAATGTGATAAAAATAAATTAAATAAATAAATTATTAAATAAATAATATTTTATTATTATTTAGAGAGTAAATAGATAATCTAATGTGAGGATTAAATTTAAATGGAATAGGTAAATTTAAATTCATGTGATATTAGCTAAAATTTGAAGATGCATTTAGCCAATCCAATGAAAATGCTCTAAAGAGCATTGGTAGTGGCATTGGTTGGAAGTTGAATGTGTATGAAATTTATTTTGGGACAGTTGAATTTGTATAGAATTACATTGTATTAAGTTGTGAATTTGTATGAAATTTATTGGACTTGGAGTTGAATTTATTTGAGTTGGATGGTCTATTGAATTTATTGGATTTGGTTGTGGAATTTGACTTGAACTTAAGATGCATAAAATAAACAATCCAGATTTATAGGAAAAAAAAAATTTATCAAAATAATGAATATTTTATTATTATTTGGTTCAAAGATGCATAATCCAATGTGTAAGTTTTTCTTCATATGTAAAATCAATTTTCAAAAAATGTGATTTTGCATATGAAGATGCATAAGAGCATTGATAGAAGACAACAATAGCAGTCTCGCTCTCTCTTCTAGAGTTCTTTATGCATCTCTTAGTAGTGTTCCTTGACAAATTTCCACAAACTCTCAAGGCTTCTTCTCATTCCCTCTATCGATATGGAGCAGTTGATTCACCAAACAGAAGCTCTTTCTTGGGAGGGTTTAAACCTATCCCCTTAAAATGAACTTGCTAATGGTGATCCAGAATTAGCTCTCATTGGTAGAATAGTTGCAACTCGACCGCTGAACAGAATTTCCTGACATGCTTCTTTCAGAGGTACATGGAGTTTCCTTAGTAAGTTCCACATAGAAGATCTTGATGTTAATCTTTTTCTCTTTACTTTTCAAAATGCCGGTGACCAAAAGAGTATTCTAAGCCAAATCCCTTGGAACTTCAAAGGGCATCTCCTCATCCTCAAAAATTGTCCTGTAGAAACTACATGGAAATATATAGTCTCAATACATCACCATTCCATATTCAAATCCATGGGCCTACCAGATACCACATGACAGAAAAAAAATGCTTATAAAATAGGGAGTGGTCTCAGAACTTCTCTAGGTGTCGATGTTGATCCTCTGTTTGGTTTAGCTTGTAACAAACTTATCAGAATGAAGGTGGACTTAGACATCACCAAACATCTGAAGCAAGGACTCTGGGAACCAAGGGACAACAATTTTGACACATGGGTCTCCTTTAAATATGAACGTATATCTGACTTTTGTTATGCCTGTGGTAGGATTGGGCATTCCCAAACTTTATGTAATTCTCTAAATTCCAACATAGAACAGATGCCATTTGGGCCTTGGCTACATGCAGAATCTCCTATCTTCATGTCGGTTAATCCTATTCATCGAGGTCAAGAAAGAGTTCCTAGGCTCTCTATGGATTTTTCTACAGAAGAAGAAAGGAACGAAGAAAACATACTTCCAGACATTGAAATGTTGGAAAATAGGGGTTTTGGTTCGTCGGCCCTTTTCCTACCTATGTCTCATTTGAACGAAAAAAGGAAAGAACAAATAACAGAGGATTTGAATGGTAAAGGGAAAACTGTTATAACTGAAGAGGATCTCTCTGTAAGAGGAAATTCTTTTGTTAGAGGAGATTTGGGAAATAACTGGGATTTTCATCATGCAAATAATTAGAACTTCCATAAAGATTTCAATCTTCAGAAACATCCGATTAGGGTAAATTTACCCTATGAGCTTATTTCAAGCCAAAATCCAAAAGAATTCCACCTCAAGCCTCCAACAGATGCAAGTAGAAAATCAAAAATCGAAAATCTTACCTTCTGGAATTTGGCTAGGTAGAAGAAAACTGGGCTATTATCGGCGTCTCCACCGATCCTTCCAGCCCATTGCAGCGGAGTTCCAGCGAGCGAAATCCCATCGGATTGGATGGTGAAGATGAATCCGTCGACTGTAGTCTACAGTAGCCCCTTAACAAAATTAAATGGCCCTCCAACAACCGGGAAGCTCTCATTCATTTCGGGTGTTACTTCTTCTCCACCAAACACTTCTCCATCAATCACTCAAGAAGCACAAATTCCTCAATCAATCGCTCCATAGGTCCTCTACAGTAACCTCACAGGGACAGATTTGAAGAACTTTATTCTTCCCTCAACTATAAATACCGAAGAATGGGTCTCTCGTTGGTTGAAGACAAGTGCGGAAGTCTTTATGCAAACTAAATTGATTGACTTCTCGTTGGTGGGAAATAATATTTCACAGCAGCTTTCGTTTGGACCATCTTTATAGGGCCCACGAGATTTGATAGAGAGCACTCAAAGCCCAATCGAAAATCCGACCCCCCTTTAGACACCTCAAGGTATGGCCCAAGATCAAGGTATGACCGAGAGCAGTAAATAGAAGTCTGGCCCTCCCTTCAATGCCTCAAACCCGTTGGATCCAAAACCAAAACACTTAAACTTTTTGCCCTCTATTACTTATCATCCGATTAAATTAAGTCCTCCCTCAGCAGCCTTAAGTCATCAATCCATTTCAAAAAAGCCAGAGCCCAACATACGATATGTGGCAAAAAACAGTTCCTCTCTGCATGATGGTCCTATATCTGGCAGTTAGGAAAGCTCAATTTCACTAATCCCCATCAATGAGTTTGAAGCTCCACAGAAAAGGGTGACTCCTCTTTGTGCCCAGGATTCTAACCCACCAAGAACAAAAGTGCAGAAAATATCTGAGGTTAATAATCCACAGACAGGTAGTATTATCGAAGATACTGGAGATGAGGAAAAAGAAGCGGTTGTTATGCTACTATCTATTAAATCAAAGTCATTTGGGAAAGTTAAAAAAACAAAGGAAGCTGCAAGATCAAAACCATACACTAGAGCTTCATCCAAAGCATCACTACCAGGAAAATCCAAAAAAGCTGACGAGGCAAGCTCTACCATGCCTCTAGTTTATCCATGAAGTCTTTGGTTTGGAATTGCAGGGGACTAGCTCACCCAAAAGCAATCAGGAGTATAAGGGCTTTTATAAATAAGTTTAATCCGGATATTATCTTTTTGTCGGAAACCATGGTGTCTAGTGATAGCACCTCTATTATTGTAAATAGACTAGGTTTCCACCATTTTGTACATGTCCCTGCCTCGGGAAAAAAAGGAGGCCTTTTGTTATTATGGTGACCGGGTGTGGGTATTGAACCGGTTCAAATTAATGCTAATGCTATTTCTATTTTGGTTTATTCTGATCCTCTCAATAATCCTTGGTTAGTAACTTTTGTTTATGCCCCAACACAATGGCAACAAAAAGTAAATTTTTGGACTCATTTGGACTTAACTCACAGCTCCTTTAATGGTCCTTGGCTCTGCATAGGTGATTTCAACGACTTATTAGGTCAACAAGATAAATATGGTGGCAGACCAGTAACGTCCTCATCCATAGGCGGCCTACAACGTTTAATGGATTCTCATGGCCTCATTGACATTGGTTTCTCGGGACCCATTTTCACATGGACAAATAATCGGATGGGAAGAGCAATGATCAGAGAACGACTGGACCGTGGTATAGCAAATGCAAAATGGCGCCTACTTTTTCCAGATGCCACTATCTAGCACATAGTTTCTTCAACTTCAGATCATAATCCCTTCATGCTCAACACTATGAAGATAATGAAGAATCTCTCCCCTTTTAAATTTGAGGAATTCTGGACTCGAGAGCCACTCAGCAATGTTATAACTCAAGTGGTATAGCGTCATCAATTCTATAGGAATCCAGCTTTTATTCTATGCAATAAAATCAAGGAAACAAAAAAGGCACTCAAGCATTGGAATAAAATCCAGTTTGGGAAGATCCAGACCAACATCCAACATCTTGAGTCAAAGCTAAGCAATCTCCAGAGTCACCTGCCGAACTAGTGGAGTTTACAGAGAGAGAAATTCCTTCACCATAAGCTTCAGGAACAACTCAAAAATGAAGAAACTCTTTGGCGACAAAAATCAAGAATCAACTGGCTTACCACAACCGACTTAAACACAAAGTTTTATCATTTGTCAACGACTATCCATTAAAGAAGAAACGAGATCGATTCAATCAAGCTGAGCCCAGGTAATTGGACAATAGATCAGGATATCATTGAATCTACTTTCATAGATTTTTTTAAATCCATTTATACCTCCACGAATCCTGTTTTCTAGGAGCATTTGGAAAACCTTTTTGAAAGACAGATTTCAGAGGGTGAAAATAAATTCCTAATAGCCATGCCTTAGGAATTAGAAATTTATGGAGCACTCAAGCAAATCCCAAACCATAAAACACCAGGACCAAATGGGATGACAACTCTTTTTTACAAACATTACTGGCACATTATCAAAAGAGATGTGGTTGCAGCTGTTCAAAATTTCTTTAGAAGTGGGAAACTTCTAAAACAAATAAAGCACACCCACATAGCTCTCATTCCAAAAATAGCAAGACCAGTATCCCCTCAACACTTTCTGGCCAATAAGCCTGACAAATGTCATTTATAAAATCATCACAAAAATTCTGGCAAATTGGCTGAAAAAATCCCTTCCATCCAAATTTTCCCCCTTCCAAACAAGGCTTTGTGCCAGGTCATAATATCAAGGAAAATTCTATAATAGCTCATGAGATGACATGAGCTTTCGATGATGTTTCATCATCTAAAGCATCACAAGGGGAAGAAAGGTCAGATTGCTTTAAAGTTCGACATGAAAAAGCTTTTGATTTTATTGAATGTAATTTTCTTTATGTTGTTATGAGAGTTTTGGGTTTCAACTCGACATGGATAAATCTCATCAAGGAATGCATTTCTACGGCCTCTTTCTCTATTCTCATCAATGGATCCCCAAAACGTTTCTTCAATGCACAAAGGGGTCTTAGGCAAGGCGACCCTATCTCACCCTTCCTGTTCATCCTATGTACGGAGGTACTCTCAAGACTATTGGCTAGATCAGAAGATTTACAAAAGCTAGAAGGTATTAAAATCAGCAGAGATAGCCCTCCAATATCTCACATTCTTTTTTATAGATGATTTAATTATTTTTGCAAAATCAAAAGGAAGGTTGATTCTGGCGATCAATAATACTCTAGAGAAATATCAAGCATAGTCAAGCCAGCGCATCAATGAAAGCAAATCCTCTATCTTCATTACTCAAAATACTAGTTAAGCAACAAGAAGAGTAATCTCAGAGAATATGCCATACAAGGAGTCGACCTCAAAAATAAATTACTTGGGAATGCTGACAACTTTTGGTCAATTCAGGAAAGAGGACTACAAAGAAATGTTGGGAAAAATAAATAAAAGGCTGGATGGTTGGAAATAAAAAATGCTCTCTCAAGCTGGTAGAACTATACTCATCAAAATTGTAGCAAGCGCCATCCCCACATATCAAATGTCAACGCAAATGCTTCCAAAAATAATTTTTAAGAAACTGAACACTAGTTTCAAAAATTTTTGGTGGGGAAAAGCAAAAGATCAAAAGCACAAGCTTTGCCTAAAATCATGGAAATCTATTTGCCAACCTAAAAAAGATGGTGGATTGGGATTACAACTGATGAAAAATATGAATGTAGCCTTGTTAGTGAAGATAGGATGGGAAATGAGCCAATCAAGTAATAGTATTTGGCACAAGCTTTTATCCAAGAAATATTTGAAATTAAGCGTCTTCGAATTAACAACCCAAAAGGTAACTGACTCGAGTCTCTGGAAAGGTATTCTAAAGACAAGACCATTGTTGGAAAAAGGTACATGCTTCACAATTATAAATGGTTTGTCTGTGAGAGCTTGGCTTGACCCCTGGATCCCGACTCTGGAAAATTTTAAACCTTTTCCCCTCATTCACACAGCTGATCTTTCGACTACTCTCAAGGTTTCAGATCTGATTATCCAGAATAATAGATCTTGGAATCTCCCAAGGTTATCATCTATGTTCCAACAAGAAAGCATAAAGGAGATTCTTAAAATTCCTTTGCCCATCTCCAATCAATTTTCGGATTGCACCATTTGGACTAAAATCCAAAATGGAAATTTCTCAGTTAAAAATGGCCACCATCTTGCATCAACTATTGTAAACTCTACTATAGAAGCAATCTCGGATATTTCATGGAGGAAAGTATGGAATCTCAAGATCCATGACCGCCACAAGCTCCTTCTATGGAAGATACTTTGGGATATTCTACCAACAAGAGAGCGCCTTAAAATGTTTATCCCAAGCATTCCCTCCATAAACTGCCCACTTTGTGATGAAAAAGAAGAGACTCCCTTGCACCTATTCATTGAATGCCCCATAACTAGAATTCTCTAGAGTTATAGCAGATGGCCTTTAAATCTCTCCTCCCTGGCAGTAAACTCAATGAAGGTTTGGTTCCAGTTCACTTTATACCCCTAGCAAAAACTCGGCCTTTCCTCCCAGGAAGAACATTCTTTCAAAGTTTTTGTAGGTATGATTCTAGATTTTATTTGGAGGCTTCGAAATGATCAAGTGCATAATCACAAGGAACTCTCTCTTCACAAACTTTCACAACAACTGAATCTCTCTTATTAAGAAAATCTACATGTATGGAAAGAAAAGATCAACACCAAAGTGGAGAAGGAATGACGAAAACCTCTTACGAATCAAATATGCATATCTTTTGATGCTGCAGTCAGGAATTCTTTCTTCTTGGCCTCAGTAGTGAGCAGAAACTCAACAATAGAAGTCATCAAAATCTGGACTGAGACAAATTTTACTACAACCCCGGTGATTGCAGAGACACTAGTAGCAAAATTAGCTTTCAGAATGGCGGAACATCTCAATTATCCCTCCATCTCTTTAGTTGGTGATTCTCAGTTGGTGATTTCTTCTATTTATAAAGAGGAACAGATCTGGCAAATAGTGCCAATTTCAGACGATATTACAAACTTATTGAAATTCCACATAGGCTGGAGTTTTAACAAGATAGATCGATCTCAAAATCGATTTGCGCATTCGGTTGCGCAATGGGCAACTACAAACTCTTTGTTTGGTAGCATTCTGTTAGAGATTATCCCTACTACTATTTTGTATATTGATAGTGGGAAAGACCCTCCTTAGATGTTTGTAATATTTTATTTATAATATGCAAGCTTGCTTAGAAAAAAAAATGCATAAGAGCATTGGCAAGGCCTAACCATCGCCAAGTCCAAAATTTGGTTAGAATCTTAACTTTTGGCTATAGTATTAACTTTTGAGTAGGTGCGTCTACATTGGACTAGCTATCTTAAAGTCAAAATAATAATATAATATTATATGTTTTAATAATACTTGACAAATGTTTTTGGAGATAATTCAAAGAAGTAGATCATCAACTTAATTAGCATGTTCAAGAACTTGTGAAAAAAGAGAACTTGATGTTCAAATTTTTTTGAAAAAAAAAAGTGTTCTTTTAGTCCAAATTCACTTCATGTTTAATGTTCATACTTTGAATTCATATAAAGGAATTCACACGATTCTAGCACATTCAAGTCCACATTCACAAGATTTCAAATTCAAGTCCAAATTCACAAAACACGGTCCACACAATCCACAAAGCACTCAGTAAACAAAGACAACTATTACATTCTTCCCTGCTTTTAAGAAATATAATTCTTGTATTCAAGTATTTCATGCTCAAGTATGCAATAGATTTTTATTGAGGCAAGGCACCATGGAGATTCTACTTCTCCATTCTTCCATGCTTTTAAGAAATATAATCGTTCACTAAGCTCCTTAAATGAAAATGGAAAATCTCAAAATGGTCCCTGAGTTTTGAACAAAAATAAAAAAAGTTCATGAAGTACAAAAACAAAATAGCCCCCAAGTAGGCTACTCTTATTACTTCTAAAATTCCAAAACACAATACTCCTATAATCCACAAGTAAAAGAGAAGAATTCTGTTAAAATAATTTTACCAAAATGTTTTTTGGATATTTATAAATGCTCAAGTCAACTCAACAGGTTGTTTAGTCATCTAGTCATGCCAATTCTTGCTCTGATGGAAATTGATAAATGAAATGTGCAAGGATAAAGGTAAAGCGGCATTTTTTTTTTTTTTGGTAAGTGGAAACTCACCAAGGCAGGCCCTTCAAACCCACCCTAAGGAGTAAACACTGGATATGACTCTACTTTCCATCAATGTATATCAGGTATTTCAAGTGAACTCCTAGTGCAAAACATACCAAATAGTATACCAAATAGCACGACATTCTATTTGGTATGCATACCAAATAGCATACCAAATAGTATCAGATATATGACTCTACTTTCCCACTGAGAGATGCCATAGCATACCAAATAGCAACTAGCATACATACACTCCTTACCAATAAACAAAGACAACTATAACATTCTGACACCACCTATCTAGCAAAATGCAACAAAGTAGTTCTCACGTGCATAAAGGATAATGCGTGGTACTTAGTCTCCAACATACATAAAGGGGCAACCAGATACCATAAAGTAGCATGGCACAAGTATAAAATGGTAGCTAAATCATGGAAATTGAAACAACTTATAAACTGCATACGAATAATCTAAAGGGGCAGCTAACCAGCGAGCTTAGTACTTGCAAGAAGAGGATTTTTCTCTACGGTCCAAAAACTTGAAAATTCAATATACATATTTTTTTTATTCAAACATTAAAAGCCTTTCATATAACAGCCCTCTTGAAGGTGAAAGCAAACCTTAGGACAAAATTGAAAACTCAATATTTGACAAGCAATGTTAACTTGTTTTTCATCTGTATTTTCAAACAAACCAACCACAACTTACAGAAGATTTGGTTTACAAGAGTCAATTAGAAGATGAACAACTAACCAAACTTCTGCTTTAGCCACTAACTCAATCAACGTAAAGGGTAAAATGAACTCACGAGATTATCCATAAATCTCCATAACTCCGACGCTTGATCCAACTTCAGCCATAACGCCATTGTTAAAATAAGGCAACAACAAAACTATAACTTCGTACATCTCAATCAAGAACAAGAGAGAACATAAAAGCAAAAGAAAGGAAAAACCTGAACTGAGAGTTCCAGGACTGTTTAACAAAATCCTCCACGGAAGCTGAAATGCAGGAAGGTTTAAAATGATATTTGGGGAATAAAATGATATTTACACAATAATAGAGATTAGAAAGGAGAGAAGTAATGGATTTCTTTTGGGTCAACTGAAATGTTGTGAGGGTTACCCTGATAATAATACTACAAGCCATAGAGAGAGGCAAAGAAGACTCTGAATCTGAAGGAGAAATAGAGGGAATGAGAAAATGAAAATAAAAAGGAAAAAAAATCTCACCAAACTGGGAAAAACTTTCTATACTTATTTTTGTTTTCTGGGAAAAACTTAAAACTATGAAAAAAAACGAAAATAAAATAGAGATTTCAACAAAGCTTCATCGTCTTGAGGCGCGACTTCTAGTCGTTATCACGAGGTCTATGTGAATGTGAGAGAATAGAATGAGAAGAGGGAGAGAGGAGCGAGGAAGAGAGATTACCGTTTGGGTTGGAAGACGACGACAATGTGGACGATCGACGGAGAGAAAAGGGCTTGCGGGTTGAAGAAGACGAAGCCGAAGGATCAACGTGCTAGGAGCTTTCGGGAGAAGAAAGGAAAAACGAGGGAAATGGGGTTCGACTAAGAAAGTGAAAGAACGAGGGAAGGTGGATGAAATAATAAAATATACATTTCAAGGATGAACTGTAACTCTCTATGTTTGGAGAGGAGCCCAGATTTACTGTAGCTCAAGTCTTGAGCTTTGGACTTTTGACTAGTCCAATGTAGATGTTTTTTCTCACATATAGCCAAATTATAGACTTGCATTGACATTTGACTAGGCTATTGCCAATGCTCTAAACCACTACCAATGCTCTTAGTAGATCAAATAGTCTAATAATTCATTTGAAGAAAACTTTTCTCTTTCGAAATGTTGCAACATATGTGTTATGGTGTCTGACATGTGCAATATTCGCCGACAAGCATCATGGGCACAACCCACCACGTGTCTTTCTTTTCTCCAAAAGAAAAATTATTCTCATCAGCTACTATTCACCATTCCACACCCCACACCATATAAAAAAACTCTACCATATGAAAAACACTCCTACACCCTATAAAAAGTTATAAATGTGGGGTGTAAGAGTGAATAGTAGCTGATGCATAGTAAATCCATTTTTCAAAATAGCCCAAAATACTAGACACTAGAGTATGCAATTATATGTCCTAAAATTAACCAATTTCCACGTTCTTGAAAAAGTGGCGGGTAGGAATGTAATTGAACCGGTTGAGTTCGATTTCCGACAAATTTTAGAATGGAAGTAGTATATATCTATTTTGGAACTTTAAGACTCAATACGGACTGATTCATCATTGAAATTAGAGTTTCTAATTTTTCTAGTTTCAGTCAAGTCTGACCCTTTTTTTCGATTTACCATTTAAATGTGTGGCGCTACAGAAGTTTAGTAGTATAATTTTCTCAACACTAAATTTACTTGTTAGAATTTAGTATTTATTATTAAAAATTACTAATTTATTAATGTCTAAATATACTAGTATAGTATAAGTGTTTAACTTATTATTGAGATTAACTTCTAAGTTATAAAATTGTTAATGCCTTAATTTGCACAATATATCGAAAGGGAGGAAAGAGTCATCCTCGGCTCACGACTATAATTTGGGCTTCGATACGGTGTTTTTCGCGTACATCCATATGATAAATAATAAATAAGTAAATAAAAGTAAATAAATATAAACACAGGGATTTACATGGTTCAACATAATGCCTACGTCTATGGGGTGTTTGGGGGTGAAATCCACTATAATGTGTGCTTTTACAATCTCTCATGGCCTCAAATATCTCACAATACAATAGGAGAATTTAGGAAAGAATTTTTTGGAGAGATCTTGTGTGTAGAGAGCTTGTGGAGAGTCTGTTTGTTTTGTGGGGGATCTCTTCATATATATAGAGGTTCAACTTGTCTTGTGAAACATTTTCCTGTTAGAAGTCTGAGTCCCTATCCTTTTAGGATTTTGTGTGCCTTTCCTCTTAGGAGTCTGAGTCAACTTGTCCTATCTCTTCTTGTCTTTATCTCTTAGCTTATTTTCGGCCTTATCTTAAGACTAAATTATAGGCTGCTGATTTGACCCATACAGGTGCCCGCGATTTTTAAGGGTGATTTGCTGGACAAGATGGCCTTGAGAGTCTTGAAGTCAATAATCTGCAGAATAAATTTAAAAAATGGATCCCTGGTTTCCAGTCTGGTCCCCGATTTTCTATTTGTTTCCTGATTTTCTATTTGTTTCCTGATTTTCTATTTGTTTTGTGCTAAGCGTTGAGGAGCTCAGCTTGGGGAGATAGACGTGAGGTGTACTCGACCGCATTAGGTGTGAGCGTGGAGCTCTACTTTGGCAGGAGATATACTCAACCGCATTAGTGGCGAGCCCGAGGCTCGAATTTGAGTTTGTTTATTTGTCTAGATGTTTGCCTTAGATATTGTTTATTGTCGAGATGAAGAGCGCATATTTCCATGATTGGTTTTTGTGTGTAATTTTGTGATCCTTTTATTTTTGTTGGTAGTAGAAGATTTTCTGCCCCATCGGTGTAAATTGTTGTCGGTGTTCTCATTTTGTTGTTTGTAGTAACCTGGGCTTAAGTGGTCAGGGTGCTTGTCGACCCCCTGGATCCATCTTAGGCAATTGTTGAGCCCGTCGACTCGTTCTCGAAGGATACCCATGCGAGGCGGTTATATAGCTTGGTGGCTCATTCTCGTAGGTAACCCGCTGGCGGTGGTTGTGGTGCAAGCATAAACACTCGGCGTTTACTGGAGAAGATATTGTACTTGTATTGTTATCCATGTGAGAGAGGTCGGGCAATCCAGAGAGTTGCCCGCTTACTAGGCGCCTGGGAGGTCGGCGATCCCTGACCTTTCCCACTTGTTGGCTGCACCACGAGTCTTTGGACTCAACATTGGTGGCTAATTGTAAAGGTTGTGGGGTCTTCTGATCTCCACACCCATTGAGGGCACCGTGAGTCTTTGGACACGACACTGGTGGCTAACTATAGAGGTCGGGCAGTCCCTGACCTTTCCCGCCAATTGGCTGCACCACGAGTGTTTAGACTCGACATTGGTGGCTAACTGTAGAGGTTGTGGGGTCTTCTAACCTCCATGCCCGTTGAGTGCACCGTGAGTCTTTGGACTCGACACTAGTGGCTAACTGTAGAGGTCAGGCGGTCCCTGAAATTTCCTGCCTGCTGGCTGCACCATGAATCTTTGGACTCGACACTGGTGGTTAACTGTAAAGGTCGGGTCTTCTGATGTCCACACCCATTGAGTGCACCACGACTCTTTGGACTCGACACTGGTGGTTAACTGTAAAGGTCGGGTCTTCTGATGTCCACACTCATTAAGTGCACCACGACTCTTTGGACTCAACACTGGTGGCTAACTGTAAAGGTCGGGTAGTCATTCACATTTCCTTCCTCTTGGCTGCACCGCGAGTCTTTGGACTCGACACTGGTGGCTAACTGTAGAGGTCGTGAGGTCTTCTGGCCTCCACGCCTGTTGAGTGCACCGTGAGTCTTTGGACTCGACCCTGGTGGCTAACTGTAGAGGTCGGGCGGTCCCTGACCTTTCCCGCCATTTGGCTGCATCGCGAGTCATTTTACTCGATATTGGAGGCTAACTGTAGAGGTCGTGGGGTCTTCTGACCTCCACGACTGTTGAGTGCACCACGAGTCTTTGGACTCTACACTGGTTACTAATTGTAGAGGTCGGGCGGTCCCTGACCTTTCCCACCTGTTGGCTGCATCGCGAGTCTTTGGACTCGACACCGGTGGCTAACTGTAGAGGTCGTGGAGTCTTCTGACCTCCACACCCGTTCAGTGCACCGCGACTCTTTGGACTCGACACTGGTGGCTAGCTATAGAGTTTGGCAGTCCCTAATCTTTCCCGCCTGTTGGCTGCACCGCGAGTCTTTGGACTCGACACTGGTGGCTAACTGTAGAGGTCGTGAGGTCTTCTGACCTCTACGCATGATGAGTTCACTGCAAGTCTTTGGACTCAACACTGGTGGCTAGCTGTAGAGGTCGTGGGGTCTTCTGACCTTCATGCCCGTTGAGTGCACCACAAGTCTTTGAACTCGACACTGGTGTTTGAAGGGATGCCTGACCGCATTGTTGTGGCGGGAGGCTGAGTTTAACCGTCCTGAGAGGTTGCACCTAAAACCAAATAGGTTAGCATGATACAAATTACAAGTTTGAGATCTGTAAACATGAGCCATCCTACTAGAGTGTGGTGAAGGTTGGTGACACACAGGTGATGTCCGCGAGCAGCCATGCTTTGGCATTGATGAAGGCCTGGGATGCCCATAGTACCAAACTGTCTATTCTGATGAAGACAAATTAAGAGGCTCGAGAGGGGCTTTGTTAGCAGTGTTCCGCGCTGCACGGGTGATTTCTAGCAAAGTATATTCCAGAGCAATTTTGTTGCTGCTTTCCATTTTTCCCGACTAGGATTGTTCGCTGCTGAATGATTTTTGCATGGAGAAATTGTTCATCCTTTAGTGCTTTTGTAGTAATAATCTTGCACGATTGAGACTGCTGAATGTTTGCTCGCTGAGAGACGTTGGTCTTGTTCCTCGCCCAAGGCATTGGTCTTGCATGGTGTGCTTCTGAATTTTTGCTTGTCGAGAGGCATTGGTCTTGTTGCTCGCCCAAGGCGTTGGTCTGGTTCCTCGCCCAAGGTGTTGGTCTGGTTTGGCAATAATGAAACTACTTTCATTGCCCACCATGTAGCTAACAGAAGGGCGATGTTGTTTGCACTGATGTGAGGCTGGCGAGACGTTGCCCGCCATGAGGTGGTCTCGCCATGGGGGTGGCAAGATGCTGCCCCAAGCAAGGTTGGTGAGACTTTGGTCGCCATGAGGGTGGCGAGGTGCTGGTGAACAGTTGTCCACCAGGAGGTGCTATGGTGGTGTTAGCTATGGTGGTGTTGCATGGTTTCAATTTGGAGCTACCGTGGAGGAGGATGGTCATGGAGGTTAGGCATGACAGTTTATAGTCGCTAGGGGTCGAGAGGTCCATGGCAGCAGCAGAAGACGGCGGTGAACAAAACACCTTGCATGTTGGCCTCCAACTTGCGACACTATGGAGGCTTGTGTGGCTGGCGAGTTGTCATCTCGCCATCTTCGATGGTGAGCTTGGGCTAGGATGCGAGGAAGCTTCATGGAAAATAGTGGCGAGGCGCTTCCGTGGTGAGCACTGGTGCAAGTGGTGAGGAGCTTTCCGTGCAGATCTGTGGTGAGGAGCTCCCGTGGCGTGCCGTTTCTCGATCTGTGGCGGGAAGGTTTTAAGCGGGTGAATTTTTCGTGGTCGTGGATAACCATGATGGCTAGTTGTGTGGCGGCCATTGGGGGTCGCACTGGTTTGTAATTGGCTGGCGGAGTCCTCCTGGTCTGCTTCTGGGCTTCCAACGACGCTACAAATCTGGGCCAGTGACAAGGAACTCTATGGGGAAAGATTCTATGGTCGAATTCCTCCTTTTCAGCGATAAAAAATGCCGGTTGGTTGGTGAGGACCACTATGACGGTGAGAGAAAGTGACAGAAGTTCACGATATGGCCATGGGTGGCTCCATGAGCTCACGGTTGGGTTGAGCTATGCAGGCAAGTTGTGTCGTGAGGAGCTCTTATTGTCAGATCGATGTTGGTGGGTGAGGATCACTGTTGTGGTCGGTAATTGCTGCTCCGGTGATAGAAGATCACGACGAGATAGACAGTGATCGGTGACGGTCTCACTGGTGTATGGTCACCCGGTTTTGGTGATCCTTCTACAGCATGCATCCTCTGCCCTTGCTATGCCCAACGCAAATGGCTTTCGTGGTCGAGGAACAACCATTTCGATGACAGAAATTTTTGAAGATTCTGGTGGTAGTTGGTAGTGTCCCCGCAACTTCATGGATGCCCGTGTGTGGGCCTCTGAACACTTGTTGCTCTCTGCCCGTATTGCTCACCGCTGCGGTACTGAGTGACCAGCAGAAGGCTCTGCTGTCGAGTCTCCACCATGAAGGGTGGACGTCTTCAAGCCTCGCCGTGCTATGGGGGTTGGTGGCTGCAGATACGAACTCCAGAGCTTTATGTGTGTTGTGCATGATGCGTGCACCCTCCACCTCGTATGTTTTTTTTTAGAGTAATGCTACATACGGTCGTGGAATGCACAAACGCCGTGCAGTCGCTTTGAAAAAGAGTGGGGTCCACTATTAAAAAATTAATTTCTTTTCATGTGGGTCCCATATTTATTCACTTTTTTCAAAATGACTGCACGTCGCTTGCACACTCACGACTGCAAGTATCATTTCTCTTTTTTTATTTATTTATTATTATTTGCTGCAGTGTTAGAGTGTAAACAACAAGAAAAATAAGAAAATTGAGGGGATCTCATCTGCTATTATTTTAGGAAGATCTTGTGAGCCGGAGATCATCCTCCTACCTTATCGGAAATAAAAAAAATTCAGATCCCATAGACGGCGTCAACTATTAATACC
Source organism: Juglans cinerea (assembly GCA_961763995.1). NCBI lineage: Eukaryota > Viridiplantae > Streptophyta > Magnoliopsida > Fagales > Juglandaceae > Juglans > Juglans cinerea. Next base: position 40,850,006 of record CAUIVZ010000001.1, on the reverse strand, counting down.
TTAATTTGCACAACAGACCGGAAGGGAGGAAAGAGTTATCCCCGGCTCATGACGGTGATTTGGACTTCGATACGGTGTTCTTCACGTACATCCATATGATAAATAATAAATAAGTGAATAAAAATAAATAAAGAGAGACACAAGGATTTACGAGATTCAACATAATGCCTAGGTCCACGGGTTGTTTGGGGGTGAAATTCACTATAATGTGTGTTTTTACAATCTCTCATGGCTTCACATATCTCACAATACAATAGGAAAATTTAGGGGAGATCCTTTGGAGAGATCTTGTGTGTAGAAAGCTTGTGGAGAGTCCATCCATTTTGTGGGGGATCTCCTCATATATATAGAGGTCCAACTTGCCTTGTGAAGCATTTTCCAGTCTGAGCCCCAATCATTTTAGGAGTCTGTGTGTTTTTCCTCTTAAGAGTCTGAGTCGACTTGTCCTATCTCTTCTTGACTTTATTTCTTAACTTGATTTTCGGTCTTATCTCGAGACTAAATTATAGGCTGCTGATTTGACCCCTACAAAATGAATAGACACGAATAATAAGATTAAAATTTCATATTATATTAATTAAAATTTAGCATATAATATATATAATATAAGAATTATTTATATATAATTTAAAATTTAAAATATGTATATACCGATCCAATTCGATTCAAACATATTTTCAAAATATGAAAATCCGTACCGAACCGGTTTCGATTCTTAATAATCCGTACCGGACCGAATCCACCTATTCCATTGGTTCAATGGATTTTTCGGTCTTTTTACACCTCTAATGGCGGGCTAACAAAAAAGATTTGATAAAATAAAATTCATAAATTAATATAATTAGATCTGATATGTTAAATTTTTTTTTTCAGTAAAAAGCTACACAATAAATTATATCAGCCTCTAAATTTTATTTTATAAGATCTTTTTTAGAACCAAACATTTCTCTTCTTACAAAAAAAAACAAAATATTCCTATTAAAGAGACAAACAGAGAAATAGAAATATGCATTTGAAACCGAACGGATCCAAACCGATCTAATCATGAGTACACTACAATTTCTACATCCCATATCAGGTCATAGTAAGATATATTAACAATTTTGTATATTAATTCTCTAATATCTTGATAGGAATTATCTAGTCCCAAATATATATTTTAATAACATTAACTCAATCTTCAACATAATCGAGAAGTTCTATATGTGTAACTTGACTGGATGTCTGCTAGGGTTGTGACATTCCTTCCCCTTAATTTCAGTTCTTGTTCTCAATGGTGTTGTACTTTTTTTTCTTTTTAATCTACTCCTTTTCTTCTTCCTTTTGTTTCTGAAACGTTCTTGATCATCAGCTTTAGACACTGTTTTAGTTTTTAATATGAAAAGGCAAAGCATCCAACAGTTATATGATCAGAGAAGTTCTTTCTATGATCATCCATACCACAAAAGATGGTTTAGCTGAATTGTTCTTGTTAGAGAAGTCAAGAACACCAACCCTTTGATGTAGAGCTCATCCCCTTAATTAAAGATTGTGTAATAAGTTCTCTCCCTAAAATCCAGCCATTATCTGAGATGAAGAAGTTTCAGATGATTAAGAATTTAAGATGCCCTTAATATAATAAAAAAAAAAAAAAAAGGAGAACAAAATCTTAGCAGAAAGAGGAAGGGGATGTAATTTCATTCACCACATGACACCTTTGTGTAAAATGAACTAATATGGGTTGAGGACTAATCCTCCAAACCCAAAACTCGATGGATTTCCAGCTATCACAGCTTGGTATAAGGTGTTCAGAAGATGCAAGCTACTTCGAATTTCTGTACAATTTAGGTAATGTAGTTTCACTTGTAACAATTCAATTTGGAAAGAACAGAAAACTTGAAATTCCAAAAAACAAAAAAGGTGCGGAACACCCAAAACATTTGGTAGCATTTTGCACTACGGTCTTCCTTAAAGACAATATTACTTCTCCCTGGACCAGTCCCCACTCTTCCCACCAGTTTTGGACTCAAGGCGCACATCTGTAATCTGGATATCCTTCGAGGCAGCCTTGCACATATCATAAACTGTTAGACCAGCAATGGTTACTGCCGTCATTGCTTCCATTTCAACCCCGGTTTTCCCTGTACATGCAGCTTCCCCTTCTATATCAACACTAAAATGCCCAGTGTTCAGAGTCAGATCGACACGAACATGAGTCAAGTTTATGTTGTGGCACAGTGGGATGAGACAGCTTGTTTTCTTTGCTCCACCAATTCCTACAATTTTCGCCACAGTAAGGACATCTCCCTTGGCAATCTGGTTAGCCGCGACCAGATCAAACACCTTCTTGCCAAGAATTACTTTACAACTGGCAATTGCAGTTCTCTTACTACTTTCTTTGCGAGAAACATCAACCATTTGGGCTTCACCCATACTGCTAATGTGGGTCAGGCCAGGTGTGCTTTCAACTACCTTGTGAGAAACTAACTGGGGTTCTTGAGCCATATATTGATTACTGGCAGAACTCGCATGACCATTTGAAGGAGGCTCACCAAACACGGATTCCATTTCCTGAAACCAGGAAGTATGGCATTGACATATCTTGAGAAATTTTCATATGGGTACTGAGGTATTTTTTGTGGGGATGTTGCAGCAGTTGTCATACTTCTTGGAAGACTAGACTTGACATTCTCAAATGCCATCATCGGTCTAGTAACCATGCACCATAATTTTTTTTATAGGTAATTTTTAATTTTTAAGTTTGATGGATATATTTTTAACTGGAAGCCTGACAGAATATAACGATTTCTAGCAATGGAAATATATGTTTGACGCTTACATTCAATCTAACTAGTTTTGTTTAATACTTCCATATTGTCTCGAGTTCCGATCATGCATTATTTATTCTCTCCTGTTTATCAAGTCCCAATTTTACTACACTGCCTTGTAATGCCACGATTAACTTGAAACCATGGAAGTTTTCCATGTTAGGATAAAATATAAAAGATTAAATCTTCATATTCCCATTAACTTAAATTTTAGGGACAAGTAGTGATTTCGGATGGTATCTGGAGCAGAGGACCTAAATTAAAACCCTACTCTATACTCTATCCCATTTAATTAAATAAGAAAAGCTTACCTTATTTAGCTCAGAAATGGCAATTGCAAGATCATGATTATTGTTACCGCTGAAGAAACTTCTTGAGTGAGGGAGCGCCACTGCAAGTCTCCTGAGGAACATGATTCACAGATCCCAAATTTTGTCCTGCAGCTGCAAGAGAACTCGGAAAATATTTATGACTGTCAGATTGCTCAGCAAGTGTAACTCTGTAAGAAAGAACATCAGTGGGTCATTATTCTGTAAGTACTTTCATCAAATTTGGGACAAAATTTTGCGACAGCACTTGACATATTAGAACAAAAGAATCACTTCATAACATGGGTAAACAAAAACGTCGGCTACCAGATGCTTCTAATATAAGTATCTAGCTTGGTTGAAGCATGTTCCTCATTTATTTCCCTTCAAGAAACAATACAAAACAACACATCAGCGTTTCACTTTCTTTCTCCCCAACTTTACCGACAACCAAATATAGAAATAGACCTTCACAAATTGGAATTCAGTCAAAAAGTTCAAACAGAGAGGAGGGGGGAAGAAGAAGCACAGCACTAATATACAACCAACTCTCAGAGGCATTTCCACAAACATGTTGAGGGCGGTATATTGGAAAAAGCAAATGAAATCACATAAAGGAAATTAATTGGCTCCGAATGCTGGGTAGAGGAATAAGGATTGAAAGTTTATTGCTCTTGCAAACCTTTGACAGGGGAAGATTGTACTCTCTGGGCTTGAAGTATGAAGACTGACGTGGAGACAGTGAGTTAGAGAGAGAGAGAGAGAGAGAGAGAGAGAGAGGTGCGGACGACCTTTTTGGTCTTTTAAGTTTTAAGAACAAGTAATGCTAGTTCTCTCTCCCAAATAGACAAATTTTATGCCACCCTCCTGTAAAAACGTGAATTCTATTATAAAAAATAACTTTTTTTTTTTACAGTTTTTATGGAGAATAAATTTTTCTCTAGGTTTAATGGTGAGGTCTATTTTTTTTTACAAAATGATTATCGTGAGATTTATGTATTTGAGACTTGTACAAATCATTACTCTTTAAAAAGTGTCGGGATAAAAAATCTTGGGCTGGACATGAAAGTTTTTGAGTAAGTATGATCAGCTTCAAAATGAGAGGGAGCACAAGCAATTTCCTTTGTTATAGGACGGGTCCGATTTGATCTGATTTTGAACATTTTTAAGAACCAAACCGATATATATTGATTTTGAAAATTTAAGAATCGAAATCAAAATTTTCAATTTTTTTTTATTTCGGTTTGGTTAGGCTTGATCCGGTTCACCGGTTTTGTGATTTATTTTACATCCCTACCTTGTTACAACATTAACATTTATTAGCTCAGAAAAAATGGTTAAATACTCTAAAATTCGCTAGGTTTTGAGAAGGCATCAACTTGATCAGATTTTTCATTTTGAATCAGATTATCATTTTGTTCAAATGTTACTTACACGGACAGTGCCCGCATCTCTTATCATATGATGTACATTCCATTTTTACTTCATGTAAGCGTTAGGACATATGCTGTATACAAATCCTGTGAATGTAACGAATATTGTACAGGTGATTTAATACAAAAACTTCATTTCAAATAATTCTTACATGGTATTAGAGACCTCGGTTGACACCTTATCTGATCATGCAAATACACCTATGGCCGAATCCTCCACCACCAATTTAGTTTCAAACACCTCCTCTACTTTTTCCTTCCCCAATATTACTCATCTTATTTTCGTCCGCGCGCCTTGATGGTTCTAACTATCTCCTTCGGATTTCACAGGTGTTGCCTGTCTTATGCAGTCACGATCTCTTTGGGATAGTCGATGGCACTGAACGGTGTCCCCCTAAGTACTCCGTAGATGGTGATCAGTGAGACTTTGCTACCTTGAATCCAAACGATCTCCTTTGGCTTAAGAAAGACCAATTTCGTTTAAGCTGGCTTAATGCTTCATTGCATGATACTGTCCTCTCTGTGGCTCAAGAAAGACCAATTTCGTTTAAGCTGGCTTAATGCTACATTGCATGATACTATCCTCTCCGTGGCTTAAAGAATCGGTTTGCCTCTCAATCTCAGTCTCGCCTGATACTATTGGAACACGACATTGATACTATTGGAAGGACCAAGTGAAGGAGGCCTTTATCCCCATCTACTCGAAACAACTTTTTTTGAATAAAAGACACAGTCTTACAACATTACTTGGAATAAAGACACTTGGTCAACTTGGCATCAAAGACTCGGTCATCCCTCTAGCTTCACTCTTTAGCACATTTTTTAGTCTCATCCTCTTCATCTTATTGGTGCAAAATCCTCCGATCATCTCTGTTCTCCATGCCAACTTGCCAAGAGCAAGCAACTCTCATTTCCCCATTCCACTAGACTATCTGTACAACCATTTTGTAACACCCCGTATTTTAGTATATTTTTACTGAAGAAATTATTTTTATTGATTCAAAAATTTATTCTCTTGTTTTAAAATTGGTTGGATTTTTAGTGGGTTTATTTTTATGATTTTAATTTTTGTGAAAAATATTTTTGAAGTGCTTTCTTTAAATTAATTATTTTTATGCGTTTAAATTTCTTCTCAATTTTAATTAACTTGTTGTGGGGTTTAATTATTTACTTTCATTTTAATCACTGCGTTTGAATTATTTTATTTCACTTGCTGTTTTAAAATCGTTTCCGTTGGATCATTTTTGTGACCCAAGATGTGAGGATTGGACCTCATTTCTTTCCCTACATTTTCTCTTTCCTTTTTTCTTTTCTTCCTTTTTCTTTTTCTTCTTTTCTTTCCTTTCTTTTTTTTCTTCTCCCCTGGCTCTCCCGCGGGCCGCAACCCCCCCTCTCTCTCTCCGTCCGATCCTCCTTCTCACCCCAGCGCCGCCGTGAGCCGGCGGTGGCCGTCACCGCCAGCGACCTCACCCCACCAACCTCAACTCCATTCGCGCCGCCGTTAGCCACCACGAGCCTCTCCAAGCCGTGGCACTCTTTCCGCCGCTGCGCCGCCGTCGCGCCACCTCCGGCCACCATCTTCTCACCACATCATCCTCGACCTCCTAGCAACCCAATGGACCCAACCCCACCTCCGATCTGTCACCGGTGAAGCCCCACCATCAATATTTCTGTTTTGGGTATTTTAGCCTTCGACCGCCCTCTACGCTGCCACCCACGGCCAACCACCACCACCACTAGCCTCAATCCCTAAGCCCTACCCTATCAATCTCGGGTCTTCGTTTACACCCGTTCAAAAGTGGGTTTTTGAGACCCACGGCCACAGTGCAGTTGGCACTGTTTTGTTGCTGCATTGCCACTTCTAGCACCTCCGTGATCTTTCAAAAATATTATTATAGCATTGTAAGTATTTTTCCCAAAGAACTTTTGAGATTTAAATGTATTTCTGCGCTAATTCATATTTACTGTGAATTTATTGGTTGTGCCGGACTGAGTCCGAGGAGTAAGGGGATCGGTTGGATTGGATGATGGAGTTGTTTGTGTGAGATTGGTTTATGCTATGAAATTTGTTGGCTAATTCGGGTTTAAATATTGGTGTTTTGAGTTTGACGTTAGTCATGATGAATATTGGTGATTTTTAGGAAGTGATGATATATTTTTGGATTATTGGTTTGGTGTTTTGGAAATGTTTAGAAGGGTTTATTGGGGCCTTTTAACATCTAGAAGTGTTGAGATATTTTTTCCTGTTGTGGAGTTGTGAACGGAGAGAGAGTAGTGTGTAGTGTCGTCCTGGTTAAATTGTTGACGATTGCTTGGGAGTATGAGCTGCTGAAATAAGTGTGAGTTAGTGATAATCGGAGTTGACATTGGTTTTGATGCTTGTATTGGACAATACTGAGATTGGTATAGAATATTTTGGGTCGAAGTGTGGGCTGTCCGAATTATTATTTGGCTGATTGAGTTTGATTAAACTTACTGAATTATGGTCTAGAGTTTGGGTCTTGAGTTGTTTAAGACCAATTTTGTATTGTTGGACTTTAATATTTAGTTTATATTATTTTATGAATAGGTGACGAGACGGATAGAGACCGTATTCAAGTCATAGATAATACGCTGCAGGAGTCAGGTAAGCGGGGTTCCTATGCTAGGCCTTACACGAATTATTGAGACTGAGGTTGATTTTCTGAAAACTTTGCATATTTTTATGATGAAATGAGAACTTGGGAAAAACAAAACCAACCTCGGTCGTTTATTTGCATACTCATAAAATCTGTGTGGAAAAGGAAAAATATGTTCTGACATGCATTGTGTAGACATGAGCTAAATTCTGTCATGTGGTTTCTGAAATCTGGAAAAAGAGCGATATTGAGAATATGAAAAGTTGTGCATTTATTTAGAAAGATGTTCTGGCTTTTGTGTTCAGCGTGTGTAAACTGTCTGATTCTGTTTTGGTACTCTGTATTATTTTGATATAACATCTGAAAACCTTTGGCATGGTATACTGGTTTTCGTATCTGACTGTCTCTGCTTTGCTTTGCTCTGCTCTGTTATGCTCTGCTCTGTTTGGGTTGGTACCAACTTCTCTGTCTCTGAGTGCACCCACTTTGGAAACAAAGTGGTTTTATTATGGTCTTTCCTGTGTGCACACTCGGGGCTCCGAGAAGAATAAAGGAAAGATTTCACCTCTGTCTCTACCTGGTTTGGCCACCGGAGTTAGCACAACCCTACCACGGGGGTGAAACATGGTCTCTGCTCTGTTTGATACTCTGTTTTGATCTGATGATGATACTCAGTTTATGTTATGCCAAAGCACTATGGGTTTTACTTGTCTTAAAACCATCGCTCTGTTACTTTTGAAAATATGTTCTGTTCTGCATGATAACTCTGGAAAATATTTTGTTCTGCATGTTCTACTTTGTAAATGCTCATGTTTGCATGCTAGCATATGATTTCTACTTACTGAGTTGTTGATAACTCACCCCCTATCATTATAATATTTTTCAGATGATGTGGAGAGTCCAAATGAGGACCTGGATTAGATTGCTGTTTGTGTTTAAGCTGAGGAGATGTTGGTAGAAGAAGGACTTCTGGTGTTCTTAGTTTTAATGTCTTTGAGTTTTATTAATATCTTGAGTTTCAGTAAGATTTATGAAATTATTGGTTGGGTTGTTATGACTACCGAGAGATTACGGACTCCTTAGTTTATTTTAGCTGCAGTAATGACTTTGTGGAGTTTTCAAGGTGGTTATTTAGAACTCTTGATATTGAGTTTTGCTATTAAAGATTTGAGTTTCATTTTAGTTGTGTTGGAAAATAAGTTCTTAAGAGACAGGTAGTAAGTCTCCAGACCACCCGGGTTTGGGGCGTTACCCATTTGATTTAATCCACACTGATGTATGGACCTCCCCAATACTATCAAACAATGAATATAAATACTATGTGGTTTTCAATAATGATTTTACACGTTTCAGTTGGGTGTTTCCACTTAAACAAAAATCTAATGTCTTCCGCTGCTTCGTCAAATTTAAAACATGGATTGAAAATCAACTTTTAACCAAAATCAAATTAACAACTTCAAACTAACGAGGGTGGTGAATACAACTCTCATCTTTTCCATACTTTCCTTTCTCAACATGGCATTCTCCACAAAAAATCATGTTCGCACACTCCATAACAACATGGCCTCTTTGAGCGTAAGCATCATCATCTCATTGAAACATGTCTTTCTCTTCTTGCTCACTCTGGGCTTTCCTCCACTTACTAGGTTGATGCACGTCTCACTACTACATACCTTGTAAACAGACTGCCAAGCTCTATTCTTGCTCACATTAGTCCTTTTGAGAAAAGCTTTCACACCTCCCCTAACTAGACTACCCTTCATAGCTTTGGTTGTGCTTGCTACCTTCTTCTCCATCCATACAATGACCACAAACTTGAGTTTTGTAGTAAGAGGTGTATTTTTCTTGTTATGCTTCCAATCAGAAGGGCTACCGATGTCTTGACCTTGCTGCTCAACATTTCTATATTTCACGTAATGTTTTCTTTGACAAAAGCTTGTTTCCTACTACCTCTACCACTCCATCCACAACTGCTTCCAGTAGTGCTGCTCCTGCTCCTATTTCAGGTACCTTCCTCACGGTTCCCCCTTCTTTCACCTCTCCCCACCTTGTCCTTCTAGTTCCATTTCTCCTACTTCTATGCCTGTTCCCAAACCCCCATCTTCCATACCTTCCCCATTTCTTGCATTACCAAACCCACACACTATACCTCTACTTTCCTGAATTCAAACTCGTTCTCAAACAGGGACCCTCAAACCAAAAACTTATCCTAACTACCATACCTTCTATACCGCTCGACATCCCATCACTGCCCTTGTTACACTTTCCTATCCACCTGAACTCACATGTTTCTCCCAAGCAGCTTCTCGTCCTCAATGGCGTGCTGCCATGAGACATGAATTTAATGCCCTTATGGCCAATGGTACTTGGTCTCTTTGCCCTCGCCCTCATCACAAAAATGTCATTCGTACAAAGCGTGTCTTCAAACTCAAACCTAAACCTGATGGCTCCATAGAATGCCATAAAGACCGCTTGGTTGCGAAAGGGTTCGATAAAAAAGATGGTCTCGACAACACAGGTACTGGACGTATCTAACGCATTTATCCATGGCCATCTGGCCGATGAAGCGAAGAAGTATTTATGGAACAACCACAGGGATTCGTTGATCCTTCTCGGCCCTTAGATGTCAGCTGTCTTCATAAAGCTATCTATGGCTTAAAGCAGGCTTTGCTATTTCTCAACTCATTTCCAGCCTTCAAACATAATTTGCATTGAAGGACTTGGGCCCTTATCATATTTCCTCAGCATCCAAGCTAAATGTACTTCAGCAGGCCTGCCCCTTCATCAGTCTAAGTATATCATCGACTTACTTACTCACACCAACATGCTAGGTGCCAAACCATATACCTCTCCCTGCACCAATGGCACGAAACTCTCTCGCAGCGATGGTGATCCATTACATGATGCTACCCCATATCGTCAAATTGTTGGTGCACTTCAGTACTGCACCCTTACTTTGATATTTCTTTCTCGGTCAACTATCTGTGTCAGTTCATGCATGCTCCTACTACAACCCATCTCACAGTTGCCAAACAAGTGCTTCGCTACCTTAAAGGCTCTCTTGATCATTTGTTGTACTACACACCTGAGCAACCACTCCTCAATGCATACTGTGACTCTGACTAGGCAGGAGCCCCTGACGATTGAAGGTCAACGAAGGGCTACGCTTTCTTCTTTGGAAAATGTTTGATTTCATGGAGTGCTAAGAAGCAGCAAGTGGTGTTACCTTCTAGTACCGAATCTAAATATCAAGCAATGACTATTACAACTACAGAACTGTACGGGTTGCGTATGCTCCTTCGCAAGTTTCAAGTTTCACTCCCTCATGCCCCTATTCTCTTGTGTGATAACATTGGTGCTCTTGCACTTGCTTCAAATCCAGTATTCCACACTCGAACTAAGCACATTAAGGTCGATTATCACTTTATGCGTGAGAAGTTCTTTAACAAAGAAATCTCCACCAAGTATATTGCTACTGCTGATCATATTGCATATATATTCACTAAGGGTCTTAATTCTGCACGATTTTCTCTTCTGCACAACAAGCTCATGGTTCAGCCTCCTCCCATGAGCTTGAAGGGGGGGTGTTAAGCAGTTGTGTCATCCTGAGTCATAACCTGCAAATCAAACTTCACCAAAGGTAAGTCAACAAAGATTGTGCATGCCAGGATATCCTACATATCAGGCTTGATATGCTCAGTGCTACTACTCATATGATAATGATTCCACATATGATGTACATTCCATTTTTACTTCATCTAACCGTTAGGATATATGTTGTATATATGTAAACCCTATGAATGTAACGAATGTTGTATTAGTGATTTAATACAAAAACATTCTTTCAATGAATTCTTACATAAAAAACAAATAAAACTAAGATATGAGTTTGCCATGGGTGGAAGCACGTGAAGGGAGCTTTAAATCTCAAATCCATAACTTTATTTCTTCTTTTTGATAAACATAAGCCAGCTAGCATTGGGAAATACAAAAACAATAGACATTTTAATGGCTTTTTAATTACATCATTGAAGATACATATGTCTTGCTAAGCGTGGCTTTGCAATGGCCTCCAAAGCCTCAGCCTTTGGCATTGTCATCCCATAAACTTCACTTGTATCTATATCTTCATGCTTCAATCCCTCTGGTGGGCTCCAATCAAAGCAGTGAAAGAGCCGAGCCAATGCCATCAAAACCAATGTCACCCCAAGAGGCGCGCCGGGGCACTTCCTTTTCCCAGCACTGAATGGCAATATCTTGAAATCTGCTCCATGACTAATCTCCACTCGGCTCCCATCAACCACCCAATGCCTCTCGGGCTGAAACTCCTCTACATTATCCCAAACCTTGGTGTTTCGGCCCAAACCATGAGTGTTGATGAAGACACGTGTCTTGGCCGGGATGTAATAACCGTTGATGGTGGTGGCACCTAGCGATTCGTGGGGGATAAGGAAGGGTCCAGCCGGGTGCATCCGAAATGTTTCGCGTACGACGCAACGTAAGTAGTTGAGGTTGGCTAGATCAGATTCCAAGACCATTCGATTGGGGCCTACCACAGAGTCAAGCTCTTCTTGGACCTTTCGAAGTACACGCGGATGCTTGATCACCTCAGCCATCGCCCATTCGTTGGTCACAGCCGACGTGTCTGTGGCAGCGGCAATCATGTCCTAAAGTACCAAAAATCGATTATATCATATACACACAAAAAAATTATTATTAAGCCGGCGTGTATAGCATATTTACTTAAATGTTTATATACTATAATTAGATTTCAAAAATAAATTTTAAAATCTAAATCTTACCATTTAAGTGAATGGTACGTATGTTCTACATATCGACTTTAAAAATAAAATAATAAATATAAGTTTGAAAATATTAGTTTGAAGATGACTGTTACATCAATAAAGAAATTATATAAAAACAATCCCACAAACTGATGTGCCTTTATCTGATCCGTTAGATTTACTTTACAATAAAAGTAACTTTATAATCTGACGAACCACATCAAGCCACGACAGTTTGTGAAATTACTTTTGTGTAATCTCTTTGTGTCTAAAGTATTTTCCTAGTTTGAATGAATATCTTTTAATCTAATTTGGAGAGAATATAACACTGCAGAAACCCCACAAAACCTGCAGTAAGAAAGTAATGGAAATTGTAATTCTTATAAGCATTAATGATAAGATCATAAAGCAACTCCTCACATATAAAATAAATGATGGTAATTGTTTTATGCAATTCCCATTAAACTTATCAAAGGCCAATACAAAGACTCTCCATCTATACTTCTTTTTACTCCTTTTATGATGGAATAGTATACTAATTAGCAATCATTTTGTCAAGTGATATAATATAACATTTGGTGGATATTTCTTTGTTGCAAACACATGAATCTTTATTGCTTGTAAAATATATTTTTTGCTGAATATAAAAATTATAAAATACACTTCTAGAGCATTCTTATTGTTCATTATTTACAGGCCCAGTGTTAGACCTAAACTTCTAAAGCATTAAGGATCTGTAGGATCCCAAAAGAATGCCATAAAAATGAAGAAAGGAAAATAAATAAAAATGAGCATTGAAATGAATGATACTATAAGAAAACATTATAACCTGGATTAGTGCTTTAATTTCTCTGTCATCCATATGTTCTTTTCCATCTTCTCCAGGCAAAGATAGCAGGACATCAACAAAATCCAATTCATCGTTATCATCATCACCCTCTCTTTTGATTCCCTTTCTCTCCCTTGCCCTCCTATGTTCTTCAATAATTTTCTTGTGAAAATCATCCACTCTCTTCTCCACTTCCCTCATCTTCTTCTCACACCCATAAGGGTCCACCCACCTCCAAAATGGCAGATAATCACCCAAATAAATCAATCCCAGTAGCCAAAACAACTCATGGGTAATATGCATGAACTCCATGGCCTCTTGTGGTCCTGCAGATTCAGACCCATAATACTGCTTCCCCAGCAACATCCTAGTCACGTTGTTCATCGAGAACGCACCCAAAACGTCCCTCAAGTTCACTGCCTTCCCGGTCTGAGCCCTCGCCCAGACGTCCCGCACGAGGTGCTGAGCTTCCTCGGCGCGGTGTCTCGCAAAGGACTCGAGCCGCTTTGTGGTCAGCAGGTGCTCCATGCATATCCGCCTCATTCGCTTCCAGCTCGGTCCCAGCGGGGCCAGGGCCACATCGCCACAGCCGTAGGCCAGGTGAATGGCAGCAAGAGTGCGTGGCCTGGAGGCAAAGACATCATCTTGACGGACTAGAATCTCGCGTATGATGTCTGGGTCGTTGGTGGTGATGGCGTGCACGCTGCCAAGGCGGAGATAGACGAGCGGGCCGTATTTCTCGCACAGAGAGGCGAGGTCTCTATGGGGGAGTTTGCTCAGCTGCAGAAGGTTGCCAAATACAGGCCATTTTGGTGGACCAGGAGGGAGCTGCGCTTTGGTTTTGTGTGGGGACTTGCTGTTGAGCCACTTGTACGTGATCTTGGAGATCAGAGCTAAACAAAGAAGGGTTGAAGCAAATGTGGCTAAATCCATTAAATATTTGCCAGTTTCTTGACCTGAAAGATCTTTTTTTAAGTAAACGTTTTACCAATAATAAAGCCCATTTGGGACCAGACTTTGGCTCTTGGAAGGTTTTAAAGTTTTTTCAAACCTTTAAATACTTGCTTGTTGGAGTAACAAGAATGGTTTATTATTGATCATAATCTTTGCGTGCATGTTGAGGAAATTGTATGTATGGTGTGATACGTCTTCTTTAGAATGTTGGGAACGATTAGAGTAATGTTATAAACTACCCTTCATCCTACTACATAAAATGTACGTGACACTTTTATCATTCTTTATTCTTTTAAAGAATAAATTTATAGATGATGGACGATGTCACCTCATCATAGGAGGATGAGAGTGTGATTTGTAGAATTTTCTTAATGGTTAATTTATTTTAATATTGGCCGGGTGCTTTGCTATGTCCCCGTGCGTGGTTGCTTAAAATATTGGAGAGCGACTTAGCCTCGTTTGCATTTAAAACCCACCTCAACTCATCTCATATCATCATTACAACTTTCTCAAATTCTCACACAAAATATAATAAACAATTCAACTTTTTTAAATCTCAAAACAACTTTTCCAAATTTCCACACAAAATATAATAAATAATTCAACTGTTATTTTACTATTCACAAACCATCTCAACTCATCTCTGAATCCAAACCACTCCAATTTTATTCCTTTGTTGCATGCGGGTTTGGTGAGGCACGCTCTTTGTGATGCGTTCTCTATAGTCATCTCCTACTTGAAATGGTATTTGCATTGAAAAATGTCATTTTTCACCTTAAATATTATTATTTCTAGCCAAGCTTGTTAAAATGTACCCTATAGCAAGCATGATTAAAGATAATAAGGTTTAGGATGAAGAGTAATCGTACTCACTTACATTTCTCCTACGTCTAACTTGAAAAAGAAGTGATATATCTACACAAAAATCTTATAAAAGTAAAGCTACAATTATATCTACAATTATAAAAGTAAAACAATAAAAGTAAAACAATATTATTTACCGTGCATGCTTTCATTACTACTTCTTCTCCCAATGTTTGCACTTTTTGATAAATGGTTATACGCGCAGTGGCGGTCTTTATGAGCTAGTTGTTCATTAATACCACTTGCATGGTCATGTAGCATATTACATGGGTCATTAGTGGAAACTTAGTTTTCATTTATATATGCATTCTTGGATTGCAATTGCATACTCATACTTTTGTGGATGTAAAGCTTGGTACGTTTTTTCTTCTCTGGGCTGATCTACGAGGAGTAAGAGGTGGTGTCACAAAATGGTGGGTGAGTGTGCCTCACGTGCCGCCCAAAGGGGTGCGTGCGCCCCCATGTATTGCATGGACTTTGTGTTTTGCACCTCTCAATGCACATCCAACTTAATTGAGTGACGCTTTGCCACTTATGTGAGATTTTGGGAAGACAATCAAAAGTTTAGGGAAACATAACTTGTGGATAAAACTAATCATGGGTTAGATGACCTTTATTATTTTATACCCTATGTATGTGCTTAAATAAAAGTGCTCAATACAAAATATTATCTAGCACTTTTTCAATAAATAAATTATAGTACTTGTGTATGAGAAAGCCAATGCTCAAAAGTGGAAGAAATGATGTGCAACACTAAAAAAAAAAAAAAAAAAAAAAAAAGATCATTCAAAGGAAGAGAAAAACAGATATTCCTAGGTACTTAGAAGCATTGGGTTTGACCTTCTATTCCTAGGATTTGTTTCCTTTATACTAATGGTCATAAGCTTCTCAAATATTGAAGCGAGTTTCAATTACATGCAAACACTCATTACATTTTATACCATATAGTGTTACATGTCTTTGAGATATGATGTCAATTTGCATATGTTGATGTCTGTGAGTGTGATTAATTAATATTTAATTTCATTAAATTTGTTGATCAAAATCATGTATATATTTCTTTTAATTTTCTTCTAATTTCATATTTTTCATGCATGCCTTAATGATTTCATGCATTTTGACATGGTACTTAATTTTTTTATATCACTTCGCATGAGCAGTTAATACTCTTATCTCAGTGCATATATGATATGTCATAACCCTTTGTTATTTTGTGAGAGAAAGGGAGAGAATAGTGTAGTACTTAACTTAGGGTGAGTTGTACTACTTAGGAATGTTGAATGATAGATATAGGAGAAAAATAGTTGATGATAGTCACATTATGTTATAATGGTACTATGTTCTTATTTTTGTTTACCTCCTATTATCTACTTCTACTTGATGATTTCAAAACAACAAGTTAGTTTCTTGAAGAAACTTTGGCGTTTCTATGCATAGAACTTGTTAATTCCTATTTTGGGGGATTATTAGGATTAGACTAAGTTATAGTTAGAAGTTTTGTGACATTATTGCCAAAATGGAAGATTGTTAGTATAAAAATAGTATGTTGGCATGTTTTTATGAAAAAAACTGTCAAATTGGGTTGTAAATATGTTGAGTAGAATCTAGGTTGCAATTGGAATAAATAGGGATATAATTGGTTTGATTTAGTCCAGTTCTAGACATGTTTTAGAATCGAGCCGGTATATTCTGGCTTTGGAAATTTAAGAACTGTGTTATAAGATTAATAGACATGAATAATATGATTTTAAAATTTCATGTTTTATTAATTAACATTATAGCATAATATAAAATTCTAAAAGTAATATATATATATATATATGTATCGTTCCAATTCGGCTCGAACCGATGTTCTAAAAACCAAAATCGAAACCGTACCAATTTTTAGCCGATTTTGTGCTAAATAGGATCCGGTACCAGACCGGACCAGTTTAGAACCGGACTGAACCCACCAGTCCGATTCACTAGTTTCCTTATTTTTTTATTTTAAAGCCTAGTAATAAAGTGCAAAGATTGCAAATTCACAAGATCTTATGAGATCGACATAACCAGAGTAAATCAGTCATAACTTTTGATTCTCATATCGTATTGAAGTGATATTGGTATCTTTGCAAAACTAACTCAATTACCTACGAGTTCATGATTACAAGGATCATTAGATTTCTACTTTTACGGGGTCAAAAGAACTCAAAAATGTCACGGCCGAAAAACTAGGAAGAAAGTTCGCTTGACAATTTGCTCAAGTGAAAATTTGAGAATCACTTGAGAAGCACTGTTTTATCAGGGTTTGAACTCTGTAAGTGGTCTACTCAAACCCTAAGTACATATAGAACAATATGCATGACTTCTAATATATGGAGAGGGGCAAGAGCTACCATATTCATTGTATCTAAGGAGATCCATTGCGCATTGAAGATCGATTCTCTCTTGATAAGCATACCTCCATCATGTACTTGTGTTCAACTACTTCTGAGTCCATTTGTGTGTACGTTTTTGTTGGCCGAAAGGATTTCTGGAGTTGCTTGGGTGCAAAGATCGAGTTAGTGGTCATGGTGCAACTATGGAAAGGCCAGTAGTCTAGAGTTGCCATGGTGCAGAGATCGAGTGGGATACTCATGGTGATCCAAATCAGATTTAGTTACTTCAAGGGTCTTGTAAGGGGTTGTTTGGAGAATGAGATAAGATGAGAAATATGTAAATAGTAATAAAATGATATGTAAAAAGTAGTGAAATAGTTTAAGTTAGATGTTTTATTGAATTTTTTAAAATGAGAGAGAAAAAGTTGAGTAAAAATATTATAAAGTTAAAAAATTGTTAGAATATAACTTTTTAGTATTATTTTTGTTTAGAATTTGAAAAAGTTGTATGGTTTTTTATATTTTGTTTAGAAGTTTGAAAAAGTTGTAATGATTAGATAATGATTAGATGAAAAAATTAAAAATTTGAAATTGAAAAGGTTTGTGTTTGAGCGATGTTTGAGAATGAAATTTTGAGAAGTTTTGAGATAAGATGAGATGAAATGGTTTGTGTTTCCAAATAAGCTCTGAGTATTTCTAAATTGGTTGTAACGAACTAAATTTCTATAGTGAATTTTATGTAATAACTTACACCCAGAGTGATTTTAGATTTTGGAGGCGTTTTTCAAATGAGTTTTCAATTAGATACCAGAATTGATGTGTTGATTATTTCTTCTGATGTGATTAATTGATTACTTGATTGTTAATTTAAATAGTCCAATAAATTTGAAAAATACATATTCGCTATTTCTAAGTGTATTTAGGATTTGAACGATTGATTTTTCAAAAAACATTTAAGAAAAATAATTTTAAGGATCATATGTATCTTTAAGTTCAATCATTATTTTTTTCAAAGTCTCAAATCACGTGGTCTTATGGTTTGACGTGGGATATATGCTTTGTATGCACGTGTTTTTCAACCAAACCCAGCACATTTCCCCCACGTGCCAATGGGGGCCTCCAGTTTGGTCATACTTTCAGGTTTCATTTCGCTTGTTTCAGCTGAAATTGTCTCCAGCTTTTTCCTATGTTTTGTGGCAACGGAGATCAATGTATAGGATTGAAAAAAAAAAACTTAATAGTTAATATATTTTTGTATGTGAACCTTATAATTATCAATCTTACATAGCCCAACCAACTCCATTGTTCTAATTGTTAGGGGTAAGTATGTGTCCTAAAGTTATCATAAAAAAAAGTAGGAGGGAAAAGAAAAATAAGACAAGACAAGACAAGTACTGAGCGAGAAAGTGACGTCAGACAAGCAAAGGAAAAATGTAAAGTGACTTAAAATTGACATTTCTCACCAGCCACCTCAATAAAAGGGGCTTTCCTATCTAAGACAAGGGGAGAGTGATCTGATCTAAAGAGGAACTTTTGGCAAACATCTTATAATCTTTGGAGGGCTCTTTCGAAAGGCTTCTTCTACCTCAAACTCGGAGAAGACTCTCGGGAGATTATTTTCTCTAGGTAAATGGGTCATCGACCAATATTGTACTATAAGATGCGAGAATCTGTCTCTCTCTTATTTACATTTCATTTATTATTTATTGTTATGGAGGAACTCAAGCACGTTGTATCGATGCACATGCGACCATTGGGCTACTGTCGTGGGCCAAAGATGACTATTTCTTTCATCCAGCCTGTTGGTGCTAATTTGTGCATCAATCAAATACTGACAATGATCGTCTGAACTCGGGTAATTTCTTACAAAATCTTGGTTGTAAAATTACCCAAAAAAATAGGGTCATGATTTCCGGATGACAATGAATCTAGAAATACTTTACATACCAACCAAAAATCAACTATATTTCTTATAAAAAATGGAAGGGTTGCCATCCCCTCTTCGTAATGGGCCTATCCACATGCCACTAAGGCCCAGGGACTCAGTGTAGATGACCCATACATTAGGGCCTATTTGGCCTAATTGAAAGATAACTATAAGCCTCCAAGCCATCTGATGCGTTTGGCGGAGAAAGTGATCATATAACAGTAATAGGGGAATTTAAATATATTCCCTTCATATAAGCACCCTAAGCGGGACGAAAATGATAAAAATGAGTTCAAACAACACTTTTGGGTGGTTACACAAGCCTTAGCCTACCCTCCCCAACTCTATAAAAAATAAAGGAAACTCACAACTAAGTTAAGTGAAAGTTAAGTATGGAAAACACTAAGGGATTGTGTCAATCATCTGACTTAGGCATCAGAGGCGTTTAATACCTTTAGGCCTTCTCTGAGTTTCCTGGTGCAGGTTCACAGGAGGTGTTAAGAGGTGTGGAACACGTCAACAACAATTGGCACCGTCTGTGGGATGAAGTTTTGCCTCTCAACGTGCCTTTCGCATGCCTACAACGACACGCTCTAAAGCAACCCAAGATCAGGAAGCCACTTCCGCGAACATGGAGGGGAGATTAGCAAAAATGGAGGAGAGTAATAGCGGAATCGAAAGCTCTCTAGCGTGAAAATGAGGACTTGAAGTGCAAGAATATTGCCTCGAGGGAAGATGCTTCACCGAGCCATGTTGATCGAACTGAGGCGGAGTCGCAGAGTATGAGCAAATCACTTGGAAAAAATGAGGAGAAGAGAAGAATGCACTATGACCTACGAAGCCTCATGGACAAATACGAAGAAATGGTCCGAAAGATAAGCGCATCATCATCGGTAGACAAGCTGCTCACTGCCACCGACCTACAGTATAGCGTGGAGAGCATGGCAGTCCCACTCTCGCCGAAGTTCAAGGTCTTTCTGGTTGAAATGTACTACAGATCCAAGAATCCCATCAAACATCTAGAAATTTTCAAAGCACATATGACGCTTCACGATTTCGCCGAGAAACTTGCGTGTCTAGCATTTCCTTTAACCCTCAAAGGAACCGCCCGTGGATGGTTCGGATCGTTGCAGCTAGGCTCCATAGACAATTTTTAGGAGTTGGGAAGGTAGTTCCTGACCCAGTTCATGGCGAGTAGAAGAAGAAGGAGATCGGCCACATATCTTGGCACCGTGAAGCAACAGGAAGACGAAAACTTGAAGGCCTATCTCACTCGTTTCAACAAAGAGCACATGATGGCAAATGATCAAAATGAAAAGATCACATTAGCAATCCTATTGGGAGGAATTTGGCCGATAAATCCTTTTATGACCGAATTGGTGAGGAAAACCCCAACCACTCTACGCGAGTTTATGGACAAGGCAAATGACTTTGTCAACACCGAGGTGCTCAAGGAAGAGATCGAGAAAAGGATTCAAGGTCTAAGAAGAACCAATATGAAAGAAGGCCAGAGACGGGCACCCGAGCGCGGTTCATAAATCCTAGAGTCCAACCCTCCAGCATGAACGTCCAGGATAGGGCCAGGGAGCCAACCCAAAATGGCGACCATGTTCAAGGGACCCAACGATTTTGCACCTACCGCAAAGTAGGGGGACCGAATGAAAGACTGCCAAACCTTGAAACAAAAGATTAAGGAGATGCAAGACAGTGGTGAGCTTGAGCGCCAGTAGCTCGGAACTCAACGCCCCCAAACGGAGACGTCAGAGCAGTGAAAGTTTGGAGAAGAGGACCCCAAGAGAAAATCATGATCAAGCCACTAACCGAAGTCAAGGCCGGAACAATGCTCCCCTCGGGGAAATACGCACCATAGTATCCTTACCTCTTCCGGGCGGAAGGCCAACGCTCACAAAGCCAGATACAGAGAAATCTTTAATTTCAGAAGGCCGACGCATCAACCAAAGGCACAACTAACTACTATAGTATCCTTCAAGAATGACGACCGCAAGAGAGTAGTCTACCCACATGAAGATGTGTTAGTAGTGACCATGTTGGTGGCCAATTACACCACATGTAGGATACTTGTTGACAACGGCAGTTCCGCTAACGTTCTTTTTTGAGATGCTTTCCTAAAGATGGGAATAAGCCAAAATAGGAGCACCAGCCCCACTAAAAAGATTCTCAAGGGAAACTGTGAAGCCTATCGATTCCATTGCCCTACTAGTATCAGTAGGGACCGGCCCCTGCACAGTCACCATTATGACGAACTTTCTGGTGGTAAAGACTCGATCATCTTACAACGAGATTATTGAGCGACCAACCCTAAACACTCTCAGAGCTGTAACCTCCACATACCATTTGAAGATTAAATTTCCCACGAAAGCAGACATTAGGGAAGTTTACGGTGAGCAAGTACTTGCCCAAGACTATTACATACAAGAGCTCAGAGATGGAGAAAAGGATATCAGAATGGTGGAGCCTTTAGCAGAAGGCGACCAATGCCCACCCCCACCACCCGAGATCATGGTGCATGAGGTGGAAACCAGGGATGAAGAGGCACTGAAGTAGGGTGAGTCTGATGCCCCTAGAGCTAATCACCTTGGACCCCACTCACCCTGAGGCTATAGTGAGGATCGAGACCAAAATGAAAGGTGAAGAAAGACAAAGAAGAAAGTAACTCATTGCCGAACATCAGGACATATTGGCCTGGAGCCATAAGGACATGCTGGGGGATCGAAAGGAGCTTATAGAACACCAATTTAGTGTCAATACAGATGTACAGCCAGCTAAACAAAGGCCAAGGAGCTTTAGTATTGAGAAGTACATGGCCATTGCATAAAAAGTTGACCGCCTTCTGGCGGCCGAATTTATCATAGAGACCCACTATCATAAATTGCTCTCAAGCGTAGTTATGGTAAAAAAAATCCAACAGTAAATGGTGGATATGTGTAGATTTCATGGATCTTAATAGGGCCTGCCCAAAAGACAGCTTCCCATTACCCCAAATCAACCTAATTGTGGACTCCACGACAGGAAATCAGATGTTAAGTTTCATGGCACGTCTTCCAGTTATAATCAAATCCAGATGAATGAAGTCGACCAAGAAAAAAATAGAGTTCATAACCGAACGAGGGCTATACTGCTACAAGGTAATGCCTTTCGGCCTAAAAATGCTGGAGCAAACATACCAGAGATTGGTGAACATAATGTTTAAGGATCAAATCCAGTAGAACATGGAGGTATACGTTGATGATTTGCTGGTGAAGAGTAAAGAACTGGAACAACAGTTAGATGACCTAAGGGAAGCATTCAGATTGTTACAACAATACAAAATGAAGCTTAACCCAACTAAATGCGCATTCAGAGTACAGTCAGGCAAATTCTTAGGCTTCATGGTGTCAAAAAGGGGGATTGATGCCAATCCGAAAAAAGTCCAGGCAATTGTTGGAATGGAACCACTGAGGAACCTAAACGACGTGCAAAGGCTAATAGGGAGAATAACGACGTTCAACAGGTTCATGTCGAGGGCGAGAAAAATATGCCTAGCGTTCTTTCGAGTCCTCCGAAAGATACAAACTTTCCTGAAGAAAAGCATAAACCCTCTACATGAAAACCTTAGCAAGTGTATGTTGATGGCTTATTCTGCCATTCAGGAAGGGGAGTACAAGTATATATGATCGCGAAAGACAGCACTGAAGCATACTATGCAATAAGGCTTGAATTCTAGGTCCCTAACAATGAGGTCGAGTATGAAGTAGTATTGGCAAGACTCGCCATAGCAAGAGCCTTGGGAGAAAAGGAGGTCGACATGAAAGCATACTCTCAAGTCGTGGTCAGTCAAATAACTGGAGAATATATGGCAAAGGGAGAGAGCTTAAAAAATACCTACAACAAGTCAACCAAGGACGCGACCGATTTGATTACTTCCAAATAAGCCGTATCCCAAGGGAGGACAATTGGAAAGCCGACAAGGTTGGCACGAGCAGCATCTGGAAAAGACAAAGCAGCCTTACCATGGAAGTCGACCACTCGAACAATATAAGTTCCAACCATAGGACTCGAAATCTCAAAAGTAAGCTCAGGGCCCGCAGAATGGGCACATGTTATATTCAAATTATTGACTACCGAGGAAGTAACACTCGGTAAGGAAAAAGATAGGATGGTTAAGAATAAAGTTGCCCAGTTCACCATGATCAACGGCAGATTATACAAGTAGGGTTTCTTGGCCCCCTACTAAGGTGTATATCGAAAGAAAATGCCCAATACGTCGTGGAAGAAGTGCATAAGGGGATATGCAGGAACCACTAGGGAGGAAGAGCTCTAGTAGCTCAAGTCATGAGGGTCAGATACTATTGGCCACATGCCCTCAAAGACACCAAAGAGTTTGCAGGAACTGTTTCCAATGCAAATTACAAGCACCAATCCCGAGTGGCCTGCTTGAGGAACTAACGTCAATTACATCCCCCAGACCATTTGCACAATGGGTGTAGACATGGTCGACCCTATGTCAAAGGCAAAGGTGGAGCAAAGTTCATCATTATCGTCATCGATTACTTTACAAAGTGGGCAGAGGCTGAAGCATTGGTAACAGTGACTTTGCAAAATGTTACCAAATTTCTATGGAAAACAATCGTATGTCGATTTGGCATACCCTAGAGCATTGTTTTAGACAATGGCAGACAATTCCACTTTGAGCACTACTGGAACTAGTGCGCCAAGCTTTGAATCAAGGTCAAGTATTTCTCCCCCGGACATCCCCAGGCTAATGGACAAGTTAGGGAAATGAACAAGACAATAGTGGGCATATTGAAGAAAAGGCTAAAGGAAAAGAAGAGTGCTTGGACCGAGGAAATATCCAGGGTACTTTGGCTATACAGGACCACCATTAAAAAACCGACTAGTGAAACTCCCTTCTCCTTGAGCTACGCCGGCGAGGCGGTAATACCTGTAGAAGTAGGGATGCTGAGCCATAGAACCCAACACTTTAATGAAGAGCAGAACATCGGGCACTAGAAGGGAACCTTGATTTACTGGAAGAAAGAAGGGTTGCGGTAGAGATTAGGGCAACAACTAGAAAAAGAAAGACAGAGCAATACTTAAGCAAGAGGGTTAGGGCAAGGTCCTTCAGAGTGGGTGTCTTTGAGGTGGTATCATGCCTCACTCGTGGAACACTTAGCATTTAAGGAAGTATTCTGTATGAGTTTTGTTACACAACCTCCACCACACTCCACACTCCACATTTTTTTTAAATTTTTTTGAGTTTATTTTTTTAAAATTATTTCAAATTGTCTATTCATTATTCATATAATAAATATTTGATAAAAGAAAAAAATAATAAAAATTAAAAATAATGTGGATTGTGGAGTGTTGGGAGGTTGTGAAGATTTATTGATTCTATATAGCCCCTATGTAATCACATTAATGCAATAAGAGGTTGTTGGCTTCCATATCTTGTCTTCGTGCTTGGCAAACAAAGGAGGAAAGAACTCAACGGAGTGCTTCCCTCCTCACCCCCTTTTTCGCGGTCAAGGCATCCTCTCGCCAAATGCAAAACCGAGTGACTCCACTCGCACTTGGAGAAAAAAGGAGAAAACAGCTCCATGAGGTGTTTCCCTCATCGCCCCTTTTTTTGTGCGGTCGAGGCATCCTCCCGCCAAACACAAAGCCGAGTGACTCCACTCATACTTAGCGAACAAAGGAGGAAACAACTCAACGGAGTGTTTCCCCCCTCACCCATTTAGCGCGATCGAGGCATCCTCCTGCCAAACGAAAAACCGAGTGACTTTACTCAAACTTGGCGAACAAAGGAGGAAAAAACTCAATGGAATGTTTCCCTCCTCGCCCCTTTAGCGCGATCGAGGCATACTCCTGCCAAATGCAAAGCCAAGTGACTCCACTCGCACTTGGCAAACAAGGAGGAAAAAACTCAATGGAGTGTTTCCCTCCTCACCCCTTTAGCGGGGTCGAGGCATCCTCCTGCCAAATGCAAAGCCAAGTGTCTCCACTCGCACTTGGCAAACAAAGGAGGAAACAACTTAAGAGAGTGTTTCCCTCTTCGCCCCTTTAGCGCGGTCGATGCATCCTCTTGCCAAACGCAAAGTCAAGTGTCTCTAGTCGCACTTAGCAAGCAAAGGAGGAAACAACTAAACAGAGTGTTTCCTTCCTCGCACCCTTTAGCGCGGTCAAGACATCCTCCCGCCAAACGCAAAGATAAGTGACTCCACTCGCACTTGGTGAACAGAGGAGGAAACAACTCAACAAAGTGTTTTCCTCCTTGCCCCTTTTAGCGTGGGTGAGGCATCCTCCTACCAAACGCAAAGTCGAGCGTCTCCACTTACACTTGGCAAAAAAAGGAGGAAACAACTCAATGGAGTGTTTTCCTCCTAATCCCTTTGGCGCGGTCGAGATATCCTCCCGTAAAACGCATAGCTGAGTGACTCCACTTGCACTTGGCGAACATAGGAGGAAACAAGTCAATGAAGTGTTTCCTTCCTCGTCACTTTAGCACGGTCAAGGCATCCTCCCACCAAACGCAAAGCCTAGTGACTCCACTCGCACTTGATGAGCAAAGGAGGAAACAACTTAAAGGAGTATTTCCCTCCTCACCCTTTTTAGCACAGTCGAGACATCCTCCCGTCAAATGCAAAGCCAAGTATTTCTACTCGCACTTGACTAGCAAATGAGGAAATAACTCACAGGAGTGTTTCCCTCCTCAACACCAACCCATACTCGCACTTGGAAAGCAAAGGAGGACACATACATGTTTTCTCCTCCCGCATAAACTATAAAAACAAAATCCACTCGCAAAACTAATCCACCAAACAAGCAAGTCAAAACACCATCCACCCATAGCATGTATAAACCAAGAAAAACATAAGTCCTTGCAGTTATTAAAGTAACAACCAAATTAGCAAAATAGGAGAGTATTATGAGTATCTTACACATTACCCAAACCATAATGAATGTCTAAAAGAAAAAGAAGAAGATCAAGTATCACGACAATTAGGATGGGGGAAGGCGTAAGGCATTATCCCTCCCCAGAGAATCAAAAACAGCCCCTGCTTGTCTTCTTCAGCTTGGGTGAGGCGGTTCTTGTAATCAAAACTACACTGACCAACCTCTTCTAATTTTCTGCTCATCCATCCAAGGCGATCAGGTAACATGTCACACTGTTCCTCTTGAAATTTCAGCTCGAGGTTACATCGTGTCACCTCCTCCTAAGATATCCGCAAATTGCGTTGAACAACGTATGTATCCTCCTAAAAGTAGGATATATGATCCTCCAATGAATGAAATTAAGAGTCTGACAGGGACAAGTTCCTCACCATCTCTTCCTTGTCAGCCCGAGCAGCCAGAACAGCACGATGTGCCCGAGCCTTAAAGGATCGCATCGACTGGTTCTCCTCTTCCAAATCAATATGGCTATCCACTATCCAGGAAGCCAAGTGATCAACCTCTTGTACAACAAAGTAAGTCATAAATCGCAAAGCGATAAGAAATGAAGAGTTAAAAGAGTAATTCACCAAGGATAGAAAACCTTACAGCTTGTGCACCTTGGCCCAGATAGCCTCCTTCATGCGTCCCTCGCCTCGTTGGGTGGGGTCAGTGGAGTGAGAGCCCAAGGGGCTAGGCAGAACCAAGGCATCAGAAGTACCCCCGAAAAAAGGCACAAAACCACCTATCTCGCCTATGCCCCTCACCGAAGTAAAGCTCAAGCAGGGGTGACGAGGAGAATCGGGGGCAACAAAGGCATCATCCCGCCTCTGCTTGACAAAACCCAAAGGACAGTCTCTAGAAGGTAATGTGCTCGGGAGCACAAGCGAAGGAACTTCTCCCCCGTTGGCAAAGTGCTAAAGGGCGAGGACGCCGAGGAGGGGTAGATACACGGCCCCCACTGAAATTCATACCATGAGGCTCTTCATGGAGGAATTCTAGAAAAATGAAGGGAATTTCTGGTGTGCCTCCGCCTGAAGCCGTGGAAGGGGTAGCCAAGCAGGCAGGATCAATCGAGGAGATCTCTTGAAAGGATTCTTCGCTTCCCGCTCGGCGCCAAGGAAGCCTCGCCAAGCTCGTCGAAAGGAGCAGCAGAGTTAGTCAGGACAATTGAAAGGGCTCCTAGAAAAGCAAGATCAAGAGTCATGTATATCTCTTCATCAGAGCCAGAGTCCTCACCCTAATCCTCTAAGGCAGGAGACGTCGAACGGGCGACGTCCTGGTTAGGCAATAGGGAGGATTCAGCCTCCAACACCAACCCCAAGTCAACCTTTGCCTACTCCATTATTTTGTCAAGGGAATCCACAAAGGACGACATTGGGAAAACCGAGATACCTCCCTCAAGGACCAACGGGGCCCAAGGAGGCCTTTCCCTAGCAGAACTCAATTCATCAGAAAGGCTAGCCTCATCACGAATGGGATCTGGGACTGAACCAGGTTTATTTAGGTCTCAGAAGTCGAAGGCCCCCCCTCTTGCGCCTCCAGAAAATAAGGGTGCCTAGAAATTGGCAGCCAAAGACATGAGTCTGATTAGGCAAAACCACAAATTTGTTGATATTAGCACAATTCAAAAGAAAGTCAGGCCAGGTGGAACTATCATTTTGCTCTACCCAGGCATAGAAAAGATGCAAACAAGCTTCTTCCCAATCAGAAAGGATGATAGCGAAGTCATGATCATCAGGGACAGGGCCCCACACTTCCCGAACACGAAACTCACTACGAGCAATTTCTCTAAAAGGAAACTCCCACCCAGTACCTGAGACAAAAAAAAAAAACTTTCTCTGGCACTCCTTAGCATGGGAATAGCGACGTTCCAAGCGCACCACTTGATTACTAGTACGGGACCAAAAGCTACACAAATTTTCTCTATACGCCCAACGTCGTAGGTAGAAAGGAACTCCCTCGCCGTGAGGTCTGGATAGTCGTCATTGGTGGGCTCCAAGACCTATTGCTAGGTCTGCAATAGACCATTAGTATCCTCCACGCGTTGGGTACAAGCTGGGAGGGAGCCAACTCCAAGAAATCGAGCACATCCCTCACAAGCAGACAGAACGGCAAACAAAGCCCCATCAGAAACATCACGAAGTATAGCGCCACCTGAGCAGCAAGGCCAGCAGGGTCAACCACCCCCTAGTGTGGCTCAGGTAAGCTCAGCAATACGAAATCATGAACCCCATAACGGGTTCTCACAAGATCCAAATTGGAATGCGACGTCGTCGCAGACCATTGGGTCCCCTCGAAGTCAAGGGAATGGCGCGTACTAGACCCCTCAACATGGGGAGGAGAGTCGTGAGGTCGGGAGAACCTGGTGTCACTAGCTGTAGACCGGGAAGGTTTGCGTAAAGCCATCAAAAGAAGGAGATGTGAGGAGAAGAGAATCACAGAATCGAAGGAGCAACACAACAACAGGGTTTGGAAAGGAGTGGAGATGACAGAGTTGATTATGCAAAAGGCACCGTGGGGTTGTCAAAACGAAGAAATGTGTTAAGCACAATAGGAGGATAGGGAAGGACATGAAGAGGAAACGGTGCACGCCTTTGACATATGGGCACATATGAGTACGGCCCGAGTAACAAAGCACCAAAACAGAAGAAGCCCCATCACCTTCCCGTGATGAGAATTCGCGAGGAAATTGGAAGTGCCGCTATCCCTTCTTCGTAATGGGCTTGTCCACATGCCACTAAGGCCTAGGGACCCGATGTAGAGGGCCCATACATTAGGGCCTACTCGGCCTAACTAGAATATAACTATAAGCTCCTAAGCCATCCGATGTGTTTGGCAGACAAAGTGATCATATAACCGTAACAGGAGAATTTAAATATATATTCATTTCGGATAAGCACCCTAGGCAGGAAAAAAATGATAAAGAGGAGTTCAAACAACAGTCTTGGGTGGTTACACAGGCCTTAGCCTACCCTCCCCAACTCTATAAATAACAGAGGAAACTTGCAACTAAGGTAAGTGAAAGTCAAGTCTGGAAAACAATTAAGGATTGTGTCAATCATCTGACTTGGGCATCGGAGACGTTTGATACCTTCAGGCCTTCGCTGAGTTTCCTGGTGCAGGTTCACAAGAGGTGTTAACGGGTGCAGAACACGTCCACAACAAAAAATAATTTTTTAGATATACATACGGTTTGCACCTTCAAATTTGATGTTTTACATCTTGCACTACAGTCTATTGAAACCGAGTCTCGACAGATTGTATCGTACTATAAAAAATTGATACTTTGCACAATTCTTTAAAGGGAAATGCTATACATCAGTCACTATTCACCTCCACACCCTATACGTACAGTTTTTTTTTCATAGTATGTAGAGTGTTTTTCATATAGTATGGGGTAGTAAATAGTAGCTGATGAGAAAAATTATTCTTCTTAAAATTGAGCATCAAAATCCTATTTTTCATACCGTCAAAATTTATGAAAAGAATATTAGTAATTAAATAGTATAAACGTTTCTCTATTTTTATTATCATTTCTGACCTTTTCGTGTACGAAGATTAGCCGAATCGGCAACAACGTGCGATGCTGATGCAGCCACAGAGTTGGTCTTGTTTTCTAACCAAAATCTGCTGCTGATTGCGTGACTCTCTTTTAACAGGAGGCAAATATTATTCAGCTCATAAGGAATTTTCCTTTGTTTTTTATTCCTTCTTTGCTGGTCGCCAGTGAAGATCGCTTTCAGATTCAACTACACGCTTTAGACTACACACACACACACACACACACACATATAACAAAAGCGCACTTAACTTCAGTGTACGCGGATTTGACACGGGCTTCTTTTGTCATTGTGGTTTCCTCGATAAAGACCCATTTTAAGGATAGTTTTGTCATACTTTTTCGGTTCAATTCGTCACCGTCCTTAGCTTTACCTTTTTCTAAAGCCATTAACACATGCACCACATGATATTTGTCATCCCTCATTCATTGGTCTATTGGACGTGCGCCACCCCCATCAAAGATTACTGATGTTTATCAAAATTATTGTTCGGATATTTTTATTTTTTTAATGATTAAGAAATAACGACGACGCTGTATGTTTAATATGTTGCACCAGCTTTTCTATAGCCTCAATTCCCTTTATTGGAACGAAATATATTGAAAAGATGGCCGAAGATATGAGTTAAGAGAATCTATTCCTCCATCCGTTTCATGTGCATCCAAAAACAACCTCATTTTGGCTTGCCCAAGGCAACAGTAAAAACAAATTAAACTAAAAGAATCTACCAGTTTCCATTGTTTTTTTTTTTTAATGGCATTGAGTTCTCAGGATCCAAAAAGAAAGTGAGATCACATCAATCCAAGCAACCCAAAAAAAAAAAATCCCATTCCATAGGAAGATACTCAGTTACATTGTCAATGTCAACACTCCAATAGGTTCAGGTTGCGACCCTTGGAAGCATTGCTTCCAGCTATATTGGCAAGAAAGGGCTGCAATTGCAAGAAATGATGAGAGAAACAGTCTATGGTACGAGAATTGAGACTCCCTTTTCTTGTTTTGGATGCACAAGACTACAATATTATACAAAAATTAATGAAAAAAACAAAAAGATTATTGGGGAATGCAACTGAACCCCTTTTTTTCCCTTAAAGGGGAAGAGAAAGGAGCATGACACATGCATTCCTAGGAAAAAGAACTCAGATATGCTACCAAAATCTCCTCTCAGCCACATTCTATTTCCCCAAAATAGGCATAGCAGCCAAAAGATAACAGTTTGAAGCATGGATTTCTTGACAATACAACAGCTCTCATGCCGGCGATGTAACCAAAACAATTTTATGAATATAGATTCAACCAAAAATTACTATTAATGTCATTACATAAGTATTAAACTGCCTTACAAAATTGGGAACAAAGTAGACCATTACATTGCTTGCAAAGGAAAAAGAAGACAATAAGAGCAAAGCAACAAATGCCTAAACCAAAATTCGAACTTATATGCATCAAATACATATATCTCAGAAAACATCCCTTAATCCTCCATAGGACAAGAGCAGCAGTGAGTTTACAAGTAACGTCTGCTTTTCCAAAGAACTTGGCAAATGAAAATAAATTGGAGAAACTAGCATAAAAAAACAGAAGAACATATCTGCTCCTTAACAACCAACAATAATAGAGTCGGTTTAACTCACAGATTTGATTCACCTCGCAGGAATGCTTCACTTATGACAGAAAATGTATACTATAAACAATCACAGAAAATTTGCTGCCCTACTCGGTCAATAGGTAGTTATTATTCTACTTTAGCTGGTGCCATGTTTCCTTATAGCATCCACTGTTGTATATCAAAACCTGTGAAGAAGCTTTCAATCTGGTTCCCTTCTAAGTATTATGCCTATAGACTATGTCGAATCCAATTCTGATGCTACCCACCCGATGACAATGGCTGTAAGGAGTTGGATGAAAACACTGCAATCAACTTTTCTTTCGTCAATTGCTCAGATCCTTGAGACTTGATTACAAATGTATGAAACACAGTATCATTTGCTGTGGTGATTTTTGACTCAATTACAGTAGCTTGTGCCTCTTTGAATGCTTGGATGACCCTTGATGTCGGGTGAGAATCTAAAGGACAGCTCACCCTGACAATAACTTCATCATGGGCAGCTTGAATATCAATATCAGGAGTCCGGTATGGGTTTTCAGCATTTGGATTAGCCTCCAAAGATGATGTATCTCTTGAGCTAGTCCCACTTCTCTCCCTCTCTGCTTCCATGCCCTTGAGCTTTGCCTGAAGCTCATTGATGTAAGCAATGGCATCTCCCAACAGGGAAGCTTTATCCATCTTGGAGATATTCGGCACAACAGCTCGTAACGCATAGAACCGTTGGTTCAACTTCTCACGTCGCTGTCTCTCTGCCTCCACATGATTGAGCGGCTCTTCTCTTCCATTTGCAGGCTTTCTGCCTCGTTTTCTGGGTCTCCTTTCATCAGCTACACCTGCCCGCTCTTCCTTGCATGTGGCTTCACCATCTGAATGCTCAGATTCAGCACTAATTGGCCGGGAAATCACAGAAGGCCTTGAGGTGGCTGCCGAAAAATCAATTTGCATTTGCAGTTGTTTTTGTGGCTGATAGTGATTTAGACGAAATTCTTCTCGAGCCCCATTAACAAGCTCTTGCAAGTTATTTGGGGTCTGTTGACAATAAATTTCTGCTGGGTTCCCCTGCTTCACACCACCGCCACGAACATGTCCCCAACCTGAACCATGAAGACCATTTCGTGGGCTGGGATATGCAATCTTACTCCTGTTAGGAGAAACTTCCCATGGCCTCTCTTCCATCTTTCGGACAGCAAGTTTCTCTCTGTGATGGGGTCGGCCCAAGTAACCGGAGTTCAAATCCTGCCCAAAAATCTTAGGAACCGCTTCCACTCTATCCACCAACCCCAAATTTGTGAAAGGGACATTTTCATCTTTCTTATCATTCACCACCGGAAATGCTGGCACTGATTTAACCCTCGCCGCTGGTAAAGGATGTGTTGAGAATGATGATTTTATAGACTGCAACAGTTCTAGATTTTCACCCACAGATCTCACTGAACCCAACTCAACCACACCCACCTCAATTGGGACTAAGACAATGGTCTGAATTCCGGCAGATTTAGCAAGGAACGACCGGATACAATAGTCGGACTGCAACTTCAGTGCATCCGAGAACCAAGCATGCTTCCCAGATGCAAAACACTTGCCCGGACCGCCCTCCCCTTGCGGGAAGGAGAAATACATCGATGCAAGAAAGAACATCTCCGTATCAGTAACACGATCCAGCCCTAAGGCATAATTATCCTCGTCTGATCCCCCAAACAACTTGTGCAGATTCTGAAGCACCCTTTTCCTCATCTTCTGCTGAGTCTCATCCTCAAGCCTAAGATTGAGAATACGCATAGCTTCAGACTCCTCCCCCACCCTAGGCTCCCTACAAGACCCATCTCCCCACCCCAAAACCCAGTCCCCCGACTTGGACCTTGAAAGCTGCCAAAAGATTGCGTAATTCCAGCTAAAATTAGACGCGTTTGGGCAGTCCACGAGATCGGAAAGTGTGTTTTGCAAATGCTCATCACTCCCCACAGCCATTAACAAATTCTCATTCGAAACCGAGCTCGACAGCAAGTAATCGAAAGCTCGAGTGCCCAGAACCGCCGCAAGCATGGTCTTATCCTCATCATTCCACAACCCACCACCCAAACCCCCCTCAATCTTCATCTCTAAATCTCCAAAGCTATATTACCCCCAGACCAGAAATCTTCAATTTTCAATACACAGATCAAATTTCTGTCCCAAAAACCCTTAAAGCGATATAAAATCCGGATTTTTTTAGCACTATGCTCAAATCCTACACGTTAAACAACACATAATTTTCTTAATACCATAACAACAAATTCAGATCTCAGAAGCTCCAAATCCAAGATACAAGGAAAACCCAGAAAAAAGAAAAACAAAACAAACCAACCAAAATTGAGCCAGAAAAATAGACGAATAGAGAGAGAGTACCCACCGGTTTTGGCTAGCGAAATGGGATCACGAAGCGACGGTTGGATAAGACAGCAGAGTAAATAATAGTCACAGGTAACAGTCTAAACATTCCCAGGAAAGAGGAAGTTCGTTCAATTTTAGGGAAGATAAGAAAAACTCTCCGGGAAATACAAACAGGCAGTTAGTTCACAAACAACAACGAAAGCAAAAGCCCCTCCCTCTCTCTCTCTTTCTAGCAAAGCGAAGGTCAGACTGTGTGCCTGAGAAACAAATAAGGGGGGTGGGGTTTTTCATGTTTTTTTTTTTAATTTTTTTTTTTTTTTTTTTAAATTTCGAAGAATTTAACCATGGTCAGACATTGGTCAGAAATTAACCATAGTTAGATGGTTTGAGGTTAAGGAAATATTACAAGTAGTCGGCAAGGAGGTTGTGTTTACGGTTTTGTTTGTTTGCTGCCGAGAGACACAGACACAGTCACACAGACAAAGTGGAAATGGGAAACACCTGAAAATACTTATTACTGTACTGCTCTGCTCTGCACTGAACCACAGGCGATTATTTCCGTGGTGTGACTTTAAGGAACGGGGGCACGCGGACACGGTACCTTCCAACACATGGGAATAGAGCAACATGTGACTCTCGCTTGTAAAGGATTTCGGACTTTTCAACTTTACCACATTTATTTATTTATTTTCCTAAATCACACACAATATGTATATATTGATTTTAATTAGGAAATTTCATTAGTGTTTTTCTGATTTAGTTATAAATATTAAATCTTTATTATAATATAAATTCTTAAATTTTTTGGAGTATGAACTATGAATGGCGTGGTATTCTCATCTTATAATATATAATTAATTTGTAATGATAGACATAAGATGTAATATCTAATAATTTCTTTAAAGTCGTGTTACACAGAAGTTTCACACTATGCACGCCACTTAAAAATATGTAATTTTATCTTTTTATATTCATATTTTATATTTTTAAGTGATGTGCAGGAATGTAGAGCTTATGTTTTAGAATTTTTCATTCCTTTAATAAAGAGACTCATGTATGCAATCTTGAAGCCATCAATTTCCCTTTCCTTTCTTTGTTTTTTTATGAAAAAAATTAAATTTCCCAAACATTTCAAAACTTTCACCATCGCCTTGAGAAAAAAGAATTCCCTACAAACTAATCCTGTTTTAACTCTTTAGAATAGAGTTTTTTTTTTAAAAAAAATTTCTTATTAAAACGAGGTTGACCGAGGTGGGTCCAAAGATGGAGCAAAATTAACGATACTAAGCCATTTGTGTGTATGCTTTGTTGAGTGGCATCATCGTGTTGAAAGCTACACGAAAAAGAAAGTCCTAGGAAATCATAAAAAGTAAAAGAAATCAAATCTCTTAGGTTTGAGGTTTGAAAGCTTAATAAAGATTAAAGGGGTGTTTAGAGCTGTGATGAAGAGACCAATAGAGTGGAATCAAAGGAAACAAATAAAGACAAAAAAAATAAAAAAAGAGTTGCAAGTGATTCCATGGGAAAGGTCTCAAAGTTGTGGGCTAAATTTCACTCTGTTAAATTTATACAAAAAATAAGAATGATAAGTTGCAAATGATCTATCCCCTCCTCGTATGATGGTTAGAAATGTAATTTCAATTGAAGGTATTCAATTTGCACCCTGTATTTTGCTCTAAATTTCGTCTATGTTAGAGCGCGCGTGCATATATATATATATATATATATATATATATATATCATATGAGATGAACCCGATTTTTTTTTATAATGTGTTCCACTTTTTCAAAGTGACGCTTTACAAATATTAAAATTACATATTGCATTATTAAAAAATTATTACTACTGGACTATCTAAAATTAAAATTTAATGTTCAGATGACCCTTTCGAGATGACACCACCACGTAATTTCATGTGGTTTATTAAAAATAAAAAAAAAATATTCAAACCAAAGGATGGTCAAAAATACAAAAAGGGATTATCTCTTTCGCGTTTGTGTTATTTATTTATTTTTTAATAAATCACATAGTATCACATGGTGGCGTTAGTCAAGAAGTAAGCCATAAAATCAACAAAACATAGAAGAAAAGGCTCAATAAAATCAACAAAAGAGAGACCATTAAGGTAAACTAAAATCAACCCAAAAAGAATGAGAAAAAAGAAAATGGAGTAAAAATAACACTTAAGAGAGGACCCAAAATAAAAAGAAAAACACAAACACAAACCAAAAAATTACTTGCCAGATGTTGATGGAGATGGTTGCACTGTTTAGAGGAGGAGGCTGGACATGAAATATCCCATCTTGATTTCCATTTAATTTCTACATTTTTAAAATAAATATGATATCTTGAGATTAAAAAATATAGACAGGTGAACAAGTTACTTAAAGAAGAAGATTTTATTAGTTTGGATAGTCAGATATTTTCAAGTATTTTTAGAATATTTTATTACTATTTATTATTTTGTTATTAATTTTTACTTACTTTTTATTATTATTCATTATTATTCAATATTTTATCATTATTTTATTATTATTATTTACAAAATATTTGAAAATAATTCACTATCCAAATACAATTGCCAACCTTCTCACTGCCCATATCGTATTTGCAGATTGCTTATTTACGGGAGATTTGCATATAGATAGAATAATAGATTGAGAATATTTATAATTGTAGATTCTATAATCATCGCGTAATTATTTAAAAATAAATAAATAAAATATGAGATTTATATAAAAAAAATTAAATTTTTAATAATAGATATTATTTTTTTCGAAATGATTATTTAATATTTACATATTTCACGATTTATGTAGTATTAACTAAAAAAAAAAAAAGTAGAAAGTGAATACTCAATTAATTTAGTGTGAATTAAAGAATGGATATTCGTTTCCATAGTCTGGCGTATGCAATAATTAATAATTAATTAGATCACGCACTGGGCTCGTCGACAATCACGCGTTTTGGGCGGCTCCATCAACCAAACCAAGTGCAGAAGAAACACGTTTAACACAGCATGCGCGCGCCACGTGTGTTAACTGCCGTGGCCCATTATTCACGCGTTTCGCCTACTCACGTATCCTCGATTGCATCGAACAAACTCCAGAGATAAAGTAGTAATAAATGTTATTAAATCTAATAAATAAATAAATAAATTTTATTAACCCCACCTCCCCAAAAAAAAAGACAGCCAGATTGTGTGAGAGAGAGAGAGAGCAGAGACAAAGGGAGCGCTAAAAAAACAGTGACAATGCTCGTGAACAGCACGTAGTTACCTAGGTGTCTGTGTTATGTACTGTATTGTTAGGAAGCACGTGATGTGCATTTAACTTCCCCTCCCCCTCTCTCTCTCTCTCTCTCTCTAAAGAAAATAAATTTGGTGTAACGTGTTCGGCGTGTGTCCGTATTTCATAAAACCGCGTCGTTTTTCTAATTTCTTCTTTACTCCTTCCCCGGGTGGGGTTGTTTGACAGTTTGGGAAATAATAAAGAGTTCCGTTACATTCAATTATTTTTATATATTCATTGCGATTAATTAAAATAGTTATTTTATATTAAAAAAGTGACGCAGTCAATCACATTAGTGAAGTGTATAAAAAAATATATAAAAGTGACTGTACATATCATTTTTTTTTTAATATAACACTATTTTCTTTGAAAAGAAGAAACACCTATATTAATGTTCTAATATTATAAACATTATTCCTTAATTCAATAATTCTCTAAAAAATGGAAATATAAAAGTTTTTTTTTTTATAAAAAGGATCTCATTCCATTCATTTAAGAGGACATACAACTTTGACTCAAACAACAAGTCAATTACAAGCGTTAGTAGAATCTCAGTATACTGTTGTGACTGACATGGTCTAGTCCAGACGGCTTATCTCTAAAGACCGAAGTCTAAGAGATAGCACAACTCTGTTCCCAACAGAGTTCACAGTAACCAAACATAAAACTCCATACCCAACTAGGTTGAGTATGGAGAAACCAAACCCCAACATCACCGACTAAGCAGAGGGGGGACAACACCCTTTGGACCTAAGTCCGAAGGGACAAATGTTTTTGGGTTTTTTTTTGTTTTCTTGAAAATAAAGACAATGCATAAATAAATTACAAAGAGAAAACACTGTAAAAAGGGAAAAACAGTGCACAAAAACGTCTCGGAAGGGAAAATCGACGGTCAATCTTGGGAGATCCAGAGTCGCCGGTTCGGGAGCTGCCGCGCGTTGCAACGGCATAGAGCTCCTTGGTGGCGCGTGAGGGCCACGCGCCGACGAGCTTCAGAATTTTCGTCCCGCGTATGCAGGCTACGCTCCACTCCGGTTGTGGCCGTGTTCGGTGGACGTGTAGATCGGCGGCTGGGCAACCTCCTGGTGAGGTGCGTGTTGGCTATAGGGACCCCGAAGACCACAAACGGCGATTCTCCCTTTATTTGGCCTGAAAAACGAAAAAGAAAAAATAAAATATAAAGGAAAATAAGAGAAATAGAGGGAAAGAGTGAAGGGG
The DNA here is from genome assembly GCA_961763995.1 of Juglans cinerea. Taxonomy (NCBI): domain Eukaryota; kingdom Viridiplantae; phylum Streptophyta; class Magnoliopsida; order Fagales; family Juglandaceae; genus Juglans; species Juglans cinerea. The sequence continues at coordinate 40,812,145 of CAUIVZ010000001.1, read as the reverse complement.
GAAGGAGCCGAAGCTCCCACCCCCTCTAGCCGGTCTGAATGAATTGGGTTTAGAGAGAAAGTTGCGATCTAGGTTTGGGTTTAGAGAGAAAAAAAAGAGGATCACCGGAAATATAAAAGTTATTAAATATAGTTATGTCATAGTGGGGTCATTGACTCATTGGTGTAATTTTGTACTGCATTAGTCACTTTTTAATATATATATATTTTTTTAAATAAAATCAAAGTTTTATTAAGGATTGATGGTATGATTCACAAGGAGAATAGTCGTTCTTGTACTCATTTTGCTAATATCGATGCATGCGAGGAAACCGTATCTATTAATGCCATGATTGGTAGTAAGAATTTCTTAATACTACTCTCAGTCCAAACATGTTTACACAGTAACAATTTAAAACTTTGATTCATTTTCATAACAAATAAAAACTAAAACAATTTCCATAACATTCAACAAAAGTCCTTCACAAAAACAACATATATTAATGAGCCGCAGTACCATTTTTCAACTTACAGTAGAAACACCTTTAAAACACTTTCTCAATTTATATTTAAGAAATATCTAATTGTAAGCAAGTTTGTATACTAATTTGTGCACCAATATTAATATATAATATATATATTTAATGAAATGATGTGAATTAAAGATGAAAATAATTTTTATGATATATGAGATTTTCTTCTTCTCTTAAAAAAAATTTTTTCATTTTTTTTAAAATAAAAAAAATCATCGGTACGCAATATGGTGCACGAACTCGCTTGTATCTAGCAAAACTCAAAAACAAATTATTGAAGTTTTAAGGCTGCGTTTGGATGTTGAGTTGAGTTGAGATGATAAAATATTATTAGAATATTATTATTATTTTAGAATTTGAAAAAAATTGAATTGTTTATTATATTTTGTGTTGGAATTTGAAAAAATTGTAATGATAAGTTGAAATGATTTTAAAGAAAGTCTTACCTCCATTTTTTTTTTTTTTAATTTGAATTGGGAGGGTGTTTCGAACTCCAAACCTCATTTTTAGAAGTTTAGAGTTATGTCAATTAGACCACAGACTTTTGACTACCTCCAAACATTGATTGTTGGTTTATCATGCTTAATAAGGATGGATCTAAATAGTTCGAGATTCTGTCACATTATCCTAATGAGATAATGGATCTAAATATCATTTCTCAATAATAGAATAGCTTTTTGCATTTCTCAATAAGAGATGCTAAAACTATAAATTCGTGCCCTTATCATCCCGCTGTATTATAACCCTCACATGCAGTTTTTAAAATCTTAAAATAAAATTCGATGGTAATAATTTTTAATTATGTTAAAATATAGTTAAATGCAACGAGTACCAAAATGAATTTCTATTAGAGGTGGTAATTTATGTTTGCGGGTCTTGTCAAGTTAAGCGCATTCGACTATATGGGTTAACTCAAACCTGACTTATTAAGGGTGAGTTTGGATGTTGAAGTGAGTTGAGTTGAGTTGAGTTTAGATGATAAAATATTGTTAGAATATTATTTTTTAATATTATTATTTTTTTGGGATTTGAAAAAATTGAATTATTTATTATATTTTGTGTTGGGATTTGAAAAAGTTGTAATGATGAGTTGAGATGAGTTGAGAGTAGTTGATGATCCAAACGAAGCCTAAGCTAAACGTGTCAAACCTTTAAACCGTAATTCGACTCATTTAAATAAAGAGTCGTATCATGTCACCTGTTTTAATCCATTTAATAATTAATTAGAACTATGTCAACACGACATAACTCATTTCAATTGATTTTATGTAGGTAGTTGAACTAACACACAAAATACATTTAATTTAATTAACATAATTTCACATAAAAGTTACCATTTATATTTATTAATAGCCACAATATCTAAATAATAATAATAACAAGACAATCTACTAAGAAAAACTATCAATACTTTTCAAATTTTAACTTATAATAAAACCAATATTATAAACCATATAATAACAAATATGAGCATGGATCTAAAATTACAATCCTAACAATAAAAACTTAAGCATATTAAGAAATACCAATATTACAATTTAATAATAATAAAATTGTAATTTTGATATAAAATTTAAACGGGTTATTGTGTGTTGATTTCAGATTTAAGCGGGTTGATCTGTTATTGATTCGTTTATTAATCGTGTCTTAATAGGTCAACCTGTTTTAACTCAAATCCATTAATATTAAATTCAAACCTGCTAATTTTGTGTCTTCTTCGTGTTAAGTTCACATGTCACATATTATCACCCATAATTTCAACTATTATTTTAAAATGCATAGAGACAAATTTATCGAAATCTCAGAAATTATGTCTAATAATAAATTTAGAAAAATTGAAAAACTTTGATCCCACAAGAATATGGATCTACTACAGTCCTAGGGTGTGCAAGCTATGTATACTTCATTTGAAGAATGATGAGATCCACCATTAAAAAATATTTTTTTATATAGATTCCAGATTTAGTTATTTTTTTTTAAACCAGTGCACGAGATTTGAAAAACTTTGATCCCACAAGAATATGGATCTACTACAGTCCTAGGGTGTGCAAGCCATGTATACTTCATTTGAAGAATGATGAGATCCACCATTAAAAAATATTTTTTTATATAGATTCTAGATTTAGTTATTTTTTTTAAACCAGTGCACGAGATTTGAAAAACTTTGATCCCACAAGAATATGGATCTACTACAGTCCTAGGGTGTGCAAGCCATGTATACTTCATTTGAAGAATGATGAGATCCACCATTAAAAAATATTTTTTTATATAGATTCTATATTTAGTTATTTTTTTTAAACTAGTGCACGAGATTTGAAAAACTTTGATCCTACAAGAATATGGATCTACTACAGTCTTAGGGTGTGTAAGTCATGTATACTTCATTTGAAGAATGATGAGATCCACTATTAAAAAATATTTTTTATATAGATTCCATTTTTAGTTATTTTTTTTAAACTAGTGCACGAGATTTGTACAATGAGACTTTAAATATCATTTATTATTAATTTAATTGGAGTCGTTTTTCATTTATGTTTCATTATTTTTGTTATATACTGACTTATCAGGTATGAGTGTTGGGTCCACTGTCCATCGTTTTATATACCTTTATCATTAATAAAATTATCACATTCTCTTTTAAAAATAAAATAAAAAAAAGCACAAAGGAGATAGCGTGAGAGGGAACCAAAATAGGCAGGTGAGTTATGAGCATCACATGTTTTCCATTTCTATGCAAATGGGCATTTTCGACATTTTCTGGACAACGTGGTAAAACCATCTCGCCGTATACTCCCAAGGAAACAGTTCCAACTTGAACTGAACTGTCTAATTTTAAGGTAAATTTAATATTCAAATACTCAATCATCAAATTATTAAACTTATACGAACTTAAAACTTTTTTACATGTATGACTCATAATATTTTTCAACTCAACACCTCTTTAGACGTGAAATTCATAATCTTTTTCAACTTCTCATAAATATATCTAAATTCATCTTAACATCCAAATACTTCTAAACTAATCTTATGTAAACTCTACAAAACTCGTTCTACCATCTTAACTTATTACTATTTATAAAGAACTAAATTCATCTCAAATCAGCTCAACATTCAAACGGGACCTATGCTCCAAATTGACAATTCTACGCTCTTGACAAAACAGGGGTTTTACATTTATAAAAAAAATTTATAAAATAATTTAATTTAGTTTGATGATAAAAATATATTAAAAAATATTTTACAATCTCATATATATTAAGCGAATTCAACTTGTAAATTACTTTTATGTAAAATCACTTTGTAGATTAAGCAATTTTCTTAATAGAAACATCAAGGAGAATGCTTCTGAATTTTTAAATTTTAATTATTTTTGAATTATTTATTATTTATAAATTAAGGTGGCAAGACGTAGAACTAAAATTCTTAAACGAGAGAGGAATGAAAGATTTAATTAAAAATTAACTAATCATATACCTACAATTCATTTACAATTATTTTATAATTTATTTTAACTCAATCAATATAATTATAATATTTCTTATTTATAATTAATTTTAAATTGATCAATATAATTATAATATTTTATTAATTACATATATATAATAAGAAAAAATTTATTCATCATCTCTTTTCTCATCATTTCATGACGTAGTATTAAATAATAAATTTACAAATAAATTATAATAAATAATTTCTAATAATTTAATATCACGTTATAAAATAGAGAAGATAATAATAATAATACTCATGTAATAAATATATAGAGTGTGCTACTCAGCCGCCTGAGTAGAATCGCTCTTTCATATCGTAAGGTTTTTTTTTTAAACTTTTATTTTACATTTTTGTAATATATTTAAATATTTTTAAAAAATAAAAAAATACACTAATACATCTAAAATTATTAAATAAAAAAAAAACTTATTTTTTCAGCGACATACTGTAGCGGTCAAGTATAGGCGATGGTATATTTTCTCTACTATATATTATGCCTGCATTCCACGTAAGATGTATATTGGACTAGCTCTCTTTGAGTCACATGCAGCACAGAAGCTGAGCTATAAGCTAGGTCCCACGTGAAAGCCAAAAGTCACGTTGTCGTTTAGTTAAGTTCCAATTATACCCTCCGTTTCTGGAATTATGTAGGTGGATATAATGGTCAAAAAGAGGAGTTATTGCGGGTGGTGTGCGGGTGGTAGATATTTGTCATGTTAGAAGGAAGTAGAACACGACGTTCACGTGCTTGGTGGGACATGCCCTTGGCCGCTTCCGATGTGGGACCCTAACCCCTCTGCAAAAAGTCAAAGGTTAAAGATTGAAAGTCATTTCTCTCTCGCACACAACGCCTCAAAAAAAAAACCCAAAACAAAAGTCACGGAGAAAACTTCCAGCTGCTGCCGTTGGATTTCATTTGTCACGAGTTTTGGGTACAAGGAAAACTGTGCCTGCATGGTCGCATCTGCATGCATTGCTCTAGTTATTGGTTCGGGTCAATTTTCGTGCTTTCATTTTGTTGATTTTTTACTTTTTTTTTTTTTTTTTCAAAAATGGAATTCCAATCCGTTCATACCTTTTGGATAACAAATCGAGTTATTCCATTTTTAAATTGGTATATAGAGTATATAATCTACATAATTTAAATTGTAATATTTAATATTTAATTTTATTTTTTAAATTAAATAATATCATTTAAATATTTTACTAAATGTATTATCTATACCGACTTATAAATAAAAATTTTCTAAAATTAGATAGTGGATATTTGTATGTTGGGTATGGTGTATTGAGTCTCTATTTATAAGAAATTTGTAATTACCTCTTTACATTTATATTAGGTATAATTTTTTGTGGAGAAAACTTATTTACTTTTCACAATTATAAGAGTTAATTATAGAATTAATATCTTTCTTCTTGCATTTTCCTAAAAGTTCATGAGTTTTCAATTTTGGGATTAGGCCTACTACCTGTCCTATACAGATGTGCGGCATCCCTTCTTATACCCCACGGGCCCACCCCCATCCTCTTATTTGGTCCGTTCGTCCCTTTTGACTGGGTGGATGGATTTTCTTATCCCTTTTACCTGTAAATTTGGCCAAAATCAACATCAAAACAAACGTCTAACCAAAATCTACATAAAAAAATGAAACTTATACCACAAAACATAAATCTAGCTTGAAAATACATATCTAAGCCGATACCACCAAAAAACCAAGGAAAACATATGTGGAGCCTCGTTCTTCTAAAGATGATTCGTGGTGCCAAAGTTGTCAACCGGTCGGCCACACCCAGGATTTAGATTAAAGATAGGTGTACAATGTTCATAAGGAAGTGAAGATATAAGTAAATAAACGTTTAAACTGCAACAGAAGAAGTAAAGGTTTAGTAGGGGACTAAACACTATTTGTACTAGAGTTTAAACCGTAAATAAGTTAATTCATTAATCACCCAAATATTCACATGTCACTTCGTGTCCCAAATAATAATATACAGAACCATTTATTTGTTCCCTATATCCAAATACAACCAATTGAACATAATTGGTTGTCGGCCTAAATAATACAACACAAAAAAAAACAACACAATTACTAATAACGGAGACATGACTCGGTATCTATTGCTCGGGCGAGGTTGATTATTCTTCTTTGGGTATCTTTCCTGGGTCTACCTTTACATTAGAGTCTACGGTTTGGATAATCGAAACCATAAGTAAGTTAAACAGTTATGAAAAAATTGCTAATGAGAGACAATGTACGTGATGATGTAGTGCACACTTTTATATAAAAAGATCTATGAACACATATATTTGTGTGTGGCGATGAGTCACCCTCTTATCAAGCATGTAAAACTCATCGTATCAAATCATATAGCATCTTATTACATAAAATGTCAAGCAGGGGAAATCACTTCACCTTTCGACTCGGGAAATCACTCTTACATGACCAATGTGCAAGTTGATTTGCCTGTTTCAAATCAACCAACTCACACCGAAATATGCATGTTGCATCAAGGACACGTCTACTCGGCCAGCCAACTCGAAGACACCATACATGATACGTCCAAGGTATTCTCCTTCTTGTCTATTAAGTGAGACCAATAGGAAAACGTTTCACCCCAATCATCACAAGAAATTCTCCTTCTCGTATGAAACTCGTGGCACCATATCATAGGAATAGCTTGGAGAATCCTCAACCCGTCGATGATGATTGACATACGGTAAGACTCACACACACCAAAAATCACCACATCACCAGTCTGAACCATTCACATCTCAAATCAAGATCTCATAATCACGATGTAAAGATATTTGTAAACATAATAAATGAAAGTATTTATTATTTCATTGACAGAAAGGGAAATGTTATAGAATATGCAATGCAAATCCTAAGACATACCTACAACATTTACCCCTAATTTCTCAGCGCTGTCCTAGAAGATAACCTACCTGAAAAATACTACGACGGCACTAGCGTTGCTCTTCCTCTTCTCTCGTTGTACCCTTGAAGTCACTTGCTTTCTTTTATGGTTCTAGTTCCAAAGAATGTCCAACATTTTACGACTCAAAAGTGTTTAACTTTTATCTTAAGTCATTTATAGGGTGGGATCGTCAAGTGTCCTTCTGACTTTTGATGTGCCCGAATATGAGCCCTTTAGTCTCAATCGTCTATATGTATGATGACAGAGACAAACTGACGGGACAAGGCATGCACGTCTCTGTGTCTTGCCTTGCATCCAATCCAGAGTCCTTCCCCACATACGGGCCTTCCACGTGGTGGTAGACCATACTTCTAGTTTTAGACGATATGGCCTTCAGAGCCGTAGCTTTTTTCTTGCAGACCCACCCCAGATGTGACCTTTTAGATGGAGTGTGGGCTTTTGTGTATGGCAATGCTGCCTTTTGAGCGTTTTCGTGTTATCTTGAAAAGCTCGTACATCCGCATGAGTCTTGTCCTTGATCGTTGCGTGCCTTAGGCTTGTACCTTGGCCTTCGTCCAAGCTACTAGCCTCTTCACCTTCTCTTTCTCGCCTTCTGCACCAGCCTTTCTCGCTTTCGTGCTTCGCCAACACAAGATGAAAAATCTTTTGTTACACACTATGTTGAGATGTGTCTGTCAGGTTTTCTATATGGTGCCGCCCGTCCTTTCTTTGGACTAGTTGAAATTTGTAGACCTTGCATCCTCATTTTTTCCAAACCAATGAGGGAAGATCATCTTTGCCTTCCACTTGCCTGGGAATGACTCGTTTGTTTGCCTTCCCTTTGACCTTCGAAGGTGGTTTGCCCTATTACGCTGGCATGATCCTCACAACATAGATTTGACTTGAGATACCGGTGAACATGGCCACTGGTATCTAGCTCGAGTGACCTGTAGCCATGACCGCATATTTTGCCCAAACAAAGAGAAAAACAAGAAGAAGGAGGAGGAGAAGGAGGAGGAGGAGGATAAAAAGTACTAGAGAAATAAAAGAAAACGAATAAGATGAGCATGCCCACATGGGAAGAAGACGGTTGGGAGAAGAGAAAATGATAGACTTGGAGCCGGAGGCGCTAGGAGAAGAGAGGAGAGTGAGAGAGTTGTACCCTAGGGTTTTGTTTTTGCTTAAATGCTGGGCATACTAGCTGGCAGGCTAAAAACTCAGTGTGGGTACCCTACCCAGAACTTGCACACCCATCCCATGGCGAGACTAGCGGATTGCCAGTGGGGCGGGTATGGGTGACCTGCTCCCCACTCCTATTTGGGATATACTGGTAGAAATGAAGTAAGCTCATCCAATAATAATTTGAATACCTCCCTAAAAGAAAAGCGAAATGATAATTCATAAAACTGTGATTTGACAGTTGCACAAGGCTAAGGGGAAGTAAATAAAAGTTGATAAAAGAGAAGACTTAAAAAAGAGAGGGAAACCGGAAAAAAATGGAACTTTCGTAAAAAGGGGATTCAATTCTACAGCTGGAACTTTTCATTATTTCTTCCTTTCTCTCCTCCATGAATAATTTTATTAGAAGTCATTTATAACACACATCATCCATGTGGCATAATTTGATTTGGAAGGTAAATTTTAAAATTTAAATCTTACAAATCAAATTATACCACGTGAATGATGTGTGGTGTAAATTTCTTTAAATGACACCATTCCTCCATTATCACCTTATTAGGGAGCTTGAAAGAGTATGAGAGCTTGTACAAAATCTCATAGCGGATTTCACCGGTCATAACCTATAGACTTATGCCTTAATGTCAAACTATTTAAACTCTATGTCTCATTTTGTTTCTAATTTATGCATTTATTTTATTGCTGTGTTCATAGATGAGCACAACAATCATTGTCTACTATTGGCTTTCCGTTGTCTAATGTAATTTGAGACCGTCTATGGAAATGAGCTAGTACAATCTAGATAAAAAAGTTATGTGACTTAGAAATAAAACCTTGAATCAAAATATACGAAGGAAACTGAAATTGATTTGTCTGTTTTCCTTTTATTAAATTTATTGCTTGCTTTTAAGTTTTAACTCGAGGACACAAGGTACACCTTTACGAAGGCATTTGGCCAACCAAACCGAGAGCTCTAATCCATAAACCACAACTCCACATCAACACGCAATAATATACATCGGTGCATTTTTTACCATCTATGGTGGGATAGGTAGTCCGCTTGCAGTGAGCTTACTGATGGATCTCGCCCCACGACAAGCTTGCCAATGTATCTTACATGCAAGCAAGCTTGCAGTAGCAGACCAAGACCTTGTCATGCATACAATATTATGAATGACAAGATCTGGACTGCCATGGCCAAAAGAAGGGAAAACTCTAAGGCATGTCTTTTGACAAGTAGTATATATATGCTAGTAAAATAGCATCACATAATACGAAACATGTTTCTTTACTTATATAAACTAATGTAAACTAATACCCCCCCCCCCCCCCCCCAAGATGGAGTGTACAAATTAGCAACACCCATCTTGTGTAAAAGAAAATGAAATTGTGTTGCACCAAGAGGCTTTGTCAAAATGTCATTAAGTTGATGAGAACTAGAGACATGAAGAGGTTTGATGATTCCAACTTGTAATTTTTCTCGAACAAGGTGACAGTCGATCTCAATATTCTTGGCTCTTTCATGAAATACTGGATTTGCAACAATATGAAGTGCTTCTTGGTTGTCACAAAGCAGATTGTGGATGAGAGATATGTAGATCTTGAAGAATAGAGAGGAGTCAAGTGATCTCACATGTGGCTGATGCCATGACCCTGTATTCGACTTCTGCTGAAGATCGAGAGACAGTTTGCTACTTTTTGGACTTCTAAGAAATAAGAGCGTCACAAAGGAAGATCAAATAGCCTATTACAGAGCGTCGAGTTGGTACAGCCAACCCAATCCGAATCTGTGAAGGCCCTGAGATGGAGAGTGTTGGTTGCTGGAAATAATAAACCTTGGCCAGGAGTGGACTTGATATATCTTAAGATGCGATGAACAACATCTAAATGAGGTTGTCGAGACTTATCCATAAATTGGCCGAGGACTTGAACTGAGTAGGCCAAGTTAGGCCTAGTAATAGTCAAGTAAATCAATCGGCCAATAAGTCTACGATATGAAGAAGCATATTGTAAAAGAAGACCATCTTCCTTGCTAAACCTAAAATTTTGTTGTATGGGAAATTTGAGGGGCTTTGAACCAAGAAAACCAGAATCCTCAAGAATATTCAAGGCATATTTGCGCTAATTAAGGAAAATGCCCTTGGTAGATTGAGCTACTTCCGATCCGAGGAAAAATTTTAACTCTCCAAGATCTTTGATTTTGAACTTTTGATCAAGAAAAGATTTTAAGTTTGTAATAGAAGGAAAATGATTGCCAGCTACGATGATATCATCCACATAAATCAAAAGTACGGTGAAATGCCCTGAATAATGTAATGTGAATAATCAGCTTGAGATTGGATGAAGCCATAGGAAGTGGGAGCTGAGAATAGTTTGGAAAACCACTGTCGAGAGGCTTGCTTAAGCCCATATAAGGACTTGTTCAGTTTGCATACTTTATGCTTCATCTCGCGGGAAAAATCAAGTGGTATTTCCATATACACCTCTTTCTCCAAGTCATAATAAGAAATGCATTGTTCACATCTAACTGGTGTATAAAACAGTTTTGAGAGGTTGCTACAACTAAAAGATATTTCACAGTGACAAGCTTAGCCACAGGAGAAAAGGTTTTTTGGAAGTCAAGGCCTTCAATTTGTGTATAGCCTTTTGCAATTAGCATTGCTTTATATCTTTCAATACTACTATCAGAGTTGTATTTAATTCTACACACCCAATTGCAGCCTATAGATTGTTTGCCATCAGGTAAAAGGGTGAGGGTCCAAGTGTGATTGAGCTCTAAGGCTTTTATTTTAGCAGCCATGGCTTCATGCCAATGAAGATGTTGGGCAGCTTGTTTGAAAGTTTTGGGCTCAAAATGTGTAGAAACAGATAAAGCAATTGATCTATAGGAAGGATATAGTTTCTGGTAAGAGAGAAATTTAGAGATAGAATGAGGAACAATTGACTTATCAACACCTTGATATGAAGGATATGAGATAGCATGAGCAGTAGCTAGCTTGCAATGGTAATCCTGCAGGTAAGTGGGTGCTTTTCGAGCTCTAGAATAGTGCCTAACAGCAACAGGAGGATTTTGTGCAGGAGAAGAAGAGGAAGATGTGACAAAAGATTAAGAGTGTACTGGATTGCATAAACCATGAGAATCCCACCTGTTTTTCATATGTTGCATGCATTTGCATAGCGAGAAAAAGAACTAGTTCAATCGTGCCAGATGATACCTTTAGACCCAATTGCACAACTGATGCAGATTGCTGCATTGAACTCATATTCCAATTTATTTACTAGTTTTTTGGGAGATGGGGGGAGGCTAGGCTAATACAGTACTGTACGAAACCTGAGGTGCTAATGATTGGTTTCTATTGAACTTAATTATATTTTAGATAGAGAAATGATTTAATTAGGAAAAGATTTTATAAATTAATATTATAAATTAATCTAATTTGACGTGGTACATTAGATTATAAAATTATTTTTATTATAAGAAAATTTAATGTATTATATAAAATTATATCAATTTATAAATTTATTTTTATAAAATCTCTACATAGATATAACCCTTCATGAATAGATATCAACTTCTTTGATTTATAAACTATTAGAGCAGTGCTACTCTGCTGCCTGAGTAGCACCGCTTGTTTATACCAATACTTATTTTTTAGTTTTTTTTATTTTTATTTTTTAATTCATATTTTTTTAATATATTTAAATATTTTTAAAAAATAAAAAAATATACCAATACACTTAAAATCACTTCCTTAATCATTAAGTAAATAAATATTTTTTTTTCCGCAGTAGTATACTATAGTGGTACATTTTAAGTGGCATACAAGCTTTTCTCAAACTATTATTAATGCTTTTCCATCGTACTTTACACAAATGTAGAAGCCTCAGCCTGCATAAAGAAAAATGAAAGTAACGATTAAAAAAAAAAGAAAACTCAAATATCAAAACATCCTAGCATAAGATTTTAAGATTCTTTACGTTAGAATATTACTTCAGGAAGATTTGTGTCCGAAATCTGATTTATTCTATCTGCTCGAGGAGAACATAACTTTGGCTTCACTTAAAATAAGTTTTCTTTTTGAGTAAGTTAAAGGAATTGATGTAACCGGTCCGATCCGATTTTGAATAAATTTTAAAATCTAATTAATGTACACTAGTTTTAAAAATTTAAGAATCGATACAGACCGATTTATTATCGAAACCAAAACTTTCAATTTTTCCAATTTCGTCTTGACCTGGTCCCTTTTCTTGGTTTACTGTTACACGTATAGCACTACATGAGTTAAGATTAAGATTTTCATATTTAAGATTAAAATTCATGTTATACTAATTTTATGTTATAAGATTAAAATTTCTATGCTATATCAAATATTATATTACAGTTTTATAAGATTAGTTTTATTTATATCAATTGTTATATTAATTTTATGTTATAAAATTAATAAATATGAATAATAATATTAAAATTTAATATTATATTAATTAGCAATTTAACATATAATAAAGATAATATAATCTAAAGAATTATATAAAAAAATCATATATATATATATATATATGGTCCGGTTCAGTTCAAACAGATTTGTAAAAACTGCTATCAAACCGGTTTCAGTTTTTAAAGAATCAGTACCAGACCGAACCAATTACGAACTAGACTGAATCCACCAATTTGGATGGTTGAACCACCTTTTTTATTTTCTTTTACACCCCATTCGGGTTTTTCAATATTTGCTTAACGACAGAGCAATCAAACACAATATTGATATAGAATCATGCCACATTAGTGTGTTTACTACATGACTACCAGATAATTTGAAAAGAAAATGAATGACATACAATTTTTTTTTATAACTTTTTTATACAATTATATTTAGAAGGAAGAACATTTTTGTAAAATAACTTATAAAGTAAAGAGGCAGAAAAAGTGTTTGATAAAAGGCCTCAACCAAGACATTTGTATTTCAGCAGCTTTGTATTTGTTATATCTCTTCTCAATACAATGTACAATATCATAGCATATTTATAGATCACAATAGCCAATAGGTGGCAATTAGAAAATAGAAAAACGTATTTCTAAAATATTCCATTGTAGTGCAGAGTTTGTTAGGCCACTGCTGCACCCAAATCTGGTTGTTGAGTAATTCTTCCAAAATGGTCCGTGTGAGCACCATGTGCTGAGACATGTGGCTTAATATCCCCTATCGACTCAAGCGGCACAGGTAGGATGGTGAGGCTTGAGTGTAAACCAGAGAACTGTGCTGTGGAGAGTGCCTTGGTGAGGATATTAGCAATCTGATCCTTACTCAACACAAAGGAGACTTGAAGTGTTTTAGCAGCCACTCGGTCCCTCACAAAATGTTAATCAAGTTCAACATGTTTAGTTCTAGAATGCAATACAGGATTCAACGATAAATACATAGCTCCAATATTATTACACCACAGGGTAGGCAGATGAGTTAGAAAAATTTCAAGTTCCTTTAATAAGGATTGTAACTAGATGAGTTCACAAGTAGTGTTTGTCGTTGCTTTATATTCAGCCTCAGTAGAAGATTTGGCAATGATGGGTTGTTTCTTAGAGCCCCAAGAGACCAAGTGAGATCCAAAGTAAACACAAGAATCTCCTATGGATTTTCGGTCATCCGGGTAGCCAGCCCAGTCAGAATCAGAGAAGGCAGTAAGTGTAAAGGAAGAAGATGAGGAACAGTACAAATTATAACGTGCAATGAGACGAAGGCAGCGGAGAATCCTTTTGACAGCTTGCCAGTGAGGAAGTCAGGGACAATGCATGTATTGACAGACTCTATTGACAGCAAAGGAGATGTCAGGCTTGGTGAAGACAAGGTACTGAAAACTACCCACAACACTGTGGTAGAGTTGTGGATCGTCAAATGATGTGCCATCATGGGCAGTAAGTTTGACAGAGGCAGACATGGGGGTGGAAACAGGTTTGGAGTTATGCATGTTGGTACAAATTTGTAACTCAGAGATATACCGTGTTTGTGACATAAACGGACGAGTAGTATTACGACAGACTTCTATTCCTAAGAAATAATGCAAATTACCCAAGTCTTTGACTGGAAAGGAGGACCGAAGAGCATTGATAAACTCAGTGATGAGAGATGGATTAGAATTTGTTACAATAATGTCGTCAACATATATTAAAACATAAATGCAATCAGACGAGTTAGAATAAATAAACAAAGATGAATCAGATCTAGAGCCATGAAACCCTAATGATGACAGTTTATTAGTTAGCTTAGGAAACCAAGCTTTAGGAGCAGGTTTTAGACCATAAATCGATTTTTTCAGTTTGCCAACATAAGTAGGAAGGTCAGAATTTATAAACCCGAGTGGCTCTGCATGTAGATGTCCTCCTCAAAGTCCCCGTGTAGGAAGACATTTTGAACGTCAAGTTGATGAAAAGGCCACTGATTCTTTACAGCAAGAGAGAGTAGGAGACAAATAGTGATAGGTTTTACAACATGGCTAAAGGTTTCTGTGTAGTCCAGCCCAGCCTGCTAATGGAAACCCTTGGCCACAAGACGATCATTTCGTTGCTCAAGAGTTCCATCAGCATGCCTCTTTGTCTTAAGCACCCACTTGGAACCTAAAACATTTCTGGTAGATGAGGGAGGAACTAAAACCAAGGTGCAATCTTGGAGAAGGGCCTGAAACTCAGAGGCCATCGCATCATGCCACTCTGCGAATTTGGACGCTTCTATGTAGGAGGATGGTTCCTCAGGGATGGAACTTGAGGTGGTGACTATGAAAGAGATGGAAGGTTTGGGGGGAGGCCATGAGATCGTGCCGTCAGTTCTGAGAAGAATACAATGGACATTAGTTTTAGACCGAGTGACCATGGGATGACTCGTGGAGGGCTGAGAAGGAAGGGACGCGAGGGTTAAAGATGACGAGGAGAGGAGGGGCGGCGGACTAGGGTTTGTGTTTGGGAATGAAGACGACGTAGATGTTTGGGAAGAGGAAGTGGAGAGATCGAGACTTGAAGTGGAGGTGGGTGGGCTTGATATTGCAGGCTCATGAGGAGTGAAAAGAGGCCCAATAGAGGATAAAACTAAAGGAGATGGGTGAGACAAGTAGAGGTAGAGAGGAGGCTGGGCCTTGTGAGATGGGTGAGCCCGATATCATGTCAAAGGGAAATAAGGCCTCATTGAACCGTACATCTCTTGAAATATATGTTCAGCCTGTTGGTAGATGAAGACAATGATAGCCTTTATGATCTGGGTTGTAGCCCATGAAGACACAAAATTGAGAGCGAAGATCCAATTTATAATAATTAAAAGGGCGCATATTAGGCCAGCATGCAGAGCCAAAAGTGCAAAAAAATGAATAATCAGGCGAATGACCAAAAAGAGATTGAAAATGTGAAATGTTATTGAGGATTAGTGTGGGCAAGCGATTAATGAGAAAAACTGTGGTTTGGAAGGCCTCAGTCCAATATTTGGTGGGAATTGAGCCATGGGCTAAAAGGAATAGCCTAGTCTCAACAATGTGGCGATGGCGTCTTTCAATACTGTCATTTTGAACATGCGAGTGGGGACAAGTGACTCGGTGAGAGATGCCAAATGATTGAAGCAAGTTATGAAGGGGATGACAGGAACCAAGGTGGACCTACTCTTAAAGATCCTTTGCAAGTTCCAGATTGGCCAATTACAAGATCAAGGGCCAAGAAGATCAAGGAAGCAATGCAAGGATTGGTGCAATCCACTTGGGATGAAGCCAGCAATAGCCCAACATTCAAGATGTGCTTGAAAGAAGGAGAATCAGTTTTGATCCATTTGATTCAAGTTGTGGAAAACATGACTTAGAGATATGGCCTATTGTTATTGGAGGCTTCCAATTTGATTAAATGATTTATTTTTTTAGTTTAGAATAAGTGGGCTTAAAGATGCTTGGCCCACATGTCTTATTTCTTAAGAACTAAGTTTTTTTTTAGAAGGTCTTATATTTTGGCCAAGGGCTTATTTGGAAAGTTACATTTTAGGAACTAGGGTTTCATGCATTTACTGTAGCATTACTGTAGCCGCGCGTACTGTAGCTGGCACTGTTCATCAAGGGTCATTTTGGGTAAAAGGGGCTTTATTTCGGTTAGGATTTTGATTAGGTTGGTTTAAAAACACTTTGTAGCCTCATTTGAAGGGTTAGACAATATTGAATTCTATTTGTGAGTTGATTTTACTCCTCTTGTTCTTGATTGAACTCTTGAACTTATCAAAGGTAAATTACAACCTTTGTGGCGTTCCTCCTTATAATCTGGGTTCTTGAGACGGGTTCTTTAACGGGTCTTGATGTTAATATAATCTAGGTTCTTGAAACGAGTTCTCATCGGGTCTAGATTTTCCATTCTTGACTTGATTTTGGCTTTCTTGGGGAGTTTTCAAATTGATTGTGGGTTCAAAGGATTCCATTCCCGCGGGTTCATATCATTTGGTATTCAGAGCAAGGTTTCCAATCAGGTTTGATTCTATCTTTTAATTCTTGCATCTTTATTTTTAATTCTAGGGCTTCATTGTTCTAGGATTACAAAAAAAAAAAAGAAAAAAAAGAGGTGGCTGTTGAAGTTCTTCACTATTCTTAGGGCTGCCAAATTTCATTGTTCTGGGGTTTGTGTTGGCTGAAATATGTTGTTGTTGGGCTGCCGTATATCACACTTATCATAGGGTTTTTGAGTTATTGTTAGGGTTTTCTCAATTGCTTATTTTTGTTTGTGATCAAATCAGTTGGTGAAAAGACAAGAAAAAAAAAGATAAAAAAAAAATCGCCCAAAAAAAAAAGAAAATACGAAATTTTTCTTGAGCCTTTTCATCAAAGGGGCTGCATACAATGCTCTAGTTGGTATCTTGTCTTATAGTTACTATTTCATTCGTATAATTTCATTGATTCACGTGTCGTTTTGTTTTTTCATTCCTTCCGTGTTTCTCTTGTTCTTGTTTCTTGGACTTAATTACTAGTTGGGATAAAACAAGGTTGCTTTGTCTTGATTGAGTTCAATGAGTTCTTAAAGAACTTGAGTGGAAAAACTCTTGAGGTAAAATGCAAGAGAGTGTGAGATTATTATCGGAAAAAAGCCAATTAAGAGTGAAACACGAGTGGAGTGTCATTATCCGAGTGTAAAACGTAAGGGAGTGTGTGAGGTTTTTTTTTACCACTAACATTCTTTTGTGCAGCACCTTATAATGTCTCATCGGAGTAGCTCATCACCAAGGGGGAGAGCAGATAACTCATCATTTGTGTTTCAAGCCATGCAACAACAGTTTGAGCGGTTGAATTTTGTGTTGGGTGAAGTGAGGGATATGGTGGATCATCAAGAAGCAGCGATTAGAAATCTACAAGGTGGGAGAGATAGGAGGCGACGTGAGCATAGAGTTGAAAATGAATATGAGAATGAAGGAGATAGTGAGGATGAGGAAGACTTGGCTTCTGAAGTTGGGTCGGGTAGACATAGAAGAGTTAGGCGTGAAAGAGGACTTGAAGGGAACCTAATGGGTCGGGATGGTGTAGATAGAGACCTTGGGAGCATCAAAATGAAAATACCATCTTTCCAATATAGAACTGACCCTGAGGTTTATCTAGAGTGGGAGAAAAAAATAGAGTTGGTGTTTGATTGTCATAATTACTCTAAGGAGAAGAAAGTGAAGTTGGCAATAATTGAGTTAACTGATTATGCTATTATTTGGTGGGATCAATTAGTGACCAATAGGAGGAGGAATTATGAGAGGCCTATAGAGACATGGGGAGAGTTGAAAGCTCTCATGAGGCGGAGGTTTGTACCTAGCCATTACTATAGAGACCTTTACCAGAAATTACAAAATCTTACACAGGGGTCTAGGAGTGTGGAGGATTACCATAAGGAGATGGAGGTGGCGATGATTCGGGCTAATGTAGAGGAGGACCGGGAGGCCACTATGGCTAGATTTTTGAGTGGTTTGAATAGGGATATAGCCAATGTAATTGAATTGCAGCATTATGTGGAGATAGAGGTCATGGTGCACATGGCTATGAAGGTGGAGAGGCAGTTAAGGAGAAAAGGGACAGCAAGGTACACTTCCATTTCTAGCACTACCTAGAAATCAAAGTGGGATAGGAATGATCCAGTTGAAGTAAAGAGAAAGACTGAACCACCTAAGGGAAAAGATGAAGGAACTAGCAACAAACCCAACGTAGAATCCCAACCTTCACGAAATAGAGATGTTAAATGTTTTAAGTGTTTGGGTTCAGGGCACATCGCTTCTCAGCGTCCAAATAGGAGAGTGATGATTATGCGTGACAAAGGGGAGGTGATGACTGAGAGTGAGGATGATAGTGATGAGGTGCCTAAGTGGGTTGATGCTAGTGATGATGATGTAGTATGATCATTGATGGGGGGAGTTGTACTAATGTGGCTAGCACTACTTTGGTTGAGAAATTGAATTTACCAACCTTAAACACTCTAGACCATACAAATTGCAGTGGTTGAATGATTGTGGGGAGGTTAAGGTGGATAAACAAGTGTTAGTTACTTTTTCTATTGGGAAGTATCAGGATGAGGTGCTTTGTGATGTTGTGCCTATGCATGCGGGCCATATTTGGTTGGGGAGGCCATGGCAGTATGATAGGAGAGTAACACATGATGGGTTCAAGAACATGTACAGCTTTGAAAAGGAGGGCAAAACAATTAAGCTTGCTCCTTTAACTCCAAGCCAGGTCTATAAGGACCAACTGAAATTGAAAAGTGAGGTTGCTCAAAAAAGAAAGAGTGAAAATGAGAGTGATCAAAACAGAAAGAGTGAAAATGAGAGTGATCAAAAAAGAAAGAGTGAAAAAGTGATTGAGCAGAAAAGAAAGAGTGAGAGTGAAAATGAGTATAAAAGAAAGAGTGAAAAAGAAAGTAGAAAGATGGCTAAGAGTAAAGAAAAAAGAGTGGAGCCACGAGAGAAAAAAGAAAGAGAGTCTGTCGAGAGAAAAGGAAAGGCAAAAATGAGTTTCTATGCAAAAGAGAGTGAGGTTAAGTGGGCTTTCTTCGCAGATCGCCCTATGATTTTTCTTGTCTATAAAGAGTCTTATCTTACTCTTGATGAAACTAACCAGTCTCTACCTAGTTTGGCTGTTTCTTTGTTGCAGGAGTTTGAGAATGTATTCCCGGAGGAGATGCCAAATGAGTTGCCACCCATTAGAGGCATTGAGCACCAGATTGATTTTGTGCCCGGGGTTGCTATTCCAAACTGACCAGCCTATAGGAGTAATCCAGAGGAGACAAATGAGCTTTAGAGGCAAGTTGAGGATTTGATGAGCAAGGGGTACATGAGAGAGAGCATGAGCCCTTGTGCAGTACCAGTGCTACTAGTGCCAAAGAAGGATGGGACGTGGAGGATGTGCGTTGATTGCAGGGCGGTCAACAATATCACGGTAAAAGATCGCCATCCCATTCCTAGATTGGATGATATGCTTGATGAATTGCATGGCTCATGTATTTTCAGTAAAATTGATCTTAAAAGTGGGTACCACCAAATTATAATGAAAGAGGGTGATAAATGGAAAACTACTTTTAAGACTAAGTATGGGCTTTATGAATGGTTGGTTATGCCATTTGGACTTACAAATGCGCCCAGTATTTTCATGAGATTAATGAACCATATCCTACGTGCATTCATAGGCATGTTTGTGGTTGTGTACTTTGATGATATCTTAGTGTACAACAAGGACTTAAATGAACATATTGAGCATTTGAGATATGTGTTTGATATGTTGAGATGTGAAAAGTTGTATGCTAATTTCAAGAAATGTGCCTTTTGCATGGAAAAAAGTTGTTTTTCTTGTTTATGTTGTTAGTACAGAGGGTATTGAGGTGGATGAAGAGAAAGTCAATGCCATCAAGGAGTGACCAAAGCCAAAAAGCATCACTGAGGTAAGAAGCTTTCATGGCTTAGCTAGCTTTTATCGGCATTTTGTTAAAGACTTTAGCACTATTGCTGCACCACTCAGGTAATTAAAAAGAATGTTGGGTTTCATTGGGGGGCTAATCAAGAGAATGCTTTTGCCACTATTAAAGAAAGGTTGTGCTCTGCACCTGTGTTAGCATTACCTGATTTTAACAAAGCTTTTGAGATTGAATGTGATGCCTCAGGAATAGAGATTGGAGCCGTTTTGATGCAGGATAGGCGGCCCATAGCCTTCTTCAGTGAAAAGCTAAGTGGGGCATCCATGAAGTACCTTACTTATGACAAAGAGCTTTATGCACTTGTTCATGCATTAGAGACTTGGCAACACTACCTGTGGTCTAGGGAATATGTGATCCACACCGATCATGAATCATTGAAGCATCTCAAGAGTCAAGGTAAGTTGAATAAAAGGCATGCTAGATGGATGGAATACATTGAGACATTTCCCTATGTCATCTGTTACAAGCAAGGTAAGGAGAACATTGTTGCTGATGCTCTATCCCGGAGGTATGTACTTCTTACTTCTATGAGTGTTAAAATGCTTGGGTTTGAATATGTGAAAGACATGTATGCCGATGACGATGATTTTTCTAATGTGTATGTGGCATGTGATAAGGCGGCATTTGGTAAGTTTTACAAGCATGATGGTTATTTATTTAAAGAAAGCAAACTTTGTGTGCCAAGTTGTTTCATGCGTGAGGCACATGGTGGGGGATTAATGGGACACTTTGGTGTCAAGAAAACTTTATACATTTTGCATGAACATTTCTTTTGGCCTAAGATGAAGAAAGATGTTAATCGTATTTGTGGAAGGTGCATTACATGTAAAAATGCCAAATCTAAGGTTTTGCCACATGGGGTGTATACACCCTTACCGTTCCTAGTGAGCCATGGATAGACATATCTATGGACTTTGTTTTGGGGCTGCCTAGGACAAAAAGGGGTAGAGATTCTATTTTTGTGGTTGTGGATAGATTCAGTAAGATGACACATTTCATTCCATGCCATAAAACAGATGATGCCACAAACATAGCTGACTTGTTTTTCCAGGAGATAGTGCGACTCTATGGTGTACCTAGGAGTATTGTTTCTTATAGGGATGTTAAATTCCTTAGCTACTTTTGGAAGGTGTTGTAGGGGAAATTGGGTACTAAACTCTTATTTTCCACTACTTGTCATCCGCAGACAGATGGTCAGACTGAAGTAGTTAATAGGACTTTAACTCAGCATTTACGCACTGTTGTTCATAAGAATTTAAAAACTTGAGAGGATTGTTTGCCATTTATAGAGTTTGCATATAATAGAACGATGCATACTACTACTTCATACTCTCCTTTTGAAATTGTTTATGGATTTAATCCACTTACTCCTTTGGATTTGATGCCTTTACCTGTTGATGGCAGGAGTAACTTGGATGGAAAAAAGAAGGCGGAGTTGGTGAAGTCACTTCATGAGAGGGTACGGCTTCAATTTGCCCAAAAGAATGAAAGGGTTGCTTCCCAAGCCAATAAAGGGCGAATGCGTGTCATATTTGAACCAGGAGATTGGATTTGGGTTCACATGCGCAAAGAAAGATTCCCAACCCATAGAAGGACTAAGTTGCATCCTCGAGGAGATGGGCCTTTCCAAATTCTTGAGAAAATTAATGACAATGCATTTAAAGTGGATCTTCCAGGTGAGTATAATGTTTCTGCTACTTTCAATGTTTCTGATCTTTCTCCTTTTGATGTAGGTAAAGATTCGAGGTTGAATCCTTTTGAGGAGAGGGAGAATGATGGGAACCAAGGTGGACCTACTCTTAAATATCCTTTGCAAGTTTCAAATTGGCCAATTACAAGATCAAGGGCCAAGAAGATCAAGGAAGCAATGCAAGGATTGGTGCAATCCACTTGGGATGAAGCCAGCAATAGCCCAACACTCAAGATGGGCTTGAAAGAAGGAGAACCAGTTTTGATCCATTTGATTCAAGTTGTGGAAGATATGACTTAGAGATATGGCCTATTGTTATTGGAGGCTTCCAATTTGATTAAATGATTTATTTTTTAGTTTAGAATAAGTGGGCTTAAAGATGCTTGGCCCACATGTCTTATTTCTTAGGAACTAAGTTTTTTTTTAGAAGACCTTGTATTTTGGCCAAGGGCTTATTTGGAAAGTTACATTTTAGGAACTAGGGTTTCATGCATTTACTGTAACATTACTGTAGCGGCGCGTACTGTAGCTAGCACTATTCATCAAGGGTCATTTTGGATAAAAGGGGTTTTATTTTGGCTAGGGTTTTGATTAGGTTTAGGTTTAAAAACACTTTGTAGCCTCATTTGAAGGGTTAGACAATATTGAATTATATTTGTGAGTTGAGTTTACTCCTCTTGTTCTTGATTGAACTCTTGAACTTATCAAAGGTAAATCACAACCTTTGTGGCGTTCCTCCTTATAATCTGGGTTCTTGAGACGGGTTCTTCAACGGGTCTAGATTTTAATATAATCTAGGTTCTTGAAACGAGTTCTCATCGGGTCTAGATTTTCCATTCTTGACTTGATTTTGGCTTTCTTGGGGGAGTTTTCAAATTAATTGTGGGTTCAAAGGATTCCATTCCCACGGGTTCATATCAGGTTGGAATTCACCACCCTAATCGGATTGAATAGAGATAACATTAGAAGAGAAAGTGTTGCTTACATAATGTAAAAATGCCAGGACAATAGTAGAAACATTAGACTTAGTATGAAGTGGAAACAACCAAACATATATAGTAAAATCATCTACAATAGCAAGATAAAAATGGTGACTCGTAGAGGAGAGCACAGACGCCGGTCCCCATACATCAAGAAACAATAATTCAAAAGGTTTGTGTGAACGGGATGTAGAAGATGGGTGTGGTAGAACATGAGATTTTGCTTGAGCACAGATTGAGCAAGGTGGAGGTGCTGTTTTGGATGTAACTGGGAGATGAAATTGGTTGATTGTGTATGAGGTGGTTCGGGGAAAGGGATGCCCGAGGCGTGAATGTCATGTGTGAGGAGATGTTCTTTCACCAATCAGAGCAGTAGATGAAGGAGACGTGGTGGAGGGAAGAGAAGACTCGACGTCGGTGGGGAGCATATAGAGGCCATTCCTAACGGGGCCCTGAAGTAGTACCTCCTGAGTATGCAGGCCCTTTACACGAAAACCAGAGGAATTAAATTCAAAACATACATGATTATCTAAACAAAATTGACGAACCGACAACAGATTACGAGTAATTAAAGGAACATGCAAAAGTTTACGGGGAAGAAATTTTCCATTAGGTGTATGAATTTGTGCAATTCCAGTATGTTGAATGGGGAGAGATGAGCCATCTCCATTGCTGACTTGATCAGTGCCTTGGTATGAAATAGAGTCCAAATTGAGATTCGAAAAGTCTGAGGTGAAATGGTTCGTAGCTATCGTGTCTGGAAACAAGTGATTTGAGTAGGGCGTAGATATTGGAAGTGCGGTATAGTGAGCCATAAGAGATGGTGGTGCAGGTGCTTGATAAGATTGATTAAAACGATGGTAGCAAGATAAAGCAGTATGGCCAGATTTTTGACACACTTGACAAACAGGTCTGGGATTAGATTGGTTAGAACCAAAACTAGAATTTGAGAAATGGCTATTACGACCATTTCTATGGCCACATTGAAGACCACGACCTCGATTGGAGGGAGTAAAGGACGGCTTGAAGGTGGTGGTGTGGGCCATAAGAGAGCTACTCGATAGTAGAGACTGGGTTTGATGAGCAAGCCGTGACTCATGATTAAGGAGATAGCTATAGACTTGTGAAGAAGACAATGGTTCTGGGCGAGTGGTGATATAAGTAACAAGAGATTCTTAATCAGTGCCTAAACCAGCTAGAAGGCAAATTATAAACTCTGAAGAGGAGAGGAGTTGGCCAGCTACACCAAGGGACACTACTAGGGACTTAGCTTTATGATAGTATCCAATTATGGATTCAGAACTTTTCTTAAGTGTGGCCAACTGATACTAAGTTTGCATTATATGAGTTGAGATTTGTGCTGAGAATAAACTGTGAAGAGTATTCCAGACCTTGCGGGAGGTGGTGCATTCAAGCACCTGTGCTAAGACCATGTCAGTGAGGGAAGAATTTATGGCAGAAATTATGAGTTGGTCTTATAGCACCCATTTAGTGTAATTGGGGTTGCTGTTGCCATCTATAGTTGGAGAAAGCATTGGAATCGAGCCGCCAATATACCCAAAGAGTTGATGGCCTTTGAGGAATGGAAGAATTTGAGCTTTCCATATCAAATAATTGTCTATGGAAAGCTTCAAGGTGATGAGATGGGAAGCTGAATTGATAATGGTGGGACTTACAGTGGGGGTTGATTTGTCGGCTTCCATTGTGAGGAGCTACAGTAGAAATGGACGTGGGTCCTTTTTACTGCTCTGGTACCATAAAGAGGCAGAGAAAGTGTTTGATAAAAGGTCTCAACCAAGACATTTGTATTTCAACAGCTTTGTATTTGTTATATCTCTTGCTCAGGAGATGGTTCAGTCGCTGCATAAAAAAACTATTAGTGGTAATGTTTTGATAAAACTTGATATGGCTAAGGTGCATGATAGGGTGAATTGGGTTTTCTTAATGAATGTGATCCGAGCTTTTGGTTTCTCTGAAAATGTTTTCCAGATTATTGCTAATTGTGTGCAGTCTCAGTGGCTTTCTGTTATGATGAATGGTACATTTAAAGGTTATTTTCAGTTTGCTAGGGGACTACACCAAGGGGATCCTATTTCTCCGTATCTATTTATCCTCATGGAAGAAGTGTTGACGAGGCTTCTCTGGAAAAATTTTGAGGAAGGTCGGATTGGTAAATTTAGTCATCTTATTGGTGCTCCTTTGGTTTCTCATTTACTTTATGCTGATGGCATTTTTATTTTTCCTAATGGGGGTAAGAGGTCTATTACAAATTTGATGCATACTCTTGATATATATGAGAAGTGGTCCGGTCAACAAATTAGTAGGGACAAATATGCTCAATTCCCCTCTAAATTGATCTCGATATCAAAGAAGAGGAGTTTGTTGAGTCTTACGGGCTTTAAGGAAGGTAAGTTTCCTATTACCTATTTGGGTGTGCCGTTGGTTTCCGGTAGATTGACAACCCAGGATTTTGAATCGTTAATTGATAAAGTCAGGAAAAAAGTTGCTGGTTGGAAGTTTAAACTGTTATTGCCGGGTGGCAGATTGATCTTAGTCAAGCATGTTTTAAATAGTATGCCTATCCACTTATTGTCTGTGATGAGTGTGCCTTCCATATCATTGTCTCGTTTTCATGCTTTGTTAGCTAGTTGTTTTTGGGGAGAGACTGATGGCAAAATAAAATATCATTGGAGGTCGTGGAGTAAGATTTGTTTGCCTACTAGAGAAGGAGGGTTGGGCGTGAGAGATCGTAAAGTGGTTAAAAAATCACTTCATATGAAGTTTGCCTTTCGTATTTTGTCTTCCAACAATCTTTGGTCTGATTTTTTTCATGCCAAATAAGTTCATGGCCATTTTTCTACTTACAAGGCGAGACTGACTGATTCTAGATTCTGGAGATTGATTTTGAAGATGCTGCCAAAAGTTATGGACAATGTGATTGTCCTGGTGCGTGGTAGTAATGCTTCGTTTTGGTTTGATAGATGGTTGGCATCGGGCCCCCTTTCAATACGGGTTGAAGATGTTATTAATAGCAGATTGCGTATTCAAGAGTGCTGGTCCAATAATGTTTTGGATGAAGACATTCTTAGGGAACTGGTTAGTGAGGAGGTTGTTGAGGATATTTTACAGATACCTACTAATGGCACCCAAGGTCTGGATTTGTTTGTGTGGAAACCTTCCACTGATGGAAGTTTTCCTATTCGTACAGCTTGGGAGGTGGTGAGAAAAAGAGGTTAGGAATTACCATGACATGATTGGTTCTGGCACCAGCTTATTCCTAAACGTATCTCTATATGCTTATGGAAAATTTGGATGGATTGCTTGCCAGTGGATGTTCGGGTTCAAAGTAAAGGTGTGTCTCTTGTCTCTGCGTGTGATTGTTGTGATCGGAGGTGTATAGAAGATATCGACCATATTTTTTCAATGGGGGCGGTGGCTCTTGATGTCTGGTTTTATGCGAGTATTGCTTTGGGTATTCCTTGTAGGCGCAATTTACCGTGGAGAAATAGAGTAGCTGCTTGGTTTTCTTATGCAAAAAAATCCTCTTTAAAGGTACTCTTGTTGGTTTAATTCCTTGTATTATCACTTGGTGCCTTTGGAAGAGAAGATGTAAGGCTAGAATGGATGGTAAGTATGATTCGGCTGAGACTGTTAGGAGAAGTGTTTGGGTGTGGATCAAATCATTGGCGAATAATCTTAATTCTTTTAGTAATTTATCCATACACGATTTGAAGATTTTGGAAGAATTTAATTTAGAGAGGCCTCGTACATCTATGAGATCGGGTAAAATTGTTAAATGGTCTAGGCCTCCTACGAGTTGGGTGAAGCTTAATTGTGATGGAAGTTGCAGAGAAAATCCTGGTAATTTGGGAGGGGGCGGCATTATTAGAGACTGGAATGGTATGGTTAAAGGGGCTTTTTTTGCTCATTATGGGGTGGGTACGAATAATGGCGCCGAAGTGAAAGCAATTTTGGATGGCATTAGACTGTGCAAACGGCTCCATATGGTTAATGTGATTATTGAAAGTGATTTACAAATTGTTGTTGATTGGCTTCGTAACGGCAAATGTTCTTTATGGTATCTTTGAGATTTTTGAGAGATTTTACGGAAGGAGCTTGAGGGGATAAATTTTGTAGTGGCTCATCAATATCGGGAAGGTAACAGTGCATCGGATTTCCTTACTAGAGATGGTGAGGTGAAATGTGGACGAATGTCACGTATAACGGTAACCAAGATCTTCCCAGGTATTTAAAAGGTATTGTGCGGCTGGATTTTTTAGGCCTTCCGTATTTTCGTCGTTAGTCTACATTCCAGGTTTGTTGTGTTTGTTTCTGTTTTTGTTTTTGTTAGGCTTGTTTAGATGTTTTATGTTTTGGTATAGGCCTATTAGTTTTTTCTTTCGTGGTCATTTAGGCTTGTTTAGATTGTTTGTCTTTTGGTTTCTTTCGTTTTGGTTTGTATTTGGGAGGTTTTTTATTTTCTTATATGTAAACTCCCCTATACGTGGCTTGTAACCACGGTATTCCTCCGCAATAAGTGAGGGTTTATTAATAAATTTGGGACGGAGCCACTACCATATAGCTACCGGCTCTTTGGTTAAAAAAAAAAACATATTTATAGATCACAATAGCCAATAGGTGGCAATCAGAGAATAGAAAAATATATTTCTAGAATATTCCATTGTAAAGTTTGTTAGGCCACTGCTACACTTGAACCTGATTGTTGAGTAATTCTTCCAAAAGGGTCTGTGTGAGCACCATGTGCTGACATGTGCCTTAATATAAAATAAAATCATTTGATATAAATATCCACATTTTAAAATATGATTGTATAAAACGTGGTAAAAAAAAGTTGTACATCTATCATTACTCGATTTGAAATATTAACAAGGTCTTTAACGTGTTTGTCGAAACGGAGAAGCATGCATGCCACATTAGCGTGTTTGTATCATGATTTACCAGATTTGGAATATCAATATTAAAATTCAAATGAGCAAAAAAAGAAAAAAAAAGAAGTATATAAAGATAGTCAACAACGCATATGGAATTCTATGATCGCAACGTTGAAAACGGAATGTGCCTAGTTGCTTAAAGAGGTGGCATGAATTAATGCCATATCAACGCACCCGCACGTGCTTAACTTGACGAAACCCTAGATTTGACATGTGTGTGTGACCCAATGGGGCCGGGCTCATCAGTGCAATAGTGATCTATTTCCCAAATTTTCTTCACATGGTCGGCTTGCATTCCGAAGCATTGAATTTGGCAAATAACTCACCGAAAGACTCCCTCCATCATATATCTCATATCCACTATATATATATATATATATATATATATATATATATATATATATACATATAGATTTCACATAAATTGTTTCATTCTCTTTTATTTTTTAATTTTTTTAATTTTTTATTAAATAATTTATTTATTTTTTCTTTTAAATAATACTAGATACAGTTCTAGGATATGAAAGTTTTGCACACTTTCTATATACAAAAAGACATACTATTAAAAAACTAATTTTTTTTATAGGTTCCAGATTTATCTATTTTTTTTTTCAAAATAAATGCGTGAAATTTGCACACCATTGAACTACAAATATCATTTATCTATATTATTATTTTGCTGAAATTGATTTGTGGTATTTTTTCTTTCTTTTTCCCGAGTGATTAATAGTGGTAATTGTACACACACACATTCAATTTATCTAATCTATTTGACTACTTTACATATAAATAAAAGTGTACTTATATGAAAAGTTGAAAACCAGGTTAGAAATATAAGCCGTTAATGTATCTTTCAAGAGAAAAAAAAAAAGAAAAAGAAATTAATGTATCTTTCAAGAGAAAAAAAAAAGAAAAAGAAAATCGTCCTATTCCATCTAAAGGGACGTGCTATGTCCACCGCTCCCAGCTA
Source organism: Juglans cinerea (assembly GCA_961763995.1). Taxonomy (NCBI): domain Eukaryota; kingdom Viridiplantae; phylum Streptophyta; class Magnoliopsida; order Fagales; family Juglandaceae; genus Juglans; species Juglans cinerea. Next base: position 40,783,520 of record CAUIVZ010000001.1, on the reverse strand, counting down.
CCGTTCGGCAAATTTTTTTTTACATATATTTTTATTTTTTTACATATATTTTTTAACATTTTTAAATATTTTTTTAAAAAATAAAAAAATCACAATATTATTAAAAAATAATTTCTTAATCATTAAGTAAAAAAAAATAAAAAATCACAATAATAAAATAGAGCGGTTGAAAAGAACGGTAAAAATAATATTTTCCTTCCTCTAAAATATGTTATTTACTTTGGTCGTTTATTTTCATAGTCATCATGATCATCTATTCAAGCAATTTATTTAATGACAATTATTTAATTAGGTCAAGGGAAATACACGTGGAATCTAGTTTGCAGCTTAAAATTAAAATATTTTATGTGTGACGTACGTGAATAGTTTAACACATTATTATTTATATTTTATATTTATAGCCATGATATTCTCATCGAAATGCACACATTTAACATTGAATAGCATTGTAAAAGTTTGGCGATCGATCTCTTTGTCACGTTCGTAGCATCTAAATTCTACATGACATTTACCTTTCAAAACGTGACAGTACTGACTGTTTCAAAGACATGATGATCTGTCTTCGTTAACATGACACCGATCATTCTCTTTAAATGTATCAAAAACATGTTTGCATCTTTTGAGGTCCTTCGCCAAAAACCAAAAACCCATCTTTGATATTTTCTCCTTTTACCTACGAAGCAACATTATTCTTTATTGCAATATATACGGCTCGGTTTAAATAGACAAACATATCTTATTTCATCTTATCATTATAATTTTTTTAAATTCTCACACAAAATATAATAAACAACTTAGCTTTTTCATATTTTTAAATAATAATAATATAAAAAATTATATTATAATAATATTTTATTTAATTTTCAATAAAATATCTCATCTTATCTTATCTCAACTACAAAATCAAATGAGGCAGAAGCCTAAATCTCTCTGTCTTTTGTCTCTCCTAATGTTAAAATGCACAATGTTAATTTTGATATTTCTGGGTGTGTGAGGAGCCCTTTTTGACCTACTTTCCATATGACATGCACTAGACCGAAGGGTAAAAAATCTTCCTAATCGCCATCCACTTGTTCTTGGGGATGAAGGATTCAACTGTTGTCAATGGATACGGCCTCTTGCTGCTAGATTCATTAGGAGTACTCACTAGCTGTGGTTAATAGGGCAACTGCGGTCCGAAAATTCCAGAGCCCATGACCTCACAAAACAAATAAAATCAAAGAGTCATGGTTAATAGGTCGTACGTACGTTATCCTAAGCTACGACGCTGGCTCACTCTGCAATTGGATTAATGGAGGCTGTGCTTGTTTTTGCAAAAAGGATGCCTTTGCATATGTTCCTTCTCACTCTCTCGTATAATTTAGCAATTTGAACAATTTGAGTCATGGGTTCGTGTAACTTTGTTCTTCCCCAAATGTTTTTTTATCTCTCTCTCTCTCTTCACACACACACAGCCCAGATCCCTTTTCTTATTTGTAATGGACAAAATATGACAACTCTAGGCAAACTAGGCCCAGTCCACTAAATAGTCATCACTAAAAGACAAAGAAAGAGAGATGAATGAGAGATAAGTAGGGGACAAGAGAGATGAGTGTGTCAAGACGAAAAGGTGAACAGTGTCAGGTGAAAGTGAGAAATAGAGAGGTGGTTAGACATGCAAAGGGAAGGGTGGCTATGCTTCACCACTGAAGGGAGGCACGCGGAAAGAGCAATAAGAAAAAAGAGAGCTTCAACTTTTTGGGGCTTCTTTAATCTGGCAAAGGGAGATCCAGCGAGAACATATTCTCCAACAAATAGATTTTCGACTTCTATTGTACAGTGAGAAATGAGAGACTGTAAACTACTCATGTTATAATGGATTTCTACTCCCCAAACGCCCGTGGACGTATACATTATGTCGAACCACGTAAATTTATGTGTGCCAATTTCTTTACTTTTCCTGCATTTGTTTTTTATGCTGCCATGGATATACGTACTGACACCGTACGACCGCATCGGACCATTGCCGGGGGCTCCAAACCACACTAATCGAGGCCTGAATCGTCATAGCAGGCCGGGAATGACTCACTCTCATCTTCCGGCCTTTTGTACAATTTTTTCGGCATCAACAATTGGCGCCGTTTGTAGGATCTGATTTACTTTCTATTCCGGAGGTAGGAAAAAGACGATTTTCTAGCGCGCTAAATAATCACTAAGCGGGTAGAGGGAATCCTCCCTGATAAGTGTTCTTGAACGTCTTAATTTTATTTTTTTGAAAAATATTATCTTCAATGTGTAAGTCCGGGAACCCAAACTCCCTGGCCACTTGAGTTGTAAGAGCACACTGGTCCGCACACTTCAAGTACACGAGCACAAATAGGAAGGTGAGCATTGTGCACTTAAGTGCATAGTACCTATTCACTCCAAACTACACAGTACACGAACACCATGCACAGTGCGCTGTGGGTGCACATCAACGTGCACCTAGAGGCTCGCAGTGCCTCGCCGCGAGCCCAATTGACCTGCCGACGGCCACCGCGTCGTCCACACGGGACAGTAGCATGGCCCAGTCGTGGCGCGATCAGAGGAGGGTGCTGGCGGCCACCCTGTGGTCTGCAGGTGAAGTATGTCTCCATCGGTGGGGTCCCCGACCACCACTGTGGACATGCAGTGACCAACGACCACACACCCAGTGCATGTTCCCATGCACCCAGAGACTCGTGGCGTCCCGTCGCGAGCCCAATTGGCTAGCCGGCAGTCACCATGTGGATTGTCGGTCGTTTCTGGCTCTGCCACCACGACCCTGTCCACGGGGGCCTGACTAGTGCACCCCGTGTGTGCATCTTGCCTTGCACACGAGATAGCGTCTCGATTCAGCTGTGGCGTGACCGGGGGAGGGAGCCGGTGGCCACCTTGTTGTCCGACCACTACTCCCTCATGACCACATGGTAAGCTTCTCGGCCACCAGTGGGCACACCCCAATGGCCAAACATTTTTCGACAACCCATAATGGGCCCACACTTGTCCATTGGCTCTCGAGTGGCTTCCCGACTACTTTTCATCACTAGAGTGGATGGGGGAGCTATCCCCTCCCCTCACCTTCCTTGCATCCTCCTCACCATGTCCACACCATGGTTAGTTCCTCCCCCTTGTTCTCTACATGGTTGAAAGCAATTAATCTATAATCGTTCGGCAATTTTCGAGAGATACGTGCCACACCACAAGACTCCTAAATAGCCGATCTATAAAATTAAAGTAGCAATGTCTTAATCTAATGGCCCCTCGAGGCCCATGCATCTCCCATCTACGAAGCTTACACAATCGCATATGCCTCCCCTACAGACTACTTGTCCTTAAATTTTAGGATACCCACCGTCACTGCTGGTGAGTAACCCCCACGCACCAGTACAGATTCCTAATCCCTTGGGATGTGGGTAAAACACAAATTGATTGGAGCTGTCTCTAAAACTAGGAGTTGACACTTCAGTATACCGGCAAAATCAATTTGAAAGTATGGTCTATTGTTGCCCGCAAAGCACTACCACCCTTCAAGCCTCCCTTTGGTTTCTTCTCAACATGAAACATCAAGTAAGCCTCGTTTTATTTTCATTTTAGCCTTCAGCATGAAAGCCACATCAAACTGCTAAAAGAAGTGTGGACGTTTCGTGACAATGCCTTAAAAGCATTACTGTATAAACTTATCGTGCTTTTTTCTCCTCACGTGTTACATGAATAGTATATACATATGACTTTTTTTTTTTGAACAAACATATGACTTTTCTTAGTGGCACAAGCCGCCGAAGTTAGGTGTCATGTACAACCCCACGCGACATTCATCTCTTTAGGTCCGTTTGTGACATGATATCAACCTATCTCATTTTTTGTCTCATCTAAACATCTAAATATTATTTAAATAAAAAATATTTTTTAATTTTTAATTTTTTAATTTAATCATTGTATAATTATTATAATTTTTCAAAACTTCTAAATAAAGCATAAAAAATACTTTAACTTTTTAAAATTTTAAAATAAAAAATTATATTATAACAATATTTTAATTTTATAAATTTTCTTTAATTTTTTCTTTAATTTTTTTAAATATTATAAAATATTTTAATTAAAACTATTTTATTATTATTTAAAAATTATTTTATTATTATTCATAAATTTCCCTAACTTTTCGTAACGTCAAAACCCGGCCTTAAAACTTTTATCGACCCACGCACCGCTTTAATAGAATAGAATCTTCCACCATCGGATCTTCAAGGTCTGACTAACCGTTACTTATACCTCCATTGTTTTCACATGGAGCCCACACGCTGGCACCACTCTGTGTGACTCTCAGACAACAGCAAAACTATGATCTCTTGGACAGCCAATATCTACCTATCTTACTGCTTTTCATAAGCCAAGAGTTCATGCACTCTTCCATATGTGAAGATAAATACTAAAGGGTTATCCATTGAAAAGTGTTGCAGTTCTAAAAAAATTATATAAAAATAATCTTATAAATTAATGTGATAATTTTATAATCTGACAAATCAGATCAAATCATATCAATTAATTGTAGAATTACTTTTATATAATCATTTTGTGGCTAGAGTATTTCTCTTATCCACTACCCCTTGCAAATCACTACAGTCCTTACGACCATCAAGCATTTCCTTCCTGCCATAATCCATTAGCCCAAAAGTTTTAAAATTTATCCCTATATTCCCGCCTAATTAACCATTAAGATTAATCCTTAAACGTCCTTAGGTTGAGCTTATGATTTTGAGTTTTAAATATTTTTTTATTATTTTTTTGAGTAATGCTATATACAGTCGTGGAATGTGCAAGCGTCGTGCAGTCGCTTTGAAAAAGAGTGGAGTCCACTATTAAAAAATTAATTTTTTTTTTCATGTGGGTCCCGTATTTATTCACTTTTTTTAAAGCGCTTGCGCGGCGCTTGCACACTCACGACTATAAATATCATTTCTCTATTTTTTTTATTATTACTATTATATTATTTTTATTGCTTATTTTATTTATTTATTTTAATGTTGGTAGTTAGATTTACTTAAACCATGATACTTAGTGTCATTAATTATTAAGCATGAATGATTAGAGAAGCAAGCCCATTAATAATTCTATAAAGGTCTTTAGAACCTTAGGACAATTATGGGCCAAGCCTTAGAAGCCTTTAACCAAGCCTCTTAGGAATTTAAGACTTGGTAGGATAGTCTTGCCCAAGTATGAGGAAGGCATAAAGCCTTTGGGTCAAGTTTGGTATAGATTTGACCCATGACCCAATTAGGTAAAAGAAAGCCATTTCAAGCCCCATCTTAGTGGATCTTGAGGCCGCTTTAAATCCCTCAAAATCTAAAAACAAGGCCCCCATTCACTCAAACCAAAAAGCCCATGAACCATTAAACCCAAACTCATGACCCTTTTAAGCCCACAAGGCCCAAAGCCTTATTGCTTCTTTTTCACTCTTCAATTTGAAGCCAAATACACCATACCATGTGTTTCCTCAAGCCCATATCATACCCTAAGTACCCAAATTAAGTTTTGAAATTAGGTTAAGACTAATAATCAACTTACCTATGACTAGTGATATTTAAACCATATTTTAGAGCTTAATTTTCTTTCTTAATCATTTTAACATTTTTTATCTGAATTTTTTTTTTAATTCAATTACATCATTCTTAAATTATATTAGGACCTTAGATAAACCTCCACACATGTCATTAGAAGAAATGACATATCAAACTCCAAACTACACCAATTAGCACGCGTGTGTTTGTGTGCATTGGACTGTTTTACCCTTAAGTCCAATCTTTTTGTTCCTTTTTCTCAAGGGCACTATGATTTTTAAACACCTGATAAGATCCCATTAAACCTAGAGCAAGCCTTGGATGAAATTTGGTCTAAAAAACCAAAGCAAAGTCCCAAACCAATTACACCCACATGACTAGTTGGATGGGAACCGAATTGGTTGAATTCCAACCACCATTCTGCCCCTGGCTGAGCGACCACCCCACGCCACCTCCAGTACCACCCAATCCCCAAGCGGTCCTCATGGTCGTCATGATCCTTGACCCAGTTTTTCCACCCAAAGAAGGTGCACAAAACCATTCACCCAAAATCGAATGGTTTTGTGCACCACTCCACTTGACAACCACCCTCCCTTGCATCATCTTCTTTGAGCTGCACTTCCATGATCACTTGGAAGCCAACCCTACACTTTCTACCACCTGAAAAAGCCTTCAAGAAGTGACCTTACACCTGCACAATTTAGCCTTGAAGAAGAGTCAAGAATATGGGTCAAGACCATGATCAAATCTGCCCAAGGAAAACCACTTGAATCCGTCAGCTCCCTTGGATGGTTTTGATGGTTTTTTTCCTCTTTCGTCTGCACCACGACTTGAGCAACACCCTTAGGAGAAATTTCACACCTGAAGTGATGAAATCATGGTGGTTTTAGGGGACTATTCACTCCAAACAAGTGACACCAAGTGATGGAGTGCAAGCTGAAAAATTTAGCCCTTTAGGCCAATGTCTCCACCCTCTTGGCCACCTATAAAAGGACCCTTCATCCCTTCATTTCCTTCACACCTCATCTCCAGCTCCCCCTTGAGCATAGAGAGTCATCTTCCCCCTTAGTTTTGAGAGAAACCGAAAGGTGAGTTAATTTGAGTGTTCTTGGAAGTTCTTGTGCTAGGAGCTTGAGTGTGCTACGAAATTTGTAATTATTCTTGCCCTAGATCTTATTTTACATGTCAAGTTGTGATTTTAAGTTTTAGAGTGATTTTTTGATGAATTTAGGATAGGTTATCACGCTTAACCGGGTTCATTAAGGATGATTTAAGTATTTAAATTGTTTTAAGTGAAAATTTTAGCTATGGTATGTCTTAGCATATTTTGATATGATTTATTAATGTCTTAGAATGATCATGGAAGGTCTTCTTTTTTGATTAGAAGCATGTCATGATAGGTTTTGATTCTATCTTATTTTGATCATCAAAATATGCATGGGCTTTAAGTAAGTTTGCGATTATGGCATGAAATTTGATTTATTCCACCTAGGCTTGATGATTAAGTATTTAGAAACATTTTGATTGGGATAAAAATGAAAATGCATGCTTTGGGTGAGTTTTGAAAGCATGCCTTTGTGATTTACACTAGGAATACCAAACTTGATTAGTGAAGGATTAATGAAAATTAAGGTTTTTAGCCTTAATTAAGTGTTGAGATGAACTTGCTCACCAAAGAATTAGTCTTTATCATATCATTAAGGACTATAGTGATTATTTGTGACTAAATAAAGTGGCATATGCATGCATTCATAGGGAACACACTAAGACATCAACTAGAGTGCATGCCACGGGTTGTGAGTGTTTGAGCTAGTTTCACTTTGAATTTTGTAATTCTAAGAGTATAGATGGTTTTAGAATATCAAGAATATGAGGTCCATGAAATTTGGTTAAATTTGAGATTTGTTTGCAAATAGTAAAAATTTGGGGCCTTAATGGCAATTTTGGAAAGTTTAGGGGTATTTTTGTAAATAACCATTTGAAGCCTTTGTTTGTTAACCTCATACATAGTAGTATAAGTCCTAACTTAGTATGAATTTGATTTTAGACGCTACGACTTCTCAAACTCAGGAAGTTTGTTAGTTGGCCTCTAACTTACACCTTGATAAGTTATTTATGATTTGTTGATAAATGCCTCATTCATGTTTTAATTGTCATTTTGAGCATAAAATATCATGTTATATGATATATTGAATGCATACTTACAGGACATGTGATACTTTCACCATTTTTGCATATTGCATCTATAAATATCATTTTCACATGAAGCTACATATGCACATGTTATGAAATACTCTTTTTAACGTAGTATGAAAAATAATTTTTGTCATGACCTCAAAGGCTAGGATGGAAAATTATTCTAGTGGAACTCCTCTGTCCACTCTGGAGTGTTTAAAAATGGTGTGGTAACCTTTGAATTGACGGGCTTCGAATGGGCATTTTTGAAAGAACGCTAGAGTAAAGTCAAATGTTATGACACCTAAGGCTGGTAGGTATACATGTTATGATGTTATGTTATTTACCAATGCATTGAGAACGAGTCTGTAGACAACGTAGTTTCAATGTGAATTATACTATGGTCACCAACAGGTACTCACAATGCATATGGAGAACTGTGACGATACCACACGTTATGATGTTACGATTAAATATGAATTGCTAATAATGTTGAAATTATGTTTTTTTTCTTTTATTTTTTTTTCTTATTTTTACGGTTGAAGTAAAAAAAATGTTCTCTGTACGAAAATATGTGTCTTAATTTTTCTGAAAATGTTAAGGAATTTGGATGGGAGACACACACACACTGATTTTTTGCATTTCATATTTATCATTCTTCATGCTTAATTTATTTTTATGCACATTGGTTGTTTAACTTACTGAGATTTCAAGTAAATCTCACCCCTTGTGGACCTACTATCATTGCACTCTGAATGATAGAAGTTGTGTCAGGATTCGAAGATGACGAGGTAGATGGAGCGCTGGATCTGACTGATTGAGGAGGAGCCAAACCTTAAGAAGAGACTGGACTTGATCCTTATGTTTATAGCCTTAGTCCTTTATGCTCTAGGATGCATGAAGCGGTTGGTTTAACTTTGGAGACTTTTATCTTTAACTTATGCTACTATTTGGTTTTGAACCTATGATGGTGATTAATGGATTGAGATGTTTCAAGTTATTCTGGCATAAATTATATTTTCACCCTTAATCTGCTATGAGTATTGCATTATGCTAGTTGCATTTATAGGATGCATTGCATATTAACTGTCATGTACGGGGGTATGTAATATTAAGTTACATGTCCCAACGCTCTAAGTCTCCGTTCCATCCCAAGCGGAGGTTGGGAGCGTCACAATCCCCGATCGTAAGAGCTAGACGAATATTGTTAGAAGACTGTGGAAGTATTGTAATATCGCTTTGCATGATAGATCTTGAGCCTTCGACTACTTCTTCTATCCAAGTTAGTGGTGTAGGAAATCTTCTTTAACCATAATTACTCATTCAGAATTGGTGCAACCCTTTCTACAGCAACTAAGGGTGCTACTTGCACCCCATGGTCAGGGAATGCCCCAGTCCCACCCCCTACATGGGCAGGAGGTACATTTTGGGCCTTGGAGACCGGCATTACCCCCTCTAGGCAAGTGTCCCCGTTCAGATGCCGAGGGGCAGATTGGCCCCCACAATCGTCCACCCCCGCCGGTCACCCATGGTGAGAAACAACCGAAAAATTCAAAAAAATTGAAAACAACTGAAACACAACAAGAAATCTACAAAATCACAGATCCATCAACGAGAAATCTACAGATCCATCCACACTAAATTGGAAAATAATAAAAAAAAAATCCAAAACAAGTTAACAAGAACAAATCTGAGAAAAGTGGTTCATTTTCTTTCACATTATAGATTTGAGCAAATATTCAAAGAACCATGACCACGAATGCATGTGGGTCTCTTTGCAAACCTACGACCATTTGTGGCTTCAAGGAGGAGAAGAAAAAGTAGAGAAGGAGGAGGAGGAGAAGAAGAGGAGAGGAGACTCAGGAGATGTGTCAGCAAGAGAGAGAGAGAGAGAGAGCGGCCAAGGGGAAGAGAGACTGAGAGAAGAAAGAGAGGGCGGGGAAAGAAAGGTATGGGGGAGGGGGAAGGGTTAAGTTTTAATTTAAAGCCTAACCCTAAAACGACGTCGTTTAAATTGTTTTATTTAAAAAACATATAAAATAAAACCTAAGATAAAACGAGGTAGTTTTGGAGAGAACTCTCCAAAATGATATCATTTTATTAAATAAATTTATTTTTTAAAATATATATATATATATATATATGTATATATATAACTTATATATATGTGTTGGCTGAATTGGGTAGACGGGGTAAACCTCGGGTGAGCTTGGGCCCAGTCGGGCCTCGTCCTTGATCCTCAACTGCATGCGGGCATTCGTCCCAACTAGGCGGATGTCGGATGGGGTAGGTAGGGGTGGCGGGGGGTAGGTAGGGGTGGCGGGGGCGGTACCCCGCTGCCCAACCCTAACTGCAGCATCCTTACATTGCAATAGGAGCCTTGAGCATGCCTTTCACAGGACTGCCAACCCAAACCACATGCACAGTGGAGCCTTTCTTGGATCATGTAGCAGTTCTATTAGCCAATATAATATGGGATTTGAGTTACTCCGTTGGTAAAATTTCCGCTCCCTGTGTTCTATTTTTATATTTCTTTAACTGTACTATACTTAGATTATTTTCGGTTGATGGTTGAGGTACACAATCTCGTCTTTTATGAGAACTACAGACATAGCTTACACAAAATAAATCTACAAACTGATGTGGTTTCATGAAATCTGTTAGATCTATTTTATAATAAAAATAACTTTACAATCTAACGTACCACATCAAGTTACATCAGTTTGTAAGTTTACTTTTATATAATCCCTTTGTGACTAAAGTATTTTCCTTTGACAAAACTGCTGTCATGACAAATTGGGTAGAAAAGAAAAAAAAGTGTACAGAGCGTTTTTTTTTCCTGTAACATATTATGCATCCAAACATCAATAAAATGGAGTTGATTGGTGCGAGAAGACAACTTTCAGGACCTTAATGGGCTTACAGGTGTAGATACGCATTCTAATTTTCCTTCACTTTGGGCCGCTATCAGCCTTACACTTTGCCCCGTTTAGATAGTAAAAGCATATCATTTCATAATTATAATTTTTTTAATTTTTTACATAAAATATAATAAATAATTTAATTTTTTCAAATCTCAAAATAATTATAATATTAAAAAATAATATTCTAATAATATCTTATTCAACTTTTATCCAAAACCATCTCATCCTCATCTCACTATTCAAACCGCACCTGCGAAAAAAATGGACATCCAAAATATTGGGGCATTCAATTGTGTAGGGGATTTCAATTTATAATTGAATGTAAGAAAAACTAGAGTAATGCGATAGATGTTACATGTTTTATTATTATAAGTTTTGTAAATGAGTTTTGCAACTAATTGCTACTTGCTAGATCACTTGTTATGAAATTATTATAATTATAAAAAAACTAAAGCACCGATACTGTTTCATTTTTATGGGATCTACTTTAATTATATATTGAGCGTGTCAAGAAACTAACTTGCAAATAGGTTTTCTAATTATAAATCGAAGTCCGAATAAATTAAGAATTAGAATCAAATGCCAAGTCATAGCTATATAAATTGCATTAGTAAAAGTTATACCAACCATAAGAATTGCCAACTCAGTTTATAAGACTTGTAGTTAAACTTGTGATGTCTTTATCATTTTCAGAATAATTATATGTTTTTGAGGATGATTGGAGAAAAATATTAAACACCGAATAAAAAATTTGACCCGCTGATGATTTTACCTTCTTGTTGGCTGAACGTGCAATATAAAGAAACCTAATACCTTGAATCAACTATGTGCAAATCACTATGTAGGTTAAGGCCCATATCTTTTATGTGGGACCAATTCGTTGCCAACAAATCAAGCAATCTTGATGGTTTGTCTATCATTGTTGCAACGAGGCTAAGAATCGTCTCCCATGATGGTTTTTAAAGGTTAATGCCAATGGATGTATCATAGGTACAACATGAAATATAACAATATTGTTATTGACATGTTTTGCACCCCTCCGAAATCCCACAACAAACCTGCACCCAAAGAACCAAGAAAGGTTTGAAGGGTATTAAACACTCCGACACCTAAGATAGTCAGACTCTATATACTGCTTCTCCACTAATCAAAGGGCTAGTTCCACTTAACCTCGAATGTGAATTCCCTTTAGTATATATAGAGCATGGGATAGAGTGATAGGGTTTGGGTAACAGCCCGATCCTTTGGTTTAAGATAGGCTCAAGGCCGTTATCATTTGAGTCGTCCATTATTTGATATGAGGTGGTTATCTGGAGAAAATTCGGACCTTTATGTTGTTCTGGTGAGATTCAGATATGACCTTATCCATGGGTTTGCCCCTCGGCTAGGGTTCATTGTGAATGTGTGTACCAGGGCACTCTTCAGTGTTGGTGTTGATAGGCAAGCTTCGTGGGGCCTTGGACCTTTAAGGTGTGAGGTTGGCCCACTTATGAGGGGAGACTTTTGCTCTTCTAGTTGCCCCGCGAAGTCTCATCAAATGAATGTGATGGGACTTTTCTTTTTCTTCCCTCTACTTGGTTACTCGGGTCTTGTCCTTACTTGCAGTTGTCGGTGAACTCATGTCCCCATGTCAGGGGAATGCATCGTTCCATCTTCACATCTCATCAGGTGGCTTGAGGATCCATCTGTATCCTCTCTGTTTTCCGGTTGCACACAGCACGTTTCTTTGTTTTATTTGGGGATATTCAAATGACGAAATATTCCCCAGTTGATTTGCCTTTTCCCTTCGCCACCTTCACCGTTTCATTCATTTTCTAACACTAACTCTTCCTATCGTTGTGCTCCTTTCAACCTCTACCTTCTTGCTTTTGATTCCCCCATTTCTCTCTTCTCTAAACCCCTTCTTTATCAATGGCTTCATGTAAAAATTCCTGCTTTGGTGCCCATGGCGCTAGGTCCTCTTGACCCCGAGATTCTCCTACTTCCCTTAGGGAGACTGACTCACATTGTTCTCCCAAATTTGAAGGGAACCAATGGTTGGCTACAACATCCCAAGTGGACCTAAACTTGTGGAGAATCTATATGGGAGTCCTGATTCTCTGACGTTGGAATTGTTGGAATCATGCCATGGGGCGGTCGATTATGAAGGTTTTGCAGCCCTGGTGGCACTGTACTCTATTATGTTTATGATGGGGCTTCACCTCCCATTCTGTCGCCTCATGCGTGATATACTAGACTTTTTAGGGATTGCTCCTTCGCAGCTTGTTCCGAATGCCTGGAGGATCTTAATGGCCTACTGTGTCACATGGTGACAACTTTTGGAGTTCGCTATACCCATATGTTAGGCATATAGATGGAAATTTATGTAGCTTTCGATCTCGTACCAATTGTAGAGTGGCGCGTCGTTATTCTCATGCCAATGAGTGGCATAGGAAATTCTTTTTCTTTTCTTGAAGTGGTTGGGAATTCCCTTCTGGTGAGATTGCTCGACCTGAATTCCTTGTTTGTGCGGTGTGGGGCCCTTTTCCAAAGGGTCATGATTTCACCATCATTCTCTTCCATCAAGAGGAGGCTAGTCTGCGTTTGGTTTGTGCTTGGGTGGAATAGAATGACAATGCCACATGGCTTGACGTGCTTCTCACCCGTGCCAATATTGACAGGTTTTTTATTTCACCTAACCGAGCTCACGTTTTTGGTCGCTAGTTTTTGGGTGCTTCGTCACCGTCTCGGGGGCAAAATAGAGGGTTGTCAACACGTTTAGGCCATAGGGGTGTAAGATGCCTCACTCGGAATGTAGCCCTATTTGTGGCGAGACTGAGCCATCTGACGAGTCGAGTTCTATCGGGGAAAACCTTGTTTAGGCTGCTTCACTTTTCGGTGGAAGTGGTTCAGTTTGTCCAGCCTCTCCTTTCTCAGATTTGCTGGAGGAAACCAAGCTGAGAATGACTTGGCACTAGTGTTTCAAGGTGAGTCCTCTGTGGCGCTCGATCAAGAGGTGGTCCGACTAGCTTCTCCCACCACGTAGGGTCAGGATGGCACTTATGGTTATGATGAAGATGACATCGAAGTGACCATTCTTTCTGCATTTGTGGAAACTGCCCTTACCATCCCAATAGATTTTGCTTCTCCTTTTGATGACGTGGGTGAGGTTTTTTTGGCTGGTGGTGGTTGTGTCGGCCCCTTTCAGCTCGAGGGCATTCCTTCCTCCTTATCTGCTCCCTTCACAGTTTCTGGTGGTGCAACCCCCGAAATCCCTTTTGTTCTTCCAGAGTCCTTTCGTGATGAACCCTCGAGAGTGGATCTTAGCGGAGGCCGAGTATCCATTCATTCTTCGACTTTTAGTATTTTGCTTGGTAGGGGTAGCGCATTCCCACTCGTGCTTCCTGGCGACTCCCTAACTAGAGATAGCCCTTTGGGCTTGGTTGAACAGTCAGCAAGGGACACCACCATGACTCCCGCTTCATCTCCCCAGCATTTGTTGAGCCCTCCTTTGGCTCAAGGTTGGGTGGAACAGATGTTGCTTTATCTCCCTAGCATCTCCCAAGCCCTCCGCTGGTGGAAGGTTTGGGTGGCATAGATGACTCTATGCCCTTTTAGGGTGGCTGGGACCCATTGCTTCTCGTTCCGCTGGTCCTACCTCGTGAGCTAGTGGCCACAAGGAAGAGGCCGTTCGTGCTATGGTGCATAAGCTTCGAGGCATTTTGTTTCCGATAAGTTCTATATTTAGCATTATGTGTTTCATGTTTGTCAATTGTGACTAGTTCTGTGTCCCAAGGATTCGATCATTTGGCAGCTCGGATAGTTGATCACCAAACCGACCTGGAGGAGGACAACTGATTGATGCGCTTGACATTGAAAAGGAACACTATGTTGTCTTGACGGCTCAGGAGGAGCTGGATAAGATGGAGAGGAACATGTCCCAGCTGGAGTCATATTCCCACTCTTTGGAAGACATTGTTGCTTTTCTTCGGCAGAAGGTGGACAATTTCCAACATGACTTGGGGAAGTCTCAAGAGGAGGTGAAGTGGTGCTACTTCGAGGCGAAGGTCTTGGAGGTGGAATGCGACACGCTTCGTTTCACCTTGACTGGAATTGTTTTAGCTCAGCATTGCTAATGGTGAAAAAGTCTGTGCTGAGGCCCAGCTTAAGGAAGTTGGCCGGGACCTTAAACAACATGACCAATGTTTCCTGCAATTGCATGAAGTCTCTAACAGTCATAAGAGGAACCTGGCGGCTTCTGATTTAAAGGCAAATGAGTTAGAGACTGAATTGAAGGCATATCGAGAGGCGATCGTTCGCCTCTCTCCCCAGTTGGCGTTTGCCCATAAGATCCGCGATTGGGTTTGGGGTCTAGGCTACAAGATTGGCCTGAAGAAGCTAAGAGATTACCTGGCTGGCGCATCCTGGGGCTAACTTGCGAAAGCTGAAATTGAAGTCTATCAAGGCCAATCGTGTTGCTTACCAAGTTTTTGACTCCTTAGGTAGGGATAAAATGCCCAACGCCTTCTCCTCTCCAGTTCGCCACAATTCCTAATAAAAACTGTCATTGGGTTGTGTGTAATCATCTTGGTTGAGACATTTGACATTACTTTAAAGTTTTTGGGTTGTATTTTTAACCTTTGATTTGAATGGATAGTGGTTCAGTTTTATCTTGCTTGAATTTATTATTCGGTAGATAAGTTTTATGATTGGCTACCTGATTTCATCGTTTAGGCGAGAGGTGGGAAGTAAGTTGTTTCCTCCTCTGCTAGCTCGGGGCAAATGGAGACACTTGGCTTCTATGTTTAGATAGTAAAGGGTGAGTGGAGACATTTGACTTTTAAGTTTATGCGGGAGATGGGCTTGACCACGTTCAGGGAGGAGGAGGGAAATCTGGTACTAAGTTGCTTCCTCTTGTGTTTGCCCAGGGCGAGTGGAGACACTCGACTTTTAATTTTAGGTGGGAGATGGGCTCGACCTTTTTTAGGGGCGAGAAGGGAAACACTTTACTAAGTTGTTTTCAGCTTTATTTACCAGGGTCGAGTGGAGACGCTCGACTTTTAAGTTTAGGCAGGAGATGGGCTTGACTACATTTAGGGCGAGAAGGGAAATATTTTACTAAGTTATTTCCTCATGTGTTTACAAGAGGCAATGGAGACACTCTGCATTTAATTTTAGGTGGGAGATGGGCTCGACCTTGTTTAGGGGCGAGGAGGGAAACACTTTACTAAGTTGTTTCCAACTTTGTTTACCAGGGTTGATTGGAGACGCTCGACTTTTAAGTTTAGGCAGAAGATGGGCTTGACTTCATTTAGGGTGAGAAGGGAAACACTTTACTAAGTTATTTCCTCATGTGTTTACCAATGGCAATGGAGACACTCGGCTTTTAAGTTTAGGTGGGAGATGGGATCGACCGCGTACAGTGACGAGGAGGGAAACACTTTACTAAGTTGTTTCCTCCTTTGTTCGCTATGTGCGAGTAGAGACACAAGGCTTTTAGGTTTTGGCAGGAGATAGACTTGATAGCATTAAGGGGCAAAAAGGGAAACAATTTACTAAGTTGTTTCCTCCTTTGTTCGCCAGGGGCGAGTGGAAACACTCAACTTTTAGCTTTAGGCGGGAGATGGACTCCGCCGCATTTAGGGCCGAGGAAGGAAATACCTTACTAAATTGTTTCCTCCTTTGTTCACTAGGAGAGTGTCGAGAAACTCAACTTTTATGTTTAGACGGGAGATGGGCTCGACCGCGTTCAGGGACGAGGAGGAAAACACTTTACAAAGTTGTTTCCTCCTATGTTCGCCCTGGAAGAGCGGAGACACTTGGCTTTTAATTTTAGGCGGGAGATGGGTTCGACCGTGTTCAGGGGCGAGGAGGAAAACACTTTACAAAGTTGTTTCCTCCTTTATTCATCAAAAGCGAGTAGAGACATACGGTCTTTACATTTAGGTGGGATATATGCTCGACCCCGTTCCAGGGTGAGGAGAGAAACAATTTACTATGCTGTTTCCTCCTTTGTTTGCCAGGGGCGAGTGGAGATTCTTGACTTTTAAGTTTAGGGGCGAGATGGGCTCAACAGCGTTCCAGGAAAGAAAGGAAACACTTTACTAAGTTGTTTCCCCCTGTGTTTGTCCTGGGCGAGTGAAGACACTCAGCTTTTAAGTTTAGGCAGGAGATGAGCTCGACCACATTTAGGGGTAAGAAGAGAAATACTTTACTAAGTTTTTTTCCTTCTTTTCTCACCAAGGCGAGTGGAGACAACCATATTTAAGTTTAGGCGGGAGATGGGCTCGACCGCGTGCATTGATTTGGAGGGAAACAATTTATTAAGTTGTTTCCTCCTTTATTCGCAAGGGGTGAGTAGTGACACACGACTTTTAAGTTTAGGTGGGAGACATGCTCAACCATGTTAGGGGTAAGGAGGGAAGCAGTTTACTAAGTTGTTTCCTCATTTGTTAGCAAGGGGCGAGTGGAGACACTCGACGTTTAACTTTAGGCGGGAGAGAGACTCGACTGCATTCAGGGCCGAGGAGACCCTCGAATTTTAAGTTTAGGCAGGAAATGGGTTCGACCGCATTCAGGTGCTAGGAGAGAAACACTTTACTAAGTTGTTCATCCTGTGTTTGCTCGGGGCGAGTGGAGACACTTGGCTTTTAAGTGAAGGGGGAGATGGGCTTGACCGCGTTCAGGGGCAAGGAGAGAACCACATTACTAAGTTATTTCCTCCTTTTTGCGCTAAGGACGAGTGGAGACGCTCAGCTTGTAAGTTTAGGTAGTAAATGGGCTCGTTCGCATTCTGGGGTGAGGAGGGAAATACTTTACTAAGCTATTTTCTCATTTGTTTGCTAGGAGTGAGTGGAGACACTCGGCTTTTAAGTTTAGGTGGGAGATGAGCTCGACTGTAATTGGAGCTGAAGAGGGAAACACTTCTCTAAGTTGTTTCCACCTTTGTTCGCCTGGGGCGTTTGGAGACAAAATGTGTGGACGAGCAGTCTTTTAGATGACTCTATACAAAATATTTCTTTAAAGTGTTTGGTTTTCCATGGGTTAGGCAACTCTTTCCCTTGGGCATTTGTAAGGTGGTATGATCTTAGCCTCTTACACTTCCATGTTCCGCCTGATCTGTTCCTTAAACATTCGGTTCACTAACCTTTGATATGTTGTCCCAGTGTTTTCAAGCCGAAATGCATTACTTGGTAGCAGTATAACCCTCGATCGATTATAAAGGCCGTTTTCTTATTTGTCGTCTTCGCTCATCCAGATTTGGTTATATTCGGAGTAGGCATCCATAAAACTTAACATTTGATGTCCCATTGTGGAATCCATGGTCAAGTCGATTCGGGGCAACCCTTATTAAGACAGTGAAATCGATGCACATTCGCTATTTTCCATTAGATTTATTTACGAGAACTACGTTTGAGAGCTATTCCGGGTAGTGGGTCTCCCTGATGAACCCTGCCGCCAGGAGGCACTTGACTTCCTCTGTAATTGCTATGTATTTCTCGGTTCAGAAACTTCTTTTTTGCTTGACTGGTCTCGTCTTCGGATTGACGTAAAATCGATGTTTTATATCTTCCTCATCAATCCTAGGCATGTCCTTGTGGCTCCAGGCAAAGACATCTCTGTGTTTGGCAAGTAGCTCTTTCAACTGCTGCCTTTCTTCGTTTCCCATTTTGGTCCCTATCCTCACAGTGAATTTTGGGTGAGCTGGATCCAGAGTGATTAAGTCGAGAGGCTCATCAACTTCGCCTTGCTTCAGGGCCCTTCGTCCTGGATCTCTACTTCATGTGCAAGGATTTCAAGAATTGGGGGAGGGGATTGCTCACTGAGAGTCGACTGCTCTGACATGTTTTCCTCCGTCTTTGAGCTCTTATACTTAACATTCCCTGGTCAGCACTTGCTCGCCGCACACTTGCTCAATGTCTATCTATGGGGATTTTCATCTTTAAGTGGTACGTAGAGGTAATGGCATTAAAGGGCGTTCATGGTTGGCCATCCTATAATAGAGTTGTACCACGAGTAAGTCTTGACTATCAAGAAATCAATCATTGTGGTGACTGTGTGAGCCAGATCCTGCTGATATCAGTAGGGCGATGGACCCGACTGGTTGCACTGCTTCACCTGAAAACCCTTTCAATGGGGGTGGGCAACTGGCGCAACATACTTTGATCAGTCCCCCATCTTCACGAAAGCATCCCAAAAAAGGATGTCAGTTGAACTGTCATTATCGACTGGTATCCTCCGAGTGTTGTAATTAGCTATCAACATCGTTACCACCAATGCATCGTCGTGCAGGTAGATTACTCCCTTGCATTCATTGTCGTTGAAGGATATTAGCTGATTGTCGTGACTTCGGTCATTTAGTAAGTCTTCCAATGCTGAAGAATTTCTCATATCTGGCTTTGTGGGCATATGCTTTTCTTCTGGAGAAGGTTGGGTCGCCTTAGTGCATATTTCCCCATGGGGAGCATTGTTTCTATCTTGACTTTGGTGAGAAGCCCAGGTGTGGTTCTCTTTCTGGCCTTTTCTCCTCCTAGGGTTTCACTCCTATGGCGCCTCTGCTCTCGATTTTGTCTCCTTCAATCCGATCGCCTTGGTGGCAAGGAATTCCGAGCGATTAGCTGCTCAAGCTCCCCATTGCCTTGCACTTCCTCGATTCTTCATTTTAAGGTTTGACAGTCTTTCGTTTGGTGTCCCCCTACATTGTAATAAGTGCAGAATCTTTGGGCCCTTTGAACATGGATGTTGTTGTCTTGAATTGGTTCCTCGGTTTTGTCTGGGACATTCATGCTGGAGTATTGGACCCTGGTGTTCAACATTCATGTAAGGGCACCTCCTTTTGTCACGTTGGTTCTTTCTTTTCTTTGAGTCCCTTTCTCAATCTCTTACTTGGCCATCTTTCTTTGTTCAGTCCTCCAATTGCTCTATCTTCGACTTCCTAGGCGCAATCAGAGCTTGTAGAGTATCCTCAGTATTGAAAAAAAGCATCTACTCAGTCCATGAACTCGTGCAGTGTGGTCGAGGTCTTCCTTGCTAGCTCCATCATGAATGAGTTTCTAGGCTAGATTCCTCCCAGCAATGTTGCTAGTGTGATTTTCTTACTTGGTCATTTGCAGTTATGCACCATTGAAATGGGCGAGGTACGCCTCTAGGCTTTCGTCCTCCATTTGTTTCACGATAAGGAGATACGCAACAGGTTTCCTTCTAATCGCCATAAAGTGGGTAAGGAATCGCCAACCCAGTTCCTTAAAATTATGTATAAAGCCCGGTTGAAATGCTTCAAACCATCCCCGAGCGGCTCCATTCAGGGTTAATGGGAATGTCTGGCTCACGATCTCCCAAGGGAACATGTGGAGTGTCTTGTGGACTTTGAACGTTTCCAGCTGTTCGGCAGGATCTTTGGATCCGTCATACATCTCGATCAGTGGAACCTTGAACTTTGGTGGAACGGCGTCACCATGTTCGCTGGTGAGCAGTTGATCGACGGACGAGTATGCGCCAATTTTCGAGGCCATCTTCTCATTTTTGTCCATGAGCCTGCGTAAGCCATTGTGCATCTTTCTCTTCTTGTCATGATTGCCAAAAGGACTACCTGTGCTATGTGACTCCGTCTCTATTTACTCGTCATGGCTTGGAGTGTGCCCTCTCCCTGAGTAGCGCTCCTATGCTTCTGGGCGTCATTCTCATGTTGGAGGACCTTCATCTTTGTTGTCTTTCTTCTTAACTTCTCTTCCTTTTCCGCCAATCTTCCCTCCATGTCTATTGAAGCGGCTTCCTGTTCTCGAGTCACTTGAGAGCGGGTTGTTATAGGCGTACGAGATAAACATTGAATCAAAAGAATCCCACAGACGGTGCCAACTATTATTGATGTGTTTCGCACCCATGCGAAATCCCACAACAAACTTGTACTCAAAGAACCAAGGAAGGCTTGAAGGATATTAAACGATTCCTAAGTTAGTCAGACTATATATATTGCTTCTCCACTAATCAAAGGGTGAGTTCCACTTAACTCGAATGTGAATTCCCTTTAGTATATATAGAGCATGGGATAGAGTGATAGGGTTTAGGAAACAACCCAAAGTTAGGCCTGAGGCCATTACCATTTGAGTTGTTCATTATCTGATATGGAGTGGTTATTTGGAGGAAACTTTCGACCTTTATGTTGTTTTGGTGAGATTCGGATATGACCTTATGCATGGGTTTGTCCCTCAGTCAGGGTTCATTGTGAATGTGTGTATCGGGACATTCTTTAGTGTTGGTGCTGATAGGTGGGCTTTGTTGCGTATCGACTGTAAATCACTGTTCGTCCTTGTGGTTTGAACTTTTTACTTATTGGTACATTTGGTTTAAAATTTTTGAGTCTTGGTATTGGCAATCGAACTCAACTCAATTCGTCTACTGTTAAAAAATGCTGACATGACACCTGTTTGCCACATCATAATCAATCATAAACTGACATAAGTCCAATGCATATATGGTCGGCTCGTCACACGTTAGTAGAACAACTCAAAACTATAAAAAGAATAAAATAAAATAGAAAAAATCTTAAGACTTTGAAAAACTAAAACAAAATAAAGTTTTTTTTTTAAAATTAGTTAAAAAAAAAAACAAAAAACACATAAGTAACATTAGAAAAAAAAACCTAAAGACATATTAATTAAAAAGAACTTATTTTCTAAAAACGGATAGAAATGGTTAAAACTAATAGAAAAAATAATAAAAACTATCAAAACTAAAAGGAGAATTTGAATAAATCTTAAGACACAAAAGGTTAAGTAAAATTATTAACTCATTTAAAAAAAGGGAGATGCTAGGGGCCGGTCAGGTGTGATAGTAGTTTTTATACCAGCGAATAAGAGATTACCACGTATGGGTTTCAGCAAAGTAATTCCATAGACTTGCATGTACCCTTGATCACTTTTTTTTTTTTTTTTTACTTATTTCTCCTTCTATCCGACGCTTCATCTCTCTCTCCTCCTCCCCCATCTTTCTCTCTGTGTAAAATAAAGCTCTCTCGCACCCCACTTTTCTATTATGTCTTTTTCACATATAGAATATAAATAAATATTACTAATGGTCTTTCACTTTAAAAGTATAACAATAGATATATAATAAGCGATGAAATTTATTCAGGAACCGTCTTTGACTTTGACTCTCCCTCCTTCGTAAGTATCACAGAAGCTGTAATGGAGAAACATGTTGATCACGAGACTGACTTATTGGGCCGCATTCACATTGTTTACAGCCTCTCAAAGGATCTTGGTTTGCCGGGATTTCAAGTGGGAATGATTTACTCTAATGATGAAACAGTTATTGCCGCATCACCATCAGAAACTCGGTAGCCTCAAATATTCTGCAATAATTTCATCTTCTGCAACGAGTTTTTCTTCTCCCTTTCCATCATGATAGAAGCAGCCCAATAGACCAAAGTTTTCCTCAAACCTTTTCCACCCCAACGGGATTCAGTGTGTGAACGATAATCCAAGTCTATCAAAAAGGGAAGACCAGAAGGACTATGCTCCGAGTTAGACAATGGATAGTTGATCTCATTGCCACTATTACATATAAAAGCATCAAATCTGACGGGCTCATTGCAGTAAAATTAAGAAAATACGTGAAAAATCTGACTACAAACGAATTGATATAATAACTAACACTGCAAACATGTGGAGAAAGGAAAAAGGGTAGAGGAGGAAAATAAGAGAATAGAAATGAGAGAGAAAAAGAAAGAGAATTGAAAGGGGAGAGGAGAATCGGGGGGAGCATTGGGGGAGAGAATATGTAAAAGGGCAAAATAAAATTTATAGCCTGTTGCATGACTCACTGTAAGACAAATAAGTCTCATATTTATTGAGATTCTATTGGCCGGTGTAAACCTTTTTTTAAAAGAAAAAAGAATCAGAAGCTTGTTGGTGGGATGGTCGTCCAAGGGCCATCCTTCTGACTACTCAAATCAGGCTGTCCAAGCAGTGGCCGACCTGATCTAACTCCCCAACGAGGTGGTCGTCCCTTTGTGGCCCTTGGTGGGCTCCACGATTGGTGGCCACCCAGCCAGCTAAAGTTCTTTCTTTCTTTAAAGTAACTCTATAATTATTTTATGATTTTTTTTATACTTTTTTCTAGTAATTTAAACTATTTTTCGCATTTTCTTTTGAAAATAAGTAGATGATTTTTAGTTAGATTTATGTGTCTAAAAATCTTTTAACTATTTTAGATTTTCTTCTAATAACTTTAACCATTTATAATCATTTTTTTAGAAAAACGAGTCTTTTTTTTTTTTTTAATTTACGTGTCTTTTGATTCTTTTCCCCTAATGTTTCTTTATTTTTTTATGAATTTTCTCCTAATAATTTTAGCTATATATATGTTTTATCATTTACTTGGATAATGGGACGTTGCTTTGGTTAATTTTGAGGTAGACATGTTGGAATATTTATTTTTATAGAATGGCGTATATATCGGGAACCATTTTTTCCATACCAATATTGAAAAATATAAATATTAGAATCCAACAATGATAAAATTATAATTTTAAAATAAAACTTAAATGAATTATTGCGGGTTGACCTGTTATTGACATATTTATTAATCATGTTTTAACAGGTTAATCCGTTTTTATCCGAATTAATTTATATCAAATATAAATCTGTTAATTTTATGTCGTGTTCGTGTTGGGTTCACAATTTGTCTCACATATTTTCACCATAGAAGAGAGAGAAAATTGAATAAAATCACAATGAAGTTAAAAAATTATTTGAATATAGTTATATTAATTTTTGTGTTTTGTTTTGAAAATTGTAAAAGTTGTATTAGTTTTTATATTTAGATAGTGGTAATGGTTGATGAAAAATTTAAAAATTTAAAATTGAGAGTATTTTATGTTTGAGTGAGGTTTGGGAATAAAATTATCAATACATCCCATTCGCAAATACTATCATATTGCACAAAAAACTTCTGTGTCCAATTGTTGACGCCGCAAACTGGCCGCGGAGGTACTTCCGTCTCGAATGGTATTTTGCGGCGATTTAGTTTCTGGTTGGAATTAATTATTTACTTGCGGCGATGGTAATTGGGAAAATACTAAATAGACAAGAAGTTGGCCGCAAAAAGTATTCTCATGTCGTTAAATATTGCAGTAGAATTTTTTTCCGGCAATTTGTCTGGTTGCAAATATTGATTTCGGCATTTTTATAGCCGCAAAATCTTTTTTGTGACCCAAAAAATTATTTATGGTGATTTTTTATTGCCGGAATATTCTTTTAAAAAAAAAAATAAATACTAGTAAAACGGTATTAATTACATCCTCATATCCTAAAACACATAAAGAATATGAACAATATATTACTAATACATGCACTAAGCTCATAGATTAAAAAAGAACCATAAAAATAGTACAATAACTGGAATATGTGACATAAGAAATATATAACACCAAAGATATATATACTTCAAAATTGAAGTACATATATACTTCAAAATTAAAAATACGTCCTTTATGTTGTTTCTATTCATGATGTGGTTGTTAAAAATGGAGTTATTTGTTTATTTATACTATGATCATGATCACTATGAACTTTTGAGAACTGAGTTTGCCCAATTTTGACTATTCTCTTATCAATAAAGACTGGTTAAGTAACTATTTAATATTGTTCTTGATCCGATCCATATATATGGTGTTAAATCATCGTAGCTATATAATCATCACCAACCTGCAGGAAGATCAGCTGAAAGTATTAATGGGAAACAAGGTCATGATCAAAGGTATAGAGGCCGAGCATGACATCAATTATCAGAAAACGTGCAGGATGTGGCTTACAACCCCGGAATTCCCAAATACGAAAAGCTTCTTTTTAACAAAAATGGAGTCTCCTTTTCAATGCCAAATATTTAAAGCATGTTGGAACCTTATAATTATTAAGATGGAAAGACCAGCTTTCAACGTAAAGATAAGATTTTCTTGGCAGAAGGCTTTCCGTTTTGTAAATCTTTAAGAGGCTAATGTCTATATAGGTACACTTGTGGTTCAAAGTTGGTCGCTGCAATCCAATCAAGACAAGCAGTCGCTTTTCCCTTCACATGTTTTCACTACTTGTTCTTGTTTTTCTAAACAAAAATGCCAAACAAAAGTTTGAATATGCTCTTTCATGAGCAAGCTGCTAGCTGCAACCCGTCATCTTCTCCCAGAAACAACATTCGTCGATTGCATGTGACCTCGACCCGATCAAATGGCACACAATTCATATAACCCACATGATTTCCATTTATGTTTGTATTTTCTTTTCCATTTTTATTAAGGCGAACAAAAAACTAATATGATTGATTACAGAATTAATCATGATAATTATAAAGAAATTAGGAAAATTATTCGGTACTGATCATCTAAACATGATATATATATAGATAATATGATATTCGCATGTTCGATCATGCATAATATATTATATCATTAATAAAATTAGAAGATGATCGAGAATTCCACGTACGTACTTACTTACGATATGAAATTGTGGTCACCGTCGACTCATTATCTATACAATGGCCAATTATATACATGCATGCCCTTGCGAATAGATCATGCACGCACATTATACCCAACATGCATAATCAGCTTTTGTCCACCTCAAGCCAACAACAAAGGCATTAATTACAACCCACTAAGCAACGACATCGTTCATGCCGGACAAAAAAAAAAAAAAAAAAAAAATCTAAAAAAAATCTACACCCAGAAAAGAAAATTAAAAAAACGAAAAAAAAAAACCCATGAAGAAGAACAAAATTAGAATTCACGAAAATCACGTGCTACACGTCAGGACACCACGAGAATTAATTACAATTTACAAAAATGCAACAGCCTGGAGCCCAGGTATGCATGTTGGCACTGTGATGGCCAACGATCATGTGGTTCAAACCAATAATGAATAATATATATAAAAATTAACTCATTCAAAAAATAAAATTGCATAGGAAAATACTTTAGCCACAAAGAGATTACACAAAAATAAATTTACAAACTGATGTGGCTTAATATGGTACGTCAGATTATAAAATTATTTTTATTATAAAGTAGATCTAACGGATTCTATAAAACCACGTCAGTTTGTAGGTTTACTTTGTGTAAGAATTTTTAAAAAGAATTTATTCAGAATATACATGAGATTGATCCGCTATCGACCCATTAATTAATCTAATATTATCGATTCAATTTCAAACCAACTTATTTCATGTCATGTTCATATTGGATTACGGGCTGTATCATATAAACCCTACTAGAGAGTAGAAATTAATGTTTCATGCAATTGATTCATCTGTATATAGGAGATAATTATAAGCATGTGTGAAAATGTATAATTTACATGTTGCTAATTAGAATTTTTTTCCAAATGTTAAAAAGTTTAGCTTAAATATAAATGTAGCTAATTATCAAATAACAATAGGTAGATAAATAAAATATAATAAATAATAAGTCCGGGCAAAGTTTTTTCAAAAAGGTAGGACCCACTTAACAAATATATATACTTGTTTTTTTTTTTATTACGGGTCCTACCACTAAAATTAGCACCTAGTTGTATCTATTAATACACGTGACAATATTTCTGATCACTCTCTATTATGAAGTAGAGATATGTTTCTTTCTTCTCCAAATTAAAGCTTTTTTACTCTGAAAATTAAGGCCATTTGCTCTCAAAGGCACCAGCTACATGATACATTTTTAAGTCTTTAAGCCACTGCTCCTAACGTAAATGGAGAAACAATATCCATGCACTCAAGATGCCCTTGCCTTGACTGTTGCCGCTACCGCCACCAGTACTACTAAAGCTGATCACCGAAAACCCGGCTCTCAGCGCGGCGGTACTCGCCACCCGGTCTTCCGTGGTGTCCGAAAGCGGAAGTGGGGGAAATGGGTGTCCGAAATTCGGGAACCCCGCAAGAAAACTCGCATTTGGCTGGGCTCTTTCCCTGCTCCAGAAATGGCAGCCAAGGCTTATGATGTCGCGGCATATTGCTTGAAAGGTCGCACGGCGCAGCTCAATTTCCCCGACAAGGTCGAGCACTTGCCGAGGCCGTCCACATGCACCGCCAGGGATATCCAGGAGGCAGCGTCGAAGGCTGCGCAGACCATGGCGTCGTGGAACAAGGGACGCGACTCTGGGTCGGATGACGAAGATTTTTGGGGGGAGATTGAACTGCCGGAGCTGATGACGAGTCCTGGGTGTCATTGGAACTCTTGTGGATGGTCGTTTACCGGCGACGGCACATGGCCAGACGGAGAGTTGGCGCAACCATTCATGGCATGCCTCTAATGTGGATTGTTTCGCTGTTTGCGTGGTTATTAGGCTACATATATGCACGTAGATCCAATGCACTGGTTCTGTTTTGCTAGCTCATATATAGAAATATGGACACAGATACTTATCTGTGCGTAAATATACGTGTGTTTTTATATATATAGATATATATATATATATATATATATATATATATATATATATATATATATCGAGTATATTAATTAGTTCTTGGCAAGTAATTAAGTGGAATGTTCAAATATATATCAAACCCAAGTAAACAAGTAATTTGCCCTGTTTTGCGCATTCTACCGCATTAGTTATTGAATCTCGGCATTATATATCAAAATCAAAGCAATCTCAATTAAATCTATTTTAAGGCATACATGCATGCACGTACCCACCCAACTAGCTAGTGATCAGTTGCTATAAAAGAAAACAAAATAGAAAATAATAATGATGATGATAAACCAAGCTATGCATGCATTTCCATTTATGCAGTTAGCTAGACCTCTGCGATGGATCGTTGTGTTTTTCATGACTATATATAGTTGAATGGACTAATTAATTTTTACTTAAATACTAATTTTCAATGACATGATGATATACTACAATATAATTGAAATACTACGTATTTTTATTTTGAAACTACCTAATAATTATTCTAATAAAAGGGACCTAGCTATATTAATGTAACACACGAGTACATACGTCGTTCTCTCTCTCTCTCGCTCTCTGATCTCTTAACCAGTCTGAAAAATTCCTCACGTGTGTTAATGCTTAATTTGTATCTTATGTGGTGTCAAGTTAAGGATGAAAACGACAGAATTAAATCGTGACTTCGCTAGCTCCCCCACCTCCAGCCCACTTGTTTCGTGTCTTCTTCGATGATCCGGTCCTGCCAAAACATCACGTACAGTTGACAACTATTTTTGTTTTTCTTATTTTTCATGAAAGATCAAGACAGATTTTTCATCACGATTTTTTGTATATAGAGATCTACTGATCCAGATGAAGTTATTAATACGATCAAGCAACCACAGTGAACATTAATTTTTCCTCTCTTTTTTTTAAAATTTTTAATGATGAATTCCATCTTGGAAAGTACTTTCTTTCATTTGTTATATCACGAGAGAATGGTTTCCTTACATATATGAATATTGTGATATTTTCATTACATATATGAATATTGTGTAATGGGCTCTGCTGACGACTAATTTGAGATAGTCAATCTCCAAGAAGATCAAGAAGGAGAGAGAGAGAGAGAGAGAGAGAGAGTCTGTTGCATGAATTTTCAGAGAGTAGTTTTCTCTTCAGTTTGTGGCTATATATATTTCATTAGCTTTTTTCAATACGGTACCGTATTTACAACATACGAAAAAACAACTTCACTTCACTTATTCACTCAGCACCTCACTAAACAAAACGACACCGCGCCATTTACTAACAATCTCAATTACAACAAACGACAACGTATCTCTCAAGTATATAACGAATGCTTTCCTTCTTTCTTCTTCTTTCCAGCGCCATGTTCATCAAATTGAAGGAAGGATGAGATGAGGGATCGAGCTGCAAGGAGGTAATTAACTGCTGTACAGCTTGGTCTCCTGCATAGGTAGCCTTCAAATCTGCTAACCATGTTGGAGTTGGAAAGGATATAACAGCCAACAACCCAGATTCTTCATCTTAACATGTTCTAGAAAAGGCATTAGCTACCTTGTTTTCCACCCGTCTTGTACTCAATGCAAAAATCATAGCCAAGAAACTTAGAGGGCCACTTTTGTTGTGAGGATGTGCTTACTTTTTGTAAGAATTAGAAACTAAAGTATAAAACCAGAGAAGAAAATAGGAAGAAGTAGAAGAGCAGAGAGAGAATTTGTTGGAAAGACTTCTTTATTCCATAAAGAACATTCTGCTATTACAATGCGCAACTCCTTATATATGTACACACAAAAGAAAATCAATTTTAACCAACTAGGGAATAATCTAATATACATCAAATCTGTACTGCTGCATGACTAACTCTACAATTACATAAATGCACATTACAACTCAGCTACAAGAGGGACTTTCTAGTTAATTAATAGCAACACTATTACAAGCAGGTGATGATAGTGTCTGCAGATCAGCTCCTGTGATGTTGTCACGAGCACCTTCTGATCCTTGATGATCTTGTGATTTGAGAGTGGTGATGCCATGATGTGCATGCATCTCTAATACCCCCCCCCCCCTCCCACAAGATAGAGAATAGATGTTCACTATTCCCATCTTGGACAGATGAGAATAAAGGACATGGGAGGGTAGAGACTTGGTGAATATGTCAGCAAGCTGTGAATGGGTGGAAACATGAGAAGTTTTAATGATCCCTTCTAGGATCTTATCTCTTATTAGATGACAATTCACTTCTATGTGCTTTGTCCTTTCGTGAAAAACGGGGTTAGCTGCTATATGGAGAGCAGCTTGGTTATCACAATACATGTCAGCAGCATGAGGATGAGGAATGGAAAGATCAGAGAAAAGTTGCATGAGCCAAGTGAATTCAGTGGAAAGAGATGCCATTGCACGATATTTTGCCTCAGCAGAGGATCTTGATACAATTGTTTGTTTCTTTGAGCGCCAAGAGATAAGGGATTTACCCAAGAAGATGCAATAGCCAGTTACAGACTTTTGGGTATCAGGGCATGAAGCCCAATCTGAGTCACAGTAGCCTTGGAGGTGAATGGAGGAAGTAGATGACAGTAGGATTCCCTGACCTGGAGCATTTTTAAGATACCTTAAGACTTTATGAGCTGCAGCAAGGTGAGTGGTGGTAGGTTTGTCCATGAATTGGCTGAGAACTTGTGTAGGATAAGAGATATCTAGTCTGGTTAGGGTGAGCTAGAGTAGGCGACCTATAAGTTGTCTATAGAGGGTGGGATCAGCTAAGAAAGTGCCTGTGTTTTTGTTGAGCTTGTGATTTTGGTCCATTGGAAGTTTCAAAGGCTTAGAAGCCAAGTGACCCGAATCAGTAAGAATATCCAGTGTGTATTTTCTTTGGCAAAGATGAATGCCTTTGGGGGATCTAGCAACTTCAATGCCAAGAAAATACCTCAATGGACCAAGGTCCTTAATTTTGAAATGGTGGTTCAGAAAGGCTTTTAGGACATAAATGGATTCAAAAGAGTTGCTAGCAACCACTATGTCATCTACATAGACAAGTAAAACTGTGAATGTGGCACCATTAATGCAAGTAAAAAGGCTATAATCAGCCTTCGATTGTGTGAAGCCAAATTGAATTAAGGAGGTTGAGAATTTATCATACCACTGGCGTGAGGCTTGCTTAAGTCCATAGAGACTTCTAAGCAACCTGCATACTTGGCCTGGTTTCCCTTTGTGATAGCCAGGTGGCTTTTTCATATAAATCTCCTCTTTAAGTTCTCCATTTAGGAATGCATTGTTGACATCAAATTGGTGAAGATGCCACCCTTTAATTGCAGCTAAGGCAAGGATTATTCTGACAGTGACAATTTTGACCACTGGTGAAAAAGTTTCATGATAGTCCAACCCCTCTTGTTGAGTGAACCCTTTGGCCACCAATATGGCCTTCTTTCTCTCGACAGTGCCATTTGAATGGTACTTTGTTTTGTAGACATACTTGCATTCAATAGGGACTTTACCAAGGGGTAGATCAGTAAGAACCCAAGTGTGATTAAGCTCTAATGCATCAAGCTCAGTTTCCATTGCCTTACACCAATCTGGATCTTTGGCAGCTTGTTTGTATGTATGTGGATCATTGGTGGATGATATGGTAGAAGAAAACAAAGCAAAAGTGGGTGATAAATGTGCATAAGAAATAGAGGATGATAAAGGAAAAGGTATACCTGGTGGGAAAGATGCCATGTCCACAGATTGAGTAGGTGAGAAGGAAGTGACTTGCTTGCAATGAAAATCCTGAAGATATTGAGGAGCTCACCTAGATCTGGTTGTCCTTCTAAGAGAAGGGTCACGAGCATGGTCTGTATTTGATGGAATGGAAGAGGAGGGGGTAGAGACTAGTGGTTCAGGAAGGATAGGTGATTGAGGGGAAATGTGTGGAGATAGAGGCAGAGTATTAGTGGATGTAGGTGAAGGATGAGAGAAGGAAATATTTGGCAGAATGAGGGAGGAAGGAGGAGGAATTGAGAGATGAGGAAGAGATGAATAATGAGATGACATATGAAATGGGAAGATGTTCTCATAGAATGTAACATCTCTAGAAATGAAAGTTGATTTGGTATTGAGATCAAGTAATTTGTAACCTTTTACCCCAAAGGGGTAACCAAGAAAAACACACTGCCTACCTCGAGGGTCAAATTTTTTTTCTGTTTTGAGAAAGTGTAGAGGCAAAACATAGGCATCCTAAGATTCTCATATGAGAATATGTTGGAGATGAATTAAACAAGAGTTCAAAAGGAGTTTTATTGGAGAGCAATGGAGTTGGAACTCGATTGATTATATAAGATGCAGTAAGGATGCAATCTGTCCAATATTGATTGGGAAGATTAGATTGAAGTTTGAGGGCTCGAGCTATGTTTAAGAGGTGCTGATGTTTCCTCTCAACAATCCCATTTTGTTGGGAGGTTTCTACACAGGTTTTGTGATGAATAATGCCTTACTTATTGAAAAAATCCTCATTTGAAACTCAATACCATTATCACTTCTAAGTATTTGAACTTTAGTGTGAAACTGAGTTGCTACTAATGTACAAAATTCTTCAATGCATGATCTGGTATGAAATTTTGCTTTGAGAAGATAGATCCAAGTACTTCTAGAAAAGTCATCAACAATGGTTAAAAAATATTTGGAACCATCATAAGCTTCAACTGAGTTGGGTCCCCATATATCACAATGAATAAGTTCAAATATATGTTTGCTTTTATGAGTGCTAACTGGAAATGGAAGCTTATGATGCTTTGCAAGTGGACAAACATGACAAGGGTTGGTATCAGAAATGGTAAAAACATGATTCTTAATAGAAGGATCTTTGATTACATTCAACTTTGAAATGGGTGTATGCCCCATTCTACAATGCCAAATATCTGAAATGAGGTCAACACTTGTGGAAATAGTAGAAACAGAAATTGGTTTGTGTAAAGAAGTAGAAAAATGATCAATGAGAGCTGTGAATGATATTGGTGCAGCAAGTAAATGGTAGAGACCATCCTTCATCTCACCCATGCCAATCGTGGTCCATGACAAAAGGTCCTGAATGAAGCAAAGTTGTGAAAGAAAAATAAAACAACAGGAAAGTGAGGTGGTTAGTTGTTTGGCTGAAATTAAATTGAAATTGAAAGATGGCACACATAACACATTATGTAAAATTAAGGTGTTAGTGATTTGGACAGTGCCAATGTGAGTAACAGGTGCAGTATGTCCATTGGGAAGTTTAACAACAAAGGAAACTTGAGAGGTAATGGATGAAAAGAAGGAGGTGCTACAAATCATGTGATCTGTAGCATCAGTGTCAATAATCCAAGGTGAGTGTGTGGTTGTGTGATGTAGAGAAGTGAGACAAAAAGAGATACCATTCATGGCAGGAGGGTGGGTACAATCTGCTTGGACATGATTGATTGAATGATTTGCAATGGAAACTTCCTTGGGCTGTAATAGAGATAAGAGTTGCTGATACTGATCCTTGGTAAAATTGAATTTGTTATCTGATGGATCCTCTGCCTCAAGTGAAGTCATGTTAGCAGAGGAGAATCCAAGTGGCTTGGCCTTACCATGTAACTTGTGCCCAGGTGGGTAGCCATGCAATATATAGCACTTGTCTGCTATGTGGCCAGTCATGTGACAATGAGTGCAAATTGGGGCTTGTGCATTCCCTGCCTTGAAGCAATTGTCTAGAGAATGACCCTGAATTTTACAGTGAGTACAAAATAGCCTGTCACGTTTGGGTTGCTTAGGTGGTTTGGAAAAAGGCTTATATGAGGAATATGGTTGTTTAACAGCGAGGGCCATGGAATCTGGTGAAAGGATGCTAGAAAGCATGGTATGTTGCATCTCTTGCTGCTGGATCATGGAGAAAATTTTGTTTATTGGAGGCAATGGATCTAGTAGCATGATTTGATCACGACTGATACTGTAAGAATCATTTAAGCCCATGAGGAATTGTATGACACAATCCCTCTGGTACCTATCAAGTAACACAGAAAGTTTGCCATATTTGCAATCGGGCATTGGATCATATATAAGGAGTTCATCCCATAAAGTTTTAAGTTTTCCAAAATAGACACTAACTGGGTCATTTTCTTGTTGCAAACCTGTTAGGGACTTCTTTAGCTGAAAGATTCGATGTCCATTTTGTTGAGTGAATCGATCTTTGAGCTCATCCCATATTTGCTTAGCATCATCCACCAAGGCAATGCTGGATTTGAGGGTTGGATTGATTGAGTTGTGAAGCCATGACACAACTAAATCATTACATCTTTCCCAGGCTTCATCAAGGGGGTCAGTAGTCATTTTGGGTTTGGATAGAGTACCATTAATAAAACCTAGTTTGTTTTTGGCACGAAGAGCTCTACACATAGCTCTTGACCATGTGGTATAGTTATATGTGGTAAGAAGGTCAGGGACGAAGGAAAAAGAAGGGTTATCCCCATTATCAAGTTGATAGGGGTTAGTAATATCAGTAAAATCCAGAAAAATGGAGGTGTTGGAAGTCTTTGGAGCAGCAGTCATTTTAAAAAAAAAAATCTCACTCTGTGGCTCTTGATACCATGTAAGAATTAGAAACTAAAGTATAAAACCAGAAAAGAAAATAGGAATAAGGAGAAGAGCAGAGAGAGAATTTGTTGGAAAGACTTCTTTATTCCATAAAGAACATTCTGCTATTACAATGCGCAGCTCCTTATGTACACACAAAAGAAAAGCAACTTTAACCAACTAGGGAGTAATCGAATATACAGCAAATATGTACTACTACATAACTCTACAATTACATAAATGTACATTACAACTCAGCTACAAGAGGGACTTTCTAGTAAATTAATAGCAACACTATTACAAGCAGGTGGTGCACTTGATGATGATAGTGTCTGCAGATCAGCTCCTGTGATGTCGTCACGAGCACCTTCTGATCCTTGATGATCTTGTGATTTGAGAGTGGTGATGCCATGTTGTGCATGCATCTCTAATACTTTTTGCTCTAAAAAATATTTCAAGCTATAGTGATCAGTCCTGACTATAAATGAGCCTCCAAGGAGATATGGTCGCCAGTTCTTTACTACCAACACCAGGGTCAATAATTCTTTCTCATAAATAGAGAGTAGTAATTCTTACCCTTAAGAGCCTGACTGAGGAAGGCTACCGGCCTCTGCTCCTGCATCAAAACAGCACCAATACCAGTCCCACATGCATCACATTCTATGACAAACACTTTTAAAAAATCAGGTATTAATGAAAGTACAGGAGGGTTTGTAACTACTGCCTTGTGGTTATTGAAGGACGGTGTAGCACTTTCATTCCTTTCATCTATTTTCAACAAAGTTGTCAAAGGAGCAACAATCTGTCTAGGCCTGCAACTCGACCACTTTCTTCGAGTCTGGGGCCGACCCGACCAGTTCACAGAACGAACCCGGCCCGACCAGTGCGGGTCGGGTTAACAGTTCTTTTTTTTTTTTTCTTTTTTTCACTCATCAGAATTACAAACATCAAAGCTAAATATAAGTTAGGAACAACAAGCAAAAGAATAAGAGCAATGGGCATCCAGTGCTACTACAATAAAACCAGTTAAATGCCTATTTCCTCTGTTTCCTAATGGACCAATGGTGATATTTCAAACAAACTCCTGCAGCGTGCATATCTGGAGTGAGACTTTGAATCTCTCTGTCATTTTTTACACTTGTAGTCCTAAACAATATACCTTTAAAAAGTATATTTTGCCACTTATCAATAGAAAAAATCTATATTTTGCCAGCCTCTGGACCCTGTGACTAATGGATCCTTCTTCAAGTTTCTCAAACAAGAGGAAACAACATATATCAGCATGAGAAATAAATGAAAGAAAATGGGTGTGTGATAAAGGGGAATAAAGAAAATAAATCATCAAATAATAATAAAATCTAATAAAAAAATGTACAAAAACTATCTATTACAAAAACTAGCTAAATTACAAAATATAAACATCAACTGATAGAGGATTAAGGAGCATCCAATGATCAAATTATAGCAGCTTCCCATCTCTGCATTAGATGTAATAATGCAGATTAATTTAATGCAGGTGATGATTGCATTTCCATTGGACCCGGGTGTTCAAATGTTCATACAAGCATAACACTAAAAAAAGCAATAGGGGAGGATGGCACTTGCATTGAATTCATCTAACAAAATAATTAAAAGAAAAATATACCCATAAACAATGTTGCCTTTAGACTTCAAACTCAAACATATATATGGGTCAGAAATTAAGATGGGGATGCCGTAGTTTTTTGACAAACAAAGGGTTGCTCATATGGGTGGGATTAATTTAAAAGTAGAAGGATGGTATCCAAGGTTTAGCTTCATATTCCCCTGATTGTCTCTCCCCCACAAATAGAAAAACATCAATTGTCTCAAGGTTAATGTTGTTCTAAACTATCGTTTTACATTTAATAAGATTGCATTGCATTTAGCGATCAATGACCTTTAAGAGATCAATGGATGCAATTCTGGAGCCTAGCCACTTGAAATTGAACCAGAAAAACAGGGATGTGGTAAATACAAGGTGGAATGTTTCACGTTCTCAATTTTCGACTTCTTCAAATAATCCTATTATTATGCATTAGGTTCCCAAGTCATGTAAAAAATTGACAGCCTAATTTCAATAAAAAAAGTTTTGCTCTAACAAAGTTATAAAATACACATCAAAATGATACATCATACCTTTCCCAGCTTCACTGCATCTTTTATTCGAGTTTTGTCCTCATGATACTGTAAATAAATAAATAAAAATCTTAGTGATGAGTAACAATCTATTGAAAATAAGAACAATAAATTGTACCCATATCCACTTCTACCCCTTCTCAAAGATTGCTCATAATTCTCCAAATTCTCGACAAGCCCCACACAAAGAACCAGCTCTGTGATTCTTCACAGCCACAGTAGAAAACAAAAGGTACCCAGAAAGCAGAACAACCCAGAAAGCTCATAAACGTACAAAAACAAAAGGGTAACTACTAAGCCAAAATACAATCTGGGTCTCTCTGTACAGATATCGAAGACAATGAAGAAGCTTAGATCATCTCCAGACAATAGAATATACAGGAATTCAGATCTGCTGAGCCAGAATCTAATAAGGAAACATAGAGATCCCACATGATTTCGCGTAAAGGTGACATTTCACCCCAGCCGCCCAGAGAATAGCAATCGGCCCATTTTTTCCCATTTTTGTGCATGCAATCAGCCCCAAAGAAAAATAGCAACTCTCTCAAATGGCAAATATCATCAGGAAATATAGCAAAAATCAATACAATGAAACGTTCGAGAGAGACAATGACTCAGAATGAAACATGGAGACAAAGTTAGATCAGAGAGAGAGAGAGAGAGAGAGATTACCAGAAATAACGAAAGCAAGCTTTTCTGTTCTACTTGAGTGACTGAAAAGAATAAGAAGAGAGAATCGAAACAGAGAGAACCGAGAGACAGAGAGATAACCTTGAAACGAGGCAGTGGAGCAGAGGCCTGGAAGCTCAAAGTCGGAGAACGATGATGCGATGGCGACGGAGAATGACGACACTGACTAGGGTTTCTGGAGTGGGGAGAAGACTTTTCGCCTTTCGCCTTTTGATTTCAATGGGTTTCAGAAGGGAGGACTTTCGGTTTCGATGTGTTCGACAGGTTGATAGTTTAAAACACGCTATTAAACTTTGACCCGATGAACCCGTTTTTATTCAGGTGGACCAAGTTGGTTTTGACGGACGGATCGGGCCCAAGGCCTTTTCTGCATAGCCCTAAATCTGTCCATACCCCTTGATTAACTTCCTATGGTAACTTGTCAATTCCAAAACATCCTTAGTGACTTCAAGTTTTTTGGAATTGGCCAACTAATCATGGATTCCAGCTTCTTAGGATCTACCCTTACCCCTTCCTTGGAAATCAAGTGGCCCAAGTATTTGATCGCATCACAAGCAAACTTGCACTTGGACTTCTTGGCATACAATTGATGTTGCTATAGTGTTTGCAAAACTGAAGTCAAATGCATTAAATGGGACTGTAAACCCTTGCTGCAAACAAGGATATCATCAAAAAATACAATGACAAACTTCCTTAAAAAAGGCTTGAACACTTCATTCGTGAGTCCTTTAAATGTTGAGGGAGCATTAGGGAGTCCAAAATGTATCACAAGAAATTCATAATGCCCCTCATGTGTTTTGAAAGCTGTCTTGTGAATCTCCTCACTCCTCATTCAAATCTAATGATAACCTACCCTGAGGTCCAGCTTTGAGAAAATGGTTGAACCAAAAATTTCATCTAACTACTCATCCAATACAGGATTTGGATATTTTTTTCTTGATAGCAGCCTCATTTAATGCCTTATAGTCAATAACATTCTCCACGTGCCATTAGACTTCCTAACTAGCAAAACAGGAGAAGAGATTGGGGATTGGATTGGTCGAATTACACCTAAGTCCAACTACTCCTTAACAATCTTCTCAATTTCAATTTTTTGATAACATGGGTATCTATAAGGCCTCACACTCACTGGAGATGCTTCCTACTCCAAGTTTAATTTATGATCATGAGACCTATAAGGAGGTAAACCCTTAAGTTCCTCAATGATCTCTTCAAGCTGTCCCAAAAGCTCAAGAATACTTCTAGGTTCAACAGACAGATTCTGTGACATTACACGTAATCAACTGTAGCCTCCCAAAGATAATGTAAAAAAATCAATGGTGAAGGTCATCCCTTGTATCTGCATACCTACTTATGTACATTCCTTGCACTTTGAATCATCTGTCCATTGGCTACTCTTACCTATATGGACTGATTTTGTTGTATGGGCAGATTACACATGGAAGCTGTTGAAGTATCCACAAAATTATGGGTACTGCCAGTATCTATTAGAATGATCACTTTTATTTTACTCAACTGGCCAACAAGTCTCATAGTCTTAGGAACTAGAGCCCCCACAATAGTCTGGAGTCAAATTGAGTCTAGTTCCCCCATAGACTTCAAGCTGTTCCACTTCATCTTCTGTCACTTTTTCTTTCTCCCAACCAATAGCACTATCAGTACTATCCAATAACTCCATCCCTTCTAATAGAAATAATTTTGGCTTAAGGCACAAAAGTAGCATAGACCCTTCTTTCTTTTATCTTGCATCTTATCTTCAGATAACTTTTGACAATGCATCTTTGCAATAGGTTGAGTTTTAGGTGTTCCCAAAATAGAACCAGTTTGTCCAGATTTATACACACTTAACCCTAGACCTAACTGACTAGAATCCATAGACCCGTTCCTCCAAGGTCTTCTAGTACTCAACACATATTGTTATTGGATTTTTGCCAATCCAAATGCATCATTCAAAGTAGTAGGATTTAACATCCTAACAGGCAACTTGAGGCCACTCAAGAAGCAACTAAGTTTATTATTTTTAGAAATTCCCCTTATTCTATTAGAAAGCACTTCAAATTCAACTTTATATGCAGTAACTGTACTGACCTATTTCAGGCATGTAAAGGCCTCCATGGGATCATCATATGGAGATGACCCAAACCTAACTAGCCTGTACAAATTCCTAGCAAGAGTGAAATGATCCTACCTTGCTTGCATCTTATAAAAACGATATCAGTGGCTCTTCATCCATGTGAAAGGAGACTATCATATGACTAGGAGGAACTTGATGGTAGAGGAAGTATTGATTGACTCTGTACACCCATGCAGATGGATTATTCCCAGAAAGGCTTGAGAACTCCAACTTAATCTCCTTAATAAAGCCTCTGTCATAGTTTTCTCTGTGATGCACCTCACCTACACCTTCATTGAGATAAGTATTTCTAACGAAAGTTTGTGCATCCTGAAAATTTATGTTTTTTATCACATTGCCCTCTGAACCATTACAAGAAGTTCTTGAAATTTGCTGCAACACATCATGAAATCTTTTATCTTGGGTCTCCATGTCAACCTTAGTAGCATCATGTTGTTGCACCAATGACCCAATTGCATCCTCTATCTATTTCAGCTGACATTCATGTTGTTGTCGAAGGTAGTTCACTGAATCAACAATCTAAGCATAGGATCACGTTCTTTTCGTCATGACAACTGATACGAATAGTAATGGGCCCTGCTGGTGACTAATTCAAGATATTCAATCTCCAAGAAGTAGAGAGAGAGAGAGAGAGTTTAATGAATGAATTTCCAGAGAGTAGTTTTCCCTCTAGTTCGTGGCTATTTATATTTCATTAGCTTTTCCCAATACGATACCGTATTTACAACATATGAAAAAAATAATATTACAAAACGACTTCACTTCACTTTTTCACTCAGCACCTCACTATACCAAACCACACCGTGCCATTTACTAAAAATCTCAATTACAACAAACGACATCGTATCTCTCATGTATATAACAAATAAAAATGTCAATGCTTTCATTCTTTCTTCTTATTCCTAGCGCCATGTTCATCAAGCTCTGCTGCTATCATCCACTCCAACATCCTTCTCGACCCATACCATATTGGAACTCTTTCTATCTCATCCTATAATAAAGAAATTCTCAAAACGTCTTCAGTTTAGATGGACTTCTATGTATTTTCCATGAATATGCATTGATGCATACAAAACATAAAAAAAGAAGAAGAAGAAATATTTTGACTCTTTGTTAATTTAGAGTCTTGGAAGTTGGAACTATATAATATATACATACTATTAGTGCTTATTGCAAAATTAAGATCGATATGTAGAGAGAAGGATATAGATTCTCTACAAATTAAAAAAAAAAAAAAAAAAACTGTTTTGTCCTTTCCTTCAGATTTTCTCATCAATCCCACCATTTCAAAGAGGGATGAATTTGAAGCTTGAACCAATGTGAAGAGCATATTCCGTTCTTGCAATATCTAAGCAAATTTTAACAAACTCAAGTTTTGAGTGGGAACCAGTCAAGTAACTCTTTCTAAACCAAGCATAAGTGTTTGTCTCCTTGTAAAATGACACCACCAAAAGCCAGTTTAATGCAAACCATAAGCCATGTTTGGTTTCACAATTTTTTAATAGTAACACTGATCATGCTCCCCATTTTTCTCCTCCGTGTAATTTGTCCATTTGCTAATCAATGTTCGAAAATATTTTATGATTGTATCAAAGTGGTGGAGAAACAATCATAAACTTATTTACACTGAGGAGTAATGGATGGTGACGGAGCACTTTAGGTAGTGGAATATTGACTGAAAACTGTCATTCATATAAGAGAGAGTGTTTTTATTATATTTAGAGTATACAAGATATTGATAACTATTACAAGTTGTAATCAAAGCATAAACAATCACTTTAATATTGGAGATTAATCGTTATCAGTTTGTGAAGGTTTATCTCTATCTAGTTGTTGGTATGGTTTGTCCTTGCGGAGATCATACACTAGAGGGCTCGAAAAACTGTCAACATGTGGAGGCCAGGAAGCCACCATTGGACTCGGACTCCCATTTGTGAGCAGCAACCTCCCCTACTTTGCCATCGTCAATCTTTTGTTCCTCTTCATCATGGCTCCCTTCCATCTTGTCCCAAAACTAGGCCTTGGCACAAGTTGCGGAGATCGCTAGGTTTGTTTTTCGTCTATCCTGCAGTGGGAGAGAAATCACGATTAGGGGCTGGGTTTGTTTTTCGTTTCTCCTGCAGTGGGGCACATGATAGATAAAGTGTTAGGCCTACGTGGAGGTCACCCATTGGAGGGCTATTGTTTGGAGTAAAACAGCCCAACTGGTTCTAAGATTTACTCTTAAAAATAATATGGTCGGAAATGGCCAATAGGGGCTAATTATTGTTGTGACACATACCTCGTGGCAACAAGTCAGTATTTGTGGCGATTTTGAACTCGCCGCAGATAGTCTGGTCGCAATAGACCTTATTTCTTATTGTGAAGTGTAAACTGGTTGGAGATTATCTGCAAGTTTTTTAAAGTACTCTTATATTCGAAAATCTCTTCGCTAATTTTAGAATCTACAAATCTCTTTGTAGAAAATTATTTGAGTTTTTCTTTATTAAAAAGATCATGAAAATTTTAAAAAGTTGAAAACAAACAGACAAAAGCACGTCTTTCGCTACTTCTCTTTAAATTTTCACATAGATGAACTATTTGACTCCAGGTAGGATTAGGATTATCTTAACGACTAGTTAATCAACAAAAACTAGAGATTGAGATTGAGAAAAATGCAAAAAAGTAAAATTCCAATTATTATCTAAAAATAAAATATGTAATAAAATAAGAATCTTGCCAAAAATAAGGCCCAAATTAAAATAAAAATCATCTATAAAAGTGATAGCGAAACATTTCCATTAAAGAAAAATAACTTAAACTGACTATTCGCATGGTAAATTAGCTGATTTCACGGTCAAAACGAGAACTTCTAGGCATAGCATAGTGACCATGACATGAGCACTGAAAATAGCTTTATGAATTGAGGCCATATGCGCGATTATGATACTCATAATAGTTGAGGATCAATAATCCCACATTATTTGTGGATAAGGTCTTGGGTATGTTTATAAGGAATAAACAATCCTATATTATAAAACCGGTTTTATGAGATGAGTTAGGCCCATGAACTTCTTCATGGTATCAAAGCCTGTCACGGAACGAATGGAGGCTCACACTACTTACCTCGTGACAAGAACCAGGAAGCATACTGGCCTGCACGTGAGTGAGAGTGTTGAAGAATAATCTCACATTGCATATGGACAAAGTCTTGATCATGTTTATAAAGAATGAGTAATCATCTCTTGTTGAACCGGTTTTATGAGATAAATTAGACTCATGAATTTCTTCATGGATTCATGGTATCCGAGTCTGCCATAGGACGAATGAAAAGCCACACTACTTACCCCGTGACAAGGACCAGGAAAAATACTGGCCTGCACGTGAGGGAGGGTGTTGAGGAATAATCTCATATTGTCTGTGGATAAGGTCTTGGGCATGTTTATAAGGAATGAGCAATTCTCTATTGTAAAATTGATTTTATGAGAAGAGTTAGGCTCATGAATTTCTTCAATAACAAAAGTTATGTCCAAAATACTGACATGTATGCAATATTGCCTCAATACAAGGAATCTTCACATTTCCTGCCATATTTACGCTATCTACCTTTTCGAGGTAGTCTAGCACTATCAGTGTAGAATATGTCAATTCAGTATCATCAAACCCAGATCTTCTTACATTGCTTCTGTATTAGTGAGTTCTATTCATGCGACTCGTGTTAGGCTAGTTTTCTCTTTATCACTCTTCAAGATTATAGACACATTCTCTAATCTATCTACACACGTCAATACATTGGCAACATCATTAAAAACGTATTATAAACCAAAAATATATAAATTTTCCTTGAGTTCAAATATAGTTTGGGTGTTTAAGACAAGCAACGTATTTTGTAAATTTGGAAGTTGGCAAATTAAAAAGAAAAAAAAGAAAAAAGAAAATGGCCTATATCAGCTCTTGAGGTCCTCATCGATGGAGGTGACACAGACCGGGCCGGGGGGCTTTGATTCTTCTATTGTAGTACTCAATGACAGAATGACGGGTGGAGGTTCTCTGTCCATATTTTACACTGAGCACCCCCAATGGGTTTTGTAAAACCCATTTTTATGTAAAAATTGAAAAAAAGTGGCTCAAAAGTGCCTCCAATGAATCATTTATTTTCAAATTTATTTTACATTTTGCTACAGTGTTTAGCTACATTGAG
Organism: Juglans cinerea; assembly: GCA_961763995.1. Classification (NCBI taxonomy): domain Eukaryota; kingdom Viridiplantae; phylum Streptophyta; class Magnoliopsida; order Fagales; family Juglandaceae; genus Juglans; species Juglans cinerea. The sequence goes on along the minus strand of CAUIVZ010000001.1, from coordinate 40,740,720 downwards.
CATGAACTATTCACAAATGTAAAAATATTTTATTTATTTAGTCTCTTTTCATGTACTTTATCTCCCACAATAATTTCTCTCTCCTTGTACTTTTTTTCTAACAAACTATTAAATAATGTAATATAAAGAAAAAATAAATAAACTGATGTATGGTATATTGTAAAAATCAGTATGTAAAATAGAAAAAGTAGATTTTGGTGATGTATTTGAAAGGATAAGATACATAAACCAGGAGTGGTCTAGTGTACCTTGTGCAGCAGCAGTCACCAGTACAGACGTGTGTGCAACAAGTTCAAGTTTCTCATTTTACAGAAGACAGAGTTGGAAAGAACATCACCAACAGATCATGACAGCAAGTCACCATATATTAAGCCCTACAAACATGGAACTCAGCCCTCTGCACATGGCCAGTACTCACGCTCCACAATCCCATTGATCTAGTACACTCATGATATTTATGTAAAGTGTATTAATTCTTATCTTGTATATCAGTCAATGTATATTCTGTAAGATGTACTCTCACATTTGTACCAATATATAATGCATGATATGAAATACATGGTTCGGTATGTTGGCCAAACCTGTAACACCCGGGCTAGTCAAGCCACTTTAAAAAAAAAATTTGAGTTATAGTTATGAAAATTTTTTTTGGGATTACGAGTAAAATTTTTATAAGAGAGTTTAAGCCTAAGATATTTTTAGCGGTATATAATTTTTAATAGGTTTGATAATTAGGTTTTAAACTCTTTAATAGATCAAGTGGATGTTCATTAGAAAAATTTATGAGATAAGTGTATTTGTTTTAGGTCGAGTCGAGACCCAAAACTTAAGTAAAACCCATATAGTAATCCCATGCATGATCAAAGTCGTGTGCCAAGTCTTTTTATTTATTTATTATTATTGTTTTATTTTATTTTATTTTTATGCTGAAGAGCTAAATCCAGTGGGAGTAACCAGAACACGTCGCATGATTCCTTTTTCATGCATCCCCTTTTCATCCCCTTCCTCTAGGTTTTCCCTTTACTATTTATATCTTCTATATATACATACTTATATGGTTAATCATCTTAACCCTAGTTTATGTGCCGCTGCTCTTTCTCTTCACGCTCTTAGCCTTCCATACTTATCTGAGCCTCCACCCCCCCAACCTCAGTGCAGACCACAACCTTTTCTCTGTAAGACACCAAACCGAAGGGCTCGGTTTGCTTTTAGTAAACCTCCACCCCAAAGCTAATCTGCGTGACGCGAAGCCGTCAAGCATCGTCCGCATCTGTACCTCAGCCTCTCTTAGTTCACCACCCCAACCGTGCCCAGCCAGACGAAACTGCCGCCCAACGCCCTTAACACCACCGCGGGCCACCCCTCTCACGGAAGACCCAACAGTTATTCCCCTGATTTTAGCCACCCGAAGCAGAGATCCACCCACTGAACCACTGCACTGCACCGCACCACACCAGCCACTCCAAGCCATCACCACCTGCACGGAAGAGGACATCGGACACCCACAGACCACCTCAGCCCGTAGCAACCCCTCACGGTGAGCATCTGCTTCTTTCCGCCCTCTCTCTCGCTCACCTCTCCTTCTCTTTCTCTTGTGCTCAGCGCTGCTCGACGAAAGTTCCGCCGCGCTCTTGCTCTTCTGCCGCACCACCATAGCTCTTCCAGCCAGCCCCGTCGCTCCTTACCCCTCCTCGCGTGCCTCGGTTTCCTTGGGTAAGCCCCTGTCGCCTCTCACTGGGTGTTTCCCGTGTTTTGTGTGTGCAGCAGGTTTTTCTTCTTATAAGTGATTTACGTACATAATATATATATTGTATAGATATATAAAGTGTTAACTTGATAGTTGAATTCTATTTCCAGTTTTACCCCTATACTTTCCAGAAATGTGTTTTCGGATAATGGGTATTTATTTATTTATTTATTTATTTTGTTGTTATGTTCAAATGAGTTTTGGTTTTAAGTCTCATAAAACATTATTTTTGTGTAGAAAATATTTTAATAATATTGTTAACTAAAAAAAGTAAACCTATTTTTAAGAGAGGAGTTTTGCATGGCGTATTTTTTAAGATTTTTAAAGTAGTCTAAGTATTCTATTAATTTATAATATGTTGTTGGTACTTTAGATATTTTTTTGAATATTACTCGTTATTGAGTTTCGTAAATGCCTAACTACTTGTTCGATTAAATCTCTTATTCGGTACGAATTCGATTAAGTGGATATTGGTGGTTTTAGAAAATGGTGGTATTATAGGAATTATTAGAATTCTAGGTTTTGAGGATTTAAAATAGGTTCTTAGGTTCAAATATCGAAATACGTAATTGATTGAAAACTTATGGAAATTACGTGATTATTTTTATAGGTGACGATTTATAGTCGACTCGACATTTTTTAGAAAAATTCTGAAAGGCTAAGTCGTCCAGGTAAGCGGGGTTCCTATGCTAGACTTTGCATAAAAATAAAATAGACTGAGGTCAATTTTGAAAATGTGCATGTTTTGTTATGAAAGGAAAATTTGGAAACGACCTCAGTTATTTGTTCAGCATTATTCATGAAATTATGTATAAGAAGGAAATATTTTCTGTCATGACTAGTGTAGACATGAGCTTATTTTGACATTTTGCTTCCGAACTGTGCAAAAGAGAGCGAATATGAAATTTTGTGCATAAATTATATTTTTATGATCTGATTATGTTCTGTTCTGAAAATATTTTTGTACTCTGCTATGATAAGATGTGATTTCTGAAACATCTTGCATGACATTCTGTTTCTGTTCTGACCTTACCACGGGTGTAAAACTGTGGCCTCTATTTTGGTTCGTACCAACTTTTCTGTTTCTGGTGCACCCACTTTGGAAACAAAGTGGTTTTCTACGTGGTCTTTCTTATGTGCACACTCGGGACTCCGAGAATGATAAGGGGAAGATTCACATTCTGTTTCTGCTCGGTTGGCCGCTGGGGTTTGCATAACCCTACCACGGGGGTTAAACATGGAATTATGTTTTGATATGATGTTTCAGTTATGCTGTGCCAAGGGAATTTTGAATAAGAATATTTTTGAACTTTCGCTCTGAAATTCTTGATAACATGTTCTGACTCTGCATTCTAAAAATAAAAAGTGTTTTGCATTGTATTTTGAAATCTGTAAATGCTCATGTTTGCATACTAGTATATGTTCTCTGCTTACTGAGTTGTTGATAACTCACCCCTATCTCCATAATATGTTTCAGAGAATTTTGATGCAACAGCTGGAATCAGGAATATGGAGTACTTGCAAGTTTTGTGGATCATAGAAGACTAAGTGTCTTAGGGTATAATGACTTTTGGAGAGTCTTTTGGTAGCGTTGATATTTTGTGTGGCTTTGGTATGTTGAGTAATGGATATTTCTAGTCTTTGTGAAAAATTTTATGTATATCAATGAGACACCACTGATGTGCCCTTATGTAGGAACATGGATATTTGTGTTGAACAAATAGGTTAATATGTTATGGAGACTATGGTTTATTTTAAAAGTAATATTTGGAAATGATTTTTAGGTGATATGAGTTAACTCTCCGGACCCTCGGAGACGGGGCGTTACAAAACCACTTAATTTTCTTAAACTCGTTCATAAACTACTTAATAATTACTTCTTAATACAGCTTTCATTTCGACAATGGTAAATCTGTCATTATTTCTATCCATCCAAAATTTTGGGATGTAAGTTTTAAATTTTAATTTGATTCAATTTTTTCAAAGTTATATAAATTATTTTGTTTTTAGAGTTTTTTTTAATGTTTGATTTAAGTTATAACTTGGAAAAACAAAACGGCCTTAGGTCTTCCACCGGTGGATTCCTCCTAGCCTATTCCTTGGAAAGCGAAAAGGCGTGACGAAAGGTATCTGGTGGTCGTCGAATTGCGTCGTTCCAGAGTTAATGCAAAAGCAGTTTTCATACGTACAAAAAATACGTATATACGTACAGTCCAAAGACTTTTTTTTTTTCCTTGTTTGGGACTCGGCATATAAAGACGTGCTTCACACTATCTCTGACTATATACTTTCAGTACTCTATGGCTATAATCTAAGATCTGGTGGTAATTGTGTCATTGTGCGTGTGTTTTGGGAAGGTTGGAAATGACGGCGAAAGAACACATAAAAGAGAGACGTAGAAAAAAGTTTTCAATCGGAGGAGAACTGAACCCATTGACGGAGGATCTTCACCAGGCCGTCAAGAACCTCTCTGCTGAACTTTACGCCAAGGATGTCCACTTTCTCATGGAACTCATTCAGGTTCCTCACTCATTCTCTCTCATATATATGCATGGTTTGCAGCTTTGTGTGTGTGTTTGCTCTTCGTGATGATCATGATGATCGATGTATATTCTAGTACTTGACTTCCAAGAAAAATGAGATTTTGAGATTTCATTTTCAAAGATTCAAATCATGCATGTTATATGATTAACATCTTCATTTTCACCAGTCCAATAAATGCATGTTTTCTGCATGCAGCATCGTCAATAAACTGATCTAGTTTTCATTTTTTAAAAGGCTGTTGAATAATCATGAAACGGAACACATGCATGCATGGATGCATGATATATTGTTAAGCTACTGCAAGATCAGTTGAATAGCTCCAGCTCATCATCACAGAAATTAGAAGATAATGTTCTGTTATCAGATAATTCAAAGTCTCAACAACCTCAGTCCACATCCTTATCTTAACTGCTTGTGTATTTTTAAATATTTGAATTCAAACTTGTATTTCTGATTTCTACAAATCTTCATAGATTTTATCGTAACTACAATTGTAACAAACTCTTCTATATTAATAAACGCATGGACAGCTCCAGATTAAGCTGCCAATTCCTATTTCTTGAGTAGTCTTACATGGTATCAGATTTCTCTAGGCTAATCGCCATTTTTCGATCCTAATATGGACCTTCCTTCGCACTCTGCTACTACCAACTCCTCTGGTACTTCTTCTACCCTAATATCCTCTACCTTTGCTGCTCCAAATTTTTCTCATTTACTTTCAATCAAACTTGACAATACCAACTATCTTTACTGGGTATCCCAGTTTCTTCCTATCCTTAGAAGTAATGATCTTCTTGGGATAGTGGATGGGTCTGAACCTTGCCCTCCTAAATACTGCTTGGATGATCATGGTATTCCCACCACTACTCTTAATCCAACATATGTTCTTTGGACAAAGAAGGACCAGTATTTATTGAGCTGGTTTATCACCACTTTATCTGGTGATCTTCTTTCTGCTGTTTATGGCTTGGACTCGTCACGACAAGTCTGGACTTATTTATCCTCAAGGTTTGCTTCTCAATCTCGATCTCGGATTGCTCATTTGAAGCGCCAGCTGCAAAGACTTCAACAGGGCTCTAAATCCTGCTCTGAGTATTTGAATCAGGCTAAAATCTGGTCTGATCAGCTTGCTGCTGTTGGTAAATCTGTTGATGAGGATGATTTAATATCCTATATTACAAGTGGCTTAAAAATCCAAGCTTTCATCCTTTTGTCACATCTTATAATTTGGCTACTCGTGCCACTCCCCTTTGCTTTGATGATTTCCAGTCAGAATTGCTTAACTATGAGGTCATGATTTCATCTGCTCATCAGATGGACTCTACAGCAGGTGGCTTTGCTCTTTATACTCAAAAGAATGGTTCTAAGCCAAGGTATAATCATAACAAAAAGTCTAGTACTTATTCCTCTGCTCATTCTACATCTAAGAAGTCACCAGATTCCTCCATCAAAGCTGCTCCTCGTGCACCTTGTCAAATTTGTGGCAAAAATGGACACTCAGCTCTCGATTGCTATCATAGGATGGATTTCTCTTACCAGGGTCGTCATCCTCCATCCCAACTGGCTGCTATGGCTGCTAAGTTCTCTCATTCTGCTGAGGACAATACTTGGATTGCTGATAGTGGGGCAAATCATCATATCACTGGTGATCTCAAGCAACTTCACCTCAGCTCTCCCTACCAAGGTGGAGATGAAGTAGCTGTTGACAATGGCTCGGGTTTGCTCATTACACACACTGGCCATTCTTCTTTTTCTACACCTCACTCCAATCTTAAACTCAATAATGTTTTACATTGCCCACATGCCATCACCAATCTGTTATCCATACAAAAATTCTGCTCTGATAATAACTGCTGGTTTATGCTAACCTCTGATTCTTATTTTGTGAAGGACAATCACTCGGGGCAGACTCTTTTACACGGTCCTAGTAGGGATGGGCTGTATCCTATCCAATTTCCTTCCTCCAATAATAAGGCTAAGAAGTACACAACTTTTATTGGTGTATCTGGTGACTACTCCATCTGGCATACACGTCTTGGCCATCCAGCACCTAGGATATTTCAGCTACTCAAGTCTCAATTTCAGCTATCTGTCAAAGGAACTTTTCCCAAGTCTTTAGTGTGCGAACCTTGTCAACTTGCTAAAAGCAAATGTCTTCCATTTTCCAATTCTGTTAGGCAGTCTACTAGTCCCTTGGAACTAGTTCATTCTGATGTATGGTGTTCACCAATTGTTTCTTTGAATGGATGTACTTATTATGTCAGCTTTATTGATGACTATTCTAGATTTTCTTGGATTTTTCCTCTTACAGGCAAATCTGAAGTTTTCTCTTCCTTTGTTAAGTTTAAATGTTATGCTGAAAACCTTTTATCTACTCAAATTAAAGCACTACAAACTGATGGAGGTGGTGAATTCCTCTCTAATCAATTTAAACAGTTTCTAGAACAACATGGAATCTTTCATCGTGTGTCATGTCCTTATACCTCTCAGCAAAATGGTATTGCTGAGAGGAAGCATAGACACATTGTAGAAACTGGTTTAAGTCTTTTGGCTCACTCTCATATGCCATTTTCTTTTTGGGTTGATGCATTTAGCACAGCTGTATTTCTCATCAATCGCATGCCCTCATCAGTTTTGGCATTCAAGTCACCTTATCAAGTACTATTACAAAAGAATCCAGATTATACATTTCTGAAATCCTTTGGCTGTGCATGCTATCCATTGTTACGACCTTATAACAATCACAAACTTCAGTTTAGGTCTAAATAATGTATCTTTCTTGGCTGTGGTTCCAATTCTCAGGGCTATAGATGCTATGATCCTCTCTCAAAGCATGTATATCTTAGTCGACATGTGGTGTTTGATGAAACTTTGTTTCCTGCCAAATCCTGCACTTCATCTTTATTGAAGCCGTGTGTATTTGAGTCTGCTGCCAAGGATGGTTCTTCTACAAATTCCTCATCTCAGATTCAGGTACCTATTTCTAACCCTTCCATTTTACCTGATATGTCTCAATCTTCAATTCATACAGATCTTTCTCCTTTAGCCTCCTCTGTTGATCCTCCTTTGAACTCACCTTGTGCCACTCCTTTGTCAACTTCTAGTTCTACTGCAGCCACTTCTACGCCACCTACTCCAGCACCTATAAATCATTCAACTTCTAGTTCTACTGCAGCCACTTCTAGTTCTACTCCAGCACCTATACATCATTCAACTCATCCAATGTTGACTAGAAGTAAGACTGGCCATTCCAAACCCAAAACTTATCCTGACTTTCATACTTTCTACTCTACAAAATATCCGGTGTGTGCATTGCATTCCTCTACCATTCCAACAGAACCTTCATCTTATGCTCAAGCATCCAAGTTTGAAGAATGGAGACAAGCAATGACTGCTGAATTTCAAGCCCTCTTGGATAACAAAACTTGGGTCTTATGTCCACGACCTACTGATAAAAATGTTATTAAAAACAAGTGGGTGTTTAAGGTTAAACAAAGAGCTAATGGCACTATTGAGAGGTTCAAGGCATGCCTTGTGGCTAAAGGATTTCAACAACAAGAAGGTTTAGATTATGCTGAAACATTTAGTCCTGTTGTCAAAGCATCTACTGTCCGACTTATTCTTGCTTTGGCTGTCCACTTTGACTGGCCATTAAGGCAATTGGATGTATCCAATGCCTTTTTACATGGAGACTTGGAAGAAGAGGTGTTTATGGGACAACCTACTGGTTTCAGGGATTCTTCTCAACCTCACTCAGTTTGCAAGCTTCGCAAGGCACTTTATGGCCTTAAGCAGGCTCCTCGTGCTTGGTTTCTTAAACTTTATGAAGTCTTACTTAATCTTGGCTTTGTGGCTTCTCAAGTTGATCACTCACTCTTTACATTTCATTACCATGACATTCACATTTTCCTCTTGGTTTATGTGGATGATATTATCATAACAGGTTCCAAGCTCTCTTTTATTATGCATTTGATCAAGTCTTTACAGGGTGATTTTGCTCTAAAGGACCTAGGACCATTGCACTACTTTCTGGGCATCAAGGTGATTCATACTTCCTCTGGTCTGCACTTGTCACAGTCCAAGTATATTGTGGACTTACTGCATCAGACTCGTATGCTTGGTTCTAAGCCATGTGCAACACCATTACCAACAGGTGCTAAATTATCTGAACTTGAAGGAGAGCCCTTGCAAGATGCCACGGAGTACAGACAAGTGGTGGGTGCTTTGCAATACTGCACACTAACACGCCCTAACATTTCATTTCCTGTGAATCAATTATGTCAGTTTATGCACCAGCCAACTACAGCTCATTGGTCTGCTGCCAAAAGAGTCTTAAGCTACCTTAAAGGCTCTCTCCATCATGGTCTGGTCTATGATCGTGGTTCTCTTCAGTTAAATGCCTTTAGTGATTTAGATTGGGCTGGTAGCATTGATGACAGGCGTTCCACCACGGGTTATGCTATATTCCTTGGACCTTGTTCGATCCATGGCCTTTGCAACAGCTGAACTGTATTGGCTTCGAATGGTACTCAATGACCTTCGTGTCTCACTACCTACTGCTCCAGTCCTATGGTGTGATAATCTCAGTGCACTGTCATTAGCCTCCAACCCAGTTTTTCATGCTCGAACTAAGCATATAGAGGTGGACTATCACTTTGTTAGGGAAAAAGTTACACGAAAGGACATCTCTCTTCGGCACATCTCTACTACTGCTCAATTAGCTGATTTGTTCACAAAGGCCCTAACTAGTGCTCGGTTTCAACTGCTAAGAAACAAGTTAATGGTTCGTGAACTCCCAATTACCTTGAGGGGGGATGTTAAGCTACTGCAAGATCAGTTGAATAGCTCCAGCTCATCATCACAGAAATTAGAAGATAATGTTCTGTTATCAGATAATTCAAAGTCTCAACAACCTCAGTCCACATCCTTATCTTAACTGCTTGTGTATTTTTAAATATTTGAATTCAAACTTGTATTTCTGATTTCTACAAATCTTCATAGATTTTATCGTAACTACAATTGTAACAAACTCTTCTATATTAATAAACGCATGGACAGCTCCAGATTAAGCTGCCAATTCCTATTTCTTGAATAGTCTTACATATATAGGCCAGATAATAATGTATTGAAAGTTGTGTCTTTCCAGCTTACAAAGTAAGCAAATATATATATATATATATATATATATATATAGAGATTAAAAATAGAGATACATGATGATATTGGTGAATTTAAATATTGTCACGCGTGTATGTGTCTCAGATGCGGAGGATAACGAATACATGGAGGGGGTGGGTCCATCGCTTGAGTTCCTGATAACCTCGGAGGACATTACGGGCACGGGAGTTCCATCAACATTACTTATTTTCAACAACGAGAAAGGTTTCTCTTCTAAAAACATAGACTCCATTTGCAGTGTTTGTCGGTCCACCAAGAAAGGCAACAGGAAACGAGGTTATATTGGAGAGAGAGGTAACTGCCTATATACTACGTACTTTTTCACTCCAATATTTAATAATACTACTTACTCCTGTACTTTATACCATCGATATTGCACTATTCTCACGTATCTTAAAAATGCTAGCATCTAATCATGTATGTACATCAAGACTTCACTCAGATTAATTCAGAACGAGCATGCATATATATGCATAAAGATCATTGATGATGGGTTTACAATCTTGAGAACAGCAATGGTGGAAATTGTTAGGAAAAGTTGTTTTGGGGTGATGAGTCGTCAAGATTCTTAAGTTGTCATGCGTTTGAGAATGTGGTGTTTACTTTGATGGGGTTTTGTTTTTTGTTTTTGATAAATAAAAACATAGCTGACAAGTTATCTCAATCTTGCCCTGCCTCTGACACTCTGATTTTACAATAATGCATGCACTTGTTAGATTTATTGATATCTCTAAGCCTTTTGATACACGTGCAAAAGCAACAACTTTTACATAGTGTTTTGTAACCGATAAATGCTTACATGAAAGTTAATATGTTTGGGAAGTACTTAGTAACATCTCCTTGAAAGTCATATGAAAGATGATTACAATAAGTGTAACTTCTAGAAATTACAAGCTTATTCCTTGACAGTTCTCTCTCTCTCTCAATGCTCAAGATATTACTTGATCTGTGCAATCATAAGATATAAACCTCGATTACTATGAATTAATTATGAGCTATATTCTTCACTGTAATGAAAAAACTGAAAGAGAAGATAAACTTTAATCTGAAAATCGAACAACACTAAAGGAAGCTGTTGGAAGTATGGATACCAGCTTTATTAATTCTAGAGTTGCCATCACTCATGTATTTTTATTTTAGTTTCTTTTTTGGCTCTGTGAGAATTGGAAGGATATGTATGTTCTTTTATTTCTAATTAAATTACCATATGGTTAAAAATGCAGGAATTGGGTTCAAGAGTGTATTTCTCATTACTGCTCAGCCCTACATATTCAGCAATGGTTATCAGATACGATTTAACGAAGAGCCTTGCCCACATTGCAACCTTGGGTACATAGTTCCAGAATGGGTGGAGGAGAACCCAACTCTTTCTGATATACAAACGATATATGGTTCCAAAACATCCCTCCCTACAACAACAATTGTCTTACCTTTGAAGCCTGATAAGGTCAAACCTGTGAAGCAGCAGCTCTCAAGTGTTCATCCTGAAGTTCTTTTATTCCTAACAAAGTTGAAGCGGCTCTCAGTCAGGGAACATAATAAGGATCCTAAGCTCAATACCGTTAGTGCAATTGCTATTAGAAGCGAGACTAACTATGTGATGAGGAAGAACATTGATGCTGAGTCCTCCACTTTCCATCTCTCCGCTGAGAGTAAGAAATATGGGTCTGACGCAGAATGCAGCTACTATATGTGGAAGCAAAAGTTCCCTGTAAGACATGAAAACAGAGTGGAAAGAAGAATGGAAGCAGAAGATTTAGTGATCACGTTGGCTTTTCCTCTTGCAGAGCGTCTCAACAGAGGGACCAGTTCACCTGGGATATATGCATTTCTTCCCACAGAGATGGTTACTAACTTTCCTTTTATAATTCAGGCGGATTTTCTTCTTGCATCGTCACGGGAAACTATTCTCTTGGACAGCAAGTGGAACCAAGGGATTCTTGACTGTGTTTCCTCCGCTTTTATTGATGCTTTTGTCTCCCTAGTTCGAACTTCTGAGAATGTTCCACCATCAAGTTTGGCTTCCATGTTCAGGTACATTCCTGTCAACAGCTCTTCTTATCAAGAATTGAACAAAGTGAGGAATTCAATCAAGGAAAAGCTTGTTAAAGAAAATATTGTCCCAAGTGAGTCGTACACGCAGCAGAAGTTCTTTCATAAACCATGCGAAGTCGGTAGGCTTATGCCTGATTTTTGGAACATTTTGGAAAAGGCAGGGAAGCAGGGGGTGAGCTTGCTTAATCTCTCATCCCATGGAAAGGATATACTGAGTTCTTCACTTGATATAGGGGAGTATGATCACATATTGAGTTTCTTAGGAGTGGAACCAGTCAACAATGAATGGTATGCCAAGTGCATCCAGAGTTCTAACCTTGTTGTAGGAGTCGCTGAGGACGTGTATTTGGAGCTTTTACTATTTGTTGCCGAGAATTGGAAGTCATAATTTGACAGCACCAAGATGAAAAGCATACCAATCATAAAATATGTGGGTGTTGATGGGGTTGTATCTTTGTGCAGCATAGATGAATGCAGAAACTCTAATAAGGTCGTGTCCTCATCCAAGTATTCTCGTCATTCTAGGTGGCTTATAAATTGGAACACGGAATTCCATTGTCTCGCCAGTCATTTTTTTATGCCACAAAACACACAAGAAGCTATTCGATTCTTTTCTAAGAAGATATCTTTACAACAATGGCTTCAAGAACATGTCAAGGTTGGTGCTGTGGATGTAAATGACTATGCAGTTCACATTAATAAATGTATAAATAATGACGGGAAGCTCGCCATTGCATTTGTTCACTTCTTATATCACTCTTTCGCAAAGAGTCATCTGTCAAAAGGTGAAGTAGATTATTTATGTGGTATTATGCCCCTCGTAGATAACTATGGGAATCTAATCAGGCAGAGGAAAGGGGTTCTGGTCCCTGCCAACCGAAGCAAATGGGCGGGATTGACTGGTTCAAATCCATGGAGAGGTGAAAGCTATGTTGAGTTAGGAGAAGAATACTTGCGCCGGGATGTTTTTGCAGGTGAATCTTGTTCTGGAGAACAGCTCTTGGAGTTCCTTAAAACGCATGTTGCTGCTTCTGATATCCCTCATATAACTCCTCCCAATGTCGCAATTCCTGCTGTTTCTGCACCTCTCACCAAACAAAACGCGTTCTTGCTTTTGGATTGGATTCAATACCTGAAATGTAGGAGAACTCACATTCCAGAGAGATTCTTGGCAAGCATAAAGGAAGGTAGCTGGCTGAAGATTACTACCAATTGCTGCTCGGGTTACAGGCCACCATCTCGTTCATTCATGCTTACTTCTTCACTGGGAAACATTTTGCAGAACGGATTAGTGCTTGCTGATATTCCATTGATTGATCAAAGTTTCTATGGTGATCAAATAAAAAATATGAGGAGGAGCTGAAGACAATTGGCGTCATGTTTAAGTATGGAGAAGCATGTGAATTTATTGGGAAGCATCTCATGTCTCTTGCTGATTCCTCCAGTTTAACTAGAAGCCAGGTGCTCTCTGTTTTGAATTTCGTCAGGTTTTTGAGGGAAAACTATCTTGCACCGGAAAAATTCATCAATACTATCAAAGAAAGAAGATGGCTAAGGACATCTAGAGGTGACATGTCTCCAGTTGGATCTGTTTTGTTTGATCATGAATGGGAAGTTGCATCTCAAATCAGTAACCTCCCCTTCATCGATACAGGTTACTTTGGGGATGAAATCCTTTCTTATAAAGAGGAACTCAGGTCCCTTGGCGTGTTAATTGGCTTCAGTGGAAGTTACAAGCTTGTTGTAGGCAATTTAAAATCACCTTCATCCTTCTTTTTCCTGACAGTTGAGGCTGTTATATTGATACTGGAATGTATGCGTCATTCAGGACAATCCAACAAACTCGTCAAGACATTGAGTGGTGTGAAATGCTTCAAGACAAATATTGGTTACATGTCTCCGGGAGAATGTTTCTTGTTTGACTCTCAATGGGCTTGCATCCTACACGTTTTCAGCGGTTTCCCACTCATTGATCATGATTTCTATGGAGGCAGCATCTTCATGCAGTACAGAACCGAGTTGCGGCAAATAGGCGTAAAAGTGGATTTTGAGGAGGCAGTCAAAGTATTTGCCCAGAGTTTCAAGCAGCAAGCGGCTTCCATGTCGAAAGAAAATGTTTTGTCCTTTTTGTCATGTTACAGACTGCTAAAGGATACTCCACGTAAGTTTCCTCCAGATCTTAGAAAACTTGTCCGTGAAGTGAAGTGGCTGCGAACTAGGATTGGTGATCGCAGATCTCCAAGCAATTGCATTCTGTATGGTCCAGATTGGCATTCAATTGCCCCAATTACTCTGCTCCCTTTCGTAGACGACAGTGACAATTATCATGGCAAGGAAATTCACGAATACAAGAAAGAGCTGAAAAGTATAGGGGTTGTCACAGAATTCAAAGGTGGTGTAAAGTTTATTGCTGATGGTCTTTTTTTCCCACATGACCTTTCCGTCATAACTCCTGCAAATGTGGTTGCCATTCTGGAATGCATCCGCATTTTATTGCATGATCATGGGAGTTACAAATTTCCAGACACTTTCTGCAAAAGAATCTCTCAAAAATGGTTGAAGACGAATGATGGTTATAAGCCTCCAGATCAGTGCTTATTGTCCGATTCTACGTGGGAATCTCATTTGAAGCATACCGATGGACCTTTTCTTGATGAAGGTTTTTATGGTTCTAACATGAGATGATACAAAAATGAGCTTAATCATATTCATGTTACCGTGGATGTAATGAAAGGATGCCCCTTGATTGCCAGGCACCTTGATTTCCATCATGAGTTTTCCACTATAGTTCGAATTTATAACTACTTGAGTGAATTTAATTGGGAGCCGGACACTGAAGCAGCCAAAAGGATTTGGATCCCAAATGGAACTGAGAATGATAAGTGGGTCAGCCCTGGAGAGTGTGTTTTGCATGACAAGGATGATCTCTTTAGTTCGCGCCTACAAGTTTTGGAGAAATACTATGACCAGAAGCTACATTTTTTTTTCTCAAGGGCTTTCAATGTTAAAAACAATCCCTCTGTTGATGATTACTGCCAGCTTTGGAAGGTTTGGGAAAGTTCAAGACCCCAAGTGTCACATGAAGACTGTTTCAAGTTCTGGGTCTATGTTTCTAAGCACTGGAGTGGAAAGACTGAGAGAAATCTCACTGCTATGTTGGAGAAATTACCAGTTGCTTCAGATTCAGATGAAATTTTGTTGTCCGACAAGCATGATGTTTTCGTTGCTGATGATCTTCTGCTGAAGGATCTTTTTGAACAGGTTTCTCCTCGACCCATATTTGTCTGGTATCCTCAGCAAAGCTCGCCTTCATTACCTCGGACAAAGTTGCTTGAAATGTACAGGAAAATGGGGGTCCGGACCATATCTGAATCGGTAAAGAAGGAAGAAACATCAATGGTGGATGTTGCTCAACTCAATCAGGTGAATCCAAAAGATACTTTGATTAAGAAAGGGCTGGTTAGGCTCATCCTCGGTTTTCTAGCAGATCCTGTGTTGAAGATGGAAGCAGAGAGGCGACATGAAGCTGTTAAAGGGCTTCTGAATATGACTTTCCTGGAGACAGTCGAACCCATCGCTGTGAAGTATACTTTATCACTTTCTTCAGGGGAAATCGTGGAATTGAAAGCGAGCCGGATGATACGTTGGGATTGAGAGGCCTCAAAGTTATTTGCACAAAAGTTGGACAGATCCAGTGGATATAAGAAGATGATTGAGTATGCTATATATTTCTCTGAAGCAATATCCGAGGGTTTGTTATGGGAAAACAACGATCATATTGGTGCACCCTTTGAGCTGATAAAGTTGTGTTTCGTCCTTGAGTTTAATGAGGAAGCAGTGGGGTTTGTAATGAAGTCCAAGAACATGCAGATTTTCAAGGAGGACGAGGAGTTCCTTGCATCTATCTTCCCTTCAAACTAGGTAATTAAATAGTTACTATCTGTGTTTAAATTACGTGTGTTTGGCAGAAATATCAAGCATGAATCATTTGCTGATTCTATTAATGCTCTTGCCATGATGTGTAAACCAGCTTGGTCGACCTCGGCCAGACTTCTTTTGGCGTTGTTTGTTTATATCATGCCATCGATAATGGCAATTGATACCTAGTTTCTTCTCAGGTTTATGATACATTGGATAACGTTATATGCCATGGTAACAAAAATGCGATAAAGGAAGGACATAATGTAAGATCTGATAAATATAATGGAGAAAATATGCACTTTAAATGTAAGAAAGCGGTGAGATGATAGTGTCAACTGCTCTGTTGTGAAGCTTTGAAGTCACTTGCTTTCTTGAAGACTCTGGAGAGATAATAGTGTCAACTGCTCCGTAGTGAGGCGGGCTTATTGCTTGGCAACATGCAAGCGAGCTAGCCTTCAAGTTGATTGGGAAGGTACACTATGCATACTTGATAGGTATCATCACTACTACAAGAACAATGAACATTTATGACGAGTTATTTGTGATAAAAATTACTATTTGTGAGAAAAATAAACTCATTTTGATAGAAAATAATCATTTTACCAGAAAATAAGTAACAGCAAATAAACTGTTTTTTTGTAGTGCATGTGTTTGACATGTATGATTGGGATGGTGCGCTGGGCATGGCTACTCAGTTCACTTGGTTGCGTTGGGCGCATCATGCAAGTTGACTTGAGATCATGTACTAGGCATATTTTCTTGGCATGATATGCTTGTATTAATTTGCTAGACACCAATATTGCTCGGGCACGTAATTGGTTTAGGACCACTTGCTCAATACCTCTACTTAGCATGAGATAGTCGAGTTCATTTGCTCAGCAGTATACCTTTGCTCGATTTGGTGCTTTTTAGTAGGCCCGATGGTGTTTATAAGCGACTGGCCATTTTTCTTGCCAAGTAGAAGATAAAACCAAGCACATTAATGTGTAGTTTTTAGTAATAAAATTTAATGTCCAAAGATTGCTAAAAGAATGTTTGTGATTTTTCATGTGCCTTCAAAAAATAAATGGTTCAGCTTATAAGGCTAGATGCTGCTCGAGTCATGGGTATCATGTGTACGTTGACTACTGTGTATTCAAATTGTAAGGGGCGTCCATGCCCATGGTAAGGAGTCTCTGGGTAAATTACTCGTTTGGATTCTTGAATGCATTCATATGATCTCAGTTGGGCTCAGATTTAGACCTATTCGAACATCCAAACACGCAAAAGTGCATCAACTGAACAATAGCTCTGTCTGGGTTTATACTGTTCCATGATGGAACATTAACTAGCTGATACAAAAATGAATTTGTCAATCTCTCTCAGAGCTCTCACAGTATTTCCTTCTTCCCCAAACCTTTGTAACGACAGGTGGGTGAGTTTTTTTTTTTTTTTTTTCTGCAGCACAAAAATTTTGTACTACTTATTAAATAATATGTACACAAATAATGGAATAAAATATAGGCATAATATTGTTGTCTTTTTATTGATAATTATTATTATTATTATTATTTTATAAATTTCAAGTAAGAAAAAATACAAAAAGTAGTAGAAAATTATTTTTTACATGCATTGAGAAAATTTATGTTATTTATTAGTAAAAGATTTAATAAATTAATTATTCAATCATTATAACATCTTCTCATTCATTGATGAGACTCATACATTTTTCAATTTTTCATAAATAAATCTAAACTTATCTTAACATTCAAATACATTTTAAGTGGATCTTACAAAACTTCTTACACCATCGTAACTAATTATTATTCATAAAAAAATTCTAACACATCTCAACTCAACTCAACGTGTAAACACATCGCAACTATAAGTGTGTTGCCGGCTGGTCCACGACTAAATATCATACCAACATGTCGTAAGAGTAGCTAACTGATTACATAAAGATCAGCTATATATATATAACTTGGATCGAAGATCTAAAAATAAATAAATTTAAAATCGCTTTAATTTTCTCCACTAATTAAAAATTACAACAAAACAAATTAGTAAAATTTACAGTACGGAAGCATGTATATATATATATATATATTATTTGCCTAGCTAGCTTGGGATCAGTACTTCCGGATCCTTAATTAATTAAGGAAAGAGTGAAGCGGAACTCCTCGTCCTCAACGAAAATCTGCAAGTTCCTGGACTTCATCACAAATTCCACTGCTTCCTCATTAAATTCAAGTACGAAGCACAACTTTATCAGGTCAGAGAGTTCACCAATATCATGATCGCTGTTTTCCCATAACAAGCCCTCCGATATTAATGCTTGGGAGAAATATGTAGCATACTCAATTATATTCTTATAATATCCACTGGATTTCTCCAACTTTTGTGTGTAAAGCATTGAGCTTGCCTCTGATCTATCCCAACCTATCATTTGGCTTACTTTCAATTCCACAATTTCCATGAAAGTCGTATTCAGAAGCCTTTTCATAGCTTCATGTCGGCTCTCATGATGATCTGCTTCCATCTTCAACATGGGATGATCTGCTAGAAAACCAAGGATGAGCCTAGCCAACCCTTTCCTAATCAAACTATCCTTTGGATTCACCTGATTCCCGAGTTCATGAGCAACATCCAGTACCATGGATTCTTCTTCCTTCTTCACTGATTCATGAGATGTAGTTCGGACACTACCGATCTTCCTGCACATTTCAAGAAACGTCTGTCAGATGTAATCATGAAGGCGATCGAGCTTCGCTCAGGGGTAAGCGTCCAGAAAGATCCTTCAGCTGAAAATCATAGTCAATGAAAACATCAAACCTGTCGGACAGCAAAACTCCATCTAAATCTGAACCAACAGGTAATGTCACCAATCTATGGTTAAGAGTTCTCTCAATCTTTGTGCTCCAGAACGTTTGCAGAAGGTTATATCTCCCACATTTAGCAGCTTATAACAATTTTATAACAAACAAACAAAACATGCATAAATTTTAGGAATCGATCCACTTAAACATATATATATATATATATATATATATATATATATATAACTCAGATCATCATCTTTATATTATATATATATATATATGCTTGTTCTGAATTTGATAATATTTGGCGTTAGTGTCATACCTTTCTCCCCAATATAAACGCGTTTTCTCTTTCCTACTTTCTTGATGGGCCGACCAAAACTGCAAATGGAGTCTCTATGTTTTCAGAAGAAAGAACTTTGTCGTTGTTGAAAATAAGCATCAATGTTGCTGGAGGAGCTCCCGTGGGCGTGATCATCATGTCCTCACAAGTAATAACCAACTCCAGCGATTGATCCATCATATATTCCTTATCTTCCGCATTCTGACACACAAAATTCACTCTCTCTAATTAATGTCAAACTAACATATGATCAGTAATAAACTAAAACTAAAAGCACAATTCTATATTAATTAATTTTGTTTATTAATGTCCTATGTGCATGCTAATTTGTTCCGTAAATTATTTTTTTTACTCAATTAAATTGAAAAGGAACAATATTTGAAATTAAAAATTTGTGAAAGTCGATGAAAATTTTGGCATGTAGCATAATTGGACATAAGATAAGAAAGTAATTAGGAGTGCTATATATATGAGAAACTCGCAAACTGACGTGCTATAGACTGATGCGACTTCATGTGAGAACTGCTATAGATATAAAGAGATTACATAAAAATAAACTAACAAATTAATGTGACTTCACGTGATGCGTACGTTAGATCTATTTTACATTAAAAGTTACTTTACAATCTGACGTGTTGCGTCAAGCCACGTCAATATGTGAATTTATTAAGAGAGAGAGAGTGATGAGTGATGAACCTGAATGAGTTCTATGAGAAAGTGGACATTCTTGGCGTCAAGTTCAGCAGAGAGATTCTTGACAGCCTGATGAAGATCCACATTCGAAGTGTTCATCAGTTCCCCTCCGATTGAAAATTTTGTTCTGCGTATCCCTTCTATGCAGTCATCATGTTCTCTCGCCATTTCCATTCCTTCCCAAAACACTCGCGCCGCGATGACACAATTACCATACATGCATATGGTCTATATATAAATATCATAGCTTATAACGTTCAGAGGGTGAAAGTAGACAAATCGAGTAGTACGCATGTGTATACTGAACATGCATGAACCTTAAGGAAGAGGGTTTCCTTCACAAACAAGATAAGCAAACTAATGTGAAAAATTGTAGACATCAGAGACAAAGAGATACAGCAAAAAAGTGTCTTGGGATTGTACGAAAGAAAGTGAAAGCTAAAAGACGAAAAAAAGTATAGGGAATATAAAATGATAAACACATAACACTTTATACAATATTTTACACAACAATATTTTAAAAGGAATAGTATTTTTATAAAATACTTTATAAAACTAACATCATTTTATAAAAATATCCTTATTTTATAATATGTGTTATATAAAATGTCGTGTGTTTATCAATACTCATATACGAAAACTGCTTTTGCATTAGATTCGGGCTACACTCACGAGATGGTTAAATTTTTTTTTTTAATTTTTTCATACGTACGTTTTTTTATATCTTTAAATGTTTTTAAAAAATTATAACATTATTAAAAAATATTTATTTAATTATTAAATAAAAAATAAAGATCTCGAGATCCAAAATAGGCACCAAGCATTTCTCTTTGCCTTTTGCTTTGCTATCGAACTTTATTTTTGATTTCAATAAACTTTTGAGCGCAATTCGACTACCGAGTCTTTTCCTCCTTTATGCCTTTATATCATCACGCCTTTTCGTTTTAAAGGATGGAGGAATCCTGACGGATTACCTATAGGTTACTTTTTCTCTTTTCTTTTTTTCCTGAAAAAATAACACAAACCCCAAGGACAATCAATTTGCCAAATCACTTCTTAAATAATCAAATAATAATAATAATTTACCATTATTAAGAACTTGGTATAAATATTCTTGATAAAATTAACAAATTCACAAAATAAAATAATTTAAAAATAATAAAATAATCTTGAAAAAATACATTCAAATTAAAAACATTAAAAATTAAAAAAGAAAAATTGAAACAATAGATTTGAATCAAAAACTAGAACCATTAAAATTGAGTAATATACGTATTGGGCACAATTATCACTATAAAACAAAAATGTTTTTGGGATGAAAATTTTCATCCCAGAAAAATAGTAATTTTGTCTTAAAAAAAATTTTGAGACGAAAAAAAAAAGTCCCAAGATCATCTCAGTATCACTATCCCAAAAGATCTTTTAGCACTAAAATTTGAATTTCATTTAAAAAAATACTTTTTGTGACAAAACGGTTCAATGACGTTTGAACGTAATGATTTTTTAGAATGCATTGGACTGAGTGGTCGATCGATTCTAAAACATTCGAACATATTGTTACATAGAAACGTTCTTCCGATAAATTTAGTGTTTGACCAGTTTTCAGGTTTGAACGGTTTTCAATTTAGTTCAAACGTGAGAATTTTATTAAGCGTTAACTTTTTCCCGTTGATAGAATTTCATTATCAATACATTTGAATGGATCTAAATAATTACTCGAACGTTTACACATTCTTTGATGACTTGGAGGGAAACAATCCTGCCATTAGTTAGGAGGCGCCAATAGGGTTGTACAGGAATTGAGAAAACCGGCCGGCTCCGGCTCCGGCTCCTGCTCCGACTCAGACCGGCTGCCGGAGCACAAAATCGACTGAAACCGGTAGGGAACCGGTTGGCGTGCGGCAGGAATATATGAAACAGTTCTTCTTTGAGCAGGAGACTTGGCGCAGGGATTGCGCACGAATGAGTTGGGATTGCCACATGAACTATAACTAAGAAATAAAATAAATAAAAAGAAAATGGATCATGACTACCCAACACGAACGAAAGGCTGAAAGCTGCAACACAAGACTAGAGGTGTTCGTCGTTCCTCCGCGATCCATTTTCACAAACCATTTCCGAACCCAATCACGTTTGTCTACCTCAGTGACTCACGTATTCGGGGAGGAGGAGAAGCCGTAGTCGAGGACAGCGACTGCGAGAGGGAGTTGCGGCCATAGAGGGGAGAGAGAGAGAGAGAGAGAGAGCTAGGAAGATGAGGGCTACAGTGTGAGGGGGGCGGGGGATTTAGGATTAACTTAACCCTCAAAATGACACCATTTCAGCATTCTTTTTTTTTAAATAATAATAATAATTATAATTTTGTTACCAAAACGATGTCGTTTTGGTTAAGAATTTATTTTATATATATATATATGTATATATATAATAAATATATATATACACATAAGTTTTATGATGGGCTTAGGCCCAGCCCAAGGGGCGGGGTGTAGAGGGGGGGCCTTATTTCTTCTACGAGGTGGAGTTGCCCGCGCTGCCCAGGTGGGACCCGGGCGAAGCCTTGCTGCCCAGCCCTACACAGACCGGGGATGGGCGGATGACTGTGGGGGCTAATCTACCCCCTCGACATTTGGACGGGCGCAAGCCTAAGGCTAGGGTCCCAACTCTTCCCCATGTGACCATGCAGGGGAAAGGGGTGGGACCGGTTTAGACCCTGTCCAGAGAATACAGGTAGCACCCCTAATCAAAATGACTGAAATTAAGAGTATAAAAATGAATATTTTATTTTTAAAACTCATGGAGTAGTCTATCTATTTAACGACCAAGCAATACTGACTATTTTAATTTCCATAAAAAAAATACTGGCTATTTTAATATTTAATTTTAATAAATTAGAATAATAAATAATAAAATTATTCTTAATTATTTGTTAGGAAACATGATGATGCGGTTCAAAAGAAAACAAAAGAAGTCTTCTTTTGAAATTATATAAGTATAATAAACTTAAGGGAAAAGATAGTTTGCCGCCCCATTTGATCCGCTCCATTTGACCGTTTGCATATATATATATATATATATTACTTAGTAATTAAGGAAGTGATTTTAAATATATTGATGTCTTTTTTTTATTTTTTAAAAGTATTTAAATGTATTAAAAAATGTGAAAAGAAAAAAAATAAAATATCACCCAGCGGTAAAAGTGGGGCGGCATAGTAGCCTCACTCTAAACTTAAATAATATGACTGTAGGTTTGTAAGATTCCCTTCCGCCCGCTTTTTATCCAAAATTTAGAGAAAATGTATTAAGATCTGCCTCTATCCGGCCGTGTATTTTGAGGAACAAATTTAACTTGGCTACAATAGAGGGAGTTACTGTAGCTTTCCCTAAACTTTTTTTTTTTATTATTTATTTTCTTCTTGCTTATTTTGTTTCTTCCCTGCCTATGTGATAATAGTTGTTTTCTTAAACTATTTTATAACTTTTTTTTTGCTGTTATTTAGATTTTTATCATCATTTAAAAATGAATTTATCATTAACAGAAAATTATAGATGTAAAATTTGTTATCTTTTGTGAGAAATAAATAATTTTAAAATTTTAAAAATAATTGTTAGAGATAAATAGTTAAATAACAAGTTGTAGAAAAATGAGTATATAGTTAAAATAAAAAATATGTCTTTTTGACATAAACGAAGAGCACCCTCAACGAGTTATATAAAACATTTGTGAATAAATTTATAGGTCTAACTCATCTCATTAAACCGGTTCAATAAGAGAGAATTGTTCATCCCTTATAAACATGCCCAGGGGCTGAACTAGGTGATGTTTGGGGGGGCGATTGACAAAGTGTGGGGTATGTGTGAGTATGAATAATATGTATTTTTTACACGTGACTATATAAATAATAATAATCATACGTTATAAAATTGCATACAAAAAATACATGTCTATAAATCACCTTATAAGATAATTTTCCTTAAGATTTTCATAGTTTGCTAGAGACCATTACAAAAAGAAAGGAAAATGAAATATCAACTTAGGATTTTCCCTTCAAATTAAGCTCGACGACGATCTTTCATGGAATAAAATTTATCCATTATCATCTCTGAAGTGAAATTCTTGGCAATTTCTTTATCAATATAAACTAGCAAATGATCTGCAAGAAACTCATCTTCCATTCGAGTACGCAATCTAGTTTTTATAAGTTTTATGGCAGAAAATGCTCGCTCAGTAGTAGCAGTAGAAACATAAAGAGTTAATACTAGACGAATTAATCTGTCAATCAAATAATAAATCTTTGACTTTTTTGAAATTGCTAGTCATCTGCTTAGCTCAGATAATGTAGACATATCTTGAAAATCTAGATGAGTCAGCACATCAAGCTGATAATGCTGCAATTGAATTCTCAAAATGAATTTTTCTTGCTCAGTAAAATCCTGTGGATAAAACTTCTAAACTAATTTGCATATATCATCGATTTTAAATGATTTGTATGCACCTTTAGGGTTCAAAGCACCACTAAGAATGAAAGGTTCCATTGTATGGTCGTTAAATCTATTATTCAATTCTTATAACTGGAAGTCTATTGTAGCAGTAAATATATCAATCATAAAATGATGCTCCATTGACTTGTCAACTTGATGACGAGATTTGCCTCTTGCTCTTGTATATTGGCCATTCATATCAGGAATATCAATTTTGAGTTTTTCACAAAATGATATAACATCAGTAAGCAAAGACTCACACCCATCATCTCTTAGATTTTGAATGAGTACTTTTGTGGTTGAAACTAGGCTCATGGCATTCACAATATCTTGGAAATTTTGTTGCAAAGATTGGCAAAGTGCATTAGTGATTCCCATGATTTTTTTCATCATATGTAATATCAGAATAAATTCAAAAGATGTTAATACCATGTAAGCCGCTTCAGCATCACCACATTGAGAATAATTTGATCCTTCATTTGAGATAATATTGATAACTGAGCAAGTAGCACTGAACATCCTCATCAAGCTACAAATAGATTGAAAATGAGATCCTCCATCTAGTATCTCCAACTCGTTGTAGTGTACCAATTTGATTTGTCCCTTTTCCAGTCTCAATCTCATTGGAAGCAATCAAACTTTCAATTTCAGCAGCTTGAGCAGATTGTAATTCATCATGACATTTAGAAGAACCAACAACAATATTGATAATGTATGTCAAATGGACAAAGAACTGATGAACATGTTTGGCTTCTTTAGAGGCTGCAACTAAAGCTAATTGTAGTTTATGAGCCCAACAATGCACATAATATGCAGAGGGACAATTTTTAAGAAATAAATCTTGTAATCCATTCCATTCACCGCGCGTATTACTTCCTCCATCATATCTCTAACTTAGAATATTCTCAATTTGAAGGTCGTAACGAGAAAGAAGAGCACATATCTCATTTTTTAGAGTTAGTGCCATAGTATCTTTGACATACACAATATGAAAAAATCGCTCTCTAATAAAACCATCTTTATCAATAAACTTTAAAATGATAGCCATTTGTTCTCTTTTGGATCTCTCCCCACATGTTCTATTAAAGGACAATTCATTCTATCATTCACTTTTTTTCAATTGTCAAAACCTTTAATGGTAAATGCACCTGATCCTGGACGACCTGTTGCCTATTCCTAAAAATGGATATTCTGAAAGTTTAGGTTGATATGGACCAGCTTTAAGATAGACACATTGGATCTCATCTTGTAGGTTAGTAGGAAATTCCTATATTGTGGACGTAATCCTGAATCACGTTTCAAAGAGGTAGCATCCATCTCTTCAGGTTGGATTTTTGAAGTTTTAAAGGGATGCTCGTCAGTGATAGAAGCATCACGTTCTATTGTTACCGAGCTCTCTAAATGTATATTACTCTCTGAATTGTCCATGTCTTTCTTTTTAAAAAAAGAATCAATTGTTCTTGGCTTGCTCATATTTTTCTATACTTTAAGAAAAATTTATAGATCAAGAATAAACTTGAGAAGTACCTAATAAGTAATGATATAAGGTTGTTGGATTTTTTTGTATAGTTTGTATTTATTACAGTGAACAAAAAAAACTAGATGCAAATGTTTTATCAGGCTTTCAACAATAGAATAATCATCAAGCTGTTAGAATGGAAAAATTCATAAGTACCAAAAGTCTGTGGCAGCGTGATCCTTTCTCAAAGATCTTAAGGTACCTTTTATGAGCATTTGATCCCTGAAATAAACTCATAGAAAAGCTGCAGACAAATTAGATAACACTACTTAAAAGTTTATGAGTAACCTACACAAAATAACAAACTTATTTTTCTTCAATTTTCAGCATTTCATACCAATCAAAATAAAAATCCCAATTAATTTTTGTTCTTATTTAAAAAAAAAGTACATAGAACACTAAGTTACTATTACTATTATTCACAAGAAATATTATTATTTTTATCAATTAAAAAAGTCAAATCCCAACTTTTTTCTTTTCTCCACCTTGCAAGAAAAGTCGATAACCTTCCAAATTTTTTTTCTTTTACTTTATTAGTTCATCAAGGCAAGGGGTCTTCGGCTCCATGTTTAAACTCCAATCATTTTGGCTGAATACTCAACGTTCAATGGGGAAGCTTTCCACATCAATTATAAATGATACACACAAGTTTATATATAGCAAAACCGATAGTCAATACAGCGTTTGCTTCGCGGAGGCATGGCAAAGGCAGCTTATTAATTTGTAAGATACAGAGAATACAGAGTAGAAACCTGCAACTTTTATTAAGGAAATTGCATGCGTCTCGTAATGGCCTATATACAGGATCCTACTTAGTCTCTTAGCCTCTTAATATAATAATACTCGAAAGTCGAACTCGAAGGATTAATACACCAAAGTCGAACTCGAAGGACAAACTATGAAGGGCCAAGGCACTGAGTTGCAGAACCCATTTTTCTAAATAAAAAAAAAAAAAGAAAAGAAAAACTAAACAAAACTGGATAGTTTGAACTTACTTCAGTGAAGTCAAGAACTAGAAGAGTAGAAGCACTACAGATGAAAGGTGAAACACTGAAGAGGAGAAGATCACAGTCATTGCAGATGCGAAAAAGTTGAGATTTGAGAGAAACTTTCCAAGTTCAACCTCACTGCAGATGCAGATGCGGAAAGGCGAAGCAAGCTAGCATCAAAGCTCACTAATATTTGATGGTCAAATAAAAAAAAATGAAACTTGCAGGTCCGTAGGAAATGAGCCTCGATGAGAAAGTAAAAAGTTCCATATTTTCAAGATATGATCATGCATGCACGCCCAGACTTGACTCTTGAGTTGCCCGTTGGTATTTTCACCTCTCTCCTCTCTCTGTGATATGTTATCTGCTTGTAAGAACTCACTTCTCGAGATTTATGCTTTATCGGTAAGCAGCAAAGATTTGTGCGTTAGGTAAAATGAAGTGAAAAGTTACGTGAGTATTGGGATTTGGGAGGACAGTTTTAATAAAAATTTTGAAAGTCTGAGTATTGGGGGGAGGGCGATTTTAATTATATAAAGAAATATTATATTTATTTACATATGATATTAATGTTTTAAAAAACTTTGGGGGGGGGGGGGTACCCCCCAACCTTATAGCTAGTTCCGCCCCTGAACATGCCCAAGACTTTGTCTACAGGCAATGTGAGATTATTCCTCAACACTCTCCCTCTCGTGCAAGCCAGTATTTTTCCTGGTCCTTGTCACGAGATAAGTAGTGTGGATCTCTATTCGTCCTGTGACAAGTTCTGATACCATGAAAAAAATTCATGGGCTTAACTCATCTCATAAAACTGGCTCAACAAGATAGGATTGCTCATTTTTTATAAACATGCCTAAGACCTTGTCCACAAACAATGTGAGATTATTCTTCAACAATATGTTTCTTCGGAAAATGTAAATATTTGTCTAAAATGAAGGTCCAATAGATCTTGTATCTCATATGTATTTCCCATTTACCTACAGCAAACCCACTACATGTGGCGGTTATTGTTCAACATCTAATTTGTTTTTTATTGCTTCTCTTTCTATTTTTGTTTGCCTTTTTATTCTCTCTTATTTTCACTTCCCCATGATACACCCAAGAATTTATTAGGAATATTCTAGTAAAATAATCTCATTTTCTCATCTTTTGATTTTATTTATGGTTTTTGTTTGGCTTATATATTTTTATTTTGTGTGTATAGAATAAAGTTATATCACATAGTATATGAGAAGATATTACAAATATGGAAAGCTAAGAGGATATTACAAATTCATTGGTAGTTAGAAGAAATATTTAAATGATATACTGCATATTTGAGATTGCACTAGGTTATATAACTTTTAACTTTAGGACTTTTTGTAGATCTTATAATAAGATATACTATTAAAAAGTTATTTACTATTTGGTAACCATATATGTAACAGCCGGTCTAGTATTATTAGAGATGCAATATGAATAATTTCATTGGGTCTAAATTATATTTAATGGACCATATCGAATAAGCCTATGAGCTATTATTTATTGAAATTTAGGCAAATATTTTAATTAGGCCCAAAAGTGTATTAAATAGGGTCTGATTTATTTAGTAACTCCAAGCCCATAAACGTGTTCAAATTTAAACGGTTACAATTCAACAGTCCTCTTCACATAAACATTCTAAGACCCGACTACTTCTCTCTCTCTATATATATACGCCCCATGCTCAGATATCCCCTTATCTTTCCCCTAGGTTTAGGGTTGCTGCAAGTTGTTTTCTCCCCCAACCAGCCCCTCTCATGCATGTAATTCTTCATCTTCAACCTAGAGCGTAGGGTTGTTGCACTGCACACACACCCTTCACAAAAGATTTCCTCCCAACCACAGGCCTCCAGCTCCTTCACATTTGCAACCCGAACTCCAACATAGACGGTGCAACACCACCATTCACACAGCTAACGAAAGCCACCGACAACCAACAGAGCAAGCCTCATGTTGCCCAGCCCCTTTACGTCGCTCCTTGCGTACAACAACCAACAGAGTAAGCCCCACACACTCTTTTTGAAAAAAATAAGGAAAGTCTTGGGCCTACATGAAAAAATAATTTTTTTAGTAAACCCTATTTTTTTCAAAAGGGAGTGCACAAGCCTTATATATCTTATTATTGTATTTAGTACTGCTCTAAAAATTAAATCTTATAATCAATTAACAACGAAAATAATTTAATAGAATTTTCAATAACCATAATGAAAAACATTTGTTCAACGATGTATAAGTGAAATAACAATACAATTATACTCAATATTCATAGGGTAAAAAGGTAAAAAAATAATTAGTTGAAAGTTGTATGAGTCTTTTTACTCGTCGACAGTTTTCTTTAAAATTTGAATTACATCTGCATTATCCGAAAAATCATATTTGAGGAAAATCATTATTTTGAAACATACTTTTTATCTTTTTTGAGATTAAAAAGTATTTTAATATATAACAACTAAACAACCTAATTTTATCATATAGAACTTTTAAGGCTTTTTAAACACTTTTTACAACCCTTATCATAACCCTAAATGGGTCTTTAGGAAAAAATAAATAAACTGATGTATAGTAGCATGCAAAAAGTCACCAAGTAAAATAGAAAAAATTGGTTTGATTTCTTATTATAAATAAAAAGATACAAAATTCACAGGGAGTGCTCTAAGGATTCGTTTGGATATTAAGAATATCTCAAAATATTTATGAATAATAGTGAAATAGTTTGAGTTAAGATATTTTATTAGGTTTTGTGAAATGATAGAGAAAAAGTTGAATAAAAATATTATAAAGTTTCAAACAATTTTTTAATATTTTTTTTAATTGAAAAAGTTGTATTTTTTTTTAAGTTTGAAAAAATTGTAATGATTATATGAAAAATCTGAAATTTTGAAATTTAAAAGTGTTTTGTATTTGAGTAATGTTTGGAAATGAAATATTTGAGAATATTTGAGAATACTTGAAAACAATTGTGTTCCCAAACGGATCCTAAGAAATGCTTAAGTGAATTGATCACATGTGAGTTGAAAAAAATTAGTAAAATACGCAAAATAGTTTTGCTACTCATTATCTACACGCAAAATAGTTTTGCTACTCATTGAATTCTTCTACTCATCATCCATATACCACACATTTGGTAAGAGGAAAAAAAAAGTATAGTGTGTGGGGATGATGAATATAATTTTTCTAAAATGATATTTGTAGTCATACAGTTAGGGCTGTAAATGAACTAGTATGTTTGATAACTTGCTCGGTACTCGCCCTGTTAAACTCGAATCAAACTCGACTCTTGAAAAAAAAACTCGTCCCTAAAAGCAAGTAACCGCTCGATTAATAAATGACACATACTCGACAAAACTCGACTCGACTTGGTTAATGCTCGTTAAGGCCTGCTCATTTATGCCTGAGTCGACTCATTAGCTCGACTCGATTAAAACTCATTCATATATTGGTAAATATATACATACACTTATGTATATACACATACACATATATATATGTATTAGCTAATAATATAAGTATATCACTTTTATAATTAAATATATAATATGTAACATAATTACTTATGTCTATATATTCAATTATATACTTCATAGTTATATTTTATAATTTGTACAATAGTTAGTCGATAAGATTTAATAATTTCATATACTAGTATGTGGAAACTATATATTAAATAGATATATGCTATCATATTATGTGCATGTATTAATAATTTATGTAGGCATATAATATATTGTTATTATGGATAAATATCAACTAGTTAGATATTAATTATTTGTAAATTTTAAAAATCTTATAATTCAATAGAGGTTTTATTTGTTAGTTGTACAAATTCAATATTAAATTTTTCTTTTTTTATTTATCTAATTTATTAATTATTAAATCTTAATAAAATAATAATAATTAGAGTAGAGCTCAAGCTGTTTTTGGAACGTACTCAAAGTCGAGCTCGAGTTGAGAGTTTAGTTTACTGGATCGAGCTCGAACAAAGACTAAATAAAAATCTCAAGCTTGAATATTCTAAGTCGAACTGAATTCGACAAGCCAAAGACCCATTGCGTTTGGTTCGATTACAGCCTTACATATAATCAAGTGTCGTGTACTTTTTTTAAAAAAATTAATATAACTGAAACTTCCATTAAAAAAATTAATTTTTTTTTTATAATAAACGCTAATCATTTTTAAAAAGAGTGTAGTACGGTTTTTTTTTTTTTATAATAAACGCTAATATTTTTAAAAAGAGTGCAGTACGGTTACATAAATAATGTATTTATCATTACTTTTATATTATAATTACGGAACCAATTAAATAATAAAAAGAGGCTATTTAAATCCCGAGCCGCGCCACGCTGAGTCGCTGACGGGTTTCGCTATTTAAATCCCCAAAAGTTCTCATCGCTTTCCCTCTCCATCAACCAGTTGCAAAGCCCTAAACCTAGAAATGGAGTGGAACGCAGAAACTCTTCAGTTCCTTTCCCAATGCTTCCTCCACACTCTTTCTCCGGCTCCCGAGCCCCGCCGCCGCGCCGAAGATTCGCTCTCCGGGGCTTCTGACAGCCCTAACTATGGACTCGCTGTCCTCCGCCTCGTCGCCGAGCCCTCCGTTGATGAGCAGATCCGCCAAGCCGCTGCCGTCAACTTCAAGAACCATCTCCGGGCCAGATGGGCACCCGCCTCAGCGGATGAGCCCGATTCCTCCGCCCTGTCCCTTATTGCCGATCCCGAGAAGGAGCAGATCAAAGCGCTGATCGTTCCCCTCATGCTCTCCTCTACTCCCAAAATCCAATCCCAGCTCAGCGAAGCCCTTGCTCTCATCGGCAAGCACGATTTCCCGAAGCTTTGGCCGGCACTGCTCCCTGAGCTTGTCGCGAACCTACAGAAGGCATCGCAGGCGTCCGATTACACATCCATCAACGGTATTCTCGGCACCGCCAACTCTATCTTTAAGAAATTTCGGTACCAGTACAAAACCAATGATCTTTTGCTAGATTTAAAATATTGTTTGGATAATTTTGCCGCACCGTTATTAGAAATCTTTCTCAAAACCGCTGCTTTGGTTGATTCGGCGGCAAACTCGGGTGCGCCTGCCTCCACCCTTAAGCCCCTTTTTGAGTCTCAGAAGTTGTGTTGCAGAATATTTTATTCCTTGAATTTTCAGGAACTGCCTGAGTTTTTTGAAGACCATATGAAGGAGTGGATGACTGAGTTTAGGAAATACCTTGGGACGAATTACCCAGTGCTCGAGAGTAGTGGGGTTGATGGGCTTGCGCTCGTAGACGAGCTTAGAGCAGCGGTATGTGAGAATATTAATCTTTATATGGAGAAGAACGAGGAGGAGTTTCAAGGGTACTTGAATGATTTTGTCCTGGCGGTTTGGAGTTTATTAGGGAATGTCACTCAGTCTTCTAGCCGTGATCAGCTAGCCATGGTTGCGATCAAGTTTTTGACCACAGTAAGCATGAGCGTGCACCACACTTTGTTTGCAGGTCCGGCAGTGATACCACAGATTTGTCAGAGCATCGTGATTCCAAATGTGAGGCTGAGGGAGGAGGATGAGGAACTATTTGAAATGAATTATATAGAGTTCATTAGGAGGGATATGGAGGGCAGTGATCTTGATACTAGGAGGAGAATCGCATGCGAGCTTCTTAAAGGGATTGCAACCAATTATAAGCAACAGGTCACGGAAATAGTTTCTTCACAGATTCAACATTTGTTAACCTCCTTTGCAGCAAACCCAGCTGCAAATTGGAAGGATAAGGACTGTGTCATATACTTAGTTGTCTCCCTTGCTACTAAGAGGGCTGGGGGTACTTCTGTCTCGACTGATCTTGTAGACCTTCAAAGTTTTTTTGCTTCAGTTATTGTGCCTGAGTTGAAAAGTCAGGATGTCAATGGGTTTCCAATGCTTAAGGCGGGTGCATTGAAATTCTTTACAATGTTCCGGAATCAGATATCAAAGGACATTGCAGCTCATCTGTTTCAAGATTTGGTTCGGTTCCTTCTTTCAGAGTCAAATGTTGTTCATTCTTATGCTGCGAGTTGTATTGAGAAACTCATGCTGGTAAAGGATGAGGGGGGAGAGCAAAATACACTGGAAAAGACATTGCTCCATTTTTTGGAGAGCTGATGACCAACCTTTTTAATGCATTCAAGTTTCCAGAGTCTGAGGAGAATCAATACATAATGAAATGTATCATGCGGGTTCTTGGAGTAGCAGAAATATCTCGTGAAGTTGCTGGAACTTGCATTACTGGGTTGACCTCTATTCTCATGGAAGTTTGTAAAAACCCTAAGAATCCAATCTTTAATCACTATCTCTTTGAGTCTGTGGCCATTCTTGTCAAGCGGGCCTGTGAGAAAGACCCCTCTCTCATATCAGCTTTTGAAGCCAGGCTTTTTCCTTGCCTCCAGCAGATATTGGCCAATGATGTTACCGAGTTCTTCCCATATGCATTTCAGCTGTTGGCTCAGCTAGTTGAGTTGAATAGTCCTCCAATTCCTCCAAGCTACATGCAAATTTTTGAGATTCTCCTGTCACCTGATTCATGGAAGAGAGCTTCAAATGTCCCAGCACTCGTGCGTTTACTTCAGGCCTTCCTTCAGAAGGCACCCCTTGAGCTTAACCAAGAGGGAAGGCTTAACAAGGTCCTTGGTATATTCAATACCCTCATCTCATCCCCTAGTACAGCTGAACAGGGCTTCTACGTGCTCAACACCGTCATTGAGAGTCTTGAATATGGTGTAATTGCACCCTACATTTGTCATATTTGGGCCGCCCTCTTTGGGCAGCTCCAAAATAGACGAGCTGTAAAGTTTGTCAAGTCTTTCGTGATAATTATGTCACTCTTTGCAGTCAAACATGGTTCTACAAACCTTGTAGATACTATGAATGCTGTTCAGCCCAACATATTTTCTATGATTGTGAAACAGTTTTGGATACCTAATCTCAGGCTGATCACAGGAGCAATTGAGATTAAGTTGACTGCAGTTGCTTCTACCAGGCTTATCTGTGAGTCTTCAGCTCTTTTGGATGCTGCAAATGTTGAACTGTGGGGAAAAATGCTGGATAGCATTGTTACCCTCCTTTCACGACCAGAGCAGGATAGGCTGGAGGAGGAACCAGAAATGCCGGATATTGCAGAAAATGTGGGTTACACCGCCACCTTTGTCCGTCTATATAATGCTGGAAGAAAAGAGGAGGATCCTCTGAAAGATATAAAAGAACCCAGGGAGTTTTTGGTAGCTTCGTTGGCAAGGCTTTCTTCACTTTCTCCTGGGCGATACCCCCAGATCATCAATCAATATATGGATCCAGCAAATCAAGCAGCATTGCTTCAGCTTTGCAGTACTTATAATTGCCCAATTGTTTGAGTAAGTGGTAATAAAGCAATTATGCCTTTGTTTACTAATTTACTATTGTATTTTTACTGTCATTAGTACAGAATTAAGTATGTTTTGATTACTACTTGCAGCACTTATAATTGCCCAATTGTTTGAGCAAGTGGTAATAAAGCAAGAGCTTTGCTACACAACTTCCACCACACTCCACACTCCACATTTTTTTAAATTTTTTAAATTTTTAATATTTTTTTTTTAGTTTATTCTTTTTAAATTATTTCAAATTTTTTATTCATTATTCATATAATAAATATTTAATAAAAGAAAAAAATAATAAAAATTTAAAATAATGTGGAGTGTGGAGTGTGGAGTGTTAAGAGGTTGTGAAGATTTTTTGATAAAGCAATTATGCCTTTGTTTACTAATTTACTATTGTATTTTTACTGTCATTAGTACAGAATGAAGTATGTTTTGATTACTACTTGGAATGTCTATTTATTGAACAAATATGTAAAACAGAGTGGGGCTTAGACTGAGTCAGATGTTGACTGCCAGATCTGTTCTAATATTGGAAAATTGCATTAGTTATTGGTTTCTCATGCAGCCATGCCTGATACTTACATGTGACCAATTAGGTATATTAGACTGAGCCCATATCATAATGATACAATCAGCATGATTCTCTCACTCAGTGCATTGAAATTCTTCCCCTTCCCTCATAAAGTTTCTGTTATGTTAAAGATTTTTACTTATTCATTTTATGTACTCTCTTTCCACCCTTTTTTGTCTCAGGAAATCATCAAAAGCACTCCTTGGAAAACATAGAGATTAAGAGAAAAATCACAGAAAGCAAAATGAAAAAGGTTTCTAGAGAACACGTCTTTTTCATCAAAACATTTTAAATTGAAGAGATAAACAAATAAAAATAGACGTATTTGCAAAATAAATTTTAACATGGAATTGAACACATGAAGCAGTTATGAATTGAGTCCTCGATTACCTTGTGATGTCTGAAAGGCTGGCTTTCATTTCTTTGATATCTAGGCAGTGCAGTTAATGTAGTCGATATAACAACGCATTGTATCGACGTTGGGTCATTGTTCCTGTGATACGGTTCCCATTAGAAGTATGGTTTTTTTGTAAAGATATCACTCATAAATTAAGAAAGTGAAGTGACTTAATTTTCAATATTACTGCATACTTCCCTTTGCTTGTTTGGTGGATCTCTTGTATACTTCCTGTGTATGAACCCTCTTTAGTTATTAATAAAATCTTATCTTACTTATAAAAGAACCAAATATATATCACTGCATTAAAGGACCAATTAGTTGGACGGTACATGCTGTAAGTGAAACTATAATGTCTTCACAAAAAACGAGATCAAAATAGGTGTTATTTAAGTTTGGAAAACTGGATGCTTTCTGTCGTGGAGCTCTGTTGGTGTCTACAAGAGTTGCCATTCAAACTTCAGCTTTAAACACTTGAGTTAGTTTAAATATCAATTGCACTTTGGTGTTTTGCTACAATGCTTTTATGTTATCTCTAAATTTATTATTGTTTATTTCATTATTCAATGCTGCCTTCCTGCTAGCCTTACAAGGTGCAACTGCACAAGTTGGTTTTGATGGAACTTAAATAAATGGCTTGTAATCGTTATGATATGTCAATTCATAGAGAAAGAGGAAGCAATATGTAAATGTATGATGAGAAAATATGCGGTTGCAAAAGATAGCTGTGGTTCACATCTATCAACAAAAACCAAGCCATGGCAAGAAATGGAAGAAAGTATAACTTCGTGGTTTCATTCAACTCTTGCCTAGTCAGATGAAAATGTTTAGAAGAACTTTTTATAGGTTTTTAAAGATTAAAAAATGACCAATTGCCTAAAGTTAAATTTCAATCACACACATTGTCCAATTATCAAGTGAGAAGCTAAAGTATAGTGTGCACTATGTTGTGACAATGCTGCTGTCAATATTTTATTGTATTTTCCTTATTTTATTGATTTGAATAGAGAATATGGCATAGCAATTGATTAGGCATCTTCATGATGATGCCCTCCAGAATTTGAAGTTCAATGAAGAGAAGTGGATGTTTTAGGGTCTTTCCCTTGACTTAAACTGCTGCAACTTTATGCCGTGGGTCAGAACTAAAATTAAATACTAAGATGCTCCCTTGGGAACTGCTAGTTTTGTTATTGAAATTCACCTGCGGCTGGTTTGTCAAGGAAAAGAGATTTTTTTTTTTTTTTGGGGGGGGTGTTGGAATGGTTTTAAGTCCAATTTTAATGTGCCTATGTTCATGTGATAAAAATGTGCACATGTTCCAGGATTCCTGCTTTTCAAACCTTAATCAACTCTGGTTGAATCTTTCACTAGATTTTAAAATCTGGCAATTATGAGCACTGATATCTTGGCGAAGATGTGGGCTTCTGCTGTTGAATTTGTCCAAGGACGAGCCTTATTAAAGGGCTTGTGATACACCTATATAAAGTGATCTCTCTCTCTCTCTCTCTCTCTCTCTTCTCTCTGTGAGACCTATTCATGTTACCTGGTAGGTACATATTTTCTACTGATATTGTATTCAGGTATTTTTATATTTCTCCTTTACAAAGAAATATTTGCCGGTGTGACATTGTATTCTTTTAACATGGACAACGAAATAAGATAGTGCAACATTTTGTTTTTGAAACTGAATCTTTTTTCAATTTTTTTAATAGGTCGGAGAGAGTGTCGGCATCTATTTTAAATAGGTTTGTTGCTTCTGTAATTACTACTTGCACTAATCTCTCATGCTGGCTTGTTAGAGAATGAGATTGAGCATTCTTCCTTTGCGATTTTGTCACCATTTCTCCTATTCATTTTGTGCTTGATTTATCTGCGTTACAGGATCGATCATCCAATCATTCAGTTGCACCTTACAGGATCTTACCAGCAGTGGAGTAGGCTTGTTTATGGGCACGGATTCAGTGACTCGTCTTCAGCACGCTTTGTGAGCAAATGATATTTTTTACGTTGCAGTTTCTGGTTGAGATATTAATGGTTTACCATCGTGTTGTATAGTCTCCCAAGATCTTCTGCTGTGTTGACTTGGGATTTTGGCGCTACCATTTTTCTTAGATTACAGACTACAATACTCGGTGAGCAGATGGTAGTTTTACTAGGTTTTGGGTAGAAAAAGATCTCCATCTTCCTGTTTTTTTGTCATGGTGTCTTTTCTGGCCTGCTGCATTTGTGTGAGAGTTGTAGACTTTAGCGCGGTCAACCAAGTTATACTGTGAGAACTTGATCATACATGTATGAAATTGTGTTATATTTTGTATCAATTTTCAGCAGCTATTTATCCAATGACTGTAGTTTGTGAATTGAAGATTTTAAAGGGGCTTATCATGATATGCATTAGCCTTAAGCAGACATTCACTATTATTAAGTGGCACTTTTTCGCGGAAAGAAGGATGGATTCCAGACGGAACAATTGCAAAATTCATATAAAAATGTATAACTCTTCTTTCCAAGTTGTTGGTGTTTCGGTATATCGGGCTTTCTTGAATATGCATGCTGAAAGCTGATGGAAACTAATTAAGGCTTTGTTTGGTTACATAGATAAGATGAGATGAGAAATATGTGAATAGTAATGAGATAGTTTATGAATAAGAATTAATTTATACATCAGCTGGTTTACCAACCCGCACCCTACGTGGTGAACCGGGTTCACTAACAAGTGAACCGGTTTTGTCCTAAACGGCCCCATCTCAGTCCTGTGATGTGATTTCTCCCATCTCAGTCCCACAACCCTTCTTCTGCAGCTCTCTCTCCCTTCACCTAAAATCCTTCAGTCTTGCGACGGTTGATGAGTGGTAATGGGGGAGGCCGAATTTTCTGCAGCCGCATATTCTGGGATTTAGGTGGGTTGTTCGGGGGTTAGGAAGAGGTTCTTGAGAAGGTGAATTAGTAAGTTGCTGAACAATATTCCAAAAGTCGTTCTTGCTAATGTTGTAAACCTAAGGCTGAGGCTGTTGCCTAGCAGGATTATTTCCAAAATTTGGTTGGTGCAAAGGACTCTTCTTTATATTTTTCCCCATTTTATTCACACCCAAATGATCATTATTATGCCTGTTCTTGGAGTTATCCATTTGGTAAAACTAAAAGCCCAAAATCACACCAACAAAACCATTCACATGCTTCAAAGCGGTACCCAAAACTGTAAACTGGAGCTCAAATGTTGTCAATCTTTCATAGAATCCAGCTTCAATCTCCAACCATATCAGCAAACTATGTACTTGATTTTTCTGTACCCACAAACCATTCACATCTTCAAAAGAAAACCCAGAACCTCAACATTCAAGCTCAAAACAACCGTGAGTCCGTGACTTATTTCGAGTGAATAAGCATATTGTTATGTGGGATCTGGGTTGAAGGTTGTGTGGGATTTTGCTTGAGGGATCGAGGAATAATTGTTCAGTAAATAACGATATTAACAGCCATTCAATATAGTGCATTGGGAATTAATAAAATGGTGCGCAACGAGGGTGTTTCGTTTTGAGTTGTTGTAGGTTATAAAGAATAAGTTTGGACGGCGTCGTTTTGCTTTCTTGATGAAATTGGAAAGTTTTCCACGAGTCTGTTAGTTAGTTATGTTATTGTTTTCTATAAAAAGGGGAAATCATGTAAAGGAGGATATTGAACATCTTAGTAAACTGCCATTGTAAGGAGCTTGGAGATTGCTCGAAAATCTCTCAATTAGTTCAGTAATACTGTGATTCATTCTTGTGTCATACTTCTTTGATTAATTCCATTAGCATTTCAGTATTCCATTGTTTGTGTACTCTGTGTAGAAGTTCTTGTGGATTTGGTTCGTGAGTTCCAAGGGGAGGAGCATGGAGGTTCGTGACAATTGGTATCAGCAGTAGGCAATCCTTACAACTGAGGTCGCGATGGCAGATGGAACGTGTGGTGCAATTAAAGGTCAGCAAGATGCATCTCAGAAACATCATGAAGCAGTACAATTACAGCTTCAACATCATCATCACACCATCACGGGGATAACAAAAAGGTTAGATAAACTTTTCGATATGTTGAGATCTGTTGTTGAAACTTTAAATGAAATGTCTCACTAAGGGAGGTGTCTCGAGAAAGAGATCATGCGCCTAGGAATCATGAGGAAAGAGGTAGTTTTCAGAAAGGTTTTAGGTTGGATTTTCCTCGTTTTAGTGGTTTTGATCCTGCGGGATGGATCTTTAAAGCTAATCAATACTTTGATTGCTTTCAAGTACCTTTTCATAAAAAATTAATGGTGGTATCGCACCATATGGAAGGTGAGGCATTGGTATGGTACCAAAATGCCTTTGATTCTGGCCAATTTAATTCTTGGGAGACCTTGGTGGTGGCTATGCAAGGTAGATTTGGACCATCATCATTTGATGATCCAATGGAGGCGTTGACCAGATTAAAAAGACTTGTTCTGTTAGTTCATATACCACACAATTCGAGGCATTATCTAATAGGTTGAAAGGGTTGTCTGACACAAAAATGAGCTATTATATCGGTGGATTAAAAGATGACATTAGAATTCCTGTCAAAATGTTTAATCCAATGAATTTAGGGGCTGCCCTTGGCTTGGCCAAGCTACAAGAAGAGTATGTTTTGTCTTCAAGGAAACCTTGGAGGCCAAATCCTCATTTTGCTGATAAATGGCCAGTTAATCAGAGTGGACTTAAAGATCTAAGTGATGAAGGCATCAAGAATGTTCTTCCCTGGAAGAGAGTGAATGCTTCTCAGATGGATGAGAAGAGAATGAAGGGTTTATGTTTTTATTGTGAAGAGAAATGGAATCCGAATCATGTTTGTAAAAGGACTAAGGTTTACTTTGAGGACTTACATCAGTCTGATGGTGAAGGGCCTATGTGTATTGAAGATACAGAACATGGTCCTACAGATGCTGATGCCTTAGAAGTGTCTGTCAATGCTATTTCTAGTTCTATTAGTGCGAATGCTATGAGACTGCATGGGTATGTAGGTTCTTGTGCTGTTGAAATCCTGGGAGCACACATAATTTTTTGAATCCTTTAGTGGTTCAGGATGCTAAATTGATGGTTCACCAAGCCTCTAGTTTGCAAGTTAGAGTGGCCAATGGAGAAAAACTTTTGAGTCAAGGTAGTGGAGTGGAGACCTTTGAGATTCAAGGCTCAAGATTTTCTGTGCCCTTCCATGATTTGGCATTGGGAGGCTGTGATGTTGTCCTCAGGGTTCAATGGTTGAAGACCTTGGGCTCTATTACTTGGAGTTTTGTTGATATGTCCATGCAATTTGAGTGGGGTGGTCAAATGGTGAGCTTACAAGGTTTAAATTGTGCCAGTATACAGATGATGTCTGGTATGACAGGATTTAAGTCCCATTTTGTGAATAAACAAGGCTGGTTGTTACAGTTGTTGCCTGTTGAGCAGCAACATGTGGAAGTTTGTGTAGAAGGACCAATGGCTTACTTACTCAAGGTGTTCAGTGATGTATTTGCTGAACCTATTGGCTTTTGTCTCCAAGGAGAGTTTTTTACCATCCAATCAACCTCAAGAAGGGTGTTTCTCCTATTTCAGTTTGACCCTACATGTATCCTCATTATCAGAAATTTGAGATTGAGAAAATTGTCCATGATTTGCTGCAATATGGTATGGTCAGACCTAGCCAAAGCCCATTTTCTTCTCCTGTATTGTTGGTTAAGAAAGCTGATGGCACTTGGCGTATGTGCATAGATTATAGGGCCCTAAACCATGAAACTATCAAAGATAAATTTCCAATTCCTGTTATAGATGAATTACTTGATGAATTGTTTGGGGCTAGAATTTTTTCAAAACTGGATTTAAGAGCTAGATACCACCAAATTCATGTGAGGGAAGGAGATATTCCAAAGACAACCTTTAGAACTCATGAGGGCCATTATGAGTTTCTAGTGATGCCATTTGGACTCACTAATGCCCTTGCCACATTTCAAGG
The DNA here is from genome assembly GCA_961763995.1 of Juglans cinerea. Lineage (NCBI taxonomy): Eukaryota > Viridiplantae > Streptophyta > Magnoliopsida > Fagales > Juglandaceae > Juglans > Juglans cinerea. Next base: position 40,700,112 of record CAUIVZ010000001.1, on the reverse strand, counting down.
TTTAATGAACCACATTTTCAAGCCTTTTTTGAGAAGGTTTGTCTTGGTTTTTTTTTATGATATCCTCATATACATTAACGATATGGCTGAGCATTTGTTGCATGTAAAGACTGTTTTAAGTACATTAAGACAACATACTCTTTATGCCAAGATGTCTAAGTGCAAGTTTGGGGTGCAAGAGGTTGAGTATTTGGGCCACATCATATTTGAAAAAGGGGTACAAATAGATCCAGCAAAGACTGCAGATATGGTTAATTGGCCTGTTCCTAAAACCTTGAAGTCCTTGAGAGGATTTCTAGGATTAACAGGCTACTACAAGAAATTTATAAGAGCCTATGGGTCTATAGCAGCTCCTTTAACAGCTTTATTGAAGAAAAATTCTTTTAGTTGGAATGATAAGGTTGTTGTTGCATTTGAATTGTTGAAAGCAGCTGTTAGCAAATCCTCCTGTGTTGAGGTTACCAAATTTCACAAAAGTCTTCACCATTGAGTGTGATGCTTCTGGTATGGGTCTTGAGGCAGTCTTGATGCAAGATTCTCAATCCATAGCTTTTTATAGCAAAGCTTTGAAGGGAAAAGTTTTGCTATTATCAACTTATGAAAAAGAACTTTTGGCTTTGGTGTCTGCTGTTTAGAGATGGAGGCCTTATCTGTTGGGACATTCCTTTAAAATCAAGACTAATCAACAAGCTTTAAAGTTTTTGGTGGAACAGAAAATTGGTATTGAGGCACAACATAAATGGGTTTCCAAACTCATTGGTTATGATTTCACAGTGGATGAAGGGCAAGGAAAATTTGGTTGCTAATGCTCTTTCAAGGAAAGATGAGGAAGAACAAGTTGTGGTGGCTATGATCTCTTTTCCCACTCCCTTGTGGATTGAAGAACTCAAGCAGAGTTATTCTTTATGTCCTGATTATGTTGATTTGGTTCCTAAATTGCAGCAAGGTCAGCAAGGTCCAAAACATTTTTCTACTCAGCAAGGGTTGCTACTCAGAAAGGGCAAACTAGTTGTGGTCCCATCTTCATCTATTTTGTCCAAAATATTGCAGTATATTCATGAAAACCCACAAGCTGGCCATGTAGGTTATCACAAGACTCTTCAAAGGTCACAAAGGGATTTTTGGTGGCCAGGTATGAGAAAATATGTGAGGAAGTTAGTCAAGGAATGTGAAACTTGTCAAGTCAGTAAAAGTGAGAATGTGAAGTACCCTGGCTTCTTACAACCTTTACCTATTCCTGACTCTCCATGGTTGGATATATCCATAGATTTCATTGAGGGTTTACCATTTTCTAATGGGCTTTCTGTAGTGCTGTCCGTAGTGGATAGGCTGACTAATTTTTCTCATTTCTTTCCTCTCTCCCATCCTTACACTTCTGTTAAGGAAGCTCATACTTTTTTTAATGGGGTTTTCAAGTTGCATGGCTTACCTCGATCCATAGTTTCTGACAGAGATGCAGTTTTTACAAGTTCTTTTTGGAAGCAGCTGTTCCTCTTGCAAGGTATTTCTCTGGACTTTACATCTTCATACCATCCTCAATCTGATGGACAGACAGAAGCATTAAATAAATGCTTGGAGGGTTACTTGAGATGTTATTGCAGTCAACAACCAAATGAGTGGACTTCATGGATGGCTATGGCTGAGTGGTGTTATAACACTACTCTACATTCTTCCATTCAAATGACTCCTTTCGAGGCTCTTTATGGTTATGGTCCACCTAAGCTCTTTTCTTATGTGCCTGGCATTTCCTCTAATCATGCTGTGGATCAGCAATTGAGAACAAGGGATGAACTGTTAAGTTTGTTGAGGGATAACATGGCAAAGGCACAGCACAAGATGAAGTTTTTTGCTGATAAAGGGAGAACATAAAGATTTTTTCAGGTTGGTGATTGGATCTTCTAAAGACTTCAGCCTTATAGGCAGAAGACTGTGGCTATGCGTCACAACATGAAACTAGCTCCAAGGTTTTATGGGCCATTTCAAGTTCTGCCGAAAGTGGGGTCAGTAGCTTATAAACTAGATTTGCCACCATCATCCAAAATTCACCCCGTTTTCCATATTTCTTATTTAAAAAAGGTGGGGCAGCATATCATTCCCTTACCAACCTTGCCTCCAACTGATTCTAGTGGTCACTTGCAACCTGAGCCACGGGAGATACTGGAGAGGAGAATGCACAAGAGGGGTAACCATGCTATGACTGAAGTATTAGTGAGTTGGGTGGGGGCTGCTCCTGAGGATTCCTCTTGGGAATGTCTGTGGAAATTGAGGCAACTTTATCCTCATTTCGTAGGTACTGTGTTGTAAATGGTGGGATCTGGGTTGAAGGTCGTGTGGGCAAGTCCTTTGAGAGGGGGAGAATGTTATGTGGGATCTGGGTTGAAGGTTGTGTGGGATTTGGCTTGAGGGATCAAGGAATAGCTGATTAGTAAGTAACGATATTAACAACCATTCAATACGGTGCGTTGGAAATTAATAAAACGGTGCGCAACGAGGGTGTTGGGTTTTAATGAAACGTTTCGTTTTGAGTTGTTGTAGGTTATAAAGAATAATTCTGGACGGCGTCGTTTTGCTTTCTTGATGAAATTGGAAAGTTTTCCACGAGTCTGTTAGTTAGTTCTGTTATTGTTTTCTATAAAAAGGGGAAATCATGTAAATGAGGGTATTGAACATCTTAGTGAACTGCCATTGTAAAGAGGTTGGAGATTGCTCGAAAATCTCTCAATTAGTTCAGTAATACTGTGATTCATTCTTCTGTCCTACATCTCTGATTAATTCCATTAGCATTTCAGTATTCCATTGTTTGTGTACTCTGTGTGGAAGTTTTTGTGGATCTGGTTCGTGAGTTCCAAAGGGAGGAGCAAGGAGGTTCGTGACACATAGAACACAGATCAACCCCACAAAGAGCAACAAATAGCGAACCTTAAAGTCAGAAGCAGAAAAACATACCATTTTCTTTGCTCAGTGCAACCAACAAAATCTAGATTCAATCAGCTTTATAGAACCTGAAAAGATTCCTCAAATCTCAAGCTCAAATACTTGAATTATACCAAATTAAAAATTTGAAATTTGGCACAAGACACTACCCGACAGAACCCAAACCCACAAAATTAGGCCGAAAGGTGAATCACCAATATTCTAAAAGATCAACTCGAAGTTGCATTGCCCAACAAGAAATCATCTTCAGGAGTGTACAAACTTCGACAAGAAATAAGCAAACGTAAAGAAAGCAAGAGACAATGAAGAGAGACATAGAGGGATCGAAAAACGTGCGTTTTAGGGAAAAAAAAGACCCACATTAAGTGTGGGGTGTAGGATTTTAGAAAATGAAAAAAAATTTCATAAAAATATTCTAAACTTAAAATATTGTTAGAAAATAAATTTTTAATATTATTTTTGTCTTGAAATTTGAAAAAATTGAATTATTCTTTGTGTTTTGTCTAAAAGTTTGAAAAAGTTGTAATGATTAGATGAAAATGTTAAAAAGTTAAAATTGAAAAGTGTTGCATTTGAATGGTGTTTGAATGTTAAGATGAGATGAGATGATCTCTGAAACCAAACGGGATTTTAAGTAGTAGAGGACTTCTTAATTCTTGGGATTTCCAACTAACGGGATGCATTGGTACTGGCCACTTAGGTTCTTGGTGGGATTCACATGAACATCTAGTTATTGAGGGTATGGATGGTAATTCATGTTTTTATGTCGTGTCAAGTCATGAACATTTGACTATATAAGTCAACCCGAACCCGATCTGTTAAGGTAAATGTCTCAGACTTTCAAACCCTAATTCAACCCATTTAGATAACGAGTCGTGTCGTGTCACCTGTTTTGATTAGTTTAATAATTATTTAGAAATATGTTAACACGACACGAGTCATTTAAACCCATTTCATGTAAATAGATTGAACTAATATGCAAAACTCATTTGACCTGATTAACATAATTTCACATAAAAGTTAAAATCTATATTTATTACTGGCCAAAATATTTTTAAATATATATATCAATATTTTTCAAATTTTAACATATAATAAAACCAATATTACAAACCATACAATAATAAATATGAGCATAGGTATAGAATTACAATCCCAACAATAAAAATAATAAAAATATAAGTATATTGAAAAATACCAATAGTACAACTTAACAATAATAAAATTGTAATTTTGAAATAAAATCTAAACGAGTTGATTTCGGGTTAAGTGGGTTGACTTGTTATTGACTCGTTTATAAATTGCGTTTAAACGAGTCAACCTGTTTTGACCTAAGAACCCGTTAACGTCAAATCCAAACCTGTTAATTTAATGTCGTGTTCGTGTTGGGAATTGAGATTACAGGTTGTGTTACATATTATCACCTCTAATCAAGGGGGGTCATATTATCTACTCGGCTAAAAGTTTTAAACTACATAAAAGTAAATTCACAAATTAATATGATACATTTGATTATCAAAATTCTTTTACTGTAAATTAGATATGATATAACACATCAAGACACGTTATTTTGTGAATTTAATTTTCTAAAATTCTTTTATGGAGCTAACACTCCTATGTTCATTTTGGGAAATATTACATTTACAATTTTTCTACATCCCATTTCACAACAATAAACTAATATAATCGTGCTACCTTATTAAAAATTATTTTTAATTTTACAAAATTACCTTCCATTTTATATAAAATTGTAAAATATTTGTAAAAAATTGCAATTTGATTATTTCTTTCATTTTATTCCCCCTATTGAGCTATCCTCCACTGCTGCCAACGACTCTTCCACTTCAGCTGCTCCTGCCAATGACTCCTCCACCTCAGCTGATTCAAGAAGGACCACCACCACGTCAGATTCTTCACAAACAGATCCTTCTGGAATCACCTAGATTACGCTGGTGTCTACCCTCTGGGTATGGTTGCTGATTCAGTGTTCAATGTTGTATTGTGGCTGACAGTTTTGTAACAAACTCTACATTGTATTAATTTGTGTAGTGCACAATAGATGCTCGAGAATATTCCTAGGCAAGTTTGTTAGGATTGCCTTGTATATATATACACACACTTGTACTCAGACTTTAATTCAATGAAGAATATAGTCAAATTCCTCTGTCTTCTCTATTTTCCACATGGCACCAGAGCTAAAAACTGACTAGCGTCATCTTCTATTTTTTTTTCCCTTTTCTCTTCTCCTTACCAATCCTCTCAAATGGCTACCGAAACTCCATTTTCTGAAAAAGAAATCTCCAATCCTAATCCTTTCCAACTACCCAGTAATTTCTCCCACATTGTCTCTGTAAAACTTGGTTATGATAACTACCTACTCTGGCGTGCATAGATCATCCCCTATCTCCATGGCCAAGAACTTTATCGTTTTATAGATGGCTCTTCTCCTCCTCCTCCCCCTCCTATTCTTCCCTTCTCCTCACCTTCCATATCTGCTCCCTCTCCACCTCTGCCAAATCCCGTTTATCTTCAGTGGAATCACACTGACCAAATGCTCCTCAGTGCATTCCTCTCCTCCCTCACCGAAACCATTCTTGCCCAAGCCATAGCTTCTCGCACATCTCGTGAACTATGGCTCATACTAGAAACTATGTTTACATCACAATCTCAAGCCAAAATCTTTCAGATTCGTCATCAACCCACCAACCTCAAAAACGGGTCTCTCTCTATTATTGATTATTATAGGAAAGTCTGTCTCTTATCAAATACCATAACTGTTGCTGGAGAGCCCCTTAGAGACTCTGAAGTTGTCTCTTAGCTCCTAAATGGTCTCAATTCCGAGTATGAGTCATTTGTTATCTCGATTACAACCAGAGCTACCCCCATAAGCTCAACTAAGCTTTTTAATCTCCTTCTTACTTTCGAAAGTCGAGTCTCCCTCACCATCACTCAACATGGTTTTCTGCCTACTCCTGCTGCTAATATCACCACTTCCATGCCTTCCTATAACACTAATCGTGGTCGAAACACTTATCGTGGGGGACGCATAACAACAGGGGTGGTCGCTACCGTGGTGGACGCTCTCCTCAATCCTCTTCACCCACTCCTCATCAGCCCAACAAACCCACTTGTCAGGTCTGAAACAAAGTTGGCCATATAGCCCTTCAATGTTTCCATCGTTTCGATCAGGCTTATCAATTTGATTCACCCCGTTCCCTGTCTGCACATTATACAAGCTCACAGTCTTTTTCGGATCGCTAATGGTATCCTGATTCAGCTGCAACAAATCATCTCACCTCCGATCTTCATCATCTCAATTTATCAGCTGAACCATATCTTGGACAAGAGCAAATCCAAGTTAGCGATGGCATGGTTTTCAATTTTGTACCGTACTGAGAGGTACGGTCGAAATTTTCCGTACCGGCTGTCGTATCGGCCTCAATTTCGGCCTGTACCGGCCGATATTTCGGCCTTCAATTTTTTGTTTTTCATTTTTTCAAACTACAAGCTTATTTTTTGACCCCCAATTCAGATTATGCTAGTTATAATTTATATATATATATTTATTTATATATAATTTATTAATATATAGACTATTATTTTGGAATATAATTTTTATATATATTTATATATATAATTTATTCATATATCGACTATCCCGAAACGGTACATGAAACGATACCGGTACCGAAATATTTCATTCCAGTGCATTGACCGGTACGACTTCCGGTATGGTATTCAAAACATTGGGCGATGGCACTGCACTTCCCATAACTCATATTGATGACTCTAATTTCCTCTTCCAACTCTACTTTTTCTCTTCATAAATTATTGTGTGTTCCTAAAATAACCAAAAGCTTAATTTATGTCCAACGATTCTGCCGTGACAACTCAGTTTGCTTTGAGTTTCATGCTTCTAATTTTATTGTGAAGGACAAAATGACGGGAAGAATGCTTCTCCAAGGACCAATGCATAATGGTCTCTACTTGTTCCCTCCTCCTGCCTCCTCAAAATCTGCTCCAGTTGCTCTTATTGGTGAAAGAACCACAGTTGCACAATGGCATCACCGACTTGGCCATCCCAATCTTCAACCTGTCTCCCGCATCCTACGCACCAAATCCTTGCCTTTCATTCCCTCTCAATCTAATTTTTTTTGTTCTTCTTGTCCCCTTGCAAAATGTAGACAATTACCGTTTAAATCTTCTAGTAATCGGTCTTTGAGACCTTTGTTTTTAGTTTTTGTGGATGTTTGGGGTCCCTCCCCACATATATCAAGAGATGGTTTTCACTATTATATCTCATTTGTTGATGATTTTAGTCGTTACACGTGATTTTATCCCTTAGCCTCAAAGGGTGATGCAACATCCATCTTTCTTATTTTCCAACAACACGTAGAACGCCTATTTAACAGTTAAATAAAAAATATTCAAAGTGATTGAGGCGGTGAATTTTGACCCCTAACTCGGATTCTAAATTCTCAAGGCATTAACCACCGTCTATCTTGTCCTCACACCCACCATATAGTCGAAATGGGCCTCGCTCTCCTTGCAACGGCCTTTCTTCCCTAAAAATTTTGGGCCAATGCTTTTCAAACCGCGGCCCATCTTATTAATTTTGCTTCCCTCTCCTTCTCTTCAAAACAAGTCTCCTCATCTTCTACTCTACCAAAAGGAGTCCGATTACTCGTTTCTCAAAGTTTTTGGATCCAAGTGTTGACCCAATCTTAGGCCTTATAACACCCACAAAATTAATTTTCTTTTTCTACCATATCTTTTTCTTGGCTATAGTACTGTTCATAAAGGGTATAAGTGCCTTCACTTACCAACAAATCGGATGTACATTTCGTGTGATGTCTTTTTTTAATGAATGTTATTTTCCTTATACTTCCACAATTTCCCAATTAACGTCGGCCCCAACTAATTCCCAGACCACATATACCCTTCTACCCCTTTCTTTCTCTATACCTCCTGGTCTATCTACAACTAATCCAACAAACGGCCCATCCATACCTTCTAATCCCTCTTACTCTTCTTCAACCTCAAACACATCAACCAGACCCTCGTCTCCAACATAACCACCTTTTCCTCCTAATTCGATAACCTTTCAAACCTCTCAATCAATTCAACTTTCTCAACCACCTCGTTCACCCATCATCACACGCTCCAAAACCAACTCCTCTAGACCCAAACATTTTTCTGATGGTCAAATCCCTTATCCTCCACCACGCCACTGCCTCACTTCATCTCTTACAATATCAGAGGAACCAAGCTGCTACACTACGGTCTCCCGATACCCCGAATGGAGAAATGCCATGACAAATGAGTTCCAAGCTCTTATTCAAAATCAATCCTGGACTTTGGTTCCCCCTCGCCTTTCTACTAACATCGTTGGTTGCAGGTGGGTCTTCTGTACAAAGCATCGCGCCGATGGCTCCATTGAACGGCATAAGGCGCGCCTCATTGCAAAAGGATTTCATCAACAAGAGGTGGTAGACTACTCCGAGACCTTCAGTCCTGTTGTGAAACCCACAACGATTCGGTTAGTCTTTTCCGTTGCTGTATCTCGTGGTTAGTCCCTTAGACAACTAGATATTCAAAATGCTTTCCTTCATAGAACTTTAACTGAAACTGTGTACATGTCTCAGCCTGTTGGTTTTGTCCATCCCGATTATCCCCACTATGTATGTCGCTTGCAAAAGGCCATCTATGGCCTCAAGCAAGCACCCCGTGCATGGTTTGCACGGCTTAACTCCAAGCTTTGTGAATTTGGTTTTTTTCCCTCTAAGGCAGATCCCTCTCTCTTTGTTTATTCATCTACTTTTGTTCTCACTTATGTTTTAGTTTATGTGGATAACATTATTGTCACCAGTTCTCACTCACCTCACATTGAAAATCTTCTTTCCTTTCTTGCATCTGTTTTTCCAATCAAGGATTTAGGCAAACTCTCATACTTTGTTGGTTTGGAAATTTCTTACTTAAATGATGGAATTCATCTTTCTCACAAAAGTATATCCCTTTATCGTCGCATTGTAGGAAGCCTACAATACCTGTCACTAACTCGACCAGACCTTGCCTTTTCCATTGACAAAATTTCTTAGTTTATGCGCAATCCGAAAACTCCACATTGGCAAGGTGTTAAGCGACTCCTTCGGTATCTCAAGCACACTCTAAATTTTGGCCTTCACATTCAAAAATCATCCTCTTTTCAGTTTCAAACTTTTTTTGATGTCAATTGGGCGGGTTGTTCGGATGATCGTCGCTCTACAGGTAGCTTTTGTATTTTTCTTGGTCAAAATTTAGTGTCATGGAGTTCTCGTAAGCAACGAACCGTTGCTCGTTCCAGCATCGAGGCCAAATACGTGGCCCTTGCAAATGCCACAGCCGAACTCCTATGGGTTCAATCTCTCCTCAAAGAACTCTATGTTTTCCTTCCAAAACCCCCCATCCTTTGGTGTGACGATCTAGGTGCCACCTACCTATCCGTTAACCCTGTTCTTCACTCTAGAACTAAACACATGGAAATTGATTTTCATTTTGTGCGTGATCGAGTCGCAGCCAATGACTCCTCCACCTCAGCTGATTCAAGAAGGACCACCACCACGTCAGATTCTTCACAAACAGATCCTTTTGGAATCACCAAGATTAGGCTGGTGCCTACCCTCTGGGTATGGCTGCTGATTTAGTGTTCAGTGTTGTATTGTGGGTGACAATTTTTGTAACAAACTCTTGATTATATTCATTTGTGTAGTGCACAACAGATGCTTGAGAATATTCCTAGGCAAGTTTGTTAGGATTGCCTTGTATATATATACACACTTGTACTCAGACTTTAATTCAATAAAGAATATATTCAAATTCCTCTTTGTCTTCTCTGTTTTCCACACCCCCAGTCAAAATAAAAAGTAATCAAATTTTCTTTCCTTTAGCCCAATATTTCCGTACGTGAGCTAATAGTCCCACAACTCTCTGTTACAACTCTGCTTAGAGGCCCACTAATCTCCAAGGTAGAGACTTCAAACTGATAGTTGAAAGAGGATAAGTCCTCTTGTTCATTTGGATTTCCCATTATTCAGCTCTAATTTCGATTGTTCTTTTTTTGTTTTTGATGTATAAGAAAAACTCCACATAACAATGCATGGCACCTACTTAGCAATATATATACAAGGCCCAGCTATACTCACTAGAACTACATTCAAAGATTCGATGATTCCTAAAATTCTGCCATTCACATCAAGTTATTGCATGATTGTTATTTGTGATATGACTTGATGAATTCTCTGACGACTCAACAAGTTCTTTAATATGGACATTTTAGATTTCACGGCTATTACCTATATCAACTTTATTAAATTTCTTTAAGGATTGAAACTAATTTTAAATTAATTTATATTTGGATATAAACTTTATTTATATATATATATATATTAGATTGCAAAAATTGTATTTATTTGCTAGATGAGGAATGTTATACATCAGCCACTATTCACTCACACACCACATGTACACCTATAGCTTTTTTTTTTTTTCATATGGTGTGGGATGTGCGGTAGTAAATAATGACTGATGAGAATATTTTTTCTTGCTAGATATGGGCTAAAATCAGGTTCTAGCCCACAGGACTTACAGAGGGCCTTCCACCCAAGCGGGTGCGGGGTGGCCGGCTACCCGCCCGCTTAGGGCAGGTAGCAGACCTACCTGTTTGGTTTATCTATAGGCAATCGTTGTAGTTTGTGGTTGATGCAACACACAAACAAAGGTAAAACCTCCATACATTTGCAACGTTATGCCTTTGTGTGATGTTGACTCAAAACCATTTCTTTTTTTTTTCCTTTTTTGAAAAGGAACTTCTTCATTATAAAATTCATCAAATGCAATCAACAATACAAGGGGGAATGCTGCCTACATCAACAGAGGATGTAGAAGACAAAAGTGCATTCTTGGCAAGCACATGAGTTGCCTTATTACCCTCTCTTTGAATGTGTAAGACTGACCATGAGTCATAAATAGTTAACTGACCCTTAATATCATCAATGATCATACCAGCTGCAGACCAGTTCTCTACTTTGCCGTTAATAGCTTGAGTAACCAGGAGTGAATCCCCTTCTAGTATTATTCTTTTAAGACCCAGGTGAGAACCAAAACAAGTAGCTTCCCTAGCTCCAACAGATTCAACTAGGAAAGGATCAGGATAGAGTGATCTAAATTGTCTTGATGTTGCCAACACCAACCCATTCCAATATCTTGCAATCAAACCAATACTAATTTTGCATCTAGACTTGTCAATTGATGCATCCCAATTAATTTTGAAAACCTGAGAAGGTGGGGGTAGCCAAATTGAGGGTATCTGATGTTGCTGTCGAGTCTTAACTAAATCCTGTAAGTGCTGATCCAACAAGTCCTTTAGGATAGACTTGCCATGCTCAGCTACTGAATTTGGCCCCTTGAATTCTTTTTGGAAGACATAAGCATTCCTTCTCAACCAAATGCGCTTGCTAATCACTGCTAACTCTTCCACACGCTCCTGGCCCCCAACTGAATCCAGTTCAAGAAACAGATCCCTGAGGGAGTTAAAACTGGATGAGCTTTTTTGAATCTGTCTTGAACATTGATGCTAGACATCTTGTGCAGCAGGGCATGTCCATAAGGCATGTATGACTGTTTCTTCTTCTTGTAAGCAGATAGGACAATAAGGTTTCTCAAGAGCTTTCTTCTTGTGCAGATTGAGGTTGGTGGGTAAAGCCTCATTGCAGGCCCTCCATAGAAAAATTTTGTCTGCAGGAGGAACTTTCAATTTCCATAGTTTTGACCATAATTGATTGTGTTGAGAGCTACTCGAAGCCTGTCCTTTATCCATATCTGTTAATTCCTTATGCAAATGGTATGCACTTTTGACTAAAAAAGTGCCTTGAGAAGTCCCATTCCAAAAAAGCTTATCTTCACAGTTAGAATAGCTTATGGGGATTTGTTTGATAAGCTCTGCCTCTTCCTGAGAGAAACATTCCTCCACCACTTGAGTCTTCCATTGCCTTGAGTTATGATGAATGAGTTCACTAACTGTAGCCTCAGAATTCACCCCTCTCACAACACCTTGAATTCTAAAAGAATATGGCCTAGGGATCCATCTGTCCTGCAATATATTTATGTTGGAGCCATTCCCCACCCTCCATCTAGTGCCTTTCTCCACTAGCTGCCTGGCTACCATTATACTCCTCCATATGAATGAAGATTTACTCCCCACCTTGGCCTTCAAGAAAAAGCCATTTGGAAAGTATTTGGCCTTTAAAACCTTGGAAGCCAGAGCTTGAGGGTATTGCAACAACCTCCACCATTGCTTTGCTAACATAGCAAGGTTGAAGCTGTGCAAATCTTGAAAACTCAGTCCCCCAAGCTTCTTTGCCTTTCCCATGGAATTCCAAGAGATCCAGTAAATCTTTTTCTCCTTCTCAATCTGACCCCACCAGTAATTCCTCAACAGCTTATTAATTTCTTTTAAAAGGGCCCAAGGAAGTTTGAAGACTGCCATGCTGTAAGTAGGCATTGATTGGACAACATATTTGATGAAAATCTCATTCCCTACTTGAGAAAGCATTTTGACTTTATTACTACTCAGTTTTTGCCTGATTCTGTCCAAAATGAGATTGAAAGACTGAGTTCTTGATCTCTCCATTAGAGCTGGAAGGCCTAAGTATTTCTCATATGAATGGCTGGACCTCACACTTGTTATTCTCAGAATTAAATCCTTATTCTCATGAGACGTGTTCCTGCTGAAATGAATTGAAGTTTTCTCTTTATTGAGGCGCTGACCAGAGGCATTTTCATATAAAGAGAGTACAAACAGTAGCCTACTCCATTCAGGAGAATTTGCTTTGCAAGACAAGAGGCTGTCATCTGCAAATAGCAGATGGTTTATATGAATCCTTCCCCTAGCAATAGGAACACCTGATATGGCCCTTGAATTATCAACATGATTAAGTAAGGAGCTGAGAACTTCTGCACAGAGAATAAATAGTCCCTGCCTAATTCCTCTAGTTGACTTGAAATAGTCTTGAGGGGATCCATTCAATAAAATTGAATAGGATACAGTCTCCACACATTGCACCACCAGATGTATCCAATCTTGAGCAAATCCCATCTTTTTCATCACTTCTCTCAAAAACTTCCATTCAATCCTGTCATAAGCTTTGCTCATGTGAGCTTTAAGGCCATGTACCCCTTTTTTCCAATCATTCTGTTATTCATTGTGTGCAAGGCCTCGAATGCTACAATAATATTGTCTAAAATAAGCCTGCCTGGGACAAAAGCTGATTGTGTAACAGAAATGATCTCTGGAAGTATAAGATTCAGTCTATTTGCTATTGCCTTTGAGACAATTTTATACATGACATTACAAAGACTAATGGGGCGAAAATCAGTTACTTTTGAAGGGCTATCAATCTTTGGAATCAAAGCAATATTAGTAGCATTAATAGCATCAACATTGCCATTAGAGTTAAGAATAAACAGAACAGCTTCACATACCTCATTTTCCACTAGACTCCAATGATTTTGATAGAAAGCAGGGGGAAACCCATCTGGTCCAGGTGAACTGAGATGGTTCATGCTAAAAACAGCCTCTTGCACCTCTTGCTTAGTGTACTTTCTCAGCAATACTTCATTCATCTCATCAGTAACTTTTCTCTCTAAAGGAAGCAAGGATTCAGAAATGCCCTCAGGATTGGAAGTTGTAAACAAGTTCTGAAAGAAATGTTGGAATTTTGCACTAACTTCTTCAGGACTCTTTGCTATGGACCCAGCCTCATCTGCTATTGTTTTTATTGTATTCTTTTTTTTCCCCTATGAAGCACACTAGTGGAAAAATTTAGTATTTCTATCCCCCTCTTGGAGCCATCTTTGTTTTGCTCTTTGCTTCCAACGAATATCTTCTTCCTCAAGCAGCTGGTCAATCTCTTTCTTTACAGCCTGGATTGGTCCTTTCAGCTCACCCTTATCAGCTTGCTGGAGTGCAGAAAGCTGTTAGATCTTAGTGTGAAGTTGTTGATTAGTAGAGCCCACTGAGGTTTTACTCCATGTCCTCAAACTTTCTTTACATCTATTCAGCGCTTCAGTTGTCATTTCCAACTTATTAGACACCATCCATGGCCTTTTCCAGGCTTCCTCCACTACTTTTTGACAATCCTCTTTAAGGGCCCAGCTGGCCTCATATCTGAATGGTCTTTCCCTTCTGACCAAACTCTGTCCTTCTGGAGCAATGGATACCACAAGAGGCCTATGATCAGAAAAGCTTGCTGCTGCTGTTGTAACTAAATAACCACCAAAGTTTTCAAGCCAAGCTGAGTTTGCACAAGCCCTATCGAGTTTCTCCTTAATAAACTGAGAACCTTCCCTGTTATTGCACCATATAAATCTATCACATTTGAACCCCAAGTCGTGTAAGCCACACTCCATCAGAGTTAATCTAAAGCCTTCCATCTGAGCAAAAGGCCTAGATCCTCCCCCAAACTTCTCACCATAGTGTAGTATTTCATTAAAATCACCTAGGCAGAGCCAAGGTTTACTTCCACCAGGATCTAAAACATGCAGCAACTCCCAACTCTGATGCCTTTTTGAAGTCAAGGGGTTTCGATAGAAACCAGTACAAATCCATCCCATCTTATCCCCTCATTTTTCAATTACGATAGAGATGTGGGACTGAGAATAAGAAAGCAAATCAACATGCACATAATCATTCCAAAGAAAGGCCAAACCTCCACTAGCCCCTCTACTGTCAACCACGAAACTGTTAGACATCCCTAACTTCTTCCTCACTAACTCCACCTTATGTCTACTGCATTTAGTCTCTATTAGAAAAATGAGACTAGGGAACTTGGATTTCACCAAAAGGTGAAGTTCACGAACTGTCCGAGGGTTCCCAAGCCCTCGGCAGTTCCAACTTAGGCAAATCATGGTTGTTGGTGATGTTGCCTAGCAGCCACCACCATATGTTCTTTCTTAATAGCCATTTCATGTATCTCATTAAGCTTCTATTTTTTAACAGGATCTGAGCTAACCAAAGGGAACTCCACCACTCTTTTCAAAGATGTTAAACACTCGCCATCTTGAGATCCTCATTGTCACTATCCCTTAAAGTCATGTGCTGGCCACGAGCTTTCCTTTTCCATGTTGAATGTTTTGGAGTGGTTAACTGTTTAATCTGTGAAGCCAGGAAAAGATTGAGAGACTAAACCTGAGATGCAAGTGATGGGTCTGGTTCAACAGTAGAGGCCTTCTCTTGATGGGCCTTCAGGCTCAAGCCCTTCATCTTCATATCTGAAGCAGATTCACTCCCCTTGTCTACCAACATAATCTCGGGTCCAGCCTGGATGACAGAATCTGCAGTATCCTGTTTAGGTAAGGACTTAAAGGGATATTCTTCTCCCGATGATGGGTTGTGTTGACAACCTTCCCTTTTGACTCCAAGTCAACTTCTGAGGTCAGAATGTCATCTTTCCTTGTTAGTGAAATCCCTTCTGATTCCACTAAGATATCAGCTTGATTTGAGGGAGCATCCCCCTTATTTGTCCCTTGATTACTCTTTCCAAAATTAGATACATCGTCTGATGCCTCTCGCCGCCTGTGAGGAGCTGCAGCACCCCTAACACCACCGTCATACCTCTTTGTAAACGTAATACCTGGCTTTGGAGGGGTAGCTCTCAACCATGCGCCATATTCTGGTTTGTAAGTCTCATAGTGGCCTCTATTCAACTTGGTGCATCCACCCTCCTTATGTTTTATGACTCCACAATGAAAGCAAAAGGATGGTAATCGCTCATATTTGATTGGAAGCCATAATTGTTTGTCATCAAGGTTAAGGAACCTACCTCGGATCAAGGGTTTGGAGAGATTGACACGAACTTTCATACGTAGATATTGACCCCATGCACAGTCTGAGCTGTCTATATCGATTTCAATGACATCTCCAATACCCGAGCCAATTTGCATTCCAGTCTCTTTGTTCATGCTCACCAATGGCATATTATGGACTTGGGCCCAGAAAAACTCGTAAGAAAAGAGAATCTCTGTGGGAGGAGTAGTCCAGTCAATATCCTCCATGCAAATAAGATACCTGTCAAAAGTATAAAGTCTTCCCAACAGAACCTTATTTTTGTCTTGTTCACGTTGAAACTTTACCAAAAACTTGTTTGCCCCCGTATCCTTAAATTGGAGCCAACCCACAGGACCTCATACCTTGGACATCATAGCACGGAAAGCCTCTTTATTAACCAATCTTTCAGAGACAACTAAAATCATCAAACAAAACTTCTTTTGACTGGCCACCTTCGCTACCTCTGATTTCAAAATTTCCACTTCTTCTTTCTCCTGATCTGTCAAAGTGAAACCTCTCCACAATCTCTCCAATTCAGTCTCCATATGCGTCTCTTCAGTCAAAAAATTGAGAGACTCACTTTGCTGCATGCAAAGACGAAAACCTCACCCTTCAGACGGAGAGGACCTTTCTAGGCACTTCCTGATGAGACTCCGACTCAAAACCATGCACACAAGAAGTTGTGCATTTTCTCACTCATGGTAACTCATATGTGTCCGTCCCCATAGTGACAAGCGGTGCCATGCCTATAACTTGAAAATGCCATGTCACAAGTGGCTATTTTTTTTAAGGAAAAAAAAACAGCAAGAAACTGTAAAACAGAACACATTTATTTCCTGATTTCAGCATATATTTAGCCAATAATTTTTCTCAGAGGCACCAAAACCTTAATAGGTGACCAGTAATGATTGGTAGAGGGTTTTATCCTTTACAGAGGAAAGTTATGCTTTGTGCTAACATCATGCATATGAGAAGCATGCGTCGGATTTCAATTCATAATCAATAGGACAAACCTCTTTTTGTATTAAAGATTGTATTACATGCCCCTGAACTCAATTTTTTTTTTTTTTTTTTGTGTGTGTTTTTTAACATTTCTGTTTGTTTGTTGTGAAAAGGGTTTAAGACAAAGAATGTCATTAACACTATGTTTTTCGTTAAGACTAAAATATGCCTAAAAAACGTTATTGTTTTATCGAAATTTAAGTAGAAATACACCCACGTACCAATAGATAGCACTTGAAATGTTGTGTCGAGTGTCGACCCCAAGTAGGAGGGAATGTTCAGTTTTTCTTTTTTTTTTTTTTTTTTGGGGGGGGGGGGGGGGGGGTTTGGGGGATTTTAGCTGATTATATTATCATAATCTCTACTTCTATGAGTTCATTTTTTAGGGATGATTTATATTTAGAAATGAGATGAGATGGTTTTAGATGAAAGTTAAAAAAAATATTATTCGAATATTATTTTTTAATATTATTATTATTTTGTGATTTAAAAAAGTTGAATTGTTTATTATATTTTATGTAAAACTTTGAAAAAATTGTAATGATAAGATGAGATAAGATGAGATGAGATGAAACACTTTCTGAATTCAAACAGGGCCTCTAATCTAAAGAATGAAAATAAATGGATAACAAAATGGTCCTCCAAAAATTATTTCAATTTGTTGTCATTTTGTTTGTTATGGTAATATATAACTTTTACATATGAAATGGGTTTAAGCCAGCTAATCAAACTCGTTTAGAGATACCCATTTGCATAGTAAAATAAGATAGAAAAGTTACATTGCTCTGTGGAATTGCAAATGTTATTAAATTTTGTGCACTAACAGTGTTGTATATTTTGCCAGATTGCCCAACAGATGACTTCCACTAATAAAAACGTCCTTTAAACATTTGTTTTTGGAGAGTTAAAAAATAATTTTAAGGTTAATATTAAGAGTAATGCTACATACAGTCGTGGAGTACGCAAGCATCGTGCAGTCGTTTTGAAAAAGAGTAGGGTCTACTATTAAAAAATTATTATTTTTTCATATGGGTCTCATATTTATTCACTTTTTTCAAAGTGATTACACGGTACTTACACACTCACGACTGTCACTATCATTTTTCTAATATTAATTACCCATTTTCTTAAGATACTATGTGTGTGTGGATGCAATGCAAATCCTCTCCAATCAACAGTATTCTTAATGAGTTAATCATGATTGTGATAATGTAAATGCATTTTGGGACCCCCACCCAAATGGCTGTGGTTCAGGCTCAGCCATATCTTGTCTCTCCCCCCACCCATTATTTGAGAACCTGTTTCTAGCACTAGTTTGATTAGCCATGGGTCCTTGAATGACCAATTAGTAGTAATTAGATATTGATTATGTTTAGTGCTAACTTTACCTATCTATCTTGACCAATCTCCTATCACTCATATTGCTTACTTTGTGTTTTATTTTGAATTTATAGTACAAGAGAACACTTGGTTTTAAGCATGGTTTAAGATACAATTGGTGGCACATACTTAATGGTGTGGGTGGTGGGGTATAGAGAACATGAATCTCAAAAGCATGGGAAAAAAGAAAAGAAAAAGAAAAAGAAATGAAGTGAAATAACTTACCTTGTCAAGTCAGAGATCATATCCTCTTGGGGTTTTTTTTTTATTTTTTGGAATAATCCTCTATGCTTCTTTAATAAAAGGGAAATGATGTATCTACCGAGGAATTTTGCCGACAAAAGCTATCGAATGTGTGTATTTTTAAAAATATTTATGTTTGTTTATTTTTTAGTATTGTATTTTCAAAAAAAAAAAAAACATAAAAAATGCTTTAAAAAAATAAACAAAAAATAAAAAATTTGTACTGTCGGTAGAAATAGTCGGTCGCCTTAGTAGCTTTCTTAGTAAAAAGGATGTGGACGGCTAGGTTTGGATACAAAAATGGTTTCAACTCATCTAATCTAATCATTATAATTTTTTTAAATTTTCATACAAAATATAATAAATAATTCAACTTTTTCAAATTTCAAAATAATAATAATATTAAAAAATAATATTTCAATTTTTAACTTTCATCTCAACTCACTATCTAACCTCACTTTAAACTTAATTATAGTAACATCTTTTCTCATTGAACGCTAACATAAACATGGATGTCATATCATTAAAAATCTCTTCTTTTTTATTAATATTACAATCATTATATATGGATAATAATATTCATATAACTATTTTACAATTTAATTTATAATCAACCATTTAATTAAAGATATTTTATATTTTTATTTAAATTTAAAATTTTACATAATCACTCTCCATCTAAAACGACGCCGTAAAAGATGTTATAAAAAAAGAAGCTAGAGTTTCAAAACAAGGAAAACTTTATGTTGGCATCATCCACCTTGGGATGCTCTCAAATTCAATGTTGATTTTGCTTTATTTATTGATGTGCATCAATTAAGTAGGTGTAGGAGCTGTCCTTCAAGATCAGATGGTAAAGTTGGAATGGCAATAAGAAAGAAAGCAAAGTAGATGGGGCACATGATGTTGAACCAGCATCAGCATTGATCAGGTTGTATTCATCAGAAGATTTGCAATGTTGGATGAGATTCTTTGGGTACAGCTTCTTCAAAATCTTCAAGACAAAGACCCCTTGCTGGATGAGATTTTAAAGCTTTTATCAAAAGTGTTTCAATGAATTCTCAAGTGGTTCATGTGATTTGCCTCTCAACATCATTGCCATTGTGTTTGCCCTTTTTGTTTCCATATGTACCCAATTGGATTTTTGTGCAGAGACCCCCACCTTTTATAATGACAACTTCACTCCACATTGGGTTGAAGTTGAACTCCTCTTTATTAGCATAGTGTAAAGACACTAGCTTAAGGTAATTAGTCTCTATAGAGAGAGAAAAAAAAAATCTATTTACAAGTTTTGTTTATTGATATATTAAATATATTATTAATGGGAAAGTTTGATTAGAGATAAGGAACAAAAATCTCAAATTCTAAAGGAATGAAAATGAAAAAGAATCGTTATTTCGTGTACACTTAAAGGATGCTTGAATAATGAGATGAAATGATAATGTAAATAATAGTAAAATGATTTGTGAATAGTAGTGAAATAGTTTGAGATAAGTATTTATTGGGTTTTGGAAAAGGAGAGAGAAACATTTGGATAAAAGATATTATAAAGTTAAAATATTTTTATAATATTATTTTAATTTTATGATTTGAAAAAGTTGAATTTTTTTTTTCGTTTAAAAATTTGCGAAAGTTGTAATGATTAGGTTGAAAAAGTTGTAATTATTAGCTTAAAAATATTTGTATTTGAGTTAGTTTGAGAAAGAAATGAGATGGAAATTATTTCCAAACAACTCATATGAAATTCAGGTTCATTTCATTGATCATGGGTAAGTATACACGGGATTTTGTATCCCTAGCATAACTCTTAAAATAATGAGAAAATATATTAATTATCTTTTTGGAAGTAGTAGTGTAAAGACATTTACTTAAGATTTGTAGAAAAATAAATCTTTTTATAAATCTTTTTTTAATATATTAAACATATTATTAATGTGGAAATCTATCCGTAAGATAGATAAAAATTTTAATTTTTTTATATAGTTATAATAAATATCCCAATAAATGTTATTTTCACACTTTAGCAGTGAATAACAGGAATAATGTAAAGAACTGTGTATGTTTGGATAATAAGATAAGATGTAAATTTTATGAATATTAGTAAAATAGTTTGTGAATAATAATAAAATAATTTGAGCTATGGTATTTTATTAGATTTGAAAAAAGAAAAAAAAAATTGAATAAACATATTAAAAAATTATTTCAAAATTATTTTGTTTTGAAATTGGAAAAATTTTAGTTTTTATATTTTGTTGAAAGTTTAAAAAAGTTACAATGATGAGTTTAAAAGGTTAAAGATTTAAAATTAAAAAATATTTTTAATTTGCATAATATTTTAAAAAAATCTCATCTAACTTTCTAAACAACCTCGCGGTTACTCTTTGTTTAAGGGGATTCTCAGCTTAACGGGTGGATCTAACGGCTTAAAAAGCGTCAAAATAGGTCAAAAGCTAGTCGTGATTTGTACGGACAAAGATCCCACTTTGTCCAAAAAGGCTTAAAAGTATTTTTTATAATACTATTATTCTATTCCTACCACTTTAGATATTTTAAGTTTTTAGTTTGAACGGAAACAATGATTTAAGAAATTAAAAAAAATATATTATTTTCAACGCAAAAAAAAAAAAAATTACAATAATAACATAAGAAATAAAGGATATAAGAACTTTAATCTTGTTAAAAGAAGACATTTAAATTGGAGAAGAGAGACTATTAGGATCTTATTATGCCCTTTATTCTACAAAATCTAGGGTCTTCGACGCAACAAAAATAAAAAAAAAATTAAATACTTCGATTTTTTAATTTTGTTGTGATTCAAAAGCTTTTTGAAAAAAAAATTACTTACGGACAAGACATATAATTAGTATTTTTAATTTAATGATTTTAATTTTAAATAAAAATTATTGATTGAATAAGATGCATTAATAATCATTTAATACATTTTTTCAATCTTTAAAACTAAAATAATATTAATAAATTATATTAAAATAACTTTTTAACTTTATAATATTTTTATTCAATTTCTTCTCTCTCATTTTCCAAGATCCAATAAAACAAATTACCTCAAACTATTTCAATATTATATACAAATTACTCTACTTTTGCTTTGAAAATCATGTAGTATATAAATATGCACTCAATCCTTAATTATTCTTTACTACTTAATTAGCATAGTTCCCGGTAGCAAATGAGCTAAAAATCAAATGGTTATTAAAAAAAAGATGCTGCTAGCGGGCCTACCGCTCGGTGTACCGCTAGTTGAATTTTTTTAAAAATATTTTTTTAATATATTTAGTCATTAAAAAAAATACACAACTTTACTAATAATTATTTTTTTAATTATTAAATAAAAAAATTTAAAAATAAAATAAAATATACGAGTGGTAAGATTGAGGAGGCAAACCCATGGATTCATTTAACATTTTTCTTAAAACAATTAAAAAACCATGGATACATAGAGATTGGCTTTTACAACTCATTTACAACCAACAATAATAAAAGTGCCGCTTGATCAATAATGTTAAGAAAAATGCTATCGTGCCTCCTAATTTATAGTAATAACTTTATCTCTTTGACTTGACACTCGAAAATATATATTCAAAATAAAATGACATTCAAAGATATAAAAAATGAAGACTAAAACTATAGATTCTTTCTATTATTTTATGTTTGTATTTTTAATTTTTTTTAATAAATCACGTAACACCACATTGTAGTGCCATGTCAATAAAATAAAATGAGTGATATAAATTAGAGAAGATAATAACATTGTCCTAATGTTAAAGTTTTCTTTATTTGAGTTTGAGGCTTTATGTAAATTCAATATATATCATCACTAAAAGATGAAAAAACAAAACAAAGATAGGCAGCAAAGGAACACATACTAAAATGGTCTCCAGATGGGGGCCGGCAGGCATGCACTCAGAACCAGCAGTCCCACCAATCATCATCATCATGTGTTTTCCAATATATTATTATGTCAACAAAGGATGCACCCACTCTGTAGATCCACACATGGAGAGGTCAACCCCAAAACTCTCTCTCTCTCTCTCTCTCTCTCTCTCTCTCTCTCTCCCTCCATTAAGCTTTCACACCACCTAATGTGAAAAAGGAAATTTCTTCAACAACCCAAAGTAATGGGAAGAATTCAGAAGATTCTAATCAGATACCAAGCCTCTCTCCTCTCTCTCTCTCTCTCTCTCTCTCTCTCTCTCTCTCTCTCTCTCTCTCTCTATATATATATATATACACACGTACACACATATAAAACTTAAAAGAAAGTTATCTGCCAGGAATAGAATCAAAGGAAGAAGCGTTGATCTTATTAGAGTTCTTGTGACAAAGTGACCCAATGTGTAATTTTTTTTGTTAATTTTTCAGGGATCTAATCTTCTATCCATATGGAATCTTACAGCAAAAAGATTATACGATAAGATTATCACAACTTTATTTTCAATTTTTCTTTTTGGAGTTATTATGAGGATTAGAGATCTTAACTCTTTGGAGGGGGCCACAAGTCCTGTCAGGGCACACTAGTTACATTTGGAACATAGAAGAAGTCCAACTCATTTGAGTTGAGTTTACTTAATATTTAAACACACAATTTTTAAATTATTAAAAATCACTCAATCTAGGATCTTTTATACGTGAGACTCACAACATTTTTCAACTTAACACTTTTTTACACGTGAGATCTATAACATTTTTTAAATTTTTATAAATACATCTAAGCTCATCTTAAGTAGGCCCCACAAAACCCACTCCACTATCTCAACTCATTATTATTTATAAAAAACTTAATTCATCTCAAGTCAGCTCAACATCTAATATTAGAAATTATGCTGTGCAAAACTAGACAAATAGAATTAGTTGGTATAAAAGGATAACATTTTATGATTAGGTCTGGAGCATAGAAATACGAGTAGGTGTGAAATTACTAATTGTTTTAAAAGCATAAGTATTTGAAATACGAGTAGGTGTGAAATTAGTTAGATACAGTCGTGGAATACGCAAACGTCGTGCAGTCGCTTTGAAAAAGATCAGTGGGGTCCATTATTAAAAAATTAATTTCTTTTCATGTGGGTCTCATATTTATTCACTTTTTTCAAAGCGACTACACGGCGCTTGCACACTCACGACTGTAAGTATCATTTCTCTTGGAGATAAATAATCATTTTACATAGCATCAGAGTAAATGTTCTGAATTCGAATCTTAATTCTTCACACTCTATAATTAGGTTTGGATCATAGAAATACATGTATGTGTGAAATCACCAATTGTTTTAAAAGCGTAAGCTTTTGAGACAAATGATGATTTCATATTGTATCATAACAGAAGCTCTGAGTTCGAATCTTGACTTTGCACTTCACCCAATTAAATTTTCTCGTGTTAGATCCGCTTATTGAATGAGAGTATAGTTCACATGTAAGGGAGATTGTTAATGATATAATATAAATAATTAGATTTACCTATGTTTATTAGATCTAATTTAGTGATTTAGAATATGATTCTCTCAATTTAATTAAACGGATAATACTATTTAATTAGGGGTTAACCTGACCATGGATTAATTTTTAAGGTCAGGTTCCCTCTCTGTGGCAACGTACGGGGTTGTTATTAGTCAAAAGAGTTGCTTAATATCGAAAAGATGCAAAGAATCAAATCTTCCTTTAAAGCTATGCTTGAGTTTTATTTTTCTAATTATGATCGTCTTTATTATATAAGCAATATTCCAAGCTGGTACAAGATTGGGGGCTAAGGATTCTTTCACTCGAGATCATCATTCCAACAAAAACATTATACAATGGTAATAAGATCATGCGAGTCGAGGAAAGTAAGACTCATTCCATAATACGTTAACTCGAATAAGTTTTAAAAATGAAAAAAATCTATTTATAAGTTTTACTTTTAACATGTCTCATATACCACTAATATGAAAACCTTTCGTATGAGTTAAAATTGTAATGAATCCCACAATAAATAGTGTGCTAATTAACATTTATTTATTCATTGTATTGAAAGTAGCTATAGTACAAGAAAACTGCTTATTTGTGACTAGTTATTTCTAATAAAAATTATTATTTCTTGTCAAAATGAGTCTGTTTTTATCGTAAATAGTCGTCATTGTCGCAAATAATCTATCAGAAATGCTTATTTTTGTTGTAGCTAGCTAGCTAGTCCCTTTCATTTGATGATAGTCAAACGACAAAATACATAGATGGGGCATATAAATTAATGTTGATCCTCAAAACAGTGAAAAGAGGGGTAACGTGGAGCAACGCAATAATTCAATTAATGTAGTTGGCCGGATGTCGAATGAGGTGTTTGGTTGCCTATGATTAGAGAAACATAGTAGCATAAGAGAAGGGAATTTGGTGCTTTTAATTTAATCATAGTTTAATAAGAGTATGATTTGGATCCCACTTCACCACTAATTAGCTTTTGATCTTATTATACATAAAAAGAATAAGAATATTCCTGTCCATGCTCATTATGCAACCTAGAATAATACTTTGTGCATAGCCATTCGTTGCTTTCAAAGGAACGGTCCTCAATAAACGTGAAAATTACATTAAACAAATGCAATTCATATTATTATAAGTGCTGGTAATTTCCCCCTCGATCATCTCCCTCTCCCTCTCCCTCTCCTTTTGGTCAAAAGAAAAAAATAATATATTAATCTCACCCGTGCAGCTTCCTCACACAAATATGAATGCCGCACACGTACGTACGTGTAAGCATTAATCAAAGTCATGATCTTATGATTATGATATTTTATTTTCATTATCAATTATTATCTCATAGAATTATCCGGGATTAGAATAGGAACGAGACAAATACATTAACGCATATTATTGTCTATAAATATCAATTTATTTGTTAATTCAATTTAATTTTTATCCATTCTCAAGTTCTTAAAACGAATGAGGGTCGAGAGAGTAATGTTGTTGTTGATAGGTTAATATATATGTTATGTTATATATATAAGAGAAATATTTATTTTCATCTTAAATTTCTTCATCTGCAAGCACACCAATTGACATTTCATAGCTTAAATGATTTTTTATTTAAGTAATTGACTTACATAATCGTTTAAAATTGGTCATATTAACAGATATGACTACATATAGTAAAATCAACGATGAAAAATTAACAGATATAACTTTAACATTGACAAGAAATGATAGAGAAAAAAAGAAAAAGTACTCTCCAACTCCAAAAAATAGTCTTTATATATGCAAGAATCTGGGTGCAAACCGAAGCAGAAATATAAAGTTGGTTGATGAGCACCTACGAGAAACCACAAAAAATGTTGCCAGAGATCATTGCTTTTATGCAAAACTACTGAAGAGCTAGCACCACCTCGTTTGGTTAAGCAGTTCTTATCAGATGAAATGAAATGAGATGTTTTGTTAAAGTTAAATAAAATATTATTATAATATAATTTATATTTTGAGATTTTAAAAAAATTAAATTATTTATTATATTTTATATAGGAGTTTGAAAAAATTATAATAATTATACGAGATGATTTAGTTTTGTGTAACCGAACCAACCCTCAAGATCAATAATATTCTGTAAGATTTACTTAAAAAAGAAGAAAAAAAAGGATTAATATTCCATAAGATAAATGGCCATTACAAATAGCTCAAGGAATAAAACTTTGGCATTTGCAGACTATTTAAGTGCTCTCAGATGCCATTTTGCTTTCTTTTTTTTTTAACAACACATTCCATTCTGCATTACCATCAAAGTCATATGAATATACAAACGGCCCTAAAAGTCGTCAATCAGGCTTGATCATATATGCAGATTTGGTCTTCACTATTGTATATACTCTTCTTTTACTTTTAGCAGTTTACCAGGTTTATGTGTCACCTCATTATAGCCAAGCAAAGGTAATTAAATATTGAAAAATTTATAATTAGAATTCTCAAATTATCATATATTCTAGATTTTAGATCTTTGACTATCAAAATCAACACATTGCACCATGCAATTACCAAAACCTTAGAAACAATACATACAAATAGGGTTGCAATAATAATAATAACATTACTGGAGTTGCTGCTAAGAGTGATTTAGGTGTCGTTTGGATAATGAGTTGGGATGAGATGAGTTGCGATGAAAGTTGAAAGTTCAATAAAATATTATTATAATAATATTTTGTAATATTATTATTATTTTAGAATTTAAAAAAGTTAAATTCTTTATTATATTTTGTATAAAATTTTAAAAAAATTATAATGATGAGATGAAATAAGATGAAACACTTTCATTATTCAAACAGGACAGTAATAAAACTTAAGTTCGGCAACATTTCGTATTAACTATTATTTTTAGTATTACTTTTAACCTCATAATGAAAAGATTTTAATTATCTGAAAAGGATAAAGAGGTAATCAAGCTAGCATAATCTCGACTTAGGCTGTTGGTATTATGATGAATATAATTATTTATATATGTATATAGCTATCTTAAGGTGTATTCAACAATTTAAAATTTGTTTGTTAGGAAAGAAAAGAAAAGGGAAGAAAAGAAAATAAGTAGAGCCGAGGGACTGCCAGCACTTCACAAGCTTTTTGTGGGCCAATAATGAGTGTTTTATCCAGCGTTGGTGGAGAAGAAAAGGAGGAGGATGTGAAGTATCATAGCCTAGTCCCAAGGAAACTAGACTTTAAAGGGACTATTGAGCAAACTACAAAGGGAGGGGGCAGAATTAACAAAGTGAGAAGAGTGGTGGAGTAAGAAACTACAAGTGGGAAAGAGACCAGAGAGGCAGAGACTAGAGAGAGAGAGAGAGAGAGAGAGAGAATTTATATTAATATGGCTGCAAATTTGGGGATTTGGTAACGTCGATTCAGCTCCTTGGAAGAGCGAAAGAACCAAACCAGCAACAACGACAACGCCAACACCACCCAGAAGAAGAAGAAGAAGAAGAGGAAGTGAGAGAGAGCCTCTGGACAAAGCAAACATAAGGCTGTTTTTGGGGACCTAAAGACAAAAGTGAAGCAGAGAGCCTTGCAGTCGTTACAGAACAACAACATCGACATCACGAATCATTATGATTGCTGCCATAACCTTTGTGTATGCGTAGTCGTTCTCTCTCTTTCTGGGTCATCTTGCTCGTGAATGGGGCAGCCTATTCTTACTGAGCTGCGTGAGGAGACAAGACAGAAAGATACACCTTGAGCTTGCTGCTTTCTTTTTACTTGTTTTCAAAGGTTTTAATTTTCTTCTGCGAAGTCGCTTGTTGTGGCCTTTGATTGAATGGTGCATCTGGAGGAGAGTCCAAGGGGCTCGTCGATTTCTCATGCGGAAACGGGTAAGTTTGGTGGGTTAGCGCGAATGCGTCTCCGTTTAATTGTCTAGAAAGTTGTGGAAAGGGTGAAGAAATGAAAGCGTAAAAGATAGATATTACATTCACTCTTTGGGTACGAAGACAACGCAGTAAAATTAATTGAAATGAGGATTCTCAATCTCTATGCTTTTCCACCCATTCTGAGTTTCAAGAAAATGCGAAAACTTGTTTCTAATGAGCCAAGTATCAGTCTCAAGCTTAGTCCAGCGAAGGGTCTGATTTGTCAACTCAAAGGATAAATTGGTGTTAAAAGTCATGAGTTTCTTCATTTTCCTGCGTTTTCTGGGCAACCAAGCGTAGCAGAAGCTCTCCCAGCTACCAAATGAAGCTGAATCTCAAGACCCAGTTCTTATTTTTTCTGACTTTTTTTTTTCTTTTGAGTTTTTGTAGGGTCTGGAGTTGATGATCTATATACCGAGCTATGGAAGTTATGTGCGGGGCCTCTGGTGGATGTGCCGAGGCCCGGGGAGAGAGTCTTCTACTTTCCTCAGGGTCACATGGAACAAGTTCAGCAAACTCTTCCACTTCATTGTTCTTTTTCTTTTTTCTTCTATCTGTTTTCAGTGTTTCCGAAAAATGATCAAAGTTTTGCCTTTTTTTTTTTTTTGTTGTGCTTGTTTTCAAACTTTGATTGCTTTTGTAGTTGGAAGCATCAACAAATCAGGAGCTGAATCAGCAAATCCCTCTGTTCAATCTTCCTTCTAAGATCCTTTGTGGTGTTGTTGACATTCGATTACTGGTATTCAGTATTCTATCTCTGATCTTGGTTTCTATATTTGTCTTTCTTATTTTGTTCGGTTAATTGTAAAATTATTATTTAGGTGTTTAGGGATTTGCAAAAAAACTCTTTAGGTTTCTAATTTTCGCAATTAACATCATCAGTTTACAAATTTTATTAAGTTCCTTCTTCCATTTTCCGTCAAACTACTGATAAAAAAAAAAAAAAATTCCGTCAAACTAATTAATGGCAAGGTTTCCACGCAGCAATCAATCAAATTTCGACATGTGGCATTCAAATATCACGTTAGCACTTTTATAAAAATATGATAATCTCAAAAATCTTAAAATTAAGAAAAATATATTAAAAGTGTAAATATTATTTTAAAAAAGTTAGAAATTTTGGAAAAAAACCCTCAAAACTTAAAAATCAAAAGCTAAAAACAAAAAATATACAATTAATTCTTAACATAAAAATTATTAAAACAACAACATCTTAACACTTAAATTAAAAAAAAAAAAAAAAGACAAAACTACCTCTCCCATGGGGGTGGCAACCACCCACAAGGAGGGGGGACTCCCCCCCCTTGGGAAGTCATGTGGCTAAAGGCCCGCTTAGGATTGCAGGGTGGCTGATGAGCCAGCCTGTGCTGGTTTAGGGGCCGCCTGCAGGTCACCCCATGAAGGGTGAGAGCTTCCCCCTCACTGGGTGTGCCGTTGCCACCCCGGAGTGGTCGATGTGGCCAAAGGTAGCATTTGAATATTTTTTAAGTTTCATCTTCTTTATTTTTCTCTTTTGAATATTTTATATTAATTATTTTTTAATTTTCAAGTTGTCTAAAACGTTTATAACTTTTTTAAATAATATTTACAATTTCTAAAGTATTTTTCTTAAGTCTTTAAATTTTCTTAATCTCTTTAAATTTTTAAATTTTATTATATTTTAAGTAAATGCCACAAGTCAAACTCTGATTGGCTGCCATGCGGCAACCTCATCATTAATCGATTTGTTAGTAGATGGATGGAGAGACTTAGGCCTAATGAGATAAGATAGAAAGTTAAAAGTTGAATAAAATATTATTTTTTAATATTATTTTTGTTTTAGGATTTGAAAAAGTTGAATTGTTTTTTGTATTTTTTTTTTTGGAGTTTGAGAAAGTTGTAATGATTAGATGAGATGAGATGAGATGGTTTGTTTAGGCCTTAATTGCAAAAAATTGTAAACTCAATAAGTTAATTGCGAAATTAGAAATCTGCAGAGTTTTTTATTTTTTTGCAAATTCTTGAAAATCCAGGAACTGATTTTGCGATTAACCTTTTTCTAAAACCTATTTTTGTTTGAAATCTTTGTTCAATTTTTTAATAGGCTGAACAAGAAACGGACGAGGTTTATGCGCAGATCACTCTGCACCCGGAATTAGATGTGAGAATTTGTTTCTCTTGTATCATTAACTAATTAAATAATGATTGCTCTGTTTGATTGCTGAGAAAACATGTAGAAAAAAAGGTAAGTGGACCTAAGATCCATATTTTTCATTCTTTTGGGCTAACCAGTTTTTGAAGAAATGATCTATAAGGTAATTGTGTTGGTTCCCTCAAATTAAAAACCATTTAAAAACATTTCTAAACAAGGAGAAGTTTTTCATTCATTGAGCTTTCTTTTGTTGAATTTTCTAGCAATCAATTGGTACCTAACAGAAGTGGCCAACTTTATGAATAAGGTATTCAAATAGAAAGAATTTATTTGTGGTTATGGTGATATTACAGCAAAGTGAGCCTAAAAGTCCCGATATATGCCCACCCGAGCCACCGAGGCAAACAGTGCATTCATTTTGCAAGATTTTAACTGCTTCGGATACGAGCACTCATGGGGGGTTCTCAGTTCTTCGAAAGCATGCCACCGAATGCCTGCCTCAGTTGGTAATAACTCTTATTTTATGTTTTGATGTCTCATACTGTAGTTCTAGTGGTTGATTGAAAGCTTTACACATGTACTGCTTGCTGTTTATGTTTTGGTAGGATATGACCCAAGCAACACCAACACAGGAATTGGTAGCCAAGGACCTTCATGGGTTTGAGTGGAAGTTTAAGCATATATTTAGAGGTAATGCATTTGAATTTTGTACCATTGACAGTTTTTTACTTTGTGAACCGATGCTTTGTTGTTCAATTTCTGGAAGACATGCATGTCTATTTCGTTCAAAGCAAACCTACCTGACCTTTTTTAATTTCTGGAATTATGTTTCTCCTTTCTACTCAATGATTAGGCCAACCACGTAGGCATTTGCTCACAACGGGATGGAGTAATTTTGTCACTTCCAAGAGATTGGTTGCAGGAGATGCCTTTGTGTTTCTGAGGTACCATACATTTTTTTGGTGCACAGAGTGGGATCTATGCATCTTTTGGTAGCTGAGCTTTTCTGTTTATAATAACTTGTTGTGCAGGGGCGAAGATGGTGAATTGAGAGTAGGTGTTCGACGTCTTGCTCGCCAGCAGAGTCCCATGCCTTCATCTGTGATATCTAGCCAAAGCATGCATCTTGGAGTGCTTGCTACTGCTTCTCATGCTGTTTTGACCCATACTCTTTTTGTGGTTTATTACAAGCCAAGGTTTCATTGATATGTTCTTTAATTTGTAAATTCAAGTTTTTCATATTAGTCGATCATTCTTTTTATTTAACTTTGGTTTCTTTCATATGACGAGTTTGTTTAGGACTAGTCAGTTCATTATAAGTGTGAACAAATATCTTGAGGCCATTAACAATGGGTTCTCAGTTGGCATCCGCTTCAAGATGAGATTTGAGGGTGAAGACTCTCCGGAAAGAAGGTAACAATATAATATTTGTTTTGGGCATTGGGTCCTACTCTTTTTTATCTTGATTGTTGATTTCTATTTGAAATTTGTTTGGTCAGATTCTCGGGAACCATAGTTAGGGTCGAGGATATATCTGCAGAGTGGTCAGATTCTAAATGGCGGTCACTGAAGGTTGTAAATAGTTTCTTTTTGTTGAATGAAAGAAAATTTATTCAAACAAGGAAAAATACAATAATTATACTTGCACAATACAAGCAGTTAAGCTGCAATTTCATACATCCACACACCTGAACAAAGAAATCTCAAAACAAAATAGAAACAAAAGCTCAAGCAAATGCAGATAATGCAGAGGTTGAGAATAGTTTCATTTAGACATCTTTTTTTTTTTTTTTTGATAAGTAGTTTCATTTAGACAATCTAAATGCTGGCATATTGATTGTCTTGTTTTTAATATTTGCTTGTTCCAATTTCTTCCCTTCCAGATTCAATGGGATGAACCTGCAACCATTCAAAGGCCAGAGAGGGTTTCCGCTTGGGAGATAGAGCCTTTTGTTGCTTCTGCATCCATGAATCTTGCTCAACCGGTTGTAAAGAGCAAGAGGCCCCGACCTGTTGATATTCCATCTTCTGGTATGAGAATCTATTTATTGGACTTCTTAGTGTATTTAAATGTTTGTTTTTTACGCGATCCATTGGAATGCAGAAATCACCACCAACTCTGCAGCCTCGGCCATTTGGTATCATGGATCAACCCAGTCCCATGAGTTGACCCAATTAAGTGCTGCTGCTGAGGTCCAAAGCTGTGAAACCAGTGTTGCTTGGCCTTCTAGGTTGAAAGAAATAAATAACAACAGATCAAGAGTTCGTGCAGAAGGCACATGGTCCTCTTCTCCACATTTGAACATCTCTCTAGATCTTTTCTCCGATTCACTGGAGGATAACAAAACCATAACATTACAGTCGACTCTCTCTGATTTTCTCTCTCCAGTTTCATCAAGGCTAAGTAATGGTCTGGCAAATGACCACATGGAAAAGGAGATAAAATCAGAGACTTCTCTTGGTTGCCGGTTATTTGGGATTGATTTGACAAAAAACTCTGAAACCATTGCACTAGCAACAATGGTGTCTGGTGGTGCAAAAGGACAGAGCCCAACTGCAGCATCTAAAGTTAACACAGTGCATAAACCAGATGTTAAGTCCTCAAATGAACAGAAGCAACTTATACCAGATGAGTCACTGAAGGAGACACAGAGCAAGCAGGGCTCCACTCTTTCCACCAGAACTCGCACTAAGGTAAACTTTATGGTAATTGCTGGTTAGATATGATTTGTGCTGTTACTTATATTATTAATTCCGATGACAACGAACTCTGTTCTCCATGGAGAAGGTGCAAATGCAAGGGGTTGCTGTTGGTCGTGCCGTTGACTTGACTGTGTTGAAGGGGTACAATGATCTCATAGATGAGCTGGAGAAAATGTTTGAGATTAAAGGGGAGCTTTGTCCACAGAACAAATGGGCAGTTGTTTTTACAGATGATGAGAATGACATGATGCTTGTGGGCGATGATCCGTGGCAGTAAGTAGTTACAAATTGGTCTACTATGCAATTCCATTTCCCATTCTATAGGTACTGGGTTTATTGACTCTGTTACTTTCATAACTGCAGAGAGTTTTGTAAGATGGCGAGGAAAATCTACATATATTCAAGTGAGGAAGTGAAGAAGATGACTACAAGATGCAAACTTACTGCCTCATTATTAGAAGGT
This sequence comes from Juglans cinerea, assembly GCA_961763995.1. Lineage (NCBI taxonomy): Eukaryota > Viridiplantae > Streptophyta > Magnoliopsida > Fagales > Juglandaceae > Juglans > Juglans cinerea. Next base: position 40,667,032 of record CAUIVZ010000001.1, on the reverse strand, counting down.
GAAGGCACTATTGGAAGCACAGACTCGGAGCATAGAGCTGAAACTTGATAGTCTTATCTTTATTTTTTGGCTGTATTTTGTTCTGCTTTCTTTGCTTGAGGGGGTGGGTTGCTGGTGGTTTGGTTTGCTCAGAATTTTGGAGCTTCCACATCAACAGCCAAAAAGTTTACCAGATGGATTGGGTCTTTGTTTTGTTTTTTTGTTTTCAATGTAAGGAATGGTGGACTTTATTCTGAATTAGAGGAACTTAAAAGCATATACCTTGTTTTTGGGGTTGTTGGTCTAACATTGATCTGTCTATAAGAATACCTATGTACTTGCATTTTGAAGTCAGCTTACCCTGATTTCTTGTTTGTTGTCATCATGTTCTTGTCTTGTAATTTCTGCTGTCCGCGCGTGGCTTAGTAATTCCTGCTCAGAAGAGACCATTATTGTATGCCGAAGAGAAGTGAAAGCGTGTCTTTCCATTCATGTCAGTTTAAAGCAACCCTACCGTTGGTAAGCTGAATGTAAAGGTGGATAAGAAGGTTTTGGTTGGCAAGTAGGTGATGTGGTTTTGGCAACACATACTTCAGACTTGGGCACACTTCCGATGCTTTGAAGCATTTAGGGAATAGCAGCCCCCAATCATTTTGCTCCCTCAAAGTTGCCATTAGTGTAATTGCTTTTTTTTTTCTTTTTCTTTTTCTTTCAAATATTTTTAAAACATCTTTTTAATTTTTTTTAAAAAATACACATTTACTAGTAATCATTCTTTAAAACCATTAAAAAATAAAAAGAAATAAACAGAGTCAGGGGCTGGTTTGGAGAGTGAGATGAGATGAGAATTTTATGAATAGTAGTACGATAGTTTGTGAATAGTAGTGAGATAGTTTGAGTTGAGTATTTTTTCATTTTTTGAGTTTTGAGAAATGAGAAAAAAAGTTGAATAAAAAATATTATAAAGTTAAAATATTGTAATAATATAGTTTTATAATATTATTTTTGTTTGAGATTTTAAAAAGTTGGAATTATTTTTTATTTATTATTTGAAAGTTTGAAAAAATTGTAATAATTAGTTTAAAAATTTTATATTTGAATTATATTTGATAAGAGATGAGATGAGATGAGATGAAATGATGTGAAAATCTTGTATCACATAAGCTTCAAACAAGCCCACTAAGCATTTTCCAAGAATTTAAAACAGAAACACAAGCAGAGGAGTTGTGGTTTGGAGTGGATGTCGGGAGATGCTGACTTTGGGGAGAGAGAGAGAGAGAGACTTTTCATGCTTGTATTGCAAGTTGTTGAGGAGGCAAGTGATGTTTCACCTCTAACTTGTTTTGTAAGTTGTCGAAAAAGAGGAGGCAAGTGTTGACAACACTGTGTTGTTTCGCCTCTAAAAGGAAGAAGTTTTAATAAGATTGAGGGAAAAATAAACTTTGTGAAGGTGTAAGTTGTTTGACAAGGACGTGAAGATATCGTGGCAAGATCCTCTGTTGTACACCATCTTTTTGGCAGTCAAAAAAGGCTGGCCGAGTGGCGGGCTGCGTGACCAAAGAGGAAAAAAAAGAAGAAAGTAATGCTAATAGAGTATGTAAGAGACGGGCAATCGTTTAAAAAAAATATTAATTTATCTTTATTTTGAGCATTTGTATATTTTATTTTTTTATTTTTTTTTACTTAATGATTAAGAAATTGATTTTTAGTATATTGATGTATTTTTTTTATTTTTTAAAAATATTTAAATATGTTACAAAAATATGAAAAAAATAAAAACACATTTGTGCTAGGCTGCCGCCGCCTAGCACAACTCAAAAAGGAAATATGGTGATAATTGCTAAAAAATGTGTTGCATGAGTTACGTTGTACATGTTTCTTGTCACTTGAATGGACGAAAATATTCTTCAATGTGTGGTATCCTTCTTCCTTATTTGATTTATCCTTCCGATAATTACGCCTTATTTTTAGATGGTCAAGGACTGATAGGTTTGAGAAATCACGCCTAAACCCAATGAGGAAAGCCCTTCTTCCTTGCATCTGAGCGCAAGCAAGAACTACCAGATCGACCATAAAATCTTCACGCATATCTTTGGTCATGTTACATCGCCACCATAGGATGGTCTCGGCATGTCGTGGGCCTGTTAGGATGTGGGTTGGGCCTTAGGTGATCTGGACGTGGGGTCTTGGATGTAGGGCCTTCTGTTTGGCTTCATAGGACTGAGTCTTTTCTGTTTAAAGTTGGGTTGTAATGTTGCCTGAGTCTTTGGGTTAGGGCTGTAATCGAGCTGAGCCTAGTCAGTTTTTGGCTTGTCGAGGTCGGTTCGACTCAAAATACTAGCTCGAGCTCGAGCTCGAGATTTTTTTTTATTCTTTGTTCGAGCTCGACTCGATAAACTAAACTTTCAACTGGAGCTCGAGCTCGTCCCACAAACAAGTTCGAGCTCAAACTGTTTTTTTTTAATAAGATTTAATAATTAATAAATTAAGTAAATAAAAAAATAAAAAATCTAAAATTAAATTTATACAACTAACAAGTAGAACCTCTATTGAATTATAAAATTTTAAAAAATTTAAAAATAATTAATATCTAACTAGTTGATATTTATCCAAAATAACAATATATTATATGCCTACATATATTATTAATACATACACTTAATATGATAGCATATATTTATTTCATATATGGTTCCCACATATTAGTATATGAAATTATTAAATTTTATCGACTAATTATTATACAAATTATAAAATATACTTATGAAGTATATTCACTATATAGACATAGTAATTAGATTACATATTATATGTTTGTAAAAATGGTATGCTTATATTATTAGTTACTACATATATATATATATATATGTGTGTGTGTGTGTGTGTGTGTGTGTGTATGTGTGTGTGTGTATAAACGAGCGAGCCTTAACGAGTCGATTTAAGTATAAACGAGCGAGCCTTAACGAGCCTTAGCCGAGTCGTGTCGAATTTTGTCGGGTATGTGTCACTTACAATTCGAGCGGGTATCTGCTTTCACGAACGAGCTTTTTTATTTCACGAGTCGAGTTCGATTTGAGTTTAACAGAAAGAGTATCAAGCGGGCTATCGAACAAACTAGTTCATTTACAGCTCTACTTTGGGTATTCAGTGTAGTCTGGGATATGCAGTTAATTGTTGGGTTGTTAAGTCAGAGTCTTTTATGCAGTAGTTATTAATTATGGGTTGTTAATTGTTGCTTTATTTCCATAAGTTAGTGGGCTGTTGGTTATTTGTATTGTTATTTAAGTTGTTTTTATGAATGAAAAGGCATCCAAAATTTCATCCAATACGAGTAATAGGAGGACGTAGCCCCCTCGAAGTGGCTATTTACTTATTTTCTATTAACAAGTCCCTTACAAGTGGTATTCAAAGCCGTTCGGTCCATGGCTGAAGGGCACAATGCACACTATTCACAACTTGCCGGATCTTTGGCTTCAGTTCGGCAAACTCAAGCAATCCAGCACCAAAACCAGGAAGCATTGCAACAGGCAATTGAAGGCTTGACGACCCAATTACAACTTGTGGTTGCTAATGTGGAAACCTTGGTCCATTCTCAAGGGAAGCAAAAAGAGGATACTCCTTATGGGTCATCATCTCACATGGAAAATCCTTTATTTGAAGAACGTGGTGGCAGTCAAACACAGGCTATTCGTCTTGACTTTCCTAAGTTCGATGGCGAAGAACCTAATGGTTGGATTTATCGTGCTAATCAATTTTTTACTTATCATCAAACTAACCCTCACCATTGAGTCCTATTGGCTTCTTTTCACATGGAGGGTAAGGCCCTCACTTGGTTTCAGGATTTAGAGGCCTCGAGCGACATCACTAGTTGGGATGGTTTCACTCAATCCTTACTCACCAGATTTGGTCCTTCCATTTTGGATGATCCTTACAAGGCTACGACAGACTACAACAGTGGAGGCTTACAAGTCCCAATTTGAAGTCTTATCTAATCGACTTAAAGGGTTGGCAGAACCATACAAGCTCAGTTGTTTTCTAAGCGGCTTACGGGAGGATATTCGATTCATGGTTCGTATGTTAAATCCCACTAACCTTACAATGGCTTTTGGTATGGCAAAAATACAGGAGGGAAATGTGGCCACCTTCAGGCGGGGTTCACGGATGGGCTCTACTCCCACACGCCCATTTATCAACCCCCCAACATCGGATACAAAGGCACTTGTTCCAATCCAACGCTTATCCCCATTACAAATGAAGGAGAGGAGGGCGAGGGGATTATGTTACAATTGTGATGAGAAGTGGGGGTCGGGCCATAAATGCAAATAAGCCCGTTTGTTTATAATGGAATGTGAGGATTCAGAGGGAGAGGAGCTGCAACCCATTCAGCAGCCATGACTTTTGGAAGAAGCCGATAGTCCCTCAGGTAAAGGAGGTGAATCCAGAAGCAGCACCTGAGATTTCTATTCATGCTTTGGCAAGTTCTCCAAGCCCCAAAACCATGCGCATTCTGGGGCATGTCAATGGTTGTGCTGTGGTGATCCTCATTGATACTGGGAGCACACATAATTTCATGGACCCCTCAATTCAGCAACGAGCACATCTACAATCACAGTCAACAATACGACTATTGGTTAGAGTAGCCAATGGTGACAGTTTGTTCAGTACAGGAAAATGTGTAGATATTCAGTTTCATATGCAGGGTAACACTTATCACACAGATTTTTATGTTTTGACTTTGGGTGCTTGTGATATTGTGTTAGGAGTTCAATGGCTCAGTACCTTGGGGCCTATTTTATGGGATTTTGTTAAACTACACATAGAATTTAATCTCTTGGATTCTAGGCAGGGCATTACACCCACAGAAGTGTCCTTGATGGATGGGGAGCAGTTTGGAAAGGCTATGAAGCAAAACAAGCGGGGTTTGGTATTACAACTTCTTCCACCTGATGCATTTTGCATTTCTACTCTTGAAACTGACCATTTTCTTACTAAATTGCTTGCCCAATTTCAAGAAGTTTTTAGTGAACCCACGAGACTTCCACCAAATCGTGACCACAACCACAATATTGTATTTCAACCAGTGGCTAAACCAGTCTGTGTCGGACCATATCGATACCCCTATTTTCAAAAAATTGAGATTGAAAAACTTGTTAATGACATGCTTGTTTCGGGTATCATTCGTCCTAGTCATAGTCCTTTTTCTTCTCCGGTTCTTCTAGTTCGTAAACAGGATGGTAGTTGGTGTCTGTGTTGATTATAAAGCCTTAAATAAAGATACCATTAAGGCCAAATTTCCTATTCCTATTGTGGACGAACTTTTAGATGAATTGCATGGAGCAACTATCTTCAGTAAATTAGACTTACGTTCCAGGTATCATCAAATTTGAGTTAATCCCGATGATATCCCAAAAACTGCTTTTCGCACTCATGAAGGCCATTACGAATTTCTCGTAATGTCTTTCGGCCTTACAAATGCTTCGGCCACTTTTCAATCTCTCATGAATCATATTTTTAAGCCTTTCTTGCGAAAATTGGTGCTAGTTTTCTTTGATGAACTTCTTATTTATAGCACCAACTTTGAAGAGCATCGACACCATTTAACATTGGTGTTGAATATTTTAAAACATCATTAGCTTTTTGCAAAAAAGTCTAAGTGTTCCTTTGGATGTCATGAGATTGAATATCTTGGCCATTTGATCTCTAAAGATAGAGTCCGGGCTGATCCTAAAAAAATTGAATCCATGTTAAATTGGCCTTTTCCTTCCACTCTTAAATCCTTAAGAGGTTTCCTTGGTCTCACAGGGTATTATCGAAAATTCATCAAAGGATATGGTTCTATTGTTGCTCCTTTAACTTCTCTACTCCGAAACAATTCCTTTGAGTGGACTCCTACAACCAAAGAAGCTTTCACTGCCTTTAAGAATGTTGTAACCAACCCCCCTGTTTTAATTCTTCCTGACTTTACTAAACCCTTTATTATTCAATGTGATGCTTCTGGTTGTGGTGTAGGTGTTGTATTAATGCAACATGAACGGCCCATTGCCTTTATGAGTCAAGTCATTCATGGAAAGGCCTCGCACCTCTCCACATATGAAAAGGAGCTCATGGCCTTGGTTTTGACAGTCAAGAAGTGGCGTTCTTATGTTTTGAGGCAAAATTTTCGAGTGCAGATGGACCATCAAAGTCTAAAGTACCTACTTGAGCAGAAAGTGGGGACATCCAGGCAGCAGAAATGGCTAACTAAATTATTGGGCTATGACTTTTGGTGGAATACAAGAAGGGAAAAGAAAATCTGGTTGCTGATGCCTTGTCCAGGAAATTTGACAATGCACCAGCCACGCTGGCTGCTTTGTCATTCCCTTCTGATAATTGGATTTCATATTTAAGGGTCTCCTATTCAGAGGATCCTAAATTACAGAAACTGATTTCTGATTTTGCAAGGAAAGGTCTAGATGAGACCAAATATGGCATGAAGGATGGGTTGCTATTTTACAAGGGCAAGCTGTATATTAGTGATTCTACTGCTCTCAAGAATCAGCTGCTCCACTTATCTCATGGACTCCCTCAGGCAGGCCACTCAGGATTCCATAAAACTCTCTCTCAGGCTAGAGTTAACTATTATTGGAAGGGCATGAAGGCTGACATTAAGAATTTCATTAAGGAGTGTGATATTTGCCAACGCAACAAAACTAAAACCATCCATCCAGCGGGTCTGCTCCAACCTTTGCCTATTCCTACAAGGGTATTGTCTAATATCTCCTTAGACTTTATTGAAGGGCTGCCTCTTTCTAATGGATTCAATGTGACTTTGGTTGTGGTTGACAGATCGAGTAAGTATGCGCATTTCATCTTAGTTGCGCATCCTTACACAGCCACTAAAATCACACAGATTTTTATTGCCAATATTTTTAAATTACATAGAATGCCTAGCTCTATTGCCAGTGACAGGGATCCTGTGTTCACTAGCCTATTTTGGAAAGAGTAGTTCAAATTGCATGGGACTAAGCTTAAATTTTCGTCGACTTATCATCCTCAAACGGATGGTCAAACGGAGATCGTGAATAAGTGTGTGGAGCAGTATTTACGGTGTTTTTCTGGGGATAAGCCTAAAGATTGGTCTCGGTGGTTGCCTATTGCCGAATGGTGGTATAATACAAACATTCATACTTCTACTAAACTTTCACCATTTGAGGCAGTTTACGGATACCCACCTCCACCATTGTTACCTCATTCACCGGGGACAGCTGCGGTTCAGTCGATGGAAGACATCCTAAGGAGCTGGGATCATATCTTGCGCTAATTACGTGGGAACCTATAGGTGGCCCAAGAAAGGATGAAGCATTTGGAGATTTAAAAATACTGAACGGAATTTTGAAATAGGAGACTGGGTCTACCTTCATATCCAACTGTACAAACAACATTCAGTTGTGCAGCGCAAAAATCTCAAGCTTTCACCCAAATTTTATGGTCTCTATCAGATCGTGGAGCGGATTGGTAGTGTTGCTTATCGATTGGATCTTCCCTCCACCTCCCTCCTTCATCCCATGTTTCATGTATCGGTCTTGAAGAAGCAGCTAGTTGCTCGAAATGTGCTGGTGACTACGATTCCTCCTATGGATGTTGGGGGTGGGCCACAAGCTGAGCCTCAAGAAATCTTGCAGCGACGCCTCAGGAAGAAGAATGGACGAGCCATCAGTGAGCTATTGGTCAAATGGAAAGGGCTATAAATCGATGATGCCTCCTGGGTTGAATTTCATAAGCTGCAAAAATATTTCCCTGACCTTGAGGGCAAGGTCTTCTGATGGCGGAAAGATTGTCATGGGCCAGTTAGGACGTGGGTTGGGCCTTAGGTGATCCGGACGTGGGGTCTTGGATGTAAGGCCTTCTGCTTGGCTTCATAGGACTGAGTCTTTTCTGATTAAAGTTGGGTTGTAATGTTGCCCGAGTCTTTGGGTATTCAGTGTAGTCTGGGATATGCAGTTAATTGTTGGGTTGTTAAGTCAGAGTCTTTTACGCAGTAATTATTAATTATGGGTTGTTTATTGTTGCTTTATTTCCGTAAGTTAGTGGGCTGTTGGTTATTTGTATTGTAATTTAAGTTGTTTTTATGAATGAAAAGGCATCCAGAATTTCATCCAATACGAGTAATAGGAGGACGTAGCCCCCTTGAAGTGGCTATTTACTTATTTACTATTAATAAGTCCTTTACACGGCATGGCCATCTATTGTTCCTAACTGTCCCTAAATTGTCATATATGTAGTCATCTCACATTCAACTGAGGAGTTGTGTAGTATTGCTTGGTTCCGTGCGTCATTTGGCAGAAATCACACCTAAACCCAGTGAGGAAATCCCTTTTTCCTTCCATCCAAGTGAGGACAAGAACCAGCCGGCAAATCTCCACTCCTATCTTTGGTCATATGTTACAACATCTGCACGGGATGGCCTTGGCATGGCCATCTGAGAAAATTAACCATTCTTGCCGGTGATAAAGTTCAAATCATCCTCAAAGTCACTACTGTTAAGGATAACGATTGATAGTGGTCCTCACTCACAAAACCATTGTAAACCACCTCTTGAAAAGAGAGGGTCATTCAACCATACTATTGACATTCACCACCTCATCAGCACAAGGAACATTAAGATTAACCATCAAGCAACCAACATGCGAACACTTTGCCTGCTGTGCTCTAAAGCTCACCCATTGCTGCCCTCCAACAGTTGGACCAAAAAAAAAAAGTATGCTATTGTGTAGGATTACTAAGCAATACCTATCTCAAAAAGACCTTGCTCGGGATCACAGAATAGGAAGAAAATATGCTCTTGCTAAAGATTGTCGAGCAATGCCGTCTTCAAAAGACCCTGCTCGGGATCACTGAGTGGGAAGAAAGTATGCTCTTTCTTTGGATTCTCGAGTAAGGCCGTTTTCACAAGACCCTGCTCGAGATCATCAAGTTAGAAGAAAGTATGTTGTTGCTCAGGACTCTCAAGCAAGGCCTATCTTCACAAGACCCTACTCAGGATCACGAAGCAGAAAGAAAGTTTGCTCTTGCTCGAGATTCTGGAGCAAGGCCCATCTCTACAAGACCCGGCTTGGGATCATCAAGGGGGAAGAAAGTATGCTCTTTCTCGGGATTATCAAGCAAGGCTGATCTTCACAAGAAGCTGCTTTGGATAATCAAGCAGAGGAAGAAAATAAGCCTTTAATCAGATCACCGAGCAAGGCCAGTGCTCTTGCTCGGGATTCCCAAGCAAGGCCTATCTCCACAAGACCCTGTTCGGGACTCCCGATTGGAAAGAAAGTATACTCTTGCTCGGGTATCAAGCAAAGCCGATCTTGACAAGAAGTTACTCATGATAATCGACAAAGGAAGAAAATAAGTCCTTGCTCGGGATCATCGAGCAAGGTCAATGCCCTTGCTTGGGATTCTCAAGCAAGGCTTATCTCCACAAAACCCTGCTCGAGATCATCAAGTGGGAGAAAACTATGTTGTTGCTCGCAATTACAAAGTAAGACTGATCTTCACAAGAAACTGCTTAGGATAATTGAGCAGAGGAAGAAAATAAGCTCTTGCTCTGGATCACCGAGCAAGGCCAATATTCTTGCTTCGAGATTCTTGAGCAAGGCCTATCTCCATCAGACCCTGCTCGGGATCACCGAACATGAAGAAAGTATGCTCTTGCCTAGGTTTATTGAGCAAGGCCAATTTTTACAATTTTTGCAAGAAACTAATCGGGATAATCGAGTAAAGGAAGAAAATAAGCTCATATTCAAGATCACCGAGTAAGGTTGATCTCTATAAGACCTTGTGACCTTGGCAAGCATTTTGGAGTGGCAAAGTGCCTGCCAAGGAAATCAAAAGCACTCGCCCCTGCATGAGGGGACAAGCCATCAATGAGCATTCCAAGCACACCGCCACCTACCTCCTAGGACCGCCAGTAGCACACACACACACACATATATTCGATGTGCACGCTTAACAGGGAACTAATCATGAGCCATGCACATGCACGCTTAACTAGTGCTTAAAATAAATGTAAGAGAAATTTTTAGTTTAAAGTGAGATTTTATCTCAAATATTTTGTATAACTCCAAAACATTAACTCATTACAAGTCAAATTAGTTTTGTTGTAATCTGTTGTAATGTTTTAAGAGAAATACTATTGTCATAAATAGACTTTACATAAGTCAACTTACGAACTGACGTGATTTCATGTGATACATTAGATCTACTATATAATATCAACCTAATCTTTGAACAAATTCCCCATTTTCTTCAGTACTTGAGGCCTGCGTAAATGGGTATAATTTGCCTATAGTCTTTTCCTTTCATTTTAGGGTTTTATTAGTATTGTTTGCATTTAACATGTATGTAAACACATTTAATTGCTCATAAACACACTTAATTTAGATTGAAAGTTGTAAGTGATGTGAAAGGGGTAAAAATAGCCTAAGCCCAATATGGCATCCAAGGTCTAATTCATTGGGTGGTTTTCATTAGGAAAAAAAGAGAAAAATGAGATGAGGGGACAAATGTTGAGGAAAAGAGGGCAATGTGTTAGAGGGAAGTGAAGGAAAGGAGGGGAAAAGAAAGTGAAAGAAAGGGTCAAGCACGCAAAAGTTGATAGCGAAGTGACATAAAGTTGAATTATTCACCAATCACTAATAACTCAATAAAAGGGATAAGATCGGCTAAAAGAATGAATCTCTTCTGGACTACTTCAGGGCAACTTCACAAAAGAACTTCTCCAACCTCCAGACGGGAAACTCCAGCTTTATCATTTGTAAAGTGAAGTATGAAAGACCATGGGAGACTTTCAAATACTTCCATTATAGTGGATTTGCCCTCAAAATGACCCATGGATGTAGGTCTTGTGTCGAACTATGTAAATCTGTGTGTCTCTCTCTATATATATTTGCTACATTTATTTTCTATTTGTTGCTACGGACGTACGTACGAACATTGTACTTATTCTCTATAACGTCATCGTGGGCTCCAAACAACACCGACCAAGACCCAAGTCATCACCGTGGGTCGGGCGTGCTCTTTCTTCCTTTTCAGCTTGATCCTACAAAACAAGTCTTAACAATTGGCACAGTCTGTGGGATCCAATTATTCTCTACACCGGAAGTAGGAGAATGAGGATCTTCCGGTGTACAAAACTATCCCCGAACGAGTAGATAAATTCCTCGATGAGTGTTCTCAACTTTACATCTTCTATTTTTACAAATACTACTGCAAGAAAATCAAGGGGCGAGAACCCAAAGCCCAAGCTTGCACTGTGCCTACATCTCATCTCATTATTACAACTTTTTCAAATTTCCATACAAAATATAATAAACAATTCAATTTTTTCAAATTCTAAAATAATAATAATATTAAAAAATAATATTATAACAATATTTATTCAACTTTTAACTTTCATCTTAACTCATCTCATCTCATTTCAACTCACTATCCAAACGGTACCTTAAAGTGCACAGTGCACGTGAGGAGCATCCCGACCGTGCACGGCATGTATGGTGCAATATGAGTGCAAGTCACCGTGCACCCCAGAACCCTTCGCCCAACCACCGTGGGCCAGACATAGGCATGGCCCATGCAACGTGCTGAGCCGACCACACCAGATTGCGTCTCCCCACCCTCATGGTGGGCCACGAGTTGCTCATCCACCATGGGCCTGCTGCCAATGTGCTTCCCCGCCAAGACAGGAAACTCCTCAACCATACTTAATCGTTCGGGCACAGTCACTTGCCCAAAGCAGGTGCTCACCAACAGCGAGTACTCGCCCATAGCGTGTTACCCGCCACAATTAGTGTACACCATGGTGCCACCATACACGGTTTCTCAACATCTCACCACAATCAAGCGAAGTGGCTCAGGTTTGCACATCTCAAAATTATAGTTTGGATTATCCACGCTGACTCATTTGGTTTTTTGTGGAAACTCCCTAGCGCGTGGTCGAGCTCTGTCTCCTGTCAAAGCAGCACAGTCAAGCTCTATCTTCCACCCTACCAGATTAGTTGAGCTCTACCTCCCGATGCAGTAGTGCAGTCGAGCTCTGTCTCCCGTTGTGGCAGCACGATCGAGCTCTGTCTCCCATTGTAGCAGCATGGTTGAGTTCCATCTCCCACCCCCACCAGGTTGGTCGAGCTCTATCTCCCAACGCACCATACAAGTCAAGCTCTGTCTCCTGTCGTAGCAGCACGATCGAGCTCCAGCTCCCGTCCCACCAGATCGGTCGAGCTTTGTCTTTTGTCATTGTAGCATGGTCGAGTCTGTCTCCCGCCCCACCAGATTGATCGAGCTCCATCTCTCGCCTCGCCAGATCAGTCAAGCTCTGTCTCTCGACGCACCAAATTGGTCAGGCTCTATCTGCTAAGGCACCAGATCGATCGAGCTCTATCTCCCAACGCAGTAGCACGGTTGAGCTCCATCTCCCGTCGCAGCAGTGCAGTCGAGCCCAGTCTCCCGTCGCACCCGGCAATCAATGGAGGGAACACCTCTCCCAAGTATTCCACTCCCTTCCTGCCATAAACCAATGCTCCGCTCTTGCACCCAGCGATCAACAGAGGGAACACCTCTCCCAATTGTCCTAGTCTCTCCTCGCCTCAAAGCAGTCGAGTCCATCTCTCGCCATAGTCGATGCTCCACGCTCTCACCCAACAATCAACAGATGAAACACCTCTCCCAAGTGTCCCACTCCCTTCCTGCCATAAGTCGATACTTCGCGCTCGCACCCAGCGATCAATAGAGGGAACACCTCTCCCAAGTGTCCCACTCTCTCATCGCACTAACACGGTTGGGTCCATCTCCCACCATAGTCGATGCTCCATGCTCGCACCCGAAAATTAATGGAGGGAACACTTCTCCCAAATGTCTCTCTCCCTCCCTTCCATAAGCCGATGCTCTGCACTCGCACTCCAGCGATCATAGGAGGGAGCACATCTCCTAACTTTCCTAGTTCTCCTCGCCAACCAGCACGGTCGAGTCCTTCTCCTGTTTGGCTACTTAAGGAGATGCTCCGCGCTCGCACCCTAGCAATCGTAGGAGGGAACACCTCTCCCAAGTGTCTCAGTCCCTCCTCGCCACCCAGCACGGTCGAGCAAGCCTCCCTCCTGGGTCAAAACTGAGCTCCGCGCTCGCATCTGGATAGCAACGCTAAGACAACATCTTTTCCAGCAAATGCCAAGTGTTTACACTCACGCCACAACTGTAGCCAGCGGGTTACCTCTAGGAACGAGCCTTCGGGCTTCACAACGGCCTCGCGAGGCTTTCCTTCGAGAACGATTCGATGGGCTCGACAACAACCTAAGATGGTTCAAGGGGTCGACGAGCTCTCTAACTAGTTAAGTGTGGGTTACTATAATCAAACTCTAACATCAATGCCAAAGTGGAAACATCAAACAACTCACATCAAAGGGCAAAAATCCACTGAACACTCGCAAGAATACACTCTCTTTACTTTCAGGCGAACGTTCGCAACTAAGCCGAGCTCCGCGCTCGCCACCTAGCATGGTCGAGTCATCTCTCGCCTAGCTCTACAAGTCGAGCACCACGGTCGAGTCACCTCCCGCCTAGCTCTAAATGTCGAGCTCCATGCTAGCCACCTAGCACGGTCGAGCCATCTCCTGCCTAGATCTCCAGGCCGAGTTCTGTGCCGAGAGGTCTCCATTACATACTTCACACAAACAGAAGACCAAGGACCGATTTCTGGAATTTATTTTTCTACAGGATTTACTGGATTATCTCTATCGCGGCTTGACTTGAATATTCATAAGGTCTTCTTGCTGAGCAAGTCAACTTTAAGAAACACAGACATACTAAAAAGGATAAAAATAGCCGAGGCTCAATATGATATCCATAGCCCAGTCAATTGGGTGGCCTTCATCAGGAAAAAGAGAGAAAAATGAGATGAGGGGGACAAAGACTAAGGAAATGAGAGCAAGGCATCAGAGGGAAGTGACGGAAATGAGAGAAAAAGAGAGCAAAACTGGACAGCGAAGTGACATAAAGTCGAATTCTATACCAACCACTGACAAAGGCTCAATAAATGGGATCAGATCGGCTGAAAGAAGAAATCTCTTCTGGACTTCTTTTGGACAACTTCACAAGAGAGCTTCTTCAACCTCTAGATGGGGAACTCCAGCTTTATCATTTGTACAGTAAGCTACGAGAAATCATAAGAGACTGCAAAATACTCCTATTATAGTAGATTTGCCCTACAAACGACCTATAGATGTTGGTCATGTGCCGAACCACGCAAATCTTTGTGTCTCCGTATTTATATTTGCTACATTTATTTTCTATTTGCTGCTATGAACATATGTATGAGCACCGTATTGCTCTTCTGAAACGCTTTTGTGAGCTCCAAACTACAGCTACGAAGACATGAGTCGTCACCGTGGGCTGGACATGACTTTTTCTCCATTTCCAGCCCGTTCCTACAAAACAGGTATTAACATGATGTGTTTGGAGCATGGTAACCTATTTTTCAAGAGAATATTTCTTACAAAAGAAAGGGAACATCATTCAGTTTGCTGTCTTAAGAATTTAAAAAAAAAATGTCTAGTTTTTCAAATTAAAAAGGCCGAAGAGTCATTTAGAGATGCATGGTTAAGATTGCACGGTGCGGAATGTGCAGGAAACCGTTCATTTGTTTGCTACTTCTTTTGCATATCCACCTCCGTTGGGACCAGATGCTTTTTGCTTCTTCTTTTTTTCCCAAGTACTTATATTTAAATTTGGATAATGCCAGATAAAGTCTTGAAATGTTCAATTACTGTATTTTTTTAAAAAAAATTAAAATTTACTATTAAAAAATAATTTTTTATGTAAATTTTAGGTTTATTCACTTTTCAAGAGGAGTGCGCGGAACTTACGCATTCTAGAAGTGTAAAAATCATTTATCTCTATGTTTTGACTTTGTGTTTTTTAAACTGCTAGAGTAATAATACTATGCCTCGTAATTTATACCATTCACTTTGCCCCTTGATATGGCAATATGGTGCCACGTGACTTATTAAAAAAATTAAAAAAAATATATATTCAAAACAAAATGACGTCTGAAAACATAAAAAGATGAAGATTAAAATTCTAGATTCCCCCTACCATTTTATGTTTGTATTTTTAAATTTTTGTTAGTAAGTCAGGTAGCACTACACTACATTAAAGGAGTAAAATGAGTAATATAAATTAGAGAAAAAGTAACGGTACTCTTTCAAATAGGATTGTTGCTTGTACGTGCAAATCTGAATATACAGAAGGAAACTATCGTGTCTATAATGCAGAAAATAAAAAGATGATGGCATATATAAATATGGATTTTGAAATTTCCTTCTGTTCTACCCGATAAGTGAGAATCGTGAGATTAGGTTGAGCCGAGGCTGAACAAGTAGAGAAGCCCAAAGAGGAATTTGGGCGCAGTGTGGTTAAGCCTATCTTTTCCTAAGCATATTTGGGCGACAAGAAAGCATAAAGAAGATTAAGAAGTCATGCAGATATGATATGTTGTTTGGCACTGTTTGTTGTGGGCTTTCTATGACAGTGCAGGACATGTAACTGCTGTCTTTTCATACGAGCCTATGCTGAGTGCTCGTAGCCTCATTGTCAACCTCCCATCTCTTTTTTTTTGGGACGCTGCTACGTCTGTGAAGGTCACCGAAGAACGTCTTTTTTTCATACATTTTTTTTATATTTTTAAATATATATTTTTTAAAATTCACAACATCATTTAAAAATACTTTCTAATTAATCACTATGTAAAAAAAAAAAAAAAAAGGAATCAGTAGCTGCTTTCGGTGGCCTTCATACGTGGATTAAGCATTTTTCTTTTTTTATCTTCGATTTTATCATCTCTAATCTTTTCAATGATATACTATATTTTAAGGAAAATGCTATGTTTATCGTTGGGGCCTCGCGTTGGTAATTTTTTTGTAATTTTTTTTTTTACTTCGTGATTAAATAAGAGCTTTTTAATAATGTTGTAAATTTTTTTTGTTTTTAAAAATTCATGTAAAAAAATAAAAAATATAAAAAAATACATAATGCATTAGCGGTGGGCCGGCGTAGACCCACTCATATTTTAATGGTTTCATAAATCAACCATTTAAACAGTATAACAATAAAAGTCAATCTTAGGAAACAATGAACCTTCATAGAATCTTTCTGTTCAAGTATAAGTAATTTGCATTTTTATATGAGTAATTTTACTGTAAAGTATGAAAATGTCACGTAATCGCTTTGAAAAATAGTGAGATTTACTATTAAAAAATTCATTTTTTTTCACATGGATTCCATGTTTTATTTTTATTTTTAAAGCGATTATGCGGCAGTTATACAATTCATATAAATGTTTATTTCACTGAATCTATCTCCAAGATAGTGCCCAGATCACTGAGTCTCTCTTCTACACCAACCACCATCAATGATTGTATCCATCAACAACATTGTCAACTTTAATTTGTAGTAAGTTAAAACTTGATAATATGGATATATAACACTTTGCTCATCTAATTTGGCTAATAATATCAAATCGGGTCTATTCTCACAAGCAATCATCTCCGTGGCCTTTGTAGATGGCAACCTCCCTTCACCACGTACCTACCACCATAAACTCGACCCACCAAATCCCTTACAATCATGCATGCATGGGTCCGTAATTAAAATACTTGTGACGTCGCTTTCTTTTGATTAGTTGGCTTACACTACTTCTATCAAATCAAGATGCTCCCTAAATTTGTAAATAACATTACGGCACGTGGTACGTACGTACTATCATCTTATATATGGTAGAAAGTTACGTCAAATTTGTATAGGATGGCGTGGGGTTTACTCAACAAGTTAAGAGAGGAAGGACCATACTTCAATGGGATTTGGGCGGACTCCATCGTCTCATTCATAGTGCTTCACATGTAAGCTACATGATTTTAGAGGTTGAAGTTGATCACGAGTTATTGGACCCGTTACCGGTTAATTTATTTTTTGTGTTTTATTTATATACGCTTTAGTTTTGGTAATGGAGTAACGAATTATAGAAAATGATAGGGATTCCGTTGATGTCCCGCTCCTCCCCCTTTTTTTTTTAAGTTTTTAAACTTTTTTTTCACATCATTTTTAACACTTTTAAATATTTTAAAAAAAGTAAAAAATTTACAATATTATTAAACAATATTTTCTTAAACATATCTATATATATGTAGTGTTATATTTATTACATGTTAGTTTTATTTTATATACTTATTTATATATTATTAATTTATTTATAGTCTAACTTATTTAATGAATTTAATATGTTCCCAATGTGTGTATAAGATACTTTGTATAATTCTTTTTATAGAAGATATTTTATGTAATTAGTTATGAATATTTAGTTTTGTATTTTATTACAAGTTATATTAGGGTGACAATTCATGCTCGCGGATTGTGTTTGTGTTGTTGCAAGTAATAAGTATTAGATTATATGAGTCAATCTAAATACAACCCGTTTAATTAAATGGATTAAGACAAAAAATCTTAACACGAACTATTTAAATAATGGGATGACATGACCCGCTTAACCTACTTAATAAATCTAGACACAACCCATTTAACATGTTTCAACACGTTTCAACCCGTTTCATATATATGGATTGAGCTAACCCATATATTATTTTTTAACCCATTAATATAATTTCACTTATAATACAAAGATAACTATATAAAATCATTCACAATTACAATTGGATTCATGATAAAATATTTTATTATCAATATCCAAACCAATAATATATAAGAAAATTAATATTATCATAAAATAAAATTACATATTAACAAATAAAGAGCTCAATAGTTTGAGATATTAAGTTATTAAATACTAATATTAATCTTACATCCTGACAACAAAAATACACATCTAAAACTAAATATTTATAAAATTTAAAAAAAGAATTTATTCATGTTATACGAGTTGATTGCGGATTTCACAAGTTAGCCCGCAATTGACCCGTTTATTAATTATGTCTTATCAGGTCAATCCATTTTGATCTAAATTCATTTATATCAAACTCAAATTCGTTAATTTTGTTTCATGTTCGTATCAAATTCATGGGTCGTGTCATGTATTTCCACCCTAAGTTAAATGATATATCAAGTTGTTTTACGTTTGTAATACATTTTATAAATTTAGTTAATTATGTATTATATAATATTACATTAATGTTATATATTAATTTTCTAATTGTTACATACAGTATAACCTATTGATATCGTAATAAATGAAGTAGTGAATACACATTTACTTGAAACAATTACCAAATTAACTTTAATATGGATGACTATAATTTGTATATATAATGCACATCATAACATAAGTTGACCGTATTTCTTTATACTAGATAAAGAAATATAATTTGTATATACAATATGGTTTTCTTCTAAATTGCATATTATTATATTTTTATAGTGTAATATATGTACAATAATTTACATATTATAACTATATACTTATATCATATGCTTGTAATACTCTAATAAATATAACTTTAGTAGAATATTGCTATTTAAAGTCTTTACACCACACACTTCTTACATGATATAATTTTATTTGAAAGATATATTTTAAAATTTGAATCTTACAAATAAGATCTTACCATTTAAGTGATGTGGATGGTGTGCTCTACACACCAGTTTGAGAATATAATGATTCTATTTAGTAATGTATGTTACAATATATTCATAACATATATTTAATAATAATATATTATACAACTAAAACTTTTGATTTATTATGTTATCAATATATATTAAATAGTTTAGTTTACTACATTTATCTTATGTATTTTTTTTAATTCATAACTATAAGTTATTTTATAAAAGTTATATCATAACAAACTTTTAATAAAAAATATTTGATTTAATAACTAAATTGTTAAAAAAAATTAATTTTTTTATATTAATCAAAAGATAAAAATCAGAAATGGAAAAAAAGATCAAGTTCGAGCTCGACTCATTCATTTATTTTTAGTCGAGCTCAAGCTATCCGAACAACATTAATGATTAATGAGCAGAGTCCGAACAAGGATATTCGATTTTTATTCGAATTTGAGCTTAGTTCGAATGAGTAAACATGCTAATCGAGCTTGAATAACCTTATTCGAATTCGGCTAGGCTCAGTTTGTTTACGGCCCTAATCTTGTTCAACAATAATCCCTATTTTATAAATTTAATATCTCAAGTCTGGATCTCATTTCCTTGTATTGGAGAAGAGATGTGCCTACGCTTGCCTTAGGGTTGCTTTCCTTTCATCTAAGCAATGTTTTCAAACTCCTACCATCTTGTGTGGCGTTTGTTGGCCAACTCCTAGTTGCATGCATTATTTATGGATAGTATGTTTGATCGTCTATGGGGTAACCAACATATGAGTTTTGTCGTTGTTAAAATATAAATTTTTACAACAGGCTAAAAAGGGAGGAGAGAGTCATCCTTGGCCTACTGTGGTAGTTTGAGGCCTTAATGATGTAATAAAAAAGGCCCACAGTGATGGTTTGGAAGTTGATACGGTGCTCGAACGTTCATCCACGAGAATAAACAGTAAATAAATATATAAAATGTAAATAAAGAGAGACATAAAGATTTACATAGTTCGGCATAAAGGCCTACGTCCATGGGATGAAAGCCACTAAGCTTGATGATTGTACAATCTCTCATGGCCTCACCTATCTCTCAATACAATGGAGAAAATTCGATTTTCTAGAGGTTGAAAAAGATGCCATCCTCCTGAAGAGAGAATATTTTTGGGGTATCTGTGTGTAGTCCAGTCTCTTCCAATTTGAGGAGATTCCTTTCCTTTATAGAGGTTTCTTTCCTAACTTGGAGTAATTGAGTTATACTTTTCTTTTGGTGATAGACTTTCAATGGGTTGGACCCAACTCACTTTATATCCAACAGATGCCCATGATTCTTAAGGTCGATTTGTTCAACAAGAAGGTTTTGAGAATCTTTAAGTTAATCGCTGATAGGGATAGTATGAAAAACTACAGAAAAATAAATTATAGGAACTTGTCTCTAGTTTTCTGTTGTTGTGTAAAGTAATAAAGATCTTTGAGGGCAAAGCTCGAGAGAATTTGTGAAATTCATAATAAGGGCCTTCAAGGATGGGCCTCTAAGAAGTTTGTTTGCACGAGAGTTTTCCCGATGATCGAGCATTCAGATAGTCGCATGTGACTGCTTATCATGAGCAACGGGCGCTTATTTCTATAGTTAGCAACCGTTTTTGTTTTTGTCAACACTAGTGGATTTCTTTCCCCTTGAGGCAATTTGTTGTTTGGAGGTTAGGGTGTGTTCGTGGTAACCTGCACTTAGGTGGTTAGGGAGTCTGTCGATTCTCTGGGTCCATTCTAGGCAATTGCTAAACCTGTTGACTCGTTCTGGAAGGTAACCCGCATGAGACAGTTGTGGCACGAGTGTCAATACTCGGTGTTTGCTAAAGAAGATGCTCGACCACATTGGCATTGATGGCCAAGTGCAAGTGTGAGAATACTCGGCTTTGATGGCAGACGAGAGATGTGCTTGACCGCACTAACAGGCTACGAGTGATTGCACTCAAGTGAGTAGTATTATCCTTTGATCGTAAAGTGCGAGTGCGAGGACACTCGGCTTTTAAGTCAGGAGATGTGCTTGACCGCACTAATGGGCGAGGAGTGATGCACTCAAGAGAGTGTCATCATCCTTTAATCACCAAATGCGAGTGCAAGGGCACTCAGCTTTGTGGGTAAGGAGTGATGCACTCAACGGAGTATCATCATCCTTTGATCGTCCAATGCGAGCAAAGGCACTCGGCTTTGTGGGGGAGGAGTGATGCACTCAAGGGAGTGTCATCATTTTTTGATCGCCAAGTGTGAGTACAAGGGCACTCGACTTTGTGGGAGAGGAGTGATGCACTCAAAAGAGTGTCATTGTCCTTTGATTGTTAAGTGAAGTGCGAGGGCACTCGGCTTTGCTGAAGGAGATGCTTGACCACGTTGAGGGGCAACCCGTGTGCTCAAGTAGAGCTAGAGCCAAAGGAAGAGGTGCTCGACCTCTTTAAGGGAGGCTAACCTGATAGCTCAAGTGTAATTAAGCCCAATAGGAGATGCTCGATTTTGTTGCTTTTGCAGGAGCTGTACTTGATTACGCTGTTACGACGGGAGGTGTGATTGACAACGCTACTACAGGGGGAGTGATGCTCTACCGCTTCGCTATGGCGAAAGATGCACTTGGTTATGCTGAGTCAAGTGGCGTGATGTTTGGTTAGCATCCAATCCCTACAGTGCTCAAGCAAGGCCTAAGGCGTCCGGTGAGGCTTGAGGGCTACACAGTCCTTTAGTTGCTTGTGGCGAGCTTTCATGTCATTCGGAAGAGTGATGTTTCTCGGGAAGAGTGTTGTTGCTTGGCGTGTGCCTTTGTTTAGGTAAAGGTAAGGAGTTTAGGTGCCTTGTGGTGTTCGAGGGTGACCCCACAACTAACATTCTAGGTTCAGTGGATGGTTCCTGATCTTTCTGTCTGATGGGGGTTGATCGCCATTGTGCAACCTCCGTGTTCTATCTATATGCTTCGGGACTTTTGTTTGGGATGTGGATTGTTTGAACTTGCTTATGGTTAAGACCAACGAGTAAAGTACATTCCAACTTATTTACCCATTAGGATTCTTGTGGAATCTTGAGGAGTTTCGTGGGAGACACATTCACAAATTAATTTGGTTAGCACAAATAAATATAGACAATAAGTAATGAGGCTACGCCAAGCCATTTCGCTCTCTGTTGCAATAGGCAGAGAGTGGTCGACGGTGGGAGTATTGGGCGAAGAGCATTGTTCACATATCTTCTTAACTCACTTGTTTGCCTTTATGTTCCGTTTGTGTTACTGTGTGTAGCCTTTTTGCTTGCTTTTAGTTGCCTGCAAAGTTCTTCTTTTCTAAGATCCCACGCATCGCATGACTCTCGCGAGCCTTGCTCCATCTATACACACTGATCATAAGTCATGGCGTGCCCATTGCTCGCAACGATTTTCTCTGCTCGTGGCTTCCGTCCACTGGTTTCTTATTCCTGCCCATTGCCTCGTTTTCTACCTACCGTGGGTGGTTCGTGGTGATGAGTAGCGTGATTTGTTCGTGTGTTGCATGACCGCAAGGCAACATGCTATGGCATGGAAAGTGGAGTTCATATTGTCAAGGAATGGCTGTGGCAGGAGGTCTTCTAGTTTAGGTCAAGTGACCATAGAGTGGAGCAACTAGCCCTTGGTGTTTGGTCACCTGTACTCAGCGATGATGAACTAGAAGAAAAGGTCCCACAATTCCAATTGTGTCCTTCAACACGGCAGGCATAACTTTTTTTACTGACATCTAGCAAAGCTTTTGCAACTAATGATTGGCAGCTTCTACAACTGATGGTGTGGTCTGGACGGCCTTATGGTGGTGATAGAAAATGTCGATGGACCAGACAGGGGTCTCCATCTGCTTCATTCGGCTGTGCCAAGCGCAAGGCCACCAATCAACCCTATGAAGATGGGTGAGCACATTATGCAAATGCATTGGTCAACAATAGAAAAAGACAAAGCCACTGTACCTGCAAGATGGGAATAGTAGCTTCCCAATATAGAATCCGAGCGTAACTTGACACAGAGGATGTAACCGCTCTTGCCTTTGCTCAGCACCATCATCGTTTCTCGCCTATAGTAGAATGCTCGCCACAATCAGTTGCGCACCATGCTAGGAATTTTCGCCACGGAGATTGGCTACCACCTTTGCTCACCTTGGAGGAGTCCACTGCCTTGGTTTTGGGTGCGACGCTTTCGAGCTCACCATAGGGCGAGGGACGCCTTGG
This sequence comes from Juglans cinerea, assembly GCA_961763995.1. Lineage (NCBI taxonomy): Eukaryota > Viridiplantae > Streptophyta > Magnoliopsida > Fagales > Juglandaceae > Juglans > Juglans cinerea. Next base: position 40,644,215 of record CAUIVZ010000001.1, on the reverse strand, counting down.
TGGCAACAGAAACTGCCGATGGGTCAAGGTGGCCTGCTTGCCAATTTCAAGCTCGCTGTGGGCAAGGAATGTAATGGTGGAAACAAAAACCGATGATGAGTTAGGCATTGTGCTTACTAGCCTCCTCGCGTGGCGTGGTTCTCGGTGGTCTTGCCTTCTCGAATGGCAATTGGTGACCTTGGTCTTGGCATGTGGTGACCGTTGGTGGGGTCTAGTGTGTCCTAAGGGCGTCGTTGCCCCTATGACGTCACAGGCAAGCTGTATACTGTTTGATCTATGTTGGTCTAATGGTTACATGCCCCTCCTCCAACCGGTGAATAACGATTTGAAACCAAGCTGACGCACATGGCGGCGCTGTGCTTGCTGACAACTTCTGGGCGAGGGGTGTTGTGGTAGAAACCGGTGACGGACCAATGCATCGTTACTGTTGACTTCGTCTGGAGCAACTTTGTCTATGTGCCCATGTGTGTCGAGATCCGGCAAGGAACCATATGTGAGGAGGCGATGAGGAATTGTTGCTCACCAAAGGGGTGTCGAGCTCGATGGGGGTCCCCGATTGCCAAGGGCAATATCCCTTTTGGTGAGACCATTGCTTGCCATAGGGGTGGCGAGGACCGTGGAAATTCTTAGCTCTTTCACTGTTTTTCACTTTTGTGGAATTCCTCCATAGGGGTAGCGAGGACCTTGTTTTTCACTATCGTTGGTGGTCGCAGCCGCCTCTCATAGCGGGCCTGTGGGTTGCCAGGCATCCATGCTGCCGCTTACGAGTATACATTATGCGGGTGGTTTACCTGCCAACTTTCAATGCTCGTGGTGTGCCTGCGACGAAGCATAGACACTTGCCAACCTCGTCAGTGTTTCTCTCACCAGGAGTGTGCCGGTTGGCGACATGAACGGCTGGCATGCCAAATGTTGTCAACGAAGACTACATTTCGCCACGAGCAAGTCAAGACATTCCCATGTGCGAGGGGGGAGATTGGTGGATTTTTGGTGAGGGGGACCAGTGAGGAGCCGGCGTAAAAACTCTCGCCGACTTTGTCTAGACCTCTGGACATGGCAGCCAAACTTGACCTACGCCCTATAAAAGAGGTGGCAAGCCCTCATGCTCGCTAGCATGAGCCCCTAGGTGCACGGCGATGTGCACCCATCATGCCCATTGTGCATGCACAGTGTGTACCTTATATGCATGGCGTACACGTGCGTGATGTATATCATGCATGTTCCATGTGCATAGTGCACGTCGTGTATCCTGCACATGCTCCTCTCATATTTTCCTCCTCTCTTGCATTAACAATATTAACGAAATAAATATAACAGGCAAAAAATTGAGAGGAAACTTATATGCTTCTTTGGAAACAATCTCATAAGCTGGGGAGTCATCATTTTCCCACTTTTGATGTAGAGAATAAGTTTATCCCACAGGCGGAACCAATTATTAATTCATAAATTTGCACAATAGGCCAAAAAGGGAGGAGAGAGTCATCCCTGGCTCACAATGGTAGTTTGAGGCCTCTATGATGCAGTAAAAAATCCCACAGTGGTGGCTTGAATATCGATACGAAACTCGAGCGTTCATCCATGAGAATAAACTGTAAATAAATATATAAAATATAAGTAAAAAGAGACAAAGAGATTTACATGGTTCGACATAAAAGTCTGTGTCCACGGGTTGTTTGTGGCAAAATCCACTAAGTTTGATGATTGCACAATATCTTATGGCTTCACCTATTTCTCAATACAATGGAGGAAATTATATTTCCTGGAGGTTGAAGAATATGCCATCCTACTGAAGAGAGAAGATTTTAGGAGTCTTTGTGCATAGTCCAGTCTCTTCCAATTTGAGGAGATTTCCTTTCTTTATAGATGTTTATTTCTTTCATTGGATTAATTGAACCATACTTGCCTTATGAGGTCATTTCCTTTATGTGCCTGAGTCAACTTGTTTTATAAAATCCTTTCCTTTTGGTGATAGACTCTAAATGGGTTGGACCTAGCTCACTTTATATCCAACATCCATAATCAATTGGAGTGTAACCGGTCTGGTTTGATCCGGTTTTGAAAAAAAATTGGGACCGAACTGGTATGCACCGGTTCAGGTCTGGTTTTCCGATTTTAATATATTATATAATATATATAATAGTATATTATAGTATATAATACTATAGTGATAATATATTGTAGTATATTATAATATATAGTGATATAGTTTTAGTATAACTATTAATACAATAGACTATAATGATATAAGATTCTAAAATTTAATATTATATTAATTAGTAATTTATCATATAATACAAAACTATTTTATATATAATTATATATTATATATAAAAATTATATACAATATAAAAAATTATAATATATATATATATGAACCGGTCAAGTTCGGTCAGGTCCGATTTTAGAAAAAGAAAAACCAGAACCAAATCGATTTTGACCGGTTTTAAGAAAAATGAAACCGGTACCGGACCGAACCAAACTCGGTACATGACCAAACCCACCGGTTCGGTCCGGTTTACCAGTTCACCTTTTTTTTTACACCCCTAATAATCAAAATTGAGAAATATTTTAGTAATAAAGGAATTACACAAAATATGATTATTCTAGTTTGTTTTATTATGGCTATTTAGATATTAATGTAATGGGTACCCTATAACCCATGTAATATCCATATGGGTGGAAAAGTTAAAAGCAGTTAATTAAAAATTTCATCAGAAAACTCTTTAAATGAGAGTTTTAAGAGTGTGAAAAAGTAAATAGACAGAACAAAGACTCTCCTCTCTCTCTCTCTCTCTCTTTCTCTACAATTTCTTAGAACAAACATCTTGAGCTCTTAATTTTGAAGTGTAGAATTATTTTAGGAGATTCGAGTAGCCTCTTAAGCGACGTAGAGGTGAAATCATAATAATTTGACGTTAGTTTTAAGACAAGCAAAGTTCGAGACTTGTGAAACTTTCACTCGCTTAATTTGAATGGTAATTTGAATTAATCTTATTTAATAGATATTTTTGCTGATAATGATGTATACATATGATTCGATCAATAATTTTACAAAAAATCTACACAACCTCCCAGCCTCTACACACCACACATTTTTTAATTGTTATTATTTTTTTTCTTTCATCAAATATTTAATATATGAATAATTAATAGAAAAATTAAATTATTTTAAAAGGAATAAACTCAAAAAAAATTTTAAAAAAATTTTAAAAATTTTAAAAAAATATTATGTGTGGAAGTTGAGAGATTGTGTAGCATTGTTCGTAATTTTAACATTCCGCTTTCTTTTATTCTTTCAACAAAAAAGATATTAACTAAAGAGTTTTTGTCTCTGTCTTCCCGCTAAGACAAAAAACCCACCCAGAGACGCCGACGTAAACCAAAAGAGGACTTAAAAAAAGACACGTAAATCTTTAGTGGCTTAGGATATTAAAAAAAATATTTATATTTTTTAAGTATATTCTAGGCTTTTGTCGATTATCCTTTTGTTTTTCAGATTTTTAATTTTATTATTTCCTCCATTCCAATTTCTAGTATTTTTAATAAGAATTCTTCTTCAGATTTTTGTCATATTATGAGAAAATTAGATGTGAAATCAGAGAACTGATTTCGACCTTGACCCAAATCAAATAAAAAATAATAATTTTTTATAAACAAATTGCATTAAATTAAAAAAAGAGATGGAAGAAGAGGGGTGGACAATGTGCCCATTACACTACTTGCAACAGCTAAAACAAAATTAAAAATACAAAAGCAATAGACCAATGTTTTGGGCTCTTGTTCTTTGGCGTAGTCATGGATGGGACCGCGTTCGTTTGTTGTTATCCAAAACAAACAAGGAAAGGTTGTGGTCAAAGGCAACAACCGCAAGTAACCATTTTGACGCGTTTGTTGAAAATTCTCACATACACCACCTCCTGTTGACAGGATCACACTTAGCACCAAATCAGCAACAAAATCACTAACATCATGATTTTAGGAATTAGTCAATGTACATTATTTCCATACTTTATTTGTTACCATAAAAAGTTTAGCCTCATGTACCTATTTATTTGTAAATTCTTTTATTGTAAAAATATATTCTAGAAATAAAAAAAAGTTTTATGTTTCTTAAATTTAACATGGTATCAGCCTAACCATGATCCTCTCTCTACCACCTACATGACCTCTTCTTTAAACCCTTACCACCCCTCTTCCTCCTCATACCTCCTACATCCTTCCGATTCTCCTAATCTTATCCTTGTTTCTAGCCTTCTTACATGGGATAATTTTTCAAAATGGCAAAAAGCCATGACCAGTACCCTTAACGCCAAGAACAAATTAAGTTTTGTTGATGGCACCCTTCCACCACCCGACCCTAACTCTGCCGACTACACCCAATGGAATCAAACAAAGGACATGGTCCTTACATGGTTTCTAAACTTCATCAGTCCCTCCATCGCCAATTCCCTTGAATTCCACACCAACCCTCGCGAAGTCTGGCTCAATCTTCAATCTTGTTTTGTCACAGAAACAATGCCCGTATCTACCATCTCAAACGTGAACTGTCATCCCTACACCAAAACACCCATTCTGTTCATGAGTATTACAATCAGATTAAACAAATCTAGGATGAACCTAGCCATTTACAACAAAGCAATGATCTCAAAGAACTAAAACAACAAGCAGAGGATGAATGAATTTACCAATTTTTGCTTGGCCTCAATGACTCCTTCTCACAACTTAGAACACAGATTCTTGCTATGGAACCCCTTCCCCCCAACTCAAAAATTTTTTCTATTCTTTTTCAGGAAGAGCAGCAGCGTCTCCTCCACCTTCAGTCACCATCTTCGGATTCACTAGCCTTCGCCACACACGGCCACAATCTTGTGAAGCCCAACCTCTAATGCTCGAAATGTGGAAAACCCGGCCACCTGCGTAACCGTTGCTGGCAGATCATCGGCTACCCACCAAGTCGAGAACCACAATCCAAGTCGTTACCCTCTTTGCTCGGCAAACCACCCTCTAGTTTGCCACCCACCATGAACAACACCTGCATCTTCTCTCCCTCGTCGCCGGTGCCTGGTTTGTCACCGGATCTCTACCAGAAGTTGCTCAACTTGCTCACTCCGACCACCTTCTCAGCCAACTTCGTGGGTAATATCTTCTATGTCTCCTCCGCCCCTCTTTTCGACAACCACCATGACTGTGTCATGGACAGTGGTGCCAGCGACCACATGTACGATGACTGAACACTCTTCAACTCAATTTCTTTTTCCTATCCTGAGCGCCATGTTAGATTACCCACAAGCCACACCCTTCGCATAAAAGGTGTCAGCACTTGCATTTTGACTCCAACCCTAATTTTGCAAAATATCTTCTATGTCCTTCACTTTACTTTTAATCTCCTCTCAGTCCATCAGCTTACTATTAATCATTTTTGCATTTTTTCTTTTTCCTCTACAAATTATTTTTTTCAGGACCCACACTTGACGAGGCAGATTGGAGCAGGTGAGCTTTGCATTGGGCTTTATATGTACCGGCCCAAACTCATTATGACCCTCTCCACGCAAATTACTGCAAATAAAACCTTATGGCACCAACGCCTAGTTCATCCTTCCCGCTTAATCAGTCCTAGTCTTTTAGATAATGCTTGTGTTATTTATGATTGTGATGTTTGTGCTCGTTCTAAGCACACAAGACTACATTTTCCTTCTCATGCTAATAAAAGTAATTTTGCTTTTAATCACATTTTCTGCGATATATGGGGTGATTATCATACTTCTTCACTATGTGGTGCTCATTAGTTTCTTACAATAGTTGATGATTTTTCACGCATTACTTGGATCTATCTTATGCATTATAAATATGAGGCTTATACCCATCTCATGCATTTCTTTGCACTTATGCAAAATCAGTTCAACACCATGATTAAAATAATTAGAATTGATAATGGATAAGAATTTCTTTCTCATAAATTTCAAACTTATTTCCATGATCACGACATTATTCATGAACGTACTTGTGTTGAAACTCCGCAACAAAATGGTGTTTCGGAATGGAAACACCGGCACCTCCTGAATATTGCTCACAGTCTCTGTTTTCAAGCCCATTTACCTTTGACTTTTTAGGGGTGAATGCATACTCACAATGACCTATCTCATCAACCGAACACCAAACCGTATTCTCCAAAATAAAGCTCCTTTTGAACTTCTCTTTAAAACTTTCCCCACCTATGATCACCTTCGTGTGTTCGGTTGTCTTTGTTATGCTCAAACTCTTCATGCTTCTCACGATAAATTTTCTCCTCGTGCTTCTAAATGTGTCTTTCTTGACTATCCTAGCACTCATAAAGCCTACAAACTTTATAATCTCGACACTCAAGCCATCTTCTATTCTCGTGATGTCACTTTCCGTGAAAAATATTTTTTCTTTTAGGAAATTCCTGATCTTACTCATACCTCCCTCCCTGTCCTTCCTCTCCCTATCCCAGAGCCTATATTGCCATCCCCTTCTTCCACTCCTTCTATTAGCAATCTTGATCCACCCCCTCCTCCCACTTCTCTTTGCCCTCGCCGCACATCGACCCGACCATCATATCTTCAAGATTATGTCTGCATGACCCTACACACAGAGCCCACGACATCCTCACCTACTGCATATCCCTCAGGTACTGCTCATCATTTATCTGATTTTCTTTCATATTCTCGTTTCTCACCTTCTTACCTTAATTTTTTTTTACTGCCTCACTACTTATGTTGAACATTCCTGCCATTCTACTGCTCTTCACCATTCACATTAGCGTGAAGTTATGTCTGCTGAGCTCCGTGTTCTTGAAGACAATTCCACTGGGACACTTGAGCTACTACTTCCTGGTAAGAAATCCATTAGTTGCAAATGGGTATTTAAAACTAAGCTTAAAGCGGATGGCTCTGTCGAAAGATACAAAGCCCAGTTAGTAGCCAAAGACTACACTCAAGTTGAAGTTTTTTACTATCATGAGACTTTTGCCCCCATTGCCAAAATACCATTGTTCGGTGTTTGTTGGTTGTCGCTACTACACAATAATGGATCATCCATCAACTTGACGTCAACAATTCTTTTTTACATTGTGATCTTGATGAGTAAGTATACTTGAAACCTCCTCCCGGTTATTGTTCCAAGGGGGAGACTCGTGTCTACCATCTCCGCAAATCCCTCTACGGCTTCAAACAAGCATCCTGCAACTGGTTTTTTAAACTAACCACTATGCTTCTTACTGTAGGTTTTTCTCAATCTCAGGCAAATCAGTATTTATTCACCTTGGTCACTTCCACCAGTATCACTATTGTTCTCATCTATGTTGATGATATTATGGTTGCTGGTAATGATCTCTAACAAATTGAGGTTTTCAAAGGCGTTCTCTCCACACACTTCAAAACCAAAGATCTCTGTCCTCTCAAATATTTTCTTGGTCTCGAAGTTGCTCGTTCTCCGCAAGGCATCTTCCTCAATCAACCAAATTATGCTATTGATATTTTATCTGACAGTGGAAAACTTGGTGCTCGGATCACCCATTTTTCCATGGAACAAAACTTGAAGCTCACTAATCACGATGGCACTCTTCTTCCCGATCCTTGTACCTATCGATGGCTTGTTGGACGTCTCATCTACCTAACTATCACATGCCCTAATATTGTATTTGCAGTGAACATTCTCAGTCAGTTTATGCATGCTCCTTGTGTTCCTCACATGCAAGCTGCCACTCGTTCTTCATTACATCGAAAGCGGTCCAGGACAAGACATTTTTTCTCCTCCTCCAATGGTTTACATGTTACTGGCTACACCGATTCGGATTAGGCCAACTGTCCCACCACCCGTCATTCCACCACATGATACTTCATTCAGCTAGGCATGAGGTCCATTTCCTGGCATACAAAAAAATAGTTGACAGTGGCATGTTCTTTTGTTGAAGTTGAATACCGCGCCATGGCGTTCACCATTTGCAAACTCACCCTGGTTGCAACAACTCATCACTGATCTTGGTGTTCATCATTCTGAACTTATCACCTTACATTGTGACAATCAATCTGCTCTCCACATCGCTCACAATCCTATATTTCATGAATGCAATAAATATATTAAAATTGACTGTCACATCATTCGTAATAAGATCCGGTCAGGCCTCCTTACAGCCGTTCATACCTCCTCCCATCAGCAAATTGTCGATATCTTTACCAAAGCATTAGGATGAAAACTCTTTCATCATTTTCACGCAAGTTGGGCATTACAGATCTCCATGCACCAACTTGAGGGAGAGTATTGACAAGATCACACTTAGCACCAAATTAGCAACAAAATCAGCAACACCATGATTTTAGAAATTAGCCATTGTACATTCTTTCCATACTTTATTTGTTACCATAGAAAGCTTAGCCTCATGTATCTATTTATTTGTGAATTCTTTCATTGTAAAAATATGTTTCAGAAATTAAAAAAAAAAAAAAAATTTATGTTTTAGAAATTTAACACCTCCATGTCCTTATTCAGGAAAAGCAGGAAAGTAGTCAGATATCTAGAACCGCAACGACAAGATCATTGGCAGCTCACCATTGTACTATATCAAGCGTGAGCCTCACACGTCGCTGGTGGAAGGGTGCCAGAAGATGTTTCTAGAAGATTCGAGATTGGAGAGTCGAGTGGTTCGGCACGTGTACTATTTACACGCACAATGTGCAATTATGCGTGAGCAATACATGCAACTTTAATCGACTTGTGTGACTCACGCACTATTCCGTTTGAAATTCTACTTTTGAAGGTTGTAGATCGACAGTAATCTATCGGTGGGGCACGAATCGCATAGGTGGCCAAAAATCAATATATTCTCAACCTATAAAAAAAAAGAAAAGAATATAAATGAAAAACAAACTAGATTTATACTACGTTATTAGAGGAGGGTCCTCCAACGTAAGAGCAGTTGGTTTTCTAGAGAGAAGGTTTACAGTTAGAGTAATGTTACATACAGTCGTGGAATGCGCAAGCGCCGTGCAGTCGCTTTGAAAAAGAGTGGGATTCACTATTAAAAAATTAATTTCTTTTCATGTGGGTCTCGTATTTATTCACTTTTTTCAAAGTGACTGCATGGCGTTTGCACACTTACGACTGCAAGTATCATTTCTGTTACAATTATTTTGAGAGAGAGAGGGAGAGAGTGAGCCTAATTTAAAACAAAGAAATCGGGTAAGCTGGTGCGGTGTGCGTGGGGCATGGTTGATGCTTTGATTAATGGTCGAACATGATCGTATTGTACGTTTTGCATTAATTTGATCTTTCGTTCATTCATTTGTTTTGTTTTGATATTATAAGCAGCAGCAGACAGATAGAGTTTTAAGAACATTCACATTGGTTTCATCAAAATCATTTTTAAAATTTGATAAAAAAATATATATTTTTCATAAATTCAAAACCTCTTTATTCATAATCTCATATTGAATTAGTCATTGGATTCATCAAAATATAATATAATATTATTTTTTTAATAATAATATTTTTTTATTTTTTTTTCATATTTTACAATTATACTAATCATATATACATTAATAATTTAATTTGATATTTAAATTATTGTTTCATAACTATTTTTTTTTCAACCTAATTACCCAACAAATACATTCCACAAATTAATTTTTAAACTCAAATTAATAATCTCTTGTATTTTGTAATAAAATAATAAGATAAACTCATGAATAATAAATCTTTAAATATAAAGATAAAACTAAATTTTCCGTAACTCTTTTAACCAATCCAATGCCAGCGTCTTTACTCTCAATCCATTCAAATTTTACACTTTTTCTAATTTTACCGAATGCGCTGCCAGTGCTATGCTGGATCGAGCTACCTCCACTCACTACAGTATAAATATAAGTACATGTACCTTTCCTTCTTTTCTTACCGCTCAATGAGTGCTCATGCAGTGCTCATTTTTCTGCCGATTTGCACAGTTCACATGAAAAGTTGCGCAAATTTGGTTTGCAGTGATGTCATTGTTCCTTCTTCCTATCTTCCAGAGTTGAGTGGGGCTACTCTGCCGCCCCACTCTTAGGTACGCCCAGCGTTTTCTTTTTTTTTTCTTTTTTTTTTCACATTTTTTTAATACATTTAAATATTTTTAAAAAATAAAAAAAATACACCAATACATTTAAAAACACTTTTTTAATCACTAAGTAAAAAAAAAAAAAATTTTTGACCAGCGGTCAAATTGAGTGGACAAAATAGAGAGACAAAGTAGCCTTTTTCTTCCAGAGTTATATTGTCATCGTCTCCTTTTTTATAACTTAGTAATAATTACAATCATTAAAGCTTGAGTTTTGGTATTAATTTCATCAAGGCACATATATTTGACCTATTTTTGTACTTTCTTCTTTTCATATCAATATTTCTATCTCATTTGAAAAAATCTTATTGCAAGTAAGTTTGTACATCAATTCGTACACTAATATTGATATGTAATACATATGTTTAATGAAACGATGTAAATTAAAAATAAAATTAATTTTTATGATATAGGAGATTTTCTTCTTCTTTCAAAATTTTTTTTTCATTTTTTTTAAATAAAACAAATTATTGGTACGCAATGTGGTGCACGAACTCGCTTGTATCTAGCAAAACCCATCTCATTTTGTGGCTCTCAATAGTGAAGGAGAGATATTAACTATTCAAAGAGTAAAAATAAATTTTATAATTTTTATTATTATTTGTATAAACGATTTGAATTTATAAATCTTAAATAATAAAAAAAAGTGAGATTTATTATTAATAAAATTAAATTTTTTAATATAAATTTCATATTTACCTACAGAGAAAATGCGCGAGATTACACATCTGAAAACTGCTAATATCATTTCTCAAAATCCAAATCTCTCTTTTGTTTTCCATTAGAAAGGACATCTTCTATCAATTCCTTTCCTTCTCTATGTTATCATGTTCATTTTAGTATTTTTTTTTTTCTTATATAGCCTTCCGACCACCTTTTGACGACGCCCCACATCATTGGACTCTCAAACTATCAATTTACAACCTTAGGAGTGTAACCACCTTAAGATGAGCACGTGTGCACCATGTAATACCCAAACTGGTGCATGAGCACCACACGTACGCCACCCATCTCCAAAGCTCCCACATGTCAAAGGCACCACCCTTTGAAGTTCCTTAGCCTTAGATCTACAAGATTTGCTACCCCACCATGCCACAGTTTCAAAGCTAGCAAATCTTTAGTCAGTCCGATCGATCCACCTTCTATCTTACTGTTTTGTCTAAAAGTCAAGAAATAACACAATCAACAGCTAGATGATTACATCCACCTTGCATGCATTACTCATAATTTAGGTGCGATGGTGGATTCATATGCATGTACTTCTTTTAATCTATTCAAATGCATGCGCGCACGCCGCGCAACTTCGCTTCTTCGAATGTCACCATATAAATAAATCTATTTGAACCTATTTCTTTATGTGCTTTGGATGAATTAATCATAGAGTACTTCACAAGAGAGGCCACTTTTCCTTCTTTCTTTTCTATTTTACATAAAATATGTTCAATTTATTAATGGATAAGATAAGATAGTTTTAGATGAAAGTTAAAAAAAATATTGTTAGAATATTTTTTTTTAATATTATATTTGTTTTAAGATTTAAAAAAGTTGAATTAATATTTATTATATTTTATATAAAATTTTAAAAAAATTATAATAATAAGATGAGATGAGATAAAACATTTTCTAAATCTAAACGAAAAAATACACTTTTTGTTTTGTTTTTTTTTATTATTATTTTTACAAGGACTTCAGTGAGAAAGATCGATCATAACATTACTGTTCACTGAAGTCCTTGTCTTTTAGTTGAATAATAAATACCTTAAAGTCAGATTGAGTTAGATCCCACATTCCACTTTTGGTTAAAATAATAATAATGTTTGCCAAAGTTACCCTATTACAATTGCATTTAAAAATAATAATTTATGAATTATTTGAGTAAATATATGTTTTAAGAATATATATATATATATATGAGTAATGTTATATACAGACGTGAAGTCCTCAAGTGTCGTTCAGTCGTTTTGAAAAAGAGTGGAGCCTATTATTAAAAAATTAATTTTTTTCATATAGATCCAATACTTATTCAATTTTCTTAAAGTGATTATGTGGTATTTGTACACTCACAACTACAACTGTTATTTCTCTATATATATTTTCATAAGTAGAAGATTTGAATGTAGATTGTAGTGTTTAATTACAAGAACTCGTTTAACAATATCTGATCATGATTAGGGTTTTGGTGTGGTGGGGATGAAAGAATGACTTGTTTGGAAGGGAAATCGATGGGATCAAGTAAAGTCAAAAAAGTCACAGTACTATTGAAAAGGAATTCACACGTTGGGCATCCAATGCTAAAAACTCTTGTCAAATCAGCTACGTGTAGTACCACTGATATGGTGCTTGCATTTACTTATAGCAATGAAAATTTAGTTATTGGACCATGAAATATATCATATTGAAATAGCTATATTTTAAATATAGCTACAATAATTTCAAAAGTAATTTTCAAATTTAGAAGACATTATTTATTCATCAAATCTATTTTATATCATTTGTTTCTCTCTTCTGAAGTCTCTATCAACGACTTTGTTCATTTCTTTTGTCCATTGACCATTTGATTTCGTGTGATTGTGCTGTCCATTGAATATTTTTCTAAAATATGATAAAATAAAATAAATTAATTATTAAAAAATTAAATACTTTTTTAATTATTAATTACTCATTACTATATAATGAATAAATGGATAATCCAATGTAGAGATTTGGTGTGAATAGCTGAAGTCAAATTCATCTTATATTATTTTATTGTTATATAATGAAAAAATAGTTATTTCAATGTGGAGATTTATGTGAATGGAATAGCGAAAAGTCAAATTCATCTTACATTCATAAAAAATGTACTTTACCTTTGGCTAATTTAATGAGAGTGCTCTTAGAGCATTGGCAACATCGCAAAGTCCACTAGAATCTTAACTTTTGGCTATAGTATCAATTTTTGATTAAGTGAGTCCACATTGGATTAGTCCTCTTAAAGTTAAAATAATAATATAATATTATATATTTTAATAATATTTAACAATTTTTTTTATATTATGTAAATACACTTTATATATTTTAATAATATTTGACAATAAATTTTTTTATACAATAATTCTTGAAACCAACAAGTAACAATATTTTAATGTTAATCTACCTCACAAACGGTAAAGAAGATGGATTTCATTATGTTCCTAGGAACAAAAAGCAAGAAACAATTATGAGTTGCTGAAGGCAGCACATATTTCCTCGTGGCAACTTATGATACAAGACCAAATCCTAGAAACAATTATGAGTTGCAGAAGGCAGCACATATTTGCTCGACAATGCACCACAACATTTAGTCACAACCATTAAAATAGAAAGTAAGATGAAGATACAACTATTTGAAATAAAAGAAAATATGCCTACAAGTTCATCAAACCAGGAACTGTTGAAAGGCATATGGCATTCTTCCAGATAGAAAGTTATTTTTTAATGACATGATGAAAAAAAGAAATGGACTTTAGGTGAAGAAACAACTCTCAAGAAACAAATAAAAGCTCCACTATAATACAATAAGACACTTGATTCACTACTAAACTGCATCAAACAACCACCTGCAGCCTCTGACCCACCATCCCCCAACGTTTGATTCATTGTCTCCAGGTCTAGTTCTATCACATTCTTAGCTCACGGTCATCTCCAGTTTGAGTTTGAGGTATTGTTTAATTGTTGGCTAATATTAAAGACTATCCAATATAAATGGCAGCATATTATATACCAAACAGACACCAATAATTCACAATTAGAACAAACTCAACAAAGTCAATTCACTTATCTCAAGTTGAACCACATTATTAAATTCCTCATGATTGATTTGTTTACTAATTCCCAACAAAATAGTATTCCATTTCTCTGTACTAGTGAAAGGTAGATGCAAGCCATTGTGCACATGTTAAAGGGAAAACTCCCACCATTGGCTGAGCTATTTAGTAAAGGCAATTCAAACAGGGGATGCTTGCTGGGCTAATTACTAGATTGCTTGCGTCAAAGAAGCTGGAAGAAATATATATGTTATTCTTTCTATATACATATGTGTGTGTGCCTCTTATCTCATCATGAAAATGCCACAAATTTGACACAAGAAGAAATGGATTTGAGTATACAACAACGTTATTTTAACTCATTCTGGATTCCCAACAGAAATTAAGCACAAAAAGCATCAACATATGAGGTTAGGCCAACATTTATAAGATAAGCCTAATGTACGTATACAAGTATATGACATGCCATCAACACAATAAAGTCATACTTTATATATTCGGTAGTCCCTAAAAAAAGAGAAAATAAAAACAAAGAACTAAATGAAATCTCAATAGTTGCCCAATAAAATACCAAGCAAATCTGTGGCAAATTTAATACACCATACCATTTCATCCTCAAAAAGAAAACAAAAATAGCAAAGCATTTACCCAAATCGCACAACGGTAGTGGCAAATTTGTAGTGGCAGATGTTGTATAGGGTAGAGCCAAGCCGATTCGTGGAGGAAATTGAAGAACCTTCTGGACGATTCGTGGAACGAAGTCGATTCAACAATTATTTCTCCTTGCAACGCAAAAGAGGATGTGATTTAATCACTCGAAGAAGATAAAGTGAGAATCGGGGAAGAGGGAGAGAGGAGACGGCACAGAGAATACACAGAGAAGAGGGAGAGAAGAGCGAGGAAGAGAAATTTACATTGGAGAGAACGAAGACGAAGACAACCACGACCGCTGGAGAGAAGGGGACGCTTGCGGGCTGAGGAAAAGCGACGTCTCAGCAAGAATGGGGCTAGAAGATTATTGCTTGCGGGTTGAAGAAGAAAATGGAGATTATGGCTTGCGGGTTGAAGAACAAAAGGGCGAAGAAAAGAATGGAGCTTCGGGAGAAAAAGAAAATGAAGAAGATAAGGGAGTTTCGGGAGAAAGAAATGAAAGAAAGATGAAATGAAGGGTTTTGGAGATGAAGATAGAGAAAAATCGAGGGAAAAAATCAGCGGGAAGTAGAGAAATGATAAAATAATAATTTGGTCCGTGAACAGTATCTCGTTAGATATAGAGAGGAGCTAACATATACTGTAGCATAAATGTTAAACTTCATAAATTTAGCTAGGCCAATGCGGACATTTTTTCTCATATTTGCTTCTAATTTAGACTTGCATATGCAAATGGTTAGGGCATTAGCATTAGTCTATACATATGCATATACACAGTCATATTTGCATAATATGACCCTAAAATCCTCCACATTGGCTTATGCATATCCAAATATTTAGTTACCTATGAACAATACTTATCCAAATTTAGATAACCACTATTCACCCTACAAATCATATTTTAATCATTATTTGTCTTTCCTCCCACTCTCTCTCTCACAATCCTTTCATTTTCTCTCTCCTTCAACAACACAACAAACATTCACTTGCACATTCATTTTATTATTATAATATATTATATATATTTTTCATTTTATTATATTTTTAATATAATATATAAAAAAAATTATATTTTTTATTATTGCATTTGTATTATTAATGTCAAATGTATGTAGTGGATGCTAATTGCAAAATATATATATAAAAAATTGATTTTAGCAAAAAATTAATAATAATAATAATTATTTTGTCTCAAATATACAGAAGCCAATGTGAGAATTTTGCTTGAATGGCAAATTGGATATGCAAAAGAGGTGATTTTACATATGTATATGCATAGACCAATGCTAATGCTCATCCCTTTTTCTGCCATATGTTGTCTTTTAATTGGTTGGAAATCATGAGCTGTAAATTCTAAATTATTTTCAAAGAGAAAAATACACTTTAATTTTCATTTATACCCTCATGTTGTGTATTACTAAATATGAAAAACTGCAAATTATATTCTTCTGCTAACATAAGTGGCAAGAAGTTGCAAAAATCTTCACTTTTTGTCCATAATCTCTTTTAATTAGTATTGGGTTATGTCTACAATATTGTTCATTACAATCTTTGAAATGCCCCCCCCCCCCTACTAATGTATTTATTTATTTATTTTTACTTATTGATTAAAAAAATAATTTTTAGTGTATTAGTGTATTTTTTTATTTTTAAAAATAGTTAAATATGTTCAAAAAAATATGAAAAAAAAAAGAAAAAGATAAATTTGTACTAGACAGCATGCCCAACGGTCATTGCTGGGCGGCATCCTAGCACTGTAATAATAATCTCATAAGATATAGATGCTTTTTCTCTATATCATTATTAATATCTTGTCACAATCTATATATATATATATATATATATATATATATATATATATATTTGTATTTATCTTGATGATTAGAGTTAAACACTAATATTACTTGGCGATTAATAGTTATTAAAGGGTGCGATGCGTAAATTTTGGTTTTCAAAAAGATGAAGAATGATAGAGATACAATCTTTTTTATAATCATTTATACAACTATGTTTTAAATAATAAGTATTTTTGTAAAATAACCTACAATAGTAAAATAAATTTACATAAATACTCTCATTTTAAAATATGGTTGTTAAAAAAGTTATAAAAAGGGTTGTGTGTGTATAATTTTATTTATATATGAGAAATAATCTAGTCATAAATGAATAGTATAAAATAATCTTACAACATGATGTGGTTCTTTAGATTATAAAGTTACTTTTATTGTAAAGTAAATCTGACAGATCACATAAAATCACATTAATTTATAGGTTTACTTTTATATAATTCATTTGTGGTTGTAGTACTCCTCTTTACACACACACACACATATATATATATATATATATATTCTTTATCTAAAATAACTAATCAAATTCTATTTTTTCTATTTTAACTAATCACTTCTTCACAAGAGCACCATCCAACAACTTATCCAAATTTCTTATTTGTTTCCTTAAAAATTGAACAAATGAAAACAAAAATATAGAAATAAGTAATAAGAAAGATATATATGAAATGAGGAAGAAAGAGAAATAATAAAGAAAGAGAGAGGGAGAGAGAGAAGTTTATAAAAAAATGTATGCATAGATAAAAAGTATCAAACTACATATTTATACTCTAGCAATACTTTATTTCACATTTGAATTGATAGAGAGGATATTTTGAAAGAGGAATTTTATGCATTAGTCATTATTTATTCTCACATTTTATAATTATAGTCTTTTTTTTCCTTTAAGTGTAAAAGTATTTTTCATAAGATGTGAGGTGTGAGATAGTAAATAGTAACTGATGAGAATAATTTTTTTATTTTAAAAATTCCTTTATTTATGTTAGATATGTGTTATTCTATTAGTAGGTTGATGTGAAGACACTTTTTATATAATATCTGATTTTTAAACTCTTCTTACCAATGTACTGTTTTCTCGACATCTTACCAATAAAATTTATCTGCATATAAATCTAAAATGCATGACACAGTGAAAACGACCTGTCGCAATTCACGTTAGAAGTTTGAACAGGAATACGTGAGAGCTCATGATAATAACATAGGGGTGCTCCCTTTTTAGCATTTTCCTCTCCAACACGACGGATTACTAAACAGGCCAGCCTTTTCTCTCGAGGACTTTTCCTTCTCCTTCCCCCTTGTCTCACGTTTCTCCATAAAAAAACAACACCGAAAAAGCACCCACAGAGAGAGAGAGAGACATGGGAACCGCGGGAGAGGCAGAGCCGGAGGCAAGCTCCATTCTAAAGCTACCACTCCTTTCAGTCCCACCCATGATGCACTCAACAGATCCTTCTGGGATGCAAACTCCACCACTCCATTCCTCAGCCTCAGTCCCATTTCGCTGGGAAGAAGAGCCAGGCAAGCCCAGGCCCTGCACCACTCTCACCAACCTCACAACCAAGTGCTTGGAACTTCCTCCAAGGTTGCTCTTCGATACAAAATTGCCTTCCCCCACCACTGTCTTGGAGGGTCCTTTTGTGGGCAGGTCTCGATTTCAGTCTGCTTCCTTTAGAATCACTTCTGGAGAGTGCTATGGGTCTTTCAGCCACGAGAGATCAGGTCAGCTTGGAGCCATTACTACTAGCAAGAAATCAGGTGTCAAGGAGAGTGGCTGGTTTGGTTCTTGGGGCAGGAAGGCTTTCAAAGCTAAAAGAGAGGTTGGAGGCTGCAGTCATGTCTTTCCATCTTCCTTGGATAGAGAGAGTGATGGTGGTAGTAGTGTGGGAGAGGGCAACAGTACAAAGGTAAAGATGACAAAGTTTAGAAGGACAGGAAGCTTATCCAATCTCTCCCATGCCCGCTCTCATTTCTGGGTATGTTTTTCTCTTTCAAGTTTTTTAATCGTTTTTGCTCTGGTTCATTTTTATGCTTTAGTGTGCAATCTACCTTCTCGCTTCTGTTTTGAATGACTTCATGTTCTATGTTTCTAGACAAATTAAACTTTGGATTCTGAGTTCTTATGGCATTTTTCTTATCTTGGTCTGTCGTTCTACAAAGTTGCCAAGACTTTTGGTGTTGACAAAAAAATGCGTCCTGCTGGCTTACTAGTTGGACCCAAGCCTTTGATAGAGGTTCCCCAACCATTCCAAGGCTGGGAGCTTTTTAAAATAAAACTATAAAGGTTGCTTTTACAGGGGTAGGTTTAAGGGGAAATTGGTATTCAGCTAAATGTTGGCTACGCTTTTTCAAGTAAGAAAATGGTCCAAACTGAGGGTTCCTTCCTGTGATTTTGGAGTTCTGGTTTTCCTTGTGTCAACAACATTGCACAACAATTTGAGATGTTGGATATTGCAGGCAACTATGTACAAGGGCTTGAAGCAGGTGGTTCCATGGGGGAGTAGGAAGTTGAAGAAAGATGGCATTGTGACTTAAAAGAGTTCACTGTGTAAACCCTAAGATGGGTCCATTGACATTAGCTGTTTCCACTAAAGAAAAAGGACGTATATTGCTTGCATATTACTGCTAGCTCCTTAAGCTCTGCTAGGCTTTTTCATTTTTCCTTTTTTAATCTCGGCCATGTTTATTTATGGAAAGATATATGGGCTTCTAGCAAAGGAATTCAATATATATAGCTGTACAATTATGTACGGTTCAGCCATCGGAACATGCCAAATTCGGGTGAAGGTGCTAATTATTAATGAAGTGTATGGTAGATGATCCTTATTTACCAAAGAAGAGAAGAGAACAAAAGAGAAAGAGCAGATGTACTGCTGTAATCTTTTATGTATTATGATGTTTCATCTTTAGTCTAGTCTGTGGTAAAAGTGTGTGTATGATTTTAGCTCTTGAATATATGGTGCACAAGCCAATTCCAGTGTCTGAGCTGTAGCAACTCTCAAAGTAGCAACATATTGTAGAATTGTGGAATGCATTGCAGCAATTAATAAAGAGAAGTGTTAGGTCTACAAAAAGTATTGCAAGTAAAGAATTTACAACCTGACGATTTGATATAATACGCCTGAATTATCTTAAAATAACAAAAAAGAACTAAGTCATGTCAATTTGTTAAAAAAAAAAAAAATTAGGGTTGACAGAAACAAATGCAATCAATGTGAAAGTTCTTAATATATTGCATTCAGATCACAGCAGAGTCACAGTCAGAAATGGAACAAAGTTTCCAGTTCAGTTGACCCCTCTCTTTCTTGTTATTATTTCAATAAACATGAAGGGAAGGCATACAAACCAACTGCAGGACACAATGAGGCTGAATTTTTCATGAATTTTGCAGTTAGTCTATCAATTCTGACCCGGTTGGTAAGATTTCTCTCTCCCACCTTCCCTTCTCTTTCAATCTTCCCATGTTGATGACCATATGAAAGCAAGCACCCAAATTAGGAAGACGTTTAGTTAAGAGAAAGAGAAGAGAAAATGAAAGTTTGCTGGTTTGGATTCAGAGATGAGATAAGATAGTTTTAGATGAAAGATGAAAGTTGAAAAAAATATTGTTAGAATATTATTTTTTAATATTATTATTATTTTGAGATTTGAAAAAGTTGAATTGTTTATTATATTTTGTATGAAAATTTAGAAAAGTTGTAATAATAAGATGAGATGAAACACTTAATCCAAACGGGACATAGTGTAAGGTATACTATAAAAGGGGTATAAGCATCCCTTGCAGAACAGTCCATCCAACTACAGTTGAGGTATAACACCAAAAGTACCACTATGCCATGACAATTGATGCTTATACTTTCAAAAGAAGGTTCCTCGAAGCCAGCCAAACTATGAGCTGTTTCTAAGTGAGACAAGTTATCAATGAATGGAATGCCATTCATTGTAAATCAAAACTTCTACATATTAACCTTAAATTCTTTAAATACTCGTCACAAAATGAAGTAAGTTCTAACTCCACACATAGGAAAAAGTTTCTAGACGAAAACGATTCCAAAAGAAAAGATAAAATTCAAGTACCCATATAACAAGAAGCAGAAGAAGAAAAGAAACCGGGATACGGGCAACAAAGAAACATATTGCAAAACCAAATACTCGCATCACTTAGGTCCCGTTTAGATACAGAAACAGTTTTATCTCATCTCATCATTATAACCTTTTAAATTCTCACACAAAATATAATAAACAATTCAACTTTTTCAAATTCAAAAATAATAATAATATTCTAACAATATTTTATTCAACTTTTTGCTTTTATCTAAAATCATTTCATTTCATCTCACTATCCAAACGGGCCGAGGATGGGGAACTTGTTTAGATGCTTCAAAGGAGTGAAGGATGAGGCTTACAACAGCTGGAAGGAACAGGCCAGAAATTTTAACAACATATCAACTAGTAAATTCGAAGAAATTCATTTTCCCCATGGAAATAACCTCAAACCAAAATATTGATCATCCAGTCCATATGGAACTCACTCAAATAAGTGGATCCAAATAAGGTACAGAAAATTCCATACATAACTCAACCTTACAAAGTACTTCCTTGGGCTTGCTCACATGCAACCAGTTTCTTGTTCATGTTTCTTTCTTATTGTACCAACTGCATATCATTATCAACCATTATTATGATGTGAAAAATAGCCAATTAACTTGTCTTCTTGTCATTAAGAACTTGCCCGCTCTCTTCTGGTGAATGCCACAAACTGTGAATCAAACTGGTGATTCCCTACATAACACTCTACTGAAGACAATTCATGATCTCAGAAATCATTTCCTATAAAATGTTAAGCCTATTGATTGCACAGATTCCTCACCTAAACACAGCTCATTAGATTGCTCAAATCACTCTGATTCTACGATTACATAATCAACAACTGATTTTATCAACAGTTTATGGTCTCAATACCTCAAGGCAGGCTTGGACCTCTCTTGCTACACGCTTTGCCTCGCAATCTAGGTCTCATGTAGCTCATTTAAAAAGATAATTGCAGACTCTTTGCCAAGACTCTAAATCATGCACTGCCTACCTTCAATTGGCCAAGCAATGTGCAAATCAACTTGCAACTGTGGGGAAGCCTGTCGAAGATCAAGATCTCATCTCTTTTATTGTCAGTGGCCTCCATCCCTCCTACACACCCTTCATTACCAATTTTTCCTTTGCCACCCGAGCTCAGCCCATGTCTTTTGAAGCCTTCCAAGCTGAACTTCTCACATTGGAACCTTGCTTGACTCACATACCAAAAATGTCCCACCTGAACCAGGCTCCTTTGCCCTTTATTCTACTAAACAAGGACTCTTCTACATGTATTGTTTCTTCTCCCTCTCTTATCTCTTCTTCCTTTCTTCCTCTTAGCTCCCCTTCTCCCTCTCTATCTAGCCCTATATCCCTATACCCTCATCCAATTCACCCAGCATCCCCGCTCCAATTTTTTTTTTTTTTTTGAGAAGAGGATGGTAACCCAAATATATTGAAAAAATCCTCATTTTTGGTGGAG
The DNA here is from genome assembly GCA_961763995.1 of Juglans cinerea. Classification (NCBI taxonomy): domain Eukaryota; kingdom Viridiplantae; phylum Streptophyta; class Magnoliopsida; order Fagales; family Juglandaceae; genus Juglans; species Juglans cinerea. Next base: position 40,622,273 of record CAUIVZ010000001.1, on the reverse strand, counting down.
AAATACCATGGTTACTAGGGGTGATACCCGCATGGTGCGGGGCGGGGGTACTCTCCCCCGCACCCCGCCCCGCACCATGCGGGGGTTGGGGGTTTTTCCCCCACCCCCCCCGCCATTCGCCCCGCCCCCCGCCTAGCCCACCACATTATGTTTAAAAAAAAATTTGGTCTAAAAATATTTTTTTAAACCCAAATTATAATATAATTTAAATAATAAATTAAAATTTATAAATATAAAAAAAACTTAAACTCATTAGAATTATATTTTGGATTGATTTGGCCTCCTAGACCAACCTTTGTATAGGAGGCCAAGGCATTACAATAGTCATCTTTACTACTAAGTCCCACATTACTTAAGGAATACTATTGTAATGCCTTGGCCTCCTATACAAAGGTTGGCCTAGGAGGTCAAGGCAATCCAATGACTTGAATATAATTTTAGGTCTTTAATAAATTGTATATATCTATATACAATATATTTATTTATATATATATATAAATAAAAAAAATTATATGTGGAGTGGGGGCGGGGGGATCCCGCCCGCCCCCCGCCCCCGCTAGGCCCTCTCTATGCGGGGCGGGGCGGAAGCAGGGTGGGGCAACAGGGGTGGAGCCCCGCTGCCCACCCCTAATGGTTACAGCCTGACACCTGAGTTACAATTCATATATAAAAAATCACATCCAAGCATAAAAAACAAATAAACTATAAACTATAAACATAGAAAATACCCCACTTATTAACCAAACTGACAAAAAAGAAAAACGTAACTAAAAACCGTGTAAACCTACATCTACTCTCTCCTCATATATGGCAAGCCTCCTTTATCCAGTCTTATAAAGCCTCTAGTCTCCCTTGGAAGTTCCGAAGTGGAGTAAGATATGATTGTTCTACCTTTAGCACCAAGCTTCGCCAGGCTATCAGCAGCAGCGTTACACTCTCTGTAAATGTGGTTACATGTAAACCGGATATCGTCAAGAGAGCTCATAATCTCCTCCCAGAAATCCTCTAGGTAACACAAACCGCATCTCCTATTACTTACCCAATCAGTAATCAATTTGGAATCCATTTCAATCTCAATGGCATCAAAACCCATATTTTGGGCATACCTCAATCCATGATACAAACCCATTGCCTCTGCATAGTTGTTAGTACAATGCCCAATAGGAAAAAAGAAACCCAATCTCATATCTCCAGTGTGATCCCTTATGACTCCCCCTGCACCCGACGCACCAAGGTTTCCCAAAGAACAACCATCCACATTTAGTTTACACCATCCCCTTTTTGGTCTCTCCCACTTCACTATTTTCCCTATTTTTTTTTTTAGCCCGTGGGATAGGAAGATTTAAAGCCTGAAGTATCTCATCATCCCTTTACTGAACTTTTCCTGGCCTTTCATTTTTGAACCCACCCAAGACAACCAGTACTTAATAGAGAGCCATACCGTTTCAATTGATTCCTGAGTGCCCTCCATTTGAGCCTTGCATCACCTCCACCATAATCGCCAAGTAACAATAACTGGAAGGATACCAAGGAGCTGCCCTCTGCAAGAAGACCTTTTTGCACGTCGAAACCAGCATTCTACCTTTTCTTTCCACAAACAATGACGGCATGTCTAATTGAGAACAACACCGTCTCCAAATCTGTGTAGCAAAGTCACCCATAGCAAGCACATGGTTCTGATCTTCATAAGCACCCAAAGAACAACAGTCACACTTTGAGACAAGATTAATACCAACTCGATGAAGTCTGTCATCCACAGTTAAGCAGCAATGCAAGGCTTTCCACATCAGAACCGACATTTTTTTTGGAAGGGAAGGGTGCCAAATCCATTTTGTCCATTTTACGTGAGGTGCATGAATTCACAGGCAATCCCAGGCACTTTGAGTTGTAAACTTTCCGTCCACTTTCAGTGTAGGGAGGTACGTAATCTCTTGTTGATCACACAACGGTTCCTCTCCCACCCAATGATCCCTCCAAAAAGACAAGTTTCCATTCTTTACACGCCACAAGGAATTTTTTTGCACAAACAGAAGATTCTTCATGAGTATACGCCAAAATCTAGTTCCCTTTAAAGGATCAACAAGTGAGATATGTGCCAAACCCACATATTTTGGTAAGAAAAATTGAGCCCATAAAGATTTTCCTTGTAGGAGATTCCATGCCAGTTTCATATGTAGAGAATTTTGAACATCATGAAGATTTCGGAGTCCCCGCTCCAAATTCTGCCCAGGACTATACTACTCCTAATATTCTCCCCATGACATCAGTCCCTACTTCACCTACTACTTCAACACCAACACCATTACCCCCACAATCCACTCACACAATTGTTACCCGAGCCAGAGCAGGAACTTCCAAACCCAAAAGCTTCCCTGACTACTATCTCTACTACTCCATTAAACATCCCCTAATAACCTTCCACACTACCGTTTTCTCCAAAAAACCTACTTCTTTTTCCTAAGTTATTAAATCTGAGGAATGGAGGGCTGTCGTGACTACTGAATTCAATGCTCTTCAAGCAAAGAAGACTTGGGTACTTTGTCCTCATCACACCCACCACAATGTTACTCATTGCAAATGGGTCTTCAAAGTTAAACAAAAGCCAAATGGTAGCCTTGATCGATACAAAGCAAGACTTGTTGCTAAAAGATTTGAGCAATATGATGGAATCAACTTCATTGAGACCTTAAGTCTAGTGATTAAACCCTCCACCATTCGAGTGGTCTTGACTCTTGCCACTCACTTCAATTGGCCAGTTAAACAATTGGGCATTTCCAATGCCTTCTTGCATGGCACTTTGCAAGAAATTTTCTTCATGGAGCAATCCCAATGATTTAAACACCCTCAATTTTCAGACTATGTATGTAGGCTAATAAAATTCATTTATGGATTTAAACAAGCTCCTCGAGCTTGATACACTCAATTCTCATAGGTTTTGCTTTCCCTTGGATTCAAGGAGTCGCAAGTTGATCACTCACTCTTTATTTTTCAGCAAGCTAACATTCACATTTTGCTGCTTGTGTATGTCGATGGCATAATTGTCATGGGCACACATTTGTCACATATTTCACTCTTGATTCAGCTTCTTCAAAAAGACTTTGTGGTCAAATACTTAGGCAACTTGACATTTTTTCTTGGAGTACAAGCTTACAGGGATCACAATGGAATTCATCTTAGCCAATCGAAGTACACCTTAGATATACTACACTGAGCTAATATGGTTGGAGCCATGGCTTGTTCCTCACCTATTGCATCTAGCAACAAGCTACCACAACATGATGGTGATTCCTTTCTTGACAACACTAAATACAGAAAAATTGTAGGTGCCTTACAATATTGCACATTGACAAGACTCGACATTGCTTATGCTGTAAATCAGTTGTGCCAGCTCCTTCATTCTTCCACAACCTCTCATTGGACTACAACCAAGAGGGTGCTCAGATATCTAAGGGCTCCATTACTCATGGACTTCACTTTTCTCGTGGCTCTCTTACACTACATACTTATTGTGACTTGGATTGGGCAGGTTCTCTTGATGAACCCAGGTCTACTAATGGTTTTGGTGTCTGTCTTGGTCCATGCCTCATCTCATGGTGTGCTAAAAAGAAAAGTGTTGTATCTCACAACATCATAGAGGTAGAGTATCGCTCTCTAGCACTAGTTACAACTGAGTTATATTGCTTAAGGATGATTCTTTGTGACTTAAAATTTTCATTTTCTTCATCCCCGACTGTATGGTGTGACAACCTTGGTGCTACTGATTTGGCTTCCAATCCCATATTTCATGCTCATACCAAGTATATTGAGGTTAATTATCACTTCATTTGGGAGAATGTTTTAAACAATGATATTCAAATCAAATATATTCCTACATCTGATCATTGTGCATACATCTTCACCAAGGGCCTTACCTTAGTCCGTTTCATTCTTCTTAAAGACAAGCTAATGCTTCAAAACTCCCCATTACCTTGTTGGGGGTTGTTAAGCCAATTGATTGCATAGATTCCTCACATAAATACAACTCATTAGATTGCTTAGATCACTCAATTCTACTAATACAGAATCAACAGTTGATCTTGTTCTTTTTTTTTCCATTTTTAGATTCACTGTCAAGATTGTAAAGTTGTAGTCACTACTGTAATATCTCATACAAAAATGTATATATTCAGTACAATCTCAGTAATGAAATGTAAGGTTTCTTTCTGTAATTCACTCCTCTTGTGAAATTCTTACATAAAATACCCCAAAACTTCAAATCCTGCCATTTTTTGGATCAACATTGAAAACACATCTTACCTAGTATCATCTCACCAAACCAAAATGCATTTCTACCTGCTAGACTAATAACTGATAACATCCTTGTTGTTTATGAGACTTTGCACACTATGAACTCCTTGATGAGTGGTAGGGAGGGTTATATGGCTATTAAGATAGATATGAGTAAAGCATATGACTGAGTTGAATGACTGTATTTAGAAGAGGTTATGAGAAAGATAGAGTTTGCTGAAAAGTGGATTCAAACCATGATGAAATGTATTAATATAGTGACTTCAATTCTCGTCAACAAGGAGCCATAAGGAAAGATTGTGTATACACGCGGACTTAGACAAGGTGATCCACTCTCATCTTATCTCTTTATTATTTGTGCTTGAGGATTTAAGTTCTCTTATATCGGATGCAATGTAGCATAGAGTTATATCAGGTCTACCTATTGCTGGTGTGGAACTGAGAATGAGTCATTTTTTTCTTTCTGGTGATAGTCTATTGTTTTGTAAAGTCGATTCTATAGAGTGGTTGAGACTGTATCACATTCTAGAATTGTATGAGCATATGCTTTAGGGTATAAACATAATTTGGCTAAGTTAACTATCTTTTTTTTAAAAAAAAAAAAAAAAAAGCACAAGCATGCATACTCAAGAACTTTTGTTACCCACTACTAGTATTTGTGCAACAAAACATTTTGACAAGTACCTTTCAACACACCAAAAATAGTAAAGTCCAGGATCAAGTCCTTTCAACACATTAAAATAGAACTCGAGTCGAATTAATAATTGGAGAACTAAGTTTATATCTCAGGTAGGTAATAAGGTGTTGATTAAAGCTATTTTACAATCCATCCCGACTTATAGTATGAATGTGCTTCTTCTTTTTCCAAAGACATTATATGAAGAGATAAGTAAGACAATCAGAAAGTTTTGGCGGAACTTCCAAGCAAAATCTAATGGTGTTCATTAGATATGTTGGGATCATATGAGAAAAACAAAAGCAGACGGGGGTCTTGCGCCTCGGGACTTAGAGTGTTTCAATAAAGTCTTGCTCGCTAAACAATGTTGGCAGTTGCTATAATTTCCTAACTCTCTCACAAGTCAGATTTATAAGGCAAAATGATTCCCACATGGTTTTGTTTTGGATGGGAACTTGTCCTAAAGCCTTCTTTTGCTTGGATGAGCTTATGTTCTGCTTTGCTTTGAGAATTGGGAATGAGAAACAAGTGTAGATCTGGAAATATAAACCATTTCGAGGCGATTCTTCTTTTGAAACTCTGTCACCAATTAGAATATTGGATGAGAATGCTGTTGGATTTGGATAATCCGAATATGCAAAGATCTCATGTCAAACCGTAGTAGAAATTTGATAGAGAGCATACCTGTAGCCATTGGAGGGAAGAGCGCAGTGGATTAGTCTTCCAAATCCAATGCTTGGATTATTGTTCACCTGATCTGTCCAATCTACTATAGTACTCATCACCACGGTTATATCTAACAGCCTTAATCCTCTTATCAAGCTAATTTTCAACTTCAATTTTATAAGCGTTAAAAATGTTCAATGCTTGTAATTCTTTATGTATCTAATATAGATACCCATAATGAGAACAATCATATATAAAAGTAATAAAATATCGTTGACCCCAAGATGCCATAGGGAATAGACTACAAACTTCAATATATATAATTTCTAAGATGTCTAAACTCATGTTGGCACCTATTTTTCTTATATTTCTTTGCTTGCCTTTTATACATTCAACACAGATTTTAAAATACAAACTAGGTTTTAATTTTAGTCTATAGATTTCAATTGCACCTACACTAACTTTATTGTCATCTCCCAAGTAAATGAATTTTTCATCATCACTACATTTTTTGCACTTTAGGTAACCCTTTATAGTGACACTAATGTGAATAGTAGCTCTCGAATCTACCCACCAAGTGTTAGGTGCCACAATAGCTAAATTAACTTCAATGCAAAAATATATATATATATATATAGAAAATCACTTTTCATTGCAAGCCACTTCTGATACTGGAGACAATCTTTCTTCACATGACAAGCCTTCTTGCAAAAGTAACAGGTAGACATCTTATCTTATCTCTGTTATACAATTGCCTTTGAAGTCATTGCATCCGCTACTGACTTAGCTTTATATATTATTCCTCCTTTTCTTTGTGCTCAGATTTCCACGATTAAAAGTTGTCAAGTGAGCACTTTCTATCATTTCTAATTTCAACATCTCTTCCTCTTGCACACACTAAGCAATGGGCTCATTAAGAATCCATTTATCTATCTAAGTATTATAATTAATCTTAGTGGGACCAAATGCTTCAGAAAAAGAAATTAAATTGAGATGCACGAGAACTTCATCAGAAAACTCTAACTTTAGGGCTCTCAATCTAGTAAGAAGTTTTGACATTTCTATAATGTACTCCCTTTGTTCCATTTGCCATTATATCGCATTGAGATAAGTTTGCTAAGAAACGTACTTGTCTCTACCTTTTCTGATGCAACAAGTCGGTATGCTATTTGGCTTTAGCACTTCTTGGCGTTTTCCTCTTCAGGCATTGCACCTCGAATATAATTAGAACTAAGATACTTCATTATCATAAGACTTATGCGATTAGAGCACTCCCATTTCTCATTAGTTGCCCTCTAATTAGCAAAACTTTGATAAGTAGGCTTGGGAGGTTCATCAATCCGAAGCACATAGTCCAGATCCATACACCCAAGAACAATAGTAACATGCTCTTTCGATTTTGCAAATTCAGATCCATTAAATATTGTTATGTTATTCAAATTGTCAGATATCAAATATGCATTGACTATAAGAAAATAAAAGAAACTTACAATAAATAAATGTTCCATCAATTTTAAAGTATTGACAATTAGGGCTGCAAATGAGATGAGTCGAGCCAAATTCGAACAAGGGTACTCGAGCTCGATTAGCATGTTTATTCGTTCAAACTTGAATAAGATTCAAATATCCTTGTTTGAACTTGGTTCGTTAACTATTAATGTTTTTGTATTCGGCTTGAACTCGACTAAAAATAAATATACGACTCGAACTTTAGTAGCTCGAGCTCGAACTCGATTTTTTTTAATCCTAATTCTTATCTTTCGATTAATATAAAAAACTTTAAATTTTTAAAAAAATCTAATTATTTAACTATTCAACCAAGTAGTTTTGATTAAAAAATTCTTATCATATAACTTTTTATAAAATAAATTAACTTATAGTTATAAATTAAAAAAAAAACACACACACATTAAATAAATGTGTTAAACTAAACCATTTAATGTATAGATAATATAATAAATCAAAGTTCTAGTTGTATAATATATTATTATTAAATATAAGTTATAGATATATTACAGCGTACATTATTGTATATTATATTTATTAGTGTATTACAAGCATATGATATAAATATATAATTATAATATATAAGTTCATGTACATATATTAAAGTAAAATAATATGCAACTATAAATAATAAGTAATAGTTATAACTTACAATATGTGTTATCATTTATTTACTATAATGAAATCATATTGTGCATAAGGTTAATGATATGATTCTTTAATTAAAAAGAAATACCATCAACTTATGTTATGATCTAGATTATATATACAAATTATAGTTAATAAATTATAGTTAATTTGGTAATTCTTTCAAGTAAATGTGTATTCACTCATTCATTTATTACCATATCAATAGGCTATAATCTATGTAACAATTAGAAAGTTCATATATAACATTAACGTTTTATTACATTATACATTATTAACTAAATTTATAAAATAAATTGTATTACAAACATCAAATAGCTTGATAAATCATATAACTTGTAATAAAATACACAACTAAACATTCATAACTAATTACATAAAATATTTTTTTTATAAAAAAAGAATAATACAAATTATCCTAAACGCACTTTGAGAACATAATAAATATATCAAATAAGGTAAACTATATGTAAATTAATAATATACAATTAAGTATATAAAATGCAACTAATATGTAATAAATATAACACGTAAATATACAACACATATATTCCGAGCTCAAACGAATCAAGCCGAGCTTATACGAGCTTTGTTCTTGAACCTAAATCGAGATGCAAGTGGCCCTCTCCCAATAATGCTAGCTAGCATAAGTAATATAAAATCAGGGCTTGGCCAAACAATAACCAACCTTTGCACCAACTACTGAATACATAGGTTGATTCAAAAATTATACAATTTACATTTAACTACCTTATATCATCTATGATCCGGCCAAATAACAACCTTCTTTGGACCAATTGTTATTCACATGGATATAGATGTAACTGGATGCAATTCATTAAAGTTTTAAATTTTTAGGCTAATTAGAAGATCTCCATGGTAGAGGTCACTTAGGTGACTTATCACTTTAATTTCTCTAAGCCATATGTATAAATTGCCAATGCATATCTCGAACAAAATAATTATGTATATAAATAAGACAATATTAAGTAACTTGTCTATAATAGAGTTATTAAAAAAAAGGAAAGTTTTTTTTAATTCTTAATTTTTGTAAAAAAGTATTATTTAATTATTTTAATCTGTCAAATCATGTTAGGATTCAGAGCTAGGTCAAACTAGGCAACCCAGTCAACCAGACAGTCAAATCCTGTTGATTGACTAACCCTATTGACTGGAATTCGGATCAAATTGGGCGACCTGGTCAACAATTAGTCAACCCTGTTGACTGACTGACCCGAATACCAAATGGGTCAGTCAAACGGGTTAGGGTCAATCCATGTATTGGGTATGGGTATTCATCTGGCTTAATAAAGTTAAACCCAAAAGGATCAAAGGTTGGACCCAAAAATTGGGCAAGACCATTGCTACAAGCCCCAATATCATATAACCCAACTCAACTTAACATAAAACAAAGAAACCCTACCAAACCAAAGATCCACGACCCAGTTTCTATTATGTTACGATCCAAATTCCTGTAGCAAAAATCTAGCTGCTACTATCACTATTATGGCAACCAAGCACCATTTCCTATGAATCTCGACGAGGAAACACTGGTGAGGAAATTTTCGACTACTGGTGCCTTTGGCGGCCCTTTTTTTATTTAAAAAATTGAAAATAGTTTTGTGCCACCATAGGTGGCAGTTATGGAGAAATCTGAAGAACTACCAACTTGCGACCACCACAACAGACCAAGAAAAAAAAATTTGGTTGCCCCATTCATTTTTAAAACCAAGTCAAAAGTTAATTTGAATGGTGAAAGACAACACAAATTCGAAACCGTATTTTACAAATAATAGAAACCGAATTTCCACAATGATCTGGTAAGGAGGCTCTGATACCAATTGTTGGGTTTGGAGAATCTAAATATGCCAAGATCTCATGTCAAATTGTTGGTAGACATTTGGTAGAGATGGAGTACTTGTAGCCAATAGAGAGAAGAGCACAACAGTTTGGTTTTCTACGTTCAATACTCATTCTATGTAAAAACTCACAACGATGAGATGCATTGAGTAAAAAATAAATTTGGAGTGGGGCCATAACTTATATATAATACCGAAGTTTTAATTTTGCGTATCATAAAATAATGAAATTACATGGGTCCTTATTGGGTCTCTCCATATGAATTGGACTTGTACCACTTTAATGCTTATGATCTAACCAAAATCATTATGATGGGCCTTACAGACATTACTCAAACTTTGTATTTGAAAATAGAAATGATAGTTGCGGTTGTGAGTGTGCAAGCGCCGAGCAATCACTTTGAAAAAAATGAATAAATACGAGACCCACATAAAAAAAAAAAAAAATTAATTTTTTAATAGTAGAGTACTCCACTCTTTTTCAAAACAACTGCATGACGTTTGTGTACTCTACGACTGCATGTAACATTATTCATTTAAAAATTATACAATGTATGATTATGATCTATGTATGTCCATTAATTTTAAAATATTTCTAACAAATGGTTATGTGGAAAAATTGATTGACCAAGACCTTCACTAGTGGAACCTCTCTCTCTCTCTCATATATGATGTTGATGCAAATGAGGCTCAGTTGATCAGTCGCAGCAATCTGAAGACAAACAATTTTGGAAAGCCTCTCCCAATGGCCAATTCATTGTTAAAAGTGCTCATCATTTACAGAATACAGTAGTAGAACAACAGAAGGGAAAAACATTATATGGACCGAATGGTAAACATATTTGGAAATGCAATTGGAAAATGGAGGTGAAGAAAGATTGTTGATCATTCGCTTTGCCCCAATTTGTAAGAGGGAGGAAGAAATAGATGTGCATGCTTTATGGTTATGTCCAGCTGCTCAAGATTTTGGAGTGTATGCCATGTAAAGATACAGAAATGCACAATAGAGGGTGATGACTTCCATAAGATTATTAGAGCCTGTTTGGGATTGAGTTTGAAAGCTTAAAAAGTACTTTTAATTATTTAAAAACTCTTTTAAAGAAAAAAAAATGATATGTTTGGTAAATTTATAAAAAGTGCTTTAATCACCTAAAAAAACTGAAAGTCTACTTTTTTAAAAAAACACCAAATTGAAGTTTTTATAGAAAAGCTCCTGCAGATAACTATATATTTTAAAAAAAAAATTAATGTAACTAATTTTAAAAGTGATTTAGATACATGTTTTTCAAACAGTAAACAGCTTTTGAACTATAAAGCTTATTATTTAAGTTATAAGCTATAAGTCCTAAAGTTATAAACTATATTTCCCACCACAATCCCAAACATGCAATTAGTGTATTAATAGAAAAGCTTAAACCAAATCAAATATTGGAACTACCAGCAGTTGTGGTCAGATTAATTTGGTTGAGGAACAAACATATGAGACCTTTAAAGCACTATAGAGAACAAGGCAACCACAATATGTTCGGCAATGTATGCCATTCATTCACAATTTGTTGATTTTTATATTTTATTTTAGATTTTTTGAACTTTTGATTTTATATTTGGTCTTAGCTATATATTGTTTTAATTTTTTGTCCTTTCAAGAATACTTTTTAAAAAAAAAATTATACATACTGTGAATTTTTTTTATATGTTATGTTTTCTTTCTAATTTCTTTGGAAGTGTTATTTTTTTTTTTTTGTAATTTCTTTTATAAAATATTATTCCTTTTTAGCCAATGCCACGTTAAAATTTCCATCAGAATATATGAGGGAAGTACCTAGTTGATACAATTATAAAATTTCTGAGAGCAAAATGATAAAACTGAAACTTTAAGAACGAAAAAATAATCGTGCAAAACCTATAATTGTTGTTGCATTATGCCAAAAGAAATCCTTTCTTTACTCATCCTCCTTAGGCTGGTTTGGATACTTATAATATCTCAATATATTTGTTAGTAATAGTGAAATAATTTTAGTTAAAATGTTTTTTTGGATTTTAGAAAATTAGAGAAAAAAACTTGAATACAAATATTATAAATTTTTTTAATATTATTTATGTTTTGAAATTTGAAAAAATAGTATTGTTTCTTGTGTTTTAGTTGGGAGTCTGGAAAAGTTGTAAAAATTAAATAGAAAATTTGAAACTAAAAGTTGTTTTGTGTTTGGAAAGGAAATATCTGAAAATACTTTAGAATATTGTGCTGCCAAACGGAACCTTAGTCTTGATAATTAACTTTAGATTGTTTTCAATCAAATTGATTTGGTAATTCGTTTGATGGGATGTGATTGATCCGGTCTAGTCAGTTTTTGAAGAGGATTTTGAATTGGACCGATAAGGACTTTAGACCGAACCGGACTGCATTGCTTCGGTTTGGTCGGTCTTATAGGAGTATTTCAGGCAATCCTATTTTCAAGTTTTTGACAATAATATTATATAAAATGATAAAAAAAAAATATCAAATGAATGATGTAATCTAAGTTGTTTGACTAAGTTTATACTTGACTGATTAAGTATTTTAAAATTTAATCAAGTATAATAAATTAATAATGCTAATAATATGTGTACTATCAATATCAATAATTAATAATTAATACTGTCTTAAAATCCGTAACCTTTAATTTTTATATAATCTAAGTATGAAAAATTAGGTTAGAAGAGAATTAAATAATTACTTAACATTAATTAGAAGAAAATTATATATTAAATTCCGTCGGTAGGGAGTGAAAAAACGCTACCCTGAGACCGGTCTAAGACCGAAAATTCAATTTCTTTACTTTCTGAGGCCAAGATCGACTGGTCCCTTAATCGGTCCAATCCGGTCGACCGAAACCAATCTGTCTAGTCAGTTTTCTGTCCAAAGGAAAAATTTTACAGCCCTAATCTATCTTAAAATAAAATAAAATAAAATAAAAACTTTACGATATGACATATCGCGTCAAGTCAAGATCAGTTTCTACAGTAAATTTTTTGTAAAACTATACATCTCTTAGTTAGACAGCATTTCTCATTCATAAATTGAAACAAAAATGTAGCAGGAAGAGATACATACTGCTAGATTTTCATGTTGAATGTAAGAATGCATTAGTTAGGGTTCAAGTGAACCTTAACCATTCATAATTCATATGCCTTGCACAAATAAGAAGATTTTGATACGCTACTCGTATCATTTAATTCACCCCGAATACGTGACAGTCAGGCTTATTACATTGCTGATGAGAATAAAATCAAGTGCGGGGGGGGGGGGGGGGGCATTTGAGATTTTGTCAGCAACAAACAACATCACCCTTGTTTCTTTCCAGTCATACCCGCAACCACCTGCAACGTACGAGTCGTTAGCATTGACAGAAAACGAAAGGGATTACAGAAACCCAGTTAATGTGAAAGGTCTTGTTAAATGTGTTGCATTCCGATTTCAGCAGTCAGTCAGAAATAGAACAATCTTTCTAGTTCAGTTGATCGTCCATCCAAGTAAGATAACTTTACCAAATGGTCTTCTTGATCCCTCTCTTATTATTCCAATAAACCATAAAAGGAAAGTATGCAATCCAACTACAGGGAGCAATGAGGTTGAGTTCTTCGGGAATGTGTATCTATCAATTCTGACCAGTGTGGATAAGATTTCTCTCCCCCTCCCCTTTCTTTCAATCCTCCCATGTTCATGATCATATGAAAGCAAGCACCCAAATTATGAAGATTTTTAGTTAGAGAGAGATGAGAAAATGAAAACTTACTGAAATGGGTCGAGGAATGAAAAGTTAGGGTGTAATTTTTTTTTTTTTTTTTTTTTATTGTTATGTCGGGGAGCCTCTCCAAAGCAGGGCTCTTCGGACCCACCTCTCAGAGTAAACCTCGATCCCGTGCACCGCACTCTCGAAAGTTTCTCTACACGGAACTGGTTAAATCGCTGGCTTTTCACCAAGGATATGGTCCCAAATAATTGTTTGCACCCATGAGGTGTTGAACCTTGGACCTTGAAGGGAGTAATACTCCAAGACCAAGGCCTTCACTACTTGGGCCAACCCCTTGGGGTTATAAATAGTTAGTGTAACATACACAGTATAGACTATAGGGGCATAAGCATCCCTGGCAGATCAGTCCATCCAACTACGGTTGAAGTATAACACCAAAAGTACACCTGTACCATGAATAATTGATGCTTATGCTTTCAAAAGAGAGTAATTCTACATACAACCGTGAAGTGCGTAAACGCCGCGTAATCGCTTTGAAAAAGAATGGGGTCCACTATTAAAAAATTAATTTTTTCATGTGGGTCCCATATTCTATTCACTTTTTTCAAAACAATTACATGGCGGTTGCACAATTCACGGTTGTAAATATCTTTTCTCTTCAAAAGAAGGCTACTCGAAGTAGTGAAACTATTAGCTATTTCTAAGTGTGGCAAGTTATCAGCTAATGAGATGGTCATTCTTTGTAAATAAAAAACTACTGCATACAAACTTTATATTCTTTAAATACTTGTCACAAAATACATAAGTTCTAACTCTACACAAAAGGAAAAAGAGTTTTAGACAAAAATAATTTCGAAAACACACTAAAATTTAAGTACCCAAATAACAGGACGCAGAAAAAGAAAAGAAACTGATAGATACAGGCATAAAAGAAACATATTGCAAAACCAAATACTCACATCACTTAAAGCGGGCTGGGGAACTTGTTTAGATGCTTCAAAGGAGTCAAGGATGGGCCTAACAACAGCTGGAAGAAACAGGCCTGGATTTTTAACAAGATATCAACTAGTAAGTTGAAGAATTCATTTTCCCCATGGAAATAGCCTCAAACCCCAAAAATACCGGTTGTAGAAAATCCATTAAATGCATGATCTTTCAAAGAATTATAGAAATTAAAAAACAAATTTGGAACTCTTGCACACAACAAAAGAATATTATGTTCTTTGCATAGAGCTCTCCTGAGAGCAATGAAGACAGTATAGATCAGTGTCCCTTTTAGTCATTGTCGCTATTTTACAGGAAAAAAATTCCATTCAAATAAATAAAACAATATCAGTAGCAATAGAAATTATGATTGATCTATATGAATCAGTAATATGGAACTCACTCACATAAGTGGATCAAATTAGAGTATATCAGAGAAAAAGTTAGCTATGTAGTATGGTATGGCTATTCATATAGTTATCCAAGTCAAGTATGCCCCAAGGCCAACATAAAGAAGCACTGTGGGGGATCCTGCCTGACCTTAAAAGTTCTATTATTACTTTCCTCTGGTCCAGTTGATTACGCATAAAGGGACCCCAATTTTTGTTTTCTTTTCCCAGCATGCACCGACAAGCAGCTGAAGAATTGTCATCCACATGCCCATGTTACTGATATTGCAATTCAAGTATACCTCAAGAAAATTCCATACATAACTCAACCTTACAAACTTCCTTGGGATTGCTCACAAGCAACCAGTTTCCCAGTTTCTTGTTCACATTTCTTTCTTGTTGTAACAGATGAATATCATTGCCCCATTAATACGATGCAAAAAATGGCCCAATTTAACTTGTCTTCTTGTCATTAAGAACTTTGCCCAGTTTCACCAAATATCATAGAGTTTATGATATCCATTAACTAAGCGCATCCCAAATGCTAACCAAACCATGCCCTAATCATTAATTATTCATAATAAACTTATTTCCAGTCACATAGATACCATTACAATTGCCAATTTTCCAATACAGGTAAAACCCAAATAAATTCTAAGAAAAATATCCCAAGCCTACCCACCGAGTCTTACTGGAAAACCCTAAAATTGGTCTCAAACTGGTCCATGATTTTTTACTTTTTTTTTATAAGTAAACTGGTCCATGAAAATTATTAACTGTCCCTCCGTATTTTATTAATCAAATAAAAAAAAGGCCCAGAATCCCAATACAATTTGTTCAAAATTCAAATAATGAAACCGAAAAATTTTGACAAATCAAAACTTTGAACAGAAAGTACATAAAAACAGAAGAAAACCGAAAATGTGAAACGTAGGTTAGCGATTAAAAGAGAAAGTGAGTAAGAAATTACCGACGCCAGCAATGAGGCAAGAAGCTGCGACGACTGGCTCTTGCACTACAAACATCCTCAGCTTCTGCATCACCGGCATCTCTCCCTCAGTGCAATCTTGATCTTGTGAAGTAAATGTAATAGTCAGAGGATATAATCAGTGCAATGAAGGACTAGTAAATTGATCATTTCTCAACCCCAAAAATAAAAAATCGCATGAAAGTGAACCCAGGAAAAAACAAAAATTAAACAAGAACCCAAATCCTAATAGTTGGTCATGAGACAATTGAACCTTCCCAGAAGTAGTAGCCGAAAAAGCAATGATACAGAATTACAGATGAGATCGAAGTCCCTCAGAATGTCTGAATCTTAACCAATGCGTTAGAATCTTAATAGCCTATTCAGATAATCCCTACAGGAGCCATTCCGTTCAATGATTTCTCTTCACTGAAGGCCTTTTTTCTGAGGGCCAGTCGCATAATGGACAACGTTTTACAGATGGGTAGGGTCTGATTCCAGAATCCAAAGTCCAAAAAATAAAAAAACTAAAAAATATGGAATCCATCACAGAGAGAGAGAGAGACCGTGGCTGATGGCAAGAGGTGCTGCGACGGAGAGACGGATCGGACTGAGACAAGAGGTGCTGCGACGGTGCGACGGAGCGGACGATTATCAAAGGCTGGGCTGCTGGAAGGCAGAGAAATTAGGGTAGGAAACTGGAAAAGTTCTCCAAAACTCGAAATGTCGCGACTCGCACCCCGCAAGGTGGAAGAAAAGGAGTTGCCTCTTTTACAATTTTACCGTCTTTGGAGTAACGCTGCGGCTCCCGAATTTTTATCCCAAAAAATGAAATATTATATATAGAAATCACTGTTTATAGAAGTCAATTTTGCACACATTAGGTGTCAAAATATACACATGTTTGAGAGGAAAAACGAGAGAGAGAGCAGAGAGTGAGAGAGAGAGCGAGAGATGAGAGAGAGAGAGCGAGAGCAGAGATGAGAGAGAGAGCGAGAGTGGAGATGAGAGAGAGAGCGAGAGCAGAGAGAGAGAGTAGAGATGAGAGAGAGAGCGAGAGCAGAGATGAGAGAGAGAGCGAGACGAGAGAGAGAGCAGATATGAGAGAGAGAGCGAGAGCAGAGATGAGAGAGAGCGAGCCGAGAGAGAGCGAGACGAGAGAGAGACCGAGAGCAGAGATGAGAGAGAGAGAGAGAGTGGAGATGAGAGAGAGCGAGACGAGGGAGAGAGAGAGCGAGACGAGAGAGAGAGCAGAGATGAGAGAGAGAGCGGAGATGATGAGAGAGAGTTGATGAGAGAGAGACGGGAAAGAGACGCTGGTGAGAGAGAGATGAGAGAGAGAAGCCGAATGAAGAAAAAAAAAACAATTGAATGAGAGGCATCCACGTAGTGTGTGCATTGTGTGCACCACTACAGTGGATGCCGTATAGCACTTCTCCCAAAAAATATCCCGAACGGTATATTTTATTTTATTATTATTATTATTATTATTATTTTATGTATTTTTTTAATCATTATAAATATTTTTAAAAAAATAAAAAATTCACAACATCATTAAAAAATACTTCCTTAATCACTAAAAAAGAAAAATAAAAAAAGTCATTCAGGACACTTCTTCGGAATCCAAATTCGGGTCCCAAAGTATTTCTGCTCTCTTTGGATAACTAAACTCAAATCCAAGTTTTAGCTAATAGCTAATATGATATAATTTGTCTTTATCTATTACATTCACATCTAATTTTTATTATCCATATATTTTTTATATAATAATAAAAAAATATTATTTATTTTTTTATATATTTTTAAATTATTTAATTTTATTATATTTTATCATTCTACCGATTATAAGTTAATTAGTAATAATATTATAACCTTAATAAAACTGATGCAACCAAATCATGGTAGAAAGTAAGGAAGAAAATATTTTTTATTCCTTTTGATCATGTTACACTAACTATCAAATTTGCACAACACTAACTAACCGTAGCAAAAAGATATCCCTTTTTACATTTGCATAATCCAATACAACACATTTTGAGACTCTAACCAAACACTCTATTGAATTTACAGTTGCATAATCCAATGAGAGTGCTCTTAAGGGGAGGTTTGAACTTCAGATAGTGAGTTGAGATGAATTAAGATGAGATGATATGAGACGATATGAAAATTGAATAAAATATTATTAGAATATTATTATTTTTTTAAACTTTAAAAAATTGAATTGTTTATTGTATTTTGTGTAGGAGTTTGATAAAATTGTAATAATTAAATGATATGAGATCAGTTGAAAGACTCTCTCAATCTAAATAACCCCTTAGTATACCGGAATGGATCGAAACTTGCCGGAATTATGAACAAGCTAGGATCATCAAGAAAGATGACCTTTGCATTGTATCAATAGTATAAAACTGTATTTTTTATTTTTTAAATATTTTTTAAATTATTTTAAATATTTTGAAAAAATTTATAAATATATTAAAAAAAAAAACTCTTTTAACCATAAAATTAAATAAAAAAAAAAAACGGAGAGAATCTCGGTGGAAGAAGCATTTTTCTATCCTTTATATTGTGTGCCGGTGTGCCTTAAGGGCTTTCTGTTAAGAGTTGTTAGAAGTTGGCAACGACTTGTATCCATGGGCCATGGGCCATGGCCTATAAGTACATGTATTCTCTTTATTTTTTTTTTTTTGGAAAGTGACGGTCTCAGATTTTGTACATATCATTCATGGGTCCGCTACAAATCTTTTGAATAGAAGTTCACAAATTGTTGCATTGATACGAGATGTCAGATAGTAAAATGCTAAATGCAAGATAATTTTAGGAAAGATACAAATTTAGGACGTGCAAATTCTAATTTGTTTGAAAAAAGTATGACTCCTTGAAGAAAATTGAAAATTTTTAAGTGTTTTTACATTTTTCAAAATGTTTGCATAGACTTGCACGCTCGGGACTCGGGAGTCTATACAAGTCATTTTTCTTTTAAAAAATATTTTTTAAAGAAATTTATAAATAAAAAATAATTAGAAGTAGATAAAAATAAAGAAATATTTTTAAACCACATAAATCTTACGAAATGAAGTTTACAAACTGAATATGATATGTTAAATTGTAGAATTATTTTTATTATAAACTAGATATGATGAATCAAGTTAGGTACCATTAATTGTAAGTTTCTTTTCGTAAGTTCTATATATTGATTATACATTTGTCTTTTTAAAGAGCATAAAAAATATGTGTAAAATTATATAACTGTAAAACAACATTAAAAAATAAAAAATCATTGAAGAATTCTTTAAACCGAAATATATAAGAGAAGCTTTTTTTTTTTTTTTTTTTAAAATTTTTTTTTTTAGAGAGAGAGCCGAAACACTATTTAGGTGTAGAGAAGGAATAACGCACCCGTTTAGCCACTCAAAATATTTTAGAATAATTATAAATAGTAATGAAATAATTTGACTTAAAATGTTTTATTAGATTTTAAAAAGTAAAAGAAAAAAATTTGAATAGAAATATTATAAAATTAAAAATTATTTTTATTTTAAAATTTAAAATAATTATATTATTTTTTATGTTTGTTTAAAAGTTAGAAAAATTGTATTTGATCTTTTGTATTTAAGGGATTTTTAGAAATAAAATATTTAAAAATACTTGAGAATACCTCCAAACTAACCCGTTTACGGGAGAGTAATACTCTTATTCCAAACTCACACGTTATATTTCATTTTTATCTCAGTTTTTTCATCTCTTTTCATTGTTGTTCAATAAAAAAGACTTTTCACTGAGGGAAGAGAATAACTTTTTGCTGATTCCACACCCCACCCTTTCCCCTTCAAAAACTCTGCAGTCATTTTTGTTTACTCCTTGTGCACTCCACTAATGTGATTGATTGCGTCATTTTTTTTAATATAAAAGAATTGTTTTAGCCAATCAAATCAGTGGAGTGTGCAAAGAGTACGCAAAAATGACTATACGTAGTAGAACTCGAATAACTCTTCATTGATTCCACACCCCCACCTTTCCCTCTTCAAAAACTCTATATGCAGTCACTTTTGCATACTCCTTACGTACTCTACTAATGTGATTGGTTATGTCATTTTTTTTAATATAAAATAACTGTTTAAGCCAATCATATCAGTAGAGTGCACAAAGAATACGCAAAAGTGACTGTATGTAGCAGAACTCATAAACTTGCTTTATACATCTAAACATGTCTCAATAGATCCACACTCTTACACAAAATCCATTCCAATATCTTCTTTTTTTTTTTTTAAATAAACCATTCCTCATTCATTCATATAAACTATTTGATCACTACAATGATTATCAATTTGTAAACTACTTAAAACAAACATTGGAGCTTCTTCTATCCACACTTTCTCCTCTTCAGAATGTAAAGCAGCTTTTGCTAGCTTGTGAGCTACTGTATTCGCATCTCTATGCGAGTATTGGACTTTCCATCCTTGCCAATCTTTGAGCACCATCTTCATCTCTTCAATAATACTGCCATTGAAAGACAAGTCTTCATTTGGATCATTCACAGCGTTTATTACTACCTGTGCATCACCCTCAAAGGTTACTTTGTCAAAATTAAGATCCCTACAAAATTCCATTGCTTTTCTCAGAGCATAACACTGCTAAAGTTGGTTCTACAAAATTTTGTTTCTGATTATGACAAGTTGCCATGACCTCTCCCTTCTCATTTCTTATTATAACACCAGCTCCCATCTTTCTTGCTTTAGCATTCAAAGCTGCATCCTTATTAGCCTTTACCAAATTCTGTTATGGTGGAAGCCATTTTTTCTCTCCTCCCATTGCACTAATACTCCTCCCTTGTCTCTCTAACAGAGCCTAAACTTGTTGAAATATTCTTAAATACTCTCACTATCCAGTCTTATGTCTATACTCAATCTCAACGTTCAAAAAGGCCGATATGGGTCTTAGATCCAAGCTGAGACACAGTCTAGTTAGCCATCCTAGTGGCACCTTGGCTTGAGAAGGAGTGTCCCTTTTGAATATTTAAAAGTTCTATTAGTACCATTCACTTTATCCAATTGACATGGCACCACCCTATAATTTATTAAAAAAATAAAATAAATATATTCAAAATAAAATGCCGTTTGAAAACACAAAAATAGAAAGATTGAAACTTTAGATTCCATCTTCTCCTTTTATATTTGTGTTACGTCAATGGGACAAAGTGCGGTATAAACGGGGCGACATAATAGCATGTCTCATACATATATATATATATATATATATATATATATATATGGAAAATGCTACTTAGACCGATAAAATTGACCAACTGTGATTTTTTTTATTTAATGGTTAAGGAAGCGTTCTTTTATTTTTTAAAATTGTTTAAAGTTATTTAAAAAATAATTGAAAGAAAAATAAATAAAATAAAAAAATACATTTGAACTTATCGGTACAATGCAGGGGGCACCATTCTCGATCCCCCTAGCATTGTCCTATATATTTTATAATATATATATAGGGGTGTAAGTTCACCAGTCTAGACTAGAAAACTGATTGGACTAAATGGTTCCGACCGGTCCGGACCAGACCGATAACACTAATGGTCCGCTCTCTGTCCATTAGTTTGCAAAAGTTTGATTTTTGGTCTGGTCTCAGGTTATGATTTTTTGGATCGAACCGGACCGACTGAAATATATATTTAATTTTTTTTATATAGTATTCTATATAGTAGTTGTATAACTTAATTATGTTATTTTCATATAAACTATGATTATTGACCATATATGTTAAATATAATATTAAATATTAACTAATATGCTATTGACAATTAACTAATACATTTTATGATAAACCATAACATTATATGTAATGATACATACTTTAGTTACCTAGTATCTACATCTAATTAAAATAGTTAGATACATTTTTTGTAAGATATCTAAGTTATAAGTATGAAATATCTATGGACCAATTATTCATTAACCATATATAAAATATTAAAATTTAATATATGCCATAATGTATTATCCATCATAATTTATACACATACTATTGAGTACTAAGTTAGTAACATTATTGATATAATTATAATTAATAAATTTATTAATAAGTTAATTAGATAATCAACATTTAAGTCCTCACTTAATTTTAATTTTATTATTTTACATAATTTTTATCATTTAATTTATTTGCTAAGAAAGAAAATGTTCGAAAATTGTTGGGCCGAAATAAATATTAAAAGGTAATTTTGGACTTTTTTTTTTTTTTTTTTATGTTGACCCATTTTGCATTGGCCCAGAACAATAGATTATGGTCTAGTCCAGTCCGATCTATAGGTGTACTCAGTCCGGTCTTAGGGTAGAAAATGGGTGAACCGAAATTTTTGATCCAGTCCAAAAATCTCTTCATAGACCGACAAGACTCAACCGATTACGCCCATCAATATATATACATTTGTTATTAAAGAAAAATGCCTTGGCGGTTGAATGACTGAGTTTAAAATATTAATCTAATATAAAAATAAAGACACCCTTTACACTAGATTACTATATCAAACTCTGAACCAAATATATAGAAAAATTAAAACATTTCCACCTAACGTTGAAATAAATCTTTTGGAACTTCACTCAAAAGAGAGAAAATATCTGAAGATAGTTAAAATTAGGAGATTTTAGTCAATAACGCCCCAATGCTTTTTCTCGATTGTGATTTGTCCCTTGTTTGATCCTTTTTTTAGAATTAACTGCTTGTACTATGACAAATTTGATACTTGCTCCCTCCTCCACCAATTTTGTCCGCTAGATTTAATAATAGACACGCAGTAGCCTATACAATTGCTACATGAAAGATTCTTTTAAAATAAAGTTTAAAAGTTTCTAAAAAATGGAGGACATACGCTAACAACCATGGGAGAGTTGAATCTGGCCACCCAAGAGGTGGTTGAGACATGGGCAACTATCGGGTAGTCCCAAGGCATGGCCCACCTGGGGT
The DNA here is from genome assembly GCA_961763995.1 of Juglans cinerea. Lineage (NCBI taxonomy): Eukaryota > Viridiplantae > Streptophyta > Magnoliopsida > Fagales > Juglandaceae > Juglans > Juglans cinerea. Next base: position 40,599,588 of record CAUIVZ010000001.1, on the reverse strand, counting down.
GGCTAAATCCGGCCCCCACGATGGCTAGGCGGGAAGGCAACTCTATTGGTTTTAGACTTAAAAATGATTAAAATATTTAATGTTAAGTAAAAAATAATGTGAACTATTGTTATTATTCAATGTATCGATTCAGTTGTCAAGGTTTAAATGAAAACGTGCTATGATGACTTGAACCAATGCATACCTCTTGTGGATAAGAGCCTTAACCGTTTGCCAACCAAACAAAATGTTGTGCCCTCTGGTAAATTAGAAACATTTTCAATGTATTTTCTAATATTTGAGAATTTGTGACTTCTCCCAAATGCTTATTCATTTTAGTTATGAATTTTCACAAATATCATTTCATTTATATAAGTTGTCACCTATCATAAGTACCATTTCATTTATATGTTGTGACTTTTCACAAGTACCATTTATTTATATAAGTTGTTACTTTTCACAAGTGACATTTCATTCTAGTTATGACTTTTCACAAGTGCCCTTTCATGCTCTATAAATAAGGAATCTCACCCACAAATTTATTCACTCTAAATTCTCTATAAAAATTAGAGAAACACTTCATTTTTCTTTCTTTCTTTGGGCTTTAGCTATTTTATATCAGGTTCGAGTATCTCATTCTGTGTGTATTGACAAGGAGATAACGGGAATCAACATTGTTGTATCTTGGGAGTAAATTGTCAAAAAGCCTAGTGCATGTTTAAATTTAGATGCAATGAAATCTACTCTAAGGAAAACGTTCATCACAATGTGCCTGAATACCAGGTTCTCTCTTTCTAATTTGTTCTTGTTATTTTTACATATTCTCTAGTTTACAATGCGTTTACACATATCTCTTTTATTATCAAAATTATTTCCCAACAATCTAGAGTAGATTTTCTCTTTTTTAAACTAGAAATGTGTTTTAATTGATTGGTTGTTACCATGATTTCAAATGAACCAATTGTATCCGAGAAATTTGAAGGAGTTAATTTTAAACGTTGGCAAGAAAAGATGAAAATCTTTCTTACAATACTTAAATTATATTTTGTTATAGAAAATGATCATCCTTCTGATAATTTACATGAGCCCGCATGTAATGTTAAATTGCAAACCTATGCAAAAAAGCTCATTTGTGTAGATGTCGGATTTTAAATCATTTGAGTGATACACTTTTTTTATGTTTACCTACACATTAAATCTGCCAAAGAGATTTGGAATGATCTTGATAAGAAATATGATATACAAGATGCCGAAATAGATAAGTACACTGCAAGCCAATTTCTTGGCTTTAAGATGGATGATTCCAAATATGTGGGAGAGAAAGCCCATGAGTTAATTATCTTTTACCATGAATCGAACCAACGAAGAATGGGTATTATCGAGCGTCTCCAAATAGCTTATACAATAGACAAGTTGTCTCATTTATGGAAGAACCTTGGTCTATTTCTTAAACATAAAACTGAAGATATGACCATGGAAACCTTGATATCCGCCATTAGGATCCAAGAACAACACTTGGAAAATAATCATATTCCTGTATGATTCCAAATATGTGGTAGAGCAAGCCCATGAGTTAATTATCCTTTACCATGAATTGGGCCAACGGAGAATGGCTATTACTGAGCGTCTCCAAATTGCTTATATAATAGACAAGTTGTCTTCTTCATGGAAGAATCTTGACCTATCTCTTAAACATAAAACTGAAGATATGACCATGGAAACCTTGATATCCGCCATTAGGATCAAAGAACAACACTTGGAAAATAATCATATCCCACTATTGGTTTCTTATTTTCAGTCTAAAGCAAATATTGTAAAAGACCATAGAACACATAAGAACCCATTACATCAGAAATCCAAATTCAATAAGGGTAAAACTAGTTATGGGCACAATTTGAAATCAAAGTCCTATATCAACAATAATGATAAGAGACCTATTTGTTTTAACTATAGCAAATTGGATCACTTGGCCAAAAATTATTGTTATAAGAAAAGGAAAAACCAAGGCAACGAACAACCAAGATCGCCTAACCCACAGGCTCATATGATGCTTTCTGGGTATCGACTCCGTTGGAACCGATGAATGGTACGTAACCATAAGTCCCCAAGTTTATCTGGCTTGTAGTGCTACTAATTGGATGGTAGACACATGAGCCAATATACATGTCATTTCTAACCGCAATATTTTTTCAACATATCAAGATACAAGCGGCATGAAAATGACGATGGGTAAATACACCTTTGCACAAGTATTTGGAGTAGGAAAAATTGAACTCAAACTAATGTTTGAAAATACTCTTCCATTAGAAGAAATGTTTTACATGCCAGAGGCGAGGAGAAACCATATTAGTAGATCTTTGCTTAGTGGAGCAGGCTACACATTTTTATTTCAATCCAATAAAGTTATTGTAACTAAATATGGGTCATTTGTGGAGAAAGGTTATGTGAGTGATGACTTGTTTGTAATAAATGTTCAAAACAATGTAGTAGACAAATTTGATCCTAATAATAAATTTGTATTTTCTACATGTTCATCTTCAATATGACATGCTAAATTAGGCCATATTAATTATCATAATATTAAAAGAATGATGGATTTAGAGATTATTCCTAAAATTCCCGTTGATTTGGATGAAAAATATTTAATATCTGTTCAATCGAAATAACCTAAAGAACCATTTAAATCTATTGTTGGGACTCCCAGTCAAGATCCATCATGTGTGGCTGTAGAGCCACTCTTAGTAGAATCATGACATGGTGGGGCAACCAGACTTGACTTTCCTACCATGCATGCCCATGCACTCTATCCGTCGGGAATTGGATATGAGAGGATTAGACAGCAAAAGACCACGGAATAATGGGTGCATCTTTGATTGGGATGTGATGTCTAATCCTCTCATATCCGATTCCTGACGGATAGAGTGCATGGTAGGAATGTCACGTCTGGTTGCCCCCTCGTACCCTTCTCATTCAGTTAAAAAAAAAAAAGAATGACACGAAGATAAATCCAAAGTCTCTTTCCCAACTCATCAGTGACAACTCTTCCTCACAGTTCATTGCAACGGGGTATTTTTTAAACCTCCTGCCACCCCATAACCGCCACCCGCCATCAATTTTGAAACAAGAGACTTTGAACCCAAAAAATTTGTCTAAGATTTTTCTAGGGAGAAAAAAAGAACGAAATTTGTGAAGTAGAACTCTAATTGAAGACCAAACAGAATGCAGAGGGACAATGAAAATTTCTTGATGAAATGTTTAATTCAGAATATTTTCGCCCCAACATATTCGCATATCTCATTTTGCACTTCTGTATACTTAAAACTCCACAAAGATAAATTTATAAAAGATATTCAAAACAGTTGCTTACCGTTATAAATCAATCTTCATAAGGCGCAAGTGATACACTGTATTACACACTACAAAGAATCAAGCTACAAGTCGTTCATCTCCTCAAGAAACTACACGACGTCTGAGCACAAGTATAAAAAAGGGTTGAATTGTAATTACATCATTTTCCTTGTTTTTCATTTATTTGTAAATACTATTTGTTATTTGCTGGCTTTTCCTTTTTTGTACAGAGTTGGTTAGTTTGTTACACGAGAGGGTTATATACCCACGGCATTATGTACAGTGAAATCATTTTTGAGGAATACACAGTACTCTTCCTTCATCCTTCGTGCACTACTCTCTGATTTTCTTCTCACCATTTCGAATACTGACATGGTATCACAAGCCTGAGAGCCACCCATGGAGGATTTCAAAGGTTTCGACAATTCTTCCTCCAACAGCCTTAAAAATTCCTCTGCTCATTCACACCAAATATCAAACACCTTCTGTGCCACAAACATGGCCAAATACTTGAACCTCACCGACCCTAGCAACCCATTTTGGCTGGACAACAGCGACAACCCTGCCGTCGTTCTGGTCACCGACTTGCTCACCAGCGAGAACTACCCCACTTGGTCCCGTGCTATGAGACGAGCTCTCCGTGCCAAAAATAAAATCTGTTTCATCACTGATTCCATTTCTCAACCAACAGACCCCGATGATTCTCTTTTTGACTTATGGGAGCGCTGCAACGACATGGTGGTTTCATGGCTTCAGAACTCTATAAGCCCCTCCATCAGATCCAGCGTTGCTTTTGTAGACAATGCCTGTGACCTTTGGCTCAATCTTCAGGACCGTTTCTCCCATTAAAATGGACCTCGTATATACCAGCTCAAGAAGACACTTGCCAGTCTTCAACAAGACTCCGACACTGTAAGTGTATATTACGAACGTCTTAAATCTCTTTGGGATGAGTTACTTATTTATGACCCATTTTAGTTTGCTCTTGTAGATCGATGAAAACTCTCTCAGATCGATACCAATGGGACTATGTCTTTCAGTTTTTGATGGGTTTAAACGACACATATTCCCCTGTTCGAGACCAGATAATGCTCTTAGATCCTCTTCCACCCATCACAAAAATCTTTTCTCCCATTCAACAGCAGGAACGCCACTATCAAATGACCCCTACTTCAAACCCATCTGACACCATGGCCTTTGCCATTCGCAAACCAAACTCATTCCCTACCCGTAATCCATCTCAACAAAAGTCAAAGAAAGACCGAGTCTATTGTTCTCACTGCAAGATCACAGGACACTCTTTTGAAATGTGTTTCAAGGTTGGTAATGCTGAGGCCCCCATTTGTTCTCATTGCAACATGACTGGACACATAATGGAGAAGTGTTACAAGCTCCATGGCTACCCCCCCGGACACAAACTTTTCAATAAATCTCAGGGATCCAATGCTTTTACTGCTCAAACTGCTCCTATTGACTCCATCCTTGAGGATTCCAGTGATGGTCGAGTAGGTCTTACTCAGGCACAATATCAGTAATTAATGGCATTACTCCAACCATGGCAGGCCTCCACCATTGCTCAGTCCTCTACCAACCAGATTCAATCCATCAATTCTCCTAAGTCAACTCCTCATATTTCTGGTATTTCAAATTGTTTATCCACCTGCACACACAATCATTCATTTCCACAAGAAATTCCTTGGATCATCGATATCGGTGCCATTGACCATATGGTCTGTTGTAGCTCTTTTTTTACCATTATTAATTCTCCTGTTTCTCACTCCGTTAAGTTATCAAATGGCAAAAATGTACCTATTACACACACGGGCACAGTTCACTTAACACCCCCACTTCATCTCACCGAAGTCTTGTGTGTTCCTTCCTTTATTTTTAATTTAATTTCAGCAGAAAAGTTGGATGCCAATCTCACTTGTTGTCTAGTTTTTTTCTCTGATTTTTGTCTTATTCAGGACCTTTTATCTTGGACAACGATTGGGAAGGGTGAAATGAAAAATGGTCTATATCACCTGCTCAACACGGCTGTCTCTCCCTCTACCTTAGTGACCACCTTTTCTCACTTTTCCACCATTACAAAGTCTGCTACAGCTTCTGTTTCACACACTGAAAATGTTACTGACCTATGGCACTGTCGCCTAGGCCACCTTTCTTTTCCTGTTCTGCATATGATTACAGATCCTATTGTAAAGAAAAGCATTTCAACTACTAATACAAAGCCTTGTTACATTTGTTCATTGGCAAAATTTCATAGACTTCCTTTCCCTCATAGCAAACATAAGACATCAATACCATTTGAAATTGTGCATTGTGATCTCTGGGGACCATGTTCTGTTCCTGCTTATGATGGCTCAAAATATTTCTTAACTTTGGTTGATGACTTCACTAGCAGTACATGGTTGTATCTCCTTCCTAACAAAGCTGCCACCCGAACCAGCATTGAGTCTTTTACCAATATGATTGAAAATCAATTCAACCTCACTATCAAAATTCTAAGAAGTGATAATGCAGGAGAATTTAAACTGAAAGAGTTTTTTCATAAAAAGGGATCCTACATCAAACAAGTTGTGTTGCCACTCCACAATAAAATGGAGTTGTGGAAATGAAACACCAACATATGCTTAATGTGGCTCGTGCTTTAAAATTCCAAGCTGGTCTTCCTCTTAAATATTGGAATGATTGTGTTTTGACCACCACATACCTCATCAATAGGACCCCTAGTCCCCTTATTCAAAACAAAACACCCTTTGAACTTTTATTTAAATCTCCACCCACTTATGCTCATTTAAAAGTTTTTGGGTCTCTTTGTTTTGCTGCCACTCTTTCACAAGGAAGAACAAAATTTGATCACCGAGGTCGCATGTACATTTTTCTTGGATATCCTTTTGGAACTAAAGGTTATAAATTGCTTGATCTTGAGTCCAAAACCACCTTTGTCTCCCGGGATGTGCTTTTTCATGAATCCATATTTCCATTTCAATCTTTACCTCATCTCTCATCCACTCCTTCTCCGAACCCCACCCTTGTTTTTACTAAACCTTACCGGACTCACTTGATTTTCCCACAATTTCTTCCTCTCCACAAGTTAGCCCATCTCCTCACCATCACTCCACCCCACCCTCCATGCCTATATCAGATTCATCCCAACAACATGTTACACCATCACATAATTCTTCCACTTTTTCTCCCACTACTACTCCCTCACTTCCCACACCGACTTCCCCACCTCAACCCCCTTTTCGCTGGTCACAAAGGGTAATGAGAGCTCCACAATACCTGCAGGAATTCCACTGCAACCAAACTTCACATTCAGGCCCTTCTCAGTTGCTGTCCAAGCTTCTTCTTCCTTTACTGGTAATTCCTGCTCTTTAGCTAATTTTCTGACTTACCAGAATTTTTCTCCTTCTTTTACTGCTTTTTCCACCTCCATTTCCATTGCTTCTAACCCTGCCACTTATAAACAAGCTGTCAAACACCTTGGTTGGTGTCAAGCCATGAACACTGAATTGTCCGCCTTAGAACAGAACCAAACTTGGATTATCATTGATTTACCTCCTGGAAAAGAGGCAATTGATTGCAAATATGTCTACAAAACTAAGTTTCATGCTGATGGTTCTGTAGAAAGGTTGAAAGTAAGGCTTGTTGCAAAGGGGTTCACACAACAAGAAGGTATAGACTATACAGAGACTTTTTCCCCAGTCGCCAAGCTTGTTACTGTCAGAGTCTTATTATCTGTTGCAGAAGTACAAGGCTGGTCACTTCTTCAATTTGACGTCCACAACACATTTCTCCATGGTGATTTGAATGAAGAGATTTATATGCGTAAACCACTGGATTATAACAAAGGAGGACCCAATCAAGTATGCAAGCTTCTCAAGAGCCTCTATGGACTTAAACAAGCCTCCCGACAATGGTGTTCTAAATTTTCCTCTTCTCTCATTGATTTTGGATTTGAACAATCTAAAGCTGATTACAGTCTCTTTACTAAACTAGATGGTTCATCTTTCATTGCCTTACTAGTTTACGTAGATGATATCATTGTGGCTGGTAATTGTCCTTCTTCCATTGCATCACTCAAATCTTTTCTTCACACTCAATTTAAGATCAAAGATCTTGGATGTTTGCACTATTTTCTTGGTTTGGAAGTTGCCAGGTCTTCCAAAGGTATTCACTTGTGTCAAAGAAAATATGTTTTGGACATCTTGGCTGGCATAGGGACCCTCGGCAGCAAACCACTTCAACTGCCCCTTGAGCAGAATTTTAAGCTCAACAAATTTTCTGGTGACCTACTACCAGACCTAAGCCTCTATAGAAGACTTATTGGCCGTTTGTTGTATCTTACAATCACTCTGCCTGCCATATCTTATGCTGTCTAGATCCTTAGCCAATTTATGGATTGTCCCACAACTTCACACTTGGCTGCAGCTCAGAAAACTCTTCGATATATCAAGGCAGCACTTGGACAGGGTATAATACTCTCATCCTCATCTCCACTTCAACTTAACGCCTATTGTGACTCCAATTGGACCTCGTGTCTTGATACACGTCGCTCTGTCACTGGGTATTGCATACTTCTTGGCAATTCCCTTATTTCTTGGAAATCCAAGAAACAATCTGTAGTGTCCCGCTCCTCAGCCGAAGCCGAATATAGATCCATGGCTTCCACATGCTCTGAGCTCACTTGGCTTAGGTAATTGCTTCTTGACCTTCGGGTTCCACATCCTCAGGCTGCCTCGACATCGCTGCTAATCCGGTCTTTCACGAACGTACCAAACATATTGAGTTAGATTGTCACTTAATCCGAGACAAGATCCAAGAGGGCAGCATCATCACAGCTCATGTTGCCTCACAGTCTCAACTAGCTGATATTTTTACAAAGGCTTTGCCCTCCTTCATCATTAAGTTACATTTATCCAAGATGGAAATAGTTAATCTCTATTCTCCATCTTGTGGGGGGCTATTACACAGTACAAAGAATCAAGCTACAAGTCGTTCATCTCCTCAAGAAACTACAAGACGTCTGAGCACAAGTATAAAAAAGGGCTGAATTGTAATTACATCATTTTTCTTGTTTTTCATTTATTTGTAAATACTTTCTCTTATTTGCTAGCTTTTCCTTTTTTGTACAGACTTGGTTAGTTTGTTACATGAGGGTTATATACCCATGGCATTATGTACAGTGAATCATTTTTGAGGAATACACAATACTCTTCCTTCATCCTTCGTGCACTGCTCTCTGATTTTCTTCTCACCATTTCGAATACTGACACACTGTACACTAGAAAGGAGGTAACATCCACCCTACAGTCCATCCCAGAAGCAAGCCAGCACTAACGAGACTCATTCCCAAAGCAAAAACGGCAGCATACCTTTTGATATCATGCCTAGGTCGCCCTCGCTGGACCCTTCTCCTCTTAGTAGCCTTCTGCCAGTTCTTTCGCTGTTTCCAACCTTTGTAAGCCATCTTTGGAAGGACCACAGGGAAGAGAGTGGAAATTGATTGGTCGGTATTTTTAATCTGGATGTAACGAATTTCTAGCTGCAGCAGTTGGAACCACTGCTTATAGGCAAAAAGTTGTGAGGCTTGTCTGAAGAAGAGCTTAAGAATGTGCTCCTTCTCAGCATCAGCTTGCTTTGCTGCCTTCTCGGCTTCCCTTGCACGAGTTTGAGAATGGCAGAGTGCTTCCATCAGCAGAGCTTTTTCAGGGCCACCTTCAGAAACTTGTAATGCCTTCGTGATATCTTTGTAGTTTTTACTATAACTGCTATTAAATTGCAAAACCGAACAAAATCTAAGATATTGTGTACAAAAATTTTAAGACACACCCACACACATGTAAAAGCTTAACTAACAAAATCAACATAAGACAATTACTAATATCTGCAAATAGTAGTATTTCATCCCAGAATGAAAATGATGGTAATCTATTTATACCTGAATGACTTGTCAGAACCATATTGTGAACACCCTTCTTCAGATGAAGCCACCTCATTTCCATCTGCTTTCCCGGAATCTGGAAAGCCCTGTGCATGAGTCCTATTGGAAATGCTACCAGTTCTGGCCTTCCGATCAGAATATGACAGCAATGCTTCATCATGATCAATGCAGCCACTATGAACATATGGGTGCTTCCCTACATAAATTCTCTGAGGTGGGGGGAGATCACAATTCTCAATATGGTTAAGTGACTTCTTCTCGACCAAGAAGGCCAATTCTTCTTTATCTGTTGTTTGCCACCACGGTCCTCTCTTATAATCCCCAATCCATGGAGATTCTGGATTTAAGCTACACTCATTGGCTTGCTTGGAAACTGGACAACCATCAGGATCCATATCCAAGTGTTCGTATCTCCCCCTTACTTCCATTAGTTCACAATACTCCTCGGCATTCTTATAATATGAATCATTTACCTCTTCCTTTCTGGCTTCGATGGCTTTGTTCATACGAACAGCAGGGAGACCATATTGCCCATCAAGAGAAGACTCGCAGTTCTTATCATCATTGTCATTAATAATGTCCCCTTTTTGAGGGTGGACCTCATCGAGCTTAGCTGTTGAATTTACAGTGCCAGCTCCTAAGGTGACCACTTTGGCCTCCAATGCAACCGACTGTTCATATGTTAAGCCCTTTTGATTTGCATTGCTTGGTTGCAATTGGAGCCAACATCTTGTGTCGGGGGGAAGATTGGAAAATGAAGGATTCCTTTTAGGCATAAAAATAGAGCCAGGATGATATTGCCCATCTGTATTATTGGTAGGTCCAGTGTCAACCTGCTTAGATGCTGAAGATGATGATTGGCAGCAAGCTAACTTCGGAGCTCTTTTGGCATCTTCTTGGAAAAAGCAGCGATTAGCTGCTCTCTGCCATGCAGCTCTTGCTTCTGCTACCGCCATCACTATTCTATTCTTTGACACATTTTACTGCATAGAAATTAGAGTTTAAAATTTTGAGTAAAGAAAAAGTTCAAAAATTCATAAAAAGCTTCCTCCTTAATAAGAATAGAGTGAAATGCTACTTGTTAACAGAACATAATTAGGACAAAACTTGCACTGGTATATATGTTTTCAGTTGTCGAGGACAGAAATGATCCTACTCCTCCAATGCCCCCAATTCCCAGAGAATAAGAGAAGAAAATAGAAAACATACAAAAGAAAGCATTCGAGATGAGGTTCTCAACATCAATGCAAAAAGGTGGGTTTTCTTTTTTATCATTATTAAAATGGAAAAAGTTTAGGTTTAGAACATGGAAAATTATTTGATTAGAACTTTTTTATAAGTAATTATTTAATTAGAACTTAAAGAGTTCTTTCAGATCACAGCAGACTCAATTGTTCCTTTAAATGCTTTTCCCATATCACTCATCATTTCTTTGAAGAGTAACTAGCAAAATAATGTGCAATTTTCCACCTTCTCCACAAATTTTGGCCCTCTCAGAATGGATTAGTCTTTAGGAAAACAAGTCAAATCCAAGAAAATAGGAATGATCCATTATCTTATTTATTCACTTTTTTGACATGAGTTTCTCCAGCTTTCCACGTTTCTATTTCCTAATGATCAAAAGAAAGACTTCAACAAAAATAAAAAAATCAATAACTCTGCTTCCATTAGCTCTACTTCCAATCCTTCTATATTTTTTACAGTAAAGGAGCATGTTGACTTAAGAAGCAAGACTAAAATGGTCATAGAAATAATGCAAAGCCTAGTTATGTCTTAATAAACTAGTAGTGATTAAGAAGACAGCATCCCTCGTTGCGGAATATGCTTCATGCAACTGTAACCAGATTCTGAATTGTCAAAAGACATTATCAAAAACAGAAATTTAACCATGAGATTGACATAGCGACTTCATTAAAGTTTGATGGAGCAAGGCCATCCCAACCAGTGGCATATAATGTATATGCTCAGCCATTTGAAGCTGGCAATCCTACAGTGTCCTTTCCAACCATGGCAGAGGAGCCACTTTAACTACTGCTAAAATGTTTCTCTATTGGAGGATATCAACCCCAGCACCATATCCTAGCTATAAATCTTATTATGCAAAAACAGTGAATAATAAAAAAAAAAAAACATAAGCTCTACGACATAAACTCCTTCCTTCAAAAAGCAATTTTCATTAAGGAAAGCCAGGAGAATACTTCACTTATAATGAAATTCAAGCCAAATTCTGGCTTAAGTGACCATATAGAAGTAGGAATAAAGGCATCACTTAACAAAGATCAAACGGAACATTCCATTAGTAAAGAGCAACATAAGTGGGAAGGACAAGCTTATAAACGTCATTACATTCATCCAGAGCAAATAGAAGAAAAAATATACAAGACTTTAATAGATACAAATATTTGCATACATGGTCAAGTGAACGGTACAAGCTAGTATTTTACTGATATTAATTCCAAAGGACATTATCAAAAATATCATTAGGAGGGCCTTTAGTTGCATGAAAACTCATTACCAGAACTGAAAGGTACTGAGAACTATACTTCCCCTGAACCAAACGATGAAGACTCTAAGATGATCTTAATCATATATGTAGATAAATGAGGAGCGCTTCTGTCTTCTGCTCGAAAAGCACAACGCTTTCTTCCTCAAGGAACCACCAACCCAAGTAAGATGGCTTGGAAATGATCGACAAGGTCATTTGTGCCAGACTTCAACACAGAGTTCATTGAATTTAACAATTATATCCAAACCTTTATCCACTAACTCTTATCAGTTATCAACATTCCCAGCATGACCACCAGATCCTTGTGTCTAAGAAAAGAAGGAGAAAAACCGGAGAAAATAGAACCAAAACAACCAACACCCAGAACCACCGCAGGAAAAACCGACATATAGAACTGGAAATCACTACGAAAGTGAAGCACCCAGCAACACAATCGGTCAATCACACAGAGAAGGTGAAATAGCACTTGAAACAACGTCGTAAACTAAAACAACCCCATAAAAGCTAAGAAGAAAAAGCATGTAATCAAACACATATGGAAAAAGAAAGGAAGGAAGGGAAGATAAAGTAAGACAAAGAACAAACCAAGAGATAGCGAGTGAGACTGAATTGAATTGGGTAGAGTTTGGTGGACAAGGGTGAGAGAGCATCAATCTATATGAGTTCGAGGATAAACGCAGGGAGCGAAGCGCACAAGTGTTTTGAAGGAGTCGAGACCCAGAAGAGAATCTAGGACAACCATAGAAGCTGGCCCTTTGTAAGTAGGAGACGGTCTTGACTCTTGGCTTTGGCTTTCCTCTCTTTTTCGGTAACCATTTCATTTTCTTCTCTTCCGTCGGTTTTGCACGGAAAAGCATTTTTCAAATCGGCGGCAAAAGTACGACGTCGTTTCTTGCGCCACTCCCACGTTTTCCATCCTCGTAAAGTTTAGTCAGAGAAATGTTTGATATAATTTTATAATGCCGCAACTTTAAAAAATAAAAGTTATAATTATGGGATCTCGTCCTAAAATTTTCATCTCATTTCATCTTATCTTAATCTTAATTTTTCAAAAGAATTACAAAAAATTTGTGAACTCTAGAACTGTGCAGATACCTTTTTTTTATAATAAAATAAAAATATCAAACTTTGATGTTATTTAAGAATTCGAGCAATTCTTATTTTTCATCTTACGAATAGTATTGAGATTGTTTGAATTAAAATATTTTATTAAATTTAAAAAAATAATAGAGAAATTCCTGAATAAAAATATTATAAAAATAAAAAGAATTATTCAAATATAATTTTCATTTTAAAATTTAAAAAAATTATATTATTTTTTATATTTTATTTAAAAGTTTATTATAATGATTAAATAATGAGAATTTTGATATCCATGACCTAAAACCTTATCATTCTTAGTTTATCAACCATTTATAATGAGCCAGAAATTGTCAACAAATATCATTAATCGTAAGTGGGTCCATTTCTATCTTGTTTTCCTTGTTCGTACATGCTATTTGCATGTACAGTTGGCAATTGACCTCCCCGGAGGAGGCTGGATGGTCAACCAAGTTACTACTACTATAACAAGGAAGCAATACAAATACAAAGAAGATAAGATAAAGGTAGGAAAATCCAAGTATTTTGCCATTTGGTTTTTAGATCTTACAAGCAAGCTCCCACCGGATAATAGAGAAATAATATTTATAATTTTAGAATGTGCAGACACCACACTCTATTTTAAAATAAATAAATAAATTTATAATTCACATGAAAAAATTATTTTTTTAATAAATAATTTGATATTGTTTTTAAAAAAATATATAAAATTAATACGCTCGAAGATTATATATAACATTATTTTTCAGTAACATAGGTTGTATTTGAGGAGTTAATACCAAAGCAAAGAAAAGAAAGCAAGGCAAAAGTAGTACACTAATAAAGTAAATAATCCAGTGTGTGCCCATGGTATTATTATTATCATTATGCAGCAACAGACCCACTTTTTGGTTTGGAAGACAATTGCAGATTCTAGTTAGGTAGAATATGAAATGGATAAAAAAAAAAAAAACTTCTAGATTTAGACAGGAGCCCGCATTCTTTGACTTTTCTATTAATTTTGCAATAATCTAATAAATTTATTAGTAATACCAGATATAATTTGTAAAGTGTGTAAGAGTAGCATAATTTTTTTAAAAAAGAATGAATTTTATTGTTAAAAAATTAGTTTTTTTTTTCTTTATATGAATCTCGTATTTATTCATTTTTTTTCAAAAAGATTACATGCCACTTACGTACTCTATGAATTTACAAATATATTTTCTGTAAATTTATGTCATAGTTGTTGCCACCAATTCTCTTGTCCAAATAAGAAAAAACGGTTGATCTCCTTCTACTCTTATTGTTGGACACAGCAATATATATATATAAATATATGAGAAATTTTATTTGTAGTCCTCAAGTGGAAACTGCATGTGCAGGCACATTATGAAATGAGAGAAAACATAATTTTAGGAAGAATAATTTTGTAATTTTAAAAAATTTTAAAGTTAAAATTTTAAAGTTATTAGATTTCGAAAAATAAAAGAAATTTAAATAAAAATATTAGAAAGTTAAAATATTGTTATAATATAATTTTTATTTTATAATTTGAAAAAGTTGATTTTTTTAAGGTTTGAAAATTTAAAAAAATTATAATGATTAGGTAATGATAAAATTAAAAAGTTAAAAATTTGAAATTGAAAAGTGTTTATATATAAGTAATATTTGAGATGAAATAAGATGATGTCTTCCCAAACGAGGCCTGGCGAGCAAAAAGGTAGAATGAAGAATCACATGAAAGAGAGCAATTAAAGGATAACTTTTCCTTACTTTCCTGTTTCGAAGTAGAAGCTGTTTGATGCCATGCCACGGACCACGGTATCCCCATATTTCTTTCGTGACAGTTTAAAGCCAGATCCGAAAACTATGGCCTAATTCCATGGATTTGTTAAAGCAGAATTACATTATAAAAGGGCTTTTAAACGTTGTATTCTCCTGCGTCTTTTGCGAGCACGCATAGAACACAGGTATTTGTTTATTTATTTATTTTATAAAAAGGCTACTTTTCTATGAGAAGAAACTGTTAGAAAAACTAAATCAAATGTGCAGCGGAAGCGATATTACCTCACAGTAAATATCTCGGATCTAGTACGGTTGTTCTACGGATTCTCCAGTGTCGTTGTTCATCCACGATCTTCATATCGATGGTGGAGTGTGCTACGTGGTAATACCAAAACAACACTCACACATTTCACAGCCTAGATGCCGTGACTAGAGAGAACCATTTGAGAAAGAGAGCTTGTTTATCCTAGTATTTTCTCTAAAGAGGGGGAGAGACTATGTAAATAGCCTCTCTAGTGTAACCCCCTGGCTAGCCATTAAGGGCCAGCCATCAATCCTCATGAAGTGGCTCCACTTCATGACCTCCAAGAGGAGGTGAAGAGGTGCCCACTATGGGTGCCCCTTTCTTACATCTCCCACTCACACATAGTGGGCAAGACCCTAGGTCTGCATCCCTCAATATGTTCTCAATCTTGTTCATACTGGCAAATAGGCCGTGCGACTATCTAGCACAGTTGTAAAAGAAAAATGGGAGTATTATACCAAATCTCTCCTAGAGAAGACCAGCATAGCAACATCTCTAAAAGTGTCTCGTTATGCCCCGACTCATTTGGTCACATCAGACTAAGCATCCATAATCCCTCTCGAGTCCAAGTGACTCAGAGCAATGCTCAATCTCCATAAAACATGATGTACTCACAGCTATATTGCAACTTCCAAGAAGCAACATAACTTGCCGGCAATGAGTACACACCATTATCGATGTGTTACCAAATAGTCTTCCATTCGCGCTCATGTCATTTAGTTTCAGTGTAGTCGCTTTCCCAGCAATGCCTCTTTAGACTGCATCATTCATGGCCATAGATAACATGCCAAAGTAGTAGACACTAAAACATCAACCTCGTGACATAGTTAAAGGTCTCCTAAGGGCATAAATAAATTAAAGTCATTAATTATAACCTATAGGACTCACACGGTGAGGAAGCAGGGAATCATTCACTCACCTCTACTGTTGGTCGCAAAAGCACATGTAGTATGAAATATATGCTACGGTAGAGTTCTCTTTCCAAAGAAAGAGCGTATATATATATATATTCTCAATTCACCGTACAGATCTTAATCTAGTCGCTATCTCAGTGCCTAACTCGAGTCCCTACATTTGCTCGCTATCCAAAGCGCCAAAGAGAGTCTCGCATCTGGCTAAACCACAGGCTACATGGATTGTGGGTAACCATGCACAGTCCTTAGACCTCATCTTAGCTCCCACTAAGGCGACATATCTTTTGTGTCTTCCAATTAATCCCTCTCCGGACAAGTACCGAGTAACACATTGTTTCATCTTTGCTCGCTACCTCTTTGTGGCGCCAAAGACAATTGCTCATGTGAGTGAGCCGATCTAAGTCTGTCAATATACATTTTTCACCATAACTCCTAAATTTATGGTGAATGTGTGTGCTTACCAAAGAATGCTTCCAATCACGCCACATGATCATAGAACACATCAGTATCATGTGCATGACGAGCAATACCATGAGATACAGTGAAATCATATGGTCAACAAAAAATTATTAAACCACAACTCTCAAGTGGTGTTTAATGACCATTTCTCTCCATGCGCATTCTAATGTGTAGTAACTTTCCAAAACATGCTCCTACCAAGAGACTCAGATTTTACATGTAAAAGTCCTTTGCACAACCATGAAGTCAGCGATGACTCATCGCGAATCTCATTTAGGTCAGACTCATAATATAAGCCGTAGATTCTTCAGTAAGTCTAATTGCGATTTTTAAGAATCTACAAGGTGACCACAAATGTTATTCAGCAAACTTAATTTGCGACTTCAAGGTTTCATATAAATCTCTTGCACTCAACAAAAGCATGTGAGATAACCATTATTTATTTTTCATTAAGGGTAAAGCGATTAGGGCCTTTGCCCCCAAAGACAATCATAATAATCTAGTCATTACTTCTAACGACAATCGCATCACAAACTCACTTAACCAAGTAAGGCATATTTACCCTCTAACAAAATCTTAACCTCTAACTCCCATGAGCAAACCATAATGGAAACACCAAACAATATAGGCAAAACGAGATTCTTTAGTATTTTCCATCTCATTAATTGTCTATGGATTTTGAACAAGAGCTCTTAGAAACTGTTTTTCTTATAAATAGTCTCACAAGACATGAAGCCTGAGCTACTTTTCACAAACCCATTTCCATCACCTCGTAGTATGGAAAACCTCTTATAGGCGACAATTAATTATTTAAGATAGCCAATTCACAATATCTCTTAGGATGACACTTTTCTAATATTGTCAACAACGTTCAAAGAACCTCATTTTATTCAATAGGTCGTTTAATAAAAAACAACGACTAAGCACATTGGGTATCTTTGAATAGATGGTTTGTTTAGGCCGCATGTAAACAGTACCAACATCATTCATTCACTTTTTGTACCAAAATAGTACTAGTAACAATCATACGCTCAAAGTACTTCATGCCTAAACAGCACAAAAGACAACCATCTAATTCTCCTATGAGAATCATCTATTTAACACCTTCAAGAAAATTTTTCAATAAATATGCGATCAATAGCTATCTAAATGCAACTCAAATAGTGCCAAGAGGTGGATCTATACCTCTATTAACTCCACTTTTCCTTTGTCAATTAGATCAACAACCCCAGATTGGATCATATAAGTGAAGTGAATCTAAGATTCTATGTTGGGATTCCTACTATGTGAATTCAATACATTTAGCGAAGCCATATTACAAATATTCTCTTCTAGTCTCTAAACGACGAGAGAATATTGATATAAAGTTACCACGCTATTTATGAGGATCCTTATATTCTATAACTTTTGGGAGTCACTATCACTAATGGTACACTTTAAATCAAAGGTATACTCCCACTAGTTGTTGAATTACTCCTACTATTTTCGGCGATTTTATATAAAAAGAATTTTAAAAATATTAAAGTTAAGGTAATGTGGAATGAAACGTGATGAAAACATTCTTTTAAAAAATAAGTGTTACAAAAATCTACAATTCCCCACCCTCGCCGAAAATACGAGTAATTTTCTTGTCTCAACCAAAAAATGATCAAGCTTAGATCCTCTCTATTTTTAATAGAATTCACGTTTGCACAAAATAGTCACTCAGCCTTTTCCAAAAGTGAATGAACTCGATCTAACGACAACAAATAAGAATTAAGGCTGCAACCCCATATTACATCAACCCAAGTGTGATGTAACACCATTCTCAGCAAATCAATAAACTGCAAGATAATTGTTCTCATCATATAACTCATACGATTGCAATTTCGAAAAAATTTTAATTGAAAAATATATTTTCATAAAAAATTTTGGATCACATTTATATGATGAAATAACATATTTATTATCAAAGTCCTTAGTGTGCATGTATAGGAGCTTTCACATAGAAAATGCTCATATTGCCTTTTCTCTTTGACTTTACTAAACCAAGGAGAGGGATCTCATTAGCGAGAAAATTTTCAATTTCTCAACCTTCACACCCATCATCCTATGCCTCCATAGCATATTTTAGTATATCATTTCCCACCTGAGAAATAATATTACTGAGCCAATGAGTGACCATCCAACTTCTAAACCTCTAGGAATTCTCACTAACACCACTACTTTCAATAAGTCTTAAATCAAATTAGGTATAGATTTCACTAATATCGCATTAAAAAAGCACTAATAAAAACATCGTTTTGTGCAACAAGTGCAGTATGTGACGTTTTAGCTGCTAACTAGCGATATATCCTTATTTCTTGCATACTCAATATTTTTCATATTCTCCAATACACTATAAGAGAGAAAAGAAAAAAAACTTTGCGAGAAATTATCTTAGCCTAAAACCTATTTTGCATTAGTGCAACCACGAGCAAAATTTTTAGTTTAGGTTTAGATAAGTCATACCTAATTATTTAGATTTTTGCCATAGTTGCCATGCAAACCTCCAAGGTGCTTGGTATTACTCTCAAGGGGTGCTCCAAAGTTTATATATCTGCAAGAACCTATCTGTTCTCGTTAGAGAGAAATTAAACTTGAGCGAGATTAGCAGTGCTAATATCACATAAAGGTGCACTGATAAAATCTTTAAAAAATGAATGTGCCAATCAAGAATGTCCTCAACACGCTTGCACACTCAGATTTTAATATCCTTACTCGCCAGACATACTAGCAAGTTTTAGAGAGTATGTTCTTATCTGTGAGTAATCTGAGTTGCTTTAAGATTATAATGTTCAACCTCAAAATATAGGAGCAATTAATCTTTGCATTACAAAAACAACGCGCAATTTCTACTATTACCCACAAGATTCTTAAAGGCAAAATAGTGATTTAGCTCTATATGATAGTTGATCCCATCAACTTCTATAAAATTTGTAGTGCATTCATCCCACGCGCACTTCCAATTTTATTCTAGACATTTTAGAGGTTTTACAATAATGATGGTCTAAGACTATTTGACACTCAAAATAATTTTCATTCGTTTCCAACTACTGCTCATGGAGGAGATTAATATGACAACTAAGTCACATACATAATCTATAGGCTTTATTCTTGATTATCTCAAAGTTACTAAACTATGTACATCTTATTGCACACACATCTATGAAATTTGCCGCGTTAATCTAAGTCAGAACAAAAATAATTAATACACGTCGCAAGATCGAAAATTCGTTAGGCTTACTAATCATCTCTTGCGCCTCAATGTCTAATTATTAATTTCTAACTTAATTTTCACGCAAATTTATATCGTATAGGAGATTAATCCCAAATCAATCTCAACCATACTCCCACTAGGATAAGTAATCTACCGAGTTAGTCTCATGTAAAAATAATTTCTTCTTAGATCGAAGAAATCAATTTAAGCCAATCATAAGTATGGACTAATCAAACTCGGGCTACTTAATCCTCTAGTTTATCACATTTTAAAAAATTGAAGACTAATTCTTAAAAAATAGTCTAACAATACAAGTGATAAAATAAGCTCATACAATTACATGTAATCACAATACATGTACAAAAATGATCACATCACATTTGATCCAAATAATCATTATTCACCAAAAAATAATAATCTAGGCAATTTATTACTTAAAATAAAATGCCTATTAATGTGATAAAATATGACATCATAATATCATGGCATGTATGTATTCAATAAGTACATGCAAAAAATATATTTCAGAAAAAAATAAATATTTTATGCCACAATTATATGCTGAATTACTAAATAAAATTAACATATATACTAACAATAAGCTCTAGTCCAATGGTTGAGCCCATTGCCTTGTGTGTGAGTTCTTGGGTTCAAAGTACCACATAGACATTTTCTCTTCTAAAAAAAAATTGGATCAAGAGGATGGGCTGGGATGTGCGTCCAGCACACTGGGCTGCAAGCCATAAGCTGATCCATTCCATAAATCTCTTGGGCTGCCTCTTGGGCCCATCAAAACAGGCCTATTTTCTTTTTATAACAAAAAATTTATATAGGCCGGTCCAAGGAAAAAATGAATTTTAAAAAAAATTGGCCCAAATATGATTTAAAAAAAAAAACAAGCCGAAGATATTCTGAAGCCCATGCCCGTAAATGACAATCCATCCAAGCCCAAAAAACCAAGTCCATCACAAATGGACTGTTCATCTTCTTCCTCATATGTAACCTACGGTTACTATTTATCATCTTCCTCGACGGTTACAACCTACAGTGCATGTAATGGAAGAAAAATAGGCCGTGTAATCGCCGCTACCCTCTCTTCCACTCCACGGAGCTTTGCTCACCATGGAAGACATCAGCTTGCGGCTGCCCCGTCTGCATCACCGCCACATCTTGGCAGTTAGAAGCGCTGCAGCCGCATGTTGTGGAGCTGCGGAGCTGTCGTGCTCCTCTGCGCGCGGCAGAGCTCAGCAGAGAGTAGCGCTTCTGTGGAGGAGCTCGCCACTCTACTTGCAGCAGGGCGTGCCGCTCTCCATGGTGCACTCCTTGGCAGTGCTGCTCCTTTTGGCGCTGTCCTATGCTGCACATTTGTCCTGCGTGGGCGCAACGCCCAGCTGGGCGTGCGCCGCCATGGACGTGTGCCACTTTGGTCAGCGCTACCCTTTCAGCGCCATAAGGTGCACCGTTGTAACGCTCCCAAATTCTGCTTGGGATCGGACTGACATCCGAAGCGTCGGGACATACAACACAAGGTTACCTGCCCCTGTTCATTACATATAAGATGCAATGTTTCTAACATGCATCTAGCATTATGCAATATTCGCAGTGGATAATTTTTTTTTGAGCAATACTATGCACCAAACTTATAATATCCCAAATAGTTAAAACATAAACCATGCATACTTAAAACATCCACAATTACAGCACGGGTCATAGAAGGCTGTAATCGTAAAACAATGGAGACCTAGCTCCATAATTACATTGACAAAATATACTATTGGGCTAGTTCTTTGAGTAACTCGCGTAACTCGACTAACGATGTTGAAATACTATCCAAAGACCTAACTATGGAGGCTGCAAGCTCTGTATTGCGTCTACGGCATCTAGTCAACCTCCTCCGGTCTGCCAGTGTCAGCTCCTTGCTCCGATCCTGACACATCGCCTACCATTTGGGGGGAATGGTAGTTGGGACTACCACGGTGAGATTTGATTACAAATCTCAAATCTCACCAAGTTAACAGGAAACTTCCACACAAGTTAATGATGCATGTATGGCAGTAAAAGCATGAATGCATAATCAAAGTCATAAGTAAACATAGCATAACTTGACATACAACATGACATAAATGACATAACTTGAACTGAAACTGAAACTTAGCTTGACGTGACATGGCATGTACGTGAACTTAAAACATAACATGGACTAGCAACATAGCATGAACGTGAACTTGAAACATAGCATGGACTTGAACATACATAATTTGAACATGAATTTGAACATAACATGAACCTGAGCATGACATAACATAAATGTGAATTTAGAACATAACGTGAACGTGAACATGACATAACATGAACGTGAACTTGAACATAACATGAACTTGAAATATGACTTGAACGTGAAATACATGAACTTGGAATCTTATTCAATGGACTTAATTAATAAAGTGACCATACGGGTGCTACACAGGTCCCCTTGAGCCGTGTGTCCCTGCCGATTACCGCATCACAACACATATGTCTATACCAGCTGTGAGTGCGATAATACGTACTCCACAATTGTTGTGGCCCCACGTATTCTACGTGTCACAATTGCTATGTCTCACGTAGTGTATGCTCCACAGTTGTTGTGGCCCCATACTTCATGCTCCACAGTTGTTGTAGCCCCATGAATTATTTGTAACACACTTGCTGTGGACACACGTAACATAATGTGTGGCTCTATCGGCGTTAGTGCCTGGCGCGCTTTGGTGACCAGCTAGTTAGGCCCCATTCACAACCTGTTGACTGTACTTCGTCAACCCAGGAGATTTCACACCTATTTAGACACTCTAGCGTGAACAAAGGAGTTCCACTAGGATATTACCCCATCCTTGCGCTTAGGGTTATGATTGACATGAATAACTTAATAAGCATACATGATAGCTCGTAACGTGACGTGACATAAACGACAGAAATCCTGACGTAGCGTAACGTGACATGAACGTAAGATGACAGACATGACATAAAATGTAATAGACAACATTTCATAACATGACATACATGTAATAGACAATATTTCGTAACATGACATAACATGTAATAGACAATATTTCGTAACATTGCATAACATGTGACAGTGAATATTACGTGTCATGACATACATGTAACAAATATCATACGTAATGTGACATACTTGCAATAGATAGTAACATGAGACAAAATATATTGTGTAACAAATAAAAATTTCATGACAGAATAATTCGTGTAATAGGTAAACATGTGATGACATGGTATATATAACAACATACGAACATAAATTGTAGTCTCCTTACTCATCACACATACACAGTAAACTGATAGTAAGTTAAGAGCTAACTTACCTCGATCGTCGCGTTCTACGAGAGTAAAGCACGAAACGCGAGAAAAATGTGAAAAGAGACAACTTAAAGTAAAATTACCATTTTACCCTCTATATGTGAGAAAATGACTATTTTACCCCTAACTTAAGGATTTCACATCCTAATTTTAAAAATTACCAAAATTTACATTCCTCATGTAAAGTTTGTCCTAGACTCACATAACAGCTCAGAAAAATTTAAAACCAATCACAACTATGGAAAACTTACAATGGCCGAAACATTCATAGGCCATTTCTCTTGATTTTAGTTGCAATTTCTTCCATCTTCAAAACCCATGATTAAACCAAAATTTTGCAACAAAGATCTTCCTATCTTAAGTTTAAAAACACACTTAAAATATCCATTAAGAAAAGCTAATCATCAACACCAAACTTTTTAACAAAAAGTAAACCCTTAAATCACAAGTTTTGAACTTAATAAAAATATCTCTAAGAATTCCAAAAAATCAAATCTTACTTCTAACATATTCATAACATCATCCTAAGATCAACTATGCTTTAACTCATCAAACAAAAGTCATCAAAAATCACAAAACAACACTTGGAGTTTTTGGTTTTACACTTAGTCCAAAAACATAAACTTTTCTCTCAACTAACTTTGATCAATCTCTTGATCCATGGCTTAAAGACATGTGATATTCAAACTAAAACATATCATGGTTTAAAAATGTGTTCTAAAGAAGATCCAACCATCAAACTTAAAATCACACGGCTAAAACTCAATAAAACATGGATCTAACCCAAAACATCAAATCTTTGGCCTAACCGAAGTCCTCTTGCATAGAAAAATCATATCTTTAAAACTAATACTAAATATCTTCAAAATAACATCCTATCATGTATATAAGAGGCTTAGGATCATCATATAAAAATAACAAAGCCTTTGGAATAAGATCAACCCAAGAAATATTTAAACTTTCCCAAAATAAAAACTGTGTTTCCACTTCCAGTTTTCAAGTTTCTAAATCTAAGGAAATCTATAATCAAAAGCTTTATTCATGTAACAAAACCTCAATGAACATTTATAAAAACATTCTAAAAACACTCCATAAAATATTCGGACCAAGATATATCCATTAGCTTGGTAAACAATTTCAAAACATAACATACTCTCCAGTGTCATGCCCAGAATGACATTTCCATGGTTAAAAATACTTTTTACCGACCAAATGAGCATGGAATGAGACTAATAAGATATCCACAGAAACTATACTCAAATACGAACAACTTTATAAAGGAGTCATCACGAGATAATACTTACAAAGGATAAAAAATGGCCACGCAAAAGGACCCAGAAATCTGCCAGAGAGAGCTCTTTTGGGTTTCTCTCTAAGAACGGGGGAAAGAAGTGATAAAATGGAGATAAGTGTGTCTTGCACGACTTTAGACTCCTGGAGGGGGAAGTTATGGGCTTGAATGACCCTTGATTGGAGGTGGCTATGTGACATAAAGTGGAGAATAGAGAGGAGCAAGGATTGTCTGCAGCAGCTGTGAGAGATGTAGGTTGATGGAGTGAATTTCTTCTTCACATCAAGACACTATTGGATGCAGCCAATGGCAGTGGATGGTCTGCCATGTGGGGGAGGAAACTTCTTCAAGAAGCTTTGCCAAGGTGGCTAATTTCGTGGGTCTTGGTGGGCCCCAACCAAGTGGGCTTCAATTTGGGGTTTAAAGGGAATTTGGTTAGGGTTTGAGATGCTATCAAACCTATAACCAATTTTTTTTTGGCCCAATCAAATTTCCAAGGTTTAAAAGGTTGGATAATGATGTTATAACAATGACTTAGTGATTAAACACTATGCTAGAAATCGGGTTAAAACGGGTTTGGAGGCCAACTTTAGGTTTTGGGAAAACTGTTTAGGGTTTTGGTTTCAACCAAGCTTTTGGGGTTTCAAATGGATTCCAACCATTTAGGGTTTTGCTAGGGTTGAAACCTTTTTTGATCTTGCACAATTTAGTTGATCAGATGAGATAGAGCTTTGCTTAGGTGGCATGATCTCACACCTTGACTTCCTTCACAAATCCATCTAATGGTTTCTCATGGTGCCAAGTGTCTAATACTACTCACTATGTGTGGCTAAGATCTTGCCAAGTGTCCAAATAAAACTTCTCTAACCTAATTTGGACATTCCACACTGTGATTTTGAAAATATTACACTAGGTACGCTTATCGAGGTTACTATTCACTCCAAAAAAATACATAACAAACTTAGTACTGAAAAATTCTAAATATTCATATTAACCTATAGTAAAAATCGTTTACCAAAATTCAACCCCGAAGTGCCCCTAAAAATAATTTCACAATATCCAACAAACGTTTCGTCTAGAATTATGAAAATAGGCTATTGCGCCATAAAATCCTAAATAATCCACTGAGTCTAATGGCATAGACCATAACGCATTCTGACACTTCTAACTACCTCAAATAATTAAACTGATAAATCTAGCACCATAGTGAGTGATAACACCGATTATGATGACAGACTAAAACCTGAGCGATTGGTCGATTTGTAAAAACTTATAGGATTTTCACGAGGTTCCTAAACTCAATAGAAACTCCACCAGTGAATTTCTAGTAGGCTGTTACAACCGTTGCACCTGCGCTGCCTCTCCGCGCAGCGTTAAAAAAAATGGAGTTGCTGTGCTCTATGTGCAGCAAAGCTCGCAGCACCACCATGGTGCACGTTGCTCTGAGCGCATCAGAGGACAGCGCCTCTGTGGAGGCGCTCGTAGCTTTGCATGTAGCAGAGGCGGCCATGCCACTCCTAGGTGCTTCTCGCAACTCCAAGTGCTCTGCACCCCGTGGCAAATTGTTGCGTGCTACGACCCTTCGTGTGTGCTACGATGGTGGCACCCTGTTGGTGCGTGCCGTTTTGTCTGCTGCACCACGACGGTGCCCACAGCTCTGCGCACAGCAGAGCACGTTGCGAGGCATAGTCGCACGCTCATGGGTGCTACGGTGGTATATATGGTCAGAATCACTTATGCACTCGGGAAAAAATATTTTCATCACAGAAAAAATATTTCCCTAAAAGAAATCTCCATAGGCACAACGAAACATAAATCGGGAACAACCCAAAAATGCTCTGATACTAATGTTAGAAAAACTAGATCAAATGCGCAGCGGAAACGATATTACCTTACAGTAAATATCTCGGATCTAGTGCGGTTGTTCCACGGATTTTTCAGCGTCGTTGTTCATCCACGATCTTCACATCGATGGTGGAGTGTGCTACGTGGTAATACCAGAGCAACACTCACACGTTCCACAGCCTAGATGCCTGACTAGAGAGAACCATTTGAGAGAGAGAGCTTGTTTATCCCAATATTTTCTCTAAAGAATGGGAGAGACTATGTAAATAGCCTCTCTAGTGTAACCCCCTGGCTATCCATTAAGGGCCAGCCATCAAGTCTCATGAAGTGGCACTTCATAACCCCTAAGAGAAGGTGAAGGGGTGCCCACTATAGGCGCCCCTTTCTTACATAAACAAATTCGAAAACAATGTTAAGAAAATAAAAAAGAAGTATTTGTTTGATTAAACAACAGTTATTTTGGATTTAATTATCATAGCCTTGTTAATTTAAATACAACCAAAAGGTTTTTCCCATCCAAAACATGTTCTAAGCACTAAATAGTACATTAATATTAGTTTCCTTTTAATCTTATTGGCTTAGAATGCATTCATTTCAACGGTAATTATCTTTATATAGGCAGCATTGGCAATGGCATGACAATTGTCAAGTTCAAATTTTGACTAAAATTTGAGGTTTTTTTTGAAGAGGTTAATCTACATTGGACTAGTAATTTCAAAGTCAAAATAATAATATAGTATTATATATTTTAATAATTTTTTTTATATATTTTATAAATACACTCTATATATTAATTAATAATTTAATTTTTACTGTTCAATCAAATTATTTAACATGAAGAATAAATGAATAAGAGATGAAGAGAAATGAAATACTTTTTAATAAAATATTCTTTTAGTTGGTGAATAGTAACTCACCAAATATGACTTGAAGTGATTTGACTAGTCCAATTCAGTTGATTTTGGAAAAATTTAGTCAAAATTTGAATTTGATTAACATTTAGCTAATCAAATACCAGTGCTCTTACACATCAGGATTGCAATTTTTTTTTTAATTATTTTTATATAGCAGGTCTTCGACTTGAAGTGGCAAATTAAGAAGAGTACACATGCTGATAACATTGTTTCTCATTTTTCTTTTTCTTTTTTAAGGTAAGTAGATACCATGCATTGACATTCATAAAAAGCCTAGTCAAATGCAAAATATGATAAATTTCATCAAAATAAAGCTACATTGAATTAGCCAAAGAGATAAGTGTGAAATTTTGAACTACAGTAAATAAATGGGTTTCTTCAAATTTG
Source organism: Juglans cinerea (assembly GCA_961763995.1). Lineage (NCBI taxonomy): Eukaryota > Viridiplantae > Streptophyta > Magnoliopsida > Fagales > Juglandaceae > Juglans > Juglans cinerea. The sequence goes on along the minus strand of CAUIVZ010000001.1, from coordinate 40,572,234 downwards.
AAAGGCCACTATTCACTTATCAAATCTATTTTTTATTCACTTTTAATCTCTAAAAATATTTTTTATTCATGTTTAATCTTCAACCGTCTTGTAATAATAATGTAAGAATCAAATTAAATTATTAATTAACATATAATTAGTATAATTATAAAATATGAAAAAAATAAAAATATTTTTATTAAAAAAATAATATTATATTATTATTTTGATGAATTCAATAGTTAATTCAATGTGAGATTATGACTAGAGAGGTTTTAGATTTATAGAAATAATGTACTTTTGATCAAATTTTATAGATAATTTTGAGGAAACTAATGGCAATGTTAAGATGCAAAAGATCCATGCTGAAATTAGATACCTGTAGCTCAAACCCATACAAATACTCAGATCCTAAAATGAAACAAAAAGAAAAGCATTTATTTCTTTGTCAGCTACAATGATCAATAAATAGTAATGGATATCGGTAAGTGAACCACTGCTTTTCAGAGAATTATGTACATTTTAGTCACAGTAATAAAGAAGCAGATAGATTTGAACAGCAGAGGGGAGGTGATTTTGTTATGTTTCTTCGTACATATACACGCAATAACCACGCAGAAGGAAAATAGATACAAAACTGGGAACTCCCGATGCTGCTGCTTAGCTTGGTGACAGAACATGAAGAGCAATAACAGGCAGTAAATACTCGACAAAAGCCCTGATTCCAGCAAGGAAACCTGATAGGTTATCTTTTTTCATCAGTCAATCCAATATTAAAATCCTTTAGCTTTGTCTTTTTCGCGTAATTTACAACAACTGCTACAGGGACTTTATTTCTCCGCTTTTAGCAATACAAAAAATTCCTGATGGAAGAAACTACACAAAAGTCAGCTGCATTGCAGGCTCTCATGGCTAGTATTTTAAAACATGAATTGTAAGATACATACATTGCTGACCATGTAAAGATATGTTGACAATAGGCAACCAGAATGAGCAACATGGAATGTCACGCCAACCTTCCCTGGCTCGCCATTGCGGTGGAATTCAAAACTTACTGATTTTCATTCTGCAACAACGGTTCCATGAGCACAGGTGTATCTTTCGCTTAAAACTCACCGGGTCCCATGTTGCTACTGTTTGAGCTCTACCAGCTTTACAATGCCATCTCCACCGCATGTAAGAAAACCGTGTGAAAACACTTGTATGTCTGTTACAGCAGCCTGTTCCATATGAATGAATTTTTCTTTAGTACAGGTATACAACTAAAGAAATTTCTTTTGAGAACAAAGCCAGATTCTATGTTATGTTAGCAAATTTGTGTGATAAAAGATTACCCGAACAATTCCACCAAAGCCTCGAGAGCTTGGTTGCAGAAAGGTATGTCTTTCATGCAATTTTGACCAGTGATATACTAACTTCGCCCTTTTGGCATCCCAAAGTTTAACATCTCCATCTTTGCTTCCCGTCAAGAACAAACTAGTATTTGGGATGGTACGTATTTTGGTGATACTCCCTTCAGACCATTTGATTTAAATAAAATTAGATCAAATAATCATGCATAATAGAAGACATTTAAAAGAACAAAGCTTTACCTGAGTGAGCCTTTGTACATTTAAAACAACAAAGCTGTACCTGAGTGAGCCTTTGGTATATACCAAAGCATCCCATTTCGATTCCGGTCCCCAACATTTTTAGTAATCCCTCTCTGCATGTCAGAACTTGAAGATGAGCTGATGCTTTCACCATTATCAGCGTGCTTGTTCCGCTTACTCTTACCGGTAGCAATGTACCGGAAGTCATGAAGTCCAACATCACCACCTTTGCCGCCAGTCACAATAAGAGGAGAAACAGAACCACTTCCTATATCATTATCAAACACAGCAAGGGAGCGGGCTCCACCTTCACAACAAAAGGGAATGAATAAACAACTTTACTGCTAAAAATGCATATTGTTAACTAATTTAATCACAGCTGAATAGCAATCTACAAACCAAAAAGTATGGCCAGAGCACCTAAAGAAGATTGAAGAAGGGTGGTGGGTTGGTCAATGTTCTAGATCTGATGCATTTGGAAGTTTTTTTTTTAATCAACTTCCACAAATGATGCTGCAAAGAATCTAGACCAAAACAATAGCAATCTACGAAACGATAACCTAAACCTTTCTTTATATGGAGGATAGAAACAATTCATTTGAGGGAGGGAGGTAATTACCAGATTCATAATCAATTTCTGATTAGGTTACTTCAATTTATATCTTACATTGTTAATAGTTGTCATCATAATTCGCATCACCTTCGGGAACTTTCACGAGTCAATAATTTTTGGAATACTTATATCACCACCAGAAAAACTTGTGGGAATATAGTATAATAATGTAACTAGTTTTTAAGTATTTTCTATTTTAAATGTACCTACACATTCCACTACAAATCAATAGAATTGGGCAGATAAAGATGGTAACATGCAACCAGTTTCACCATGTGCAGTTTCAAACTAAGAGGAAAACCTTCATGACATATAATGGAAGCTCGAGACGTTGAAGGTGGAGCCAATGTATCCCATATAACCACATTAACACCATTGGAGCTATTTCCAGCTGCAGCAATGACTGATCCGCCAGAAACATAAGTAACATCCCTACAAAAGTACTTAAGATTTAGTATCAAGTAAAAGCACAAAGAAGAACACCCACACACACTTTTTTTTATCAGTAAATAAGTATTTTATTGATTATAGGCGAAGCCAAGTACACGCGACATATACAAGAGCCACACCTTGGTATGACTGTCTAAAGATACAAGAAAATCATGTACGTTCATGCCATTAAAGTCTATTACAATTGACCAATGGAATAAAGTGTGCAGAAAAAAGTTTTAAGCTCATCCATTGTCCGTTCATGATCCTCAAAGCTCCGAGCGTTTCTTTCCATCTTTCCATCCATATGCACCACCATAGACAGGTCGGTATCATCTTCCACATAGCTGCAACTTGAGAATTACCATTCAACGACCCTTCTTGGCATTACCCAAATGAGTCCCACTCTCGCGAATATATCGTTCCATAAACTCATGGCTACATCACAATGTAAAATAGATGATCCAGAGAATCACCACTTTTCTTACACATGTAGCACCGATTCAATACAATGAAGCGGCGTTTCCTTAGATTATCTAAGGTGAAAATCTTCCCTAACAAAGCTGTCCATACAAAAAAAGAAGCTTTTCGGGGGACCTTAGTCTTCCATGGGAATGTTCTTGTAGAGTGTGTCATAAGAGATTTATAGTAAGACACACCTGTACACACACACACATATATCATTTCAACTATAGATTTTGTTACCCGACACTAGACCAAATCAAACGAATACCACTATTGTGAGGATTAATTCTAATATTTAGAAATCCTGAATAAGCAAGAAGAAACAACACCCTGAACTTTTAGCCAAGTAATTTATATAATTGTTCCCGGTTTTCACTCACAAAAAATGAAATAGAAAAAGAAAGCCAACGTAAAATGAGACAAATGGGGAGAAAATGGCCACTGTACAGGGAACAGACTTCCATGGCAACATAGAGGATATTACTTCACTAAAATCTGGAGAAGTGATAAAAATGAAATACATTTTTTTTTATTGGCACCGGGTGTCCGAGACTTTGTTCTCAAAGTCTCGACTAATCCTGGGGGTGTATAGGTTCTCAACAAGGAGTTTCCCGCAAGTACACCTCGGGTAATTCAAGAAGAAGTTTCCCCCAGTTCGATGACCCTTAGAAATTGTTTGCACCCAAGAGGATTCGAACCTTAGACCTGAAGGGAGCATACCACCAAGACCAAGGCCTTTATCACTTGAAATACATGAAAAAAGAAGAAAGAAAGCCAATGTATAATGAGTCAAATGGGGAGAAAACGGCCATGCTACAGGGAACAAACTTGCATGATAATATGGAGGAAATTACTTCACTCAAATCTGGAGAAGTGATGCTAGTATGCTTAACCAAGTCAAAATAACGTTCTAATGAATTCCCCAATCTTCCATCCACTTCCCAAGCATGGCTAAGATGAAAAGAAGGGTGAGGGGAACTGCCCTGTAAAAGCAACAGGAATAGAATACATACGATGCATGGTTATTGAAGCAGAGAGATGATTCTGTTGGACAAATGTTACTCCTTCCTCCAACCTCCAGCTGCCATGTGCATACAGTTCCATCCAAGGCTGCAGTAGCAAATCTGTGTCCACAGTAGTCAAACTGCAAAGCTGATATTGATGCAAGAGCATATGGCGGAGGGACATTTGCAGCAGGCAGCACTCCATAAGTTGCGGTAGCTTTGTCTTTACCAAACTGCACTTATTAACCCATATCATCCTTATGCTTATGCACTAAAAGTCACAATGAACAATAAACAATTCACAAACCTCACTTAAAGCATTATTTAAACTTTTAATGTCCATGCATTTAAACATTTCAACATATTATTTAAACATTTAATGTCCATGCATTGTATTTCTTTTCCTTCACTCTTTTATAGCTCTCTCCTGGAGCTTTTGGTAGTGATTTCTGGGAATCTAGAATCAGAAGAAAATAAAGGAGTAGAATAGACTGGTCACTGGTGCAACATAACAGGTAAGCTTCAACATGCAAAAGTTATTTTCCCTAAACTCATTTTGTCTGTCTGGTGAGAGACAAATCAATAATACAAGAAACTCAAATACTAATGCACCTCGAGATGATGGTGGTACTTTACAATCCGAATTTGAAACATGGTTGAAACCATGCCTAAGCTGCAATCAACCAAAACCCTTCCCGTTATGGCCAACAGCGCAATCAAGGAAATGATTATTTCATAAAGAATAGTCAACATTTTGGATTGTATTTTATCAAAAAAACACTTGAAAATACATTTCTTTCTGATGAGTAGAAAACCATATAAGAATTCCCATTTGCTCCACAAAATCTACAAGAATATTGCAAGAACAATACCCAAAGAAAGACTAATGCATTACCAATGAACTATTGCATATGTTACCATATGATATGAAAGTTCTTACCTCCCATAAGTAAATGTGTGTATTGCTAGAACCCACCAAGAAGAATGGCCTAGAGGGGTGACCTGAGAAAGCCCTTGTGTTTATATTTTCAACAGTCGGTGGTGCATCAACAAACTCCTCAAAGTCTTGTTGAATCTCCCAACCTAAGCCAGAGGCTCCCATACCAGCGTAACCCGGTATACCAAATGCTCCACCACCAGTCAAGTCCCTGCCGGGCCTAACCAGAGAGCCCACACCAACAGTTGCTCCACCCAACCCAAGGTGTGCACCTCTTTCACTCCCCAGACCAACACCAGGAGAGACACATGTCGGAACTGGGGTCGATTCAGAACCAGCCCACCCATTCTGTGGCCAATCAGCTATTGACCAGATATAGTCTGACTGATCACTGAAAGTCGAACCATCTTCCCAATTAAAGAACAGTATGCCCTGAATTGATACAATTTGACATTAGTACATGTTTTGCATGTCATTCCAGGTTGGACATAAGATATAGATAAAAAGGCTAAAATATAATCAAGGCAAACAAATTAAAGACAAACAACTAATGTCCTACTCTTCAAAGCTTTATTGTAGCATAAAGCAAGCTGGCAAACACTCCCCTAGACTCTTTAGATGGAATTAGTTATTTTTATAAGTACATTGAATAAAAAAAATTACTAATGTATAAAAAAACCCCCACCAGGAAAGGGAGAAATTTTACAATTTTGTTCTCCCATGTAATTTTTGCATCCCCATCATGCACATGTCAATGATAATTAAGAAACACGCAGCATTGAGCTGAGTATTATCGCTAAATTAAAATAACAGCATCAAGATTCAATGATGCTACTTTGATGGCAGCTAGTAAGCAAAATGTTGGGGGAGGGGGATAAATAAAAAGGAACAAAAATTTTTGTGACTGGCATCCATGTATGTGTAACGCCCAAATGGAAGGCCCAAACCACATAACCTATACTCCAAAAGGACTAGTCAATGATACAATTGGAGCCTAGCAAGAACTTCTCCTTTCCAAGCAATGTGGGATCCCATATACTACCTACCCTTATGCTTATCATATGGGGTATCACAATCTCTCTCCCTTAAATTCCCGACGTCCTAGTCGGGCCTGTCCGTTGTAGGTGGCATGGCTCAAGTCCCACATTTCTGGTTGTGATAGACTCTGATACCATTTGTAATTCCTCAATGGAAGACCCAAACCACATGACCTATACTCCAAAAAGACTAGTCAATGATACAGCTGGAACCCCATTGGAATCTTATAAAGAGTAAAAACTTCTCATTTCCAAGTAATGTGGGATCCCATATAGTATGTATGTACGGTCAACGACAATTGGACCGATGCTCACAAGTAATAATGGCCACTAAATAAGCGAAAGACAAGATGAACAAGTCATGTATGATTAATAGGAAATACATAGGGTCAGTCACTTATGCATCATGCTACATGAAATTCCATGATTTTGTTAATTCCACGTGTTATGAAACACTAAAGTTTTTGCTAAAGCTAAATTAAGTTACATTATGATATGCTATCATTGAGTCTTCGATTCATTTGTTTCTTTTTATGTTTTAATGTCTCAGATGTTGATTGCGTGGACACAGAGCTGGAAGGCCAGAAGTAGATTAGTTTTGGAGACTTAGACTAAAATAAATGTTATTTCCACAAGAATTTAGTTTATGATTAAAATATTTGAATAAGTGATCACCACATAAACTAGTTATGCCTTTTCATTATGTTTCAGCTTTATGTTATGAAAGACTGTTATGTTAAGTTAGTTGATGATTTAATAAATGAGGTATTTTCATAACTTCGAATCTCTTTACCGAGCATTATGTTATGAATGTACGTAACTCTCTTGACCTCTGGGAAGCGGTGTTACAAATGGTATCAGAGCCTATCCCAACCAGAAATGTGGGACTTGAGGACAGACTGGCCCGACGAGGACGTCAAGAACTTAAGGGGGGTAGATTGTGATACCCCATATGATAAGGATAAGGGTAGGTGGTGTATGAGATCCCACATTGCTTAGAAATGAGAAGTTTTTGCTCTTTATAAAGTTCCAATGGGGCTCCAGTTGTATCATTGACTAGTCCTTTTGGAGTATATGCCATGTGATTTGGATTTTCTATTGGGGCGTTACATTATGACACCTGGAAAAGAAAGAAATAGTTAATAGATCCAAGATAGTGGGTTGGGGTAGTTACAATTGCTTTGCTGCAAGGAGGAGAGTTTTGTCCCAATTAGGCTTGGTGTATAATGGTCATTAGGGGTACTCTATTATGGGCTAGGCGTTCTCTCTTGTATACACCCAATGTACTTGGTTATGCCTATTGATATTAATAAATTTTTACTTATCAAAAAATATATATTCAAGATAGTCACTTATTTACAAAATACCATCTCATCTCAATTCATCCTATTTCATCAGATCTAGGATGTGATATGGTTCCAAAGGATGAACTAGATATGGACAGTTCCAATAAGATTTCATTCTTGAACAAAAATCCATTTCTTGATTTATTTCATCTAGTTCATGACCGGAACGGCCTTGGGGGGGGCACACGTTACACCACGATTTTGAATAACAGAAACATCTTGTTTTTTCTTCAACAATTTATGATCTCTAATGGACCTCTCAGTAGGATTCAATCCCAGATGAAGTTCTGACCATCTGTCGGAGAAAAAAGATAGCATGGATCTTGCAGGATTCCCAAGAAATTCTTCGATATCTTCCGTAAGCAGATGATTATTCACATTCTGTAAATAGTCGGGACATTTGAGGAATATCCAGAAAAGAATTTAGGGAATCGGTCTAATTCAATCTCTGTTCGTTCCGTTTGAAGAAAGCTAAAATAATATTTACCGTATATGACTGAAAAGACTAGTTTGAACTCACAGCCAAGCCATCCACGAATTGTTCCTTTTGCAAAGAGTTGCATTTGGCAAGGATGTAGATTATAAGAGGTTGCAGATTCTGAGAATTTATCTACTTTCTACATTTGAAAAGTTCAAACAAATCATGCAAATTCAAATGCAACATTTCCCTTGAGAAGCATATTTTCAACTTCATTTTTGGTAGAACAATGGTCAATTGGCAGTTCCATGATCCAAAACAAATCTGGACTGCTTCCTACCTTCAATGGAACATGCAGGGCTACATCCTAACTACACTGCCCGAGACAACATAAAAACTCCTGGCTACAACCCAAAAAATGCAAGAGATGGAACAGTCTACCCACAGCAAAAGGAGTTTTCACCTAAGTCCCACTAAATTAAAAAGTTCAAAACAGAAGCTAGAGTTTGCAGGCAGAGTCTAACCTTCCGATTGCTTGCAACCGCAGCTTGCCTTTGATCAATAGAGTTGACGCACAATGCCTGCTCAAGAATAAGGTTAAGTTACTGCACAATGGAATTGAGGATCTGCAAAGATGATTTTCATAACCTACATGACATCTACAGACGAGTCGATACCAAGATATTTTACTACAGCAAGCAGTACCGTGAATAAAAGACAATAAATTAATAAATAAAAATATGCAGAAGTTAAGAAAGAAATATTACCTCCAAAAGCTCCCCACTTCTCTTATACACTTCTTTAGGATTTTTGAAACTTATAACCTCCTTTGTAAGAGTTGCATCTTTTTGCCAGGAACTTGGAAAAGCAGGGCCACTGTGAATCAGACCCCCAGCAGGCGATTCCGATTCACTACTGGCAGAGCTATTCCGAAGCATGCCATCATATGTATTAGATCCCTCTCTTTCATGTACTTCCAGACCAATATATTTATCACTCCATGCTTTAGAGAGTTTCTGATCAAAACTATGTGGCAAATTTACTTTTCCATGTTCAAAGCCTTCATATATTATTTTAGAATCGGCACAGATATCCCATAGTAGTTCAGAAATTGATGACTCATCTTTGCTTTTCATGATCTCAATATTTACAGTACCCTCACATAGGTCTCTGGGTTGAAGTTGACTAGATTCTTTTAACCATAGAAGAGTCATTACCTGCAACCCATTCTTTACTTTCTGTTGTATAAATGATGCAAGTTGTTTAACATGATAAGAAGAAAGATGTGTAAGTGTGGTCTTCAATAACTCTGCCAAGCTCAATGAGACCAACCTGATCTCTTCTGTTATACTGTTGCCATCATATTCCAAATTTGTGTAATAAGACTCACGGGAAGAAAGTTTTCTGATGGAAACACCAGGCAAACATTTATCATCAAGTTTCTCGAATTTCTGTTTCACGAAGCTGGACATGTGTTGCCACAAACAAGTGCCGATAATTTGCCATCTTTCTTCTTCTGGCATTGAATGTATCATATCCCTAGCAAGTTTATTTTGCACACAATTTGAAGCTTGAAAGCCTTCTCCTCGGTCATCCATTGATAGATTATGAGCTACTAACTCTTCAATCTGGTGAAGGAGTTTCTTCATATTTGTAACATCAACTTCATATGGAGCATGCCCGTTGGTTAACGTGATCAAGAGAGGTTGCACCATCAGAAGGAGAACTTTAGAGTTTTTTTGAAGCCAAGCAGATGCAAAATGTACATAAAATTCAAATAAATCAAGAATGATAAGGGGTTCCATCATGAGATCTTTAGTGATGGGGCTGGAAATAAATCGTAAAGCAGCTCTTAAACTCCACAATGATGGCATAAGGCCTTGAAAGAAGTAACCCCAAGTATCTAACCACTTGGATCTATTGTTAGCAGAAATGTCATAGTCAATATTACGCAACTTGGTTTGAGGGCAGGTTATACTGCAGGCAGTAATAAACCGTGAAAATAAAAGGGAAATTTCGTTAGTAGCCTTCAACAGTGGCATACGCAGAAGAGGATACAGTATGAAACTGTCAACTTTATAGCGCTTATCTTGTGACCGATCTTGAGAAGCAGAACCATCCAATATATCGTATCCCATAAATAAGAGCCCATGATTACATAGTGAGACAAACATCTGTTTAAAGGGATCAAACAAAAATAAATCAGCTGATAGAAAGCATCTGCTAATGTATTAACAAGATGTTAACACATCATATTTTACAAACTACATACCATGCTGACTACATGGGCAGGAGCCAAGGAAAACCTCTGGTCAAACTGTGAGAGCCCTCTATAGAACTTATGTCGGAAGTTTTCAAGTAATTCCTCATATTCATGAATCTCATACTCCTTTGAGCATGCACTAGCTCCAACAGATTCTACAATGTTGCCTGGCCAACTTGGATGCTCTATCAGCAATTTTGAGAAGTACGGAAGTGCCAAATCTAATTTATCATGGGACTCCAGTTGAAAAGCTGCATCACCTGAAAGCCAGTTAGAGGAATCTTGTGGAGAAGGCTTTAGAATCCCGTTTAGAATTTCAAAATTTCCGACATCGTCTGACCACCTCCCATCATCTCTACTCCCAATGACACTCATGGAAGATGAAAGACACTCCAAAGCCTCAAGCTACAATGAATTGGAGAAGCAAGTCACCATTTTGTATCAGAAACATGATGACACTACACAAAGACAGGGCCTGAAGTAGGTGACCATAAAAACATTAGAAGTCATAAGAATTTCAAAGTTTGGAGATCGGGGTTTGGTAAATAATAAATATGTCAACCTTATTGCAGCATTCAGCAGGTGTTTGAAGCTCTAAATGGACATCTTAGCTCTGAAAGCCATCCAAGTTAAATTAGGGTTATTTGGTGGATCCATTTTTAAGAATAGGGAGCTATTCTTACAAAGTTCATCATATAAAGGTATGCATGAGAATAAAATGCTAGATAAACGATTTGATTTCAAAGAACCGCACCTTTCTCTCCCCCAAATAGATGAGTCTGTATGGTATTTGTTGGGGTCTATGGGCCTGATTCTGACAATGATAGAAGGATGTTCTGGGATGAGTTCGATGGTCTAGTTACTAGGTTCCCCAGCAAAAAGTTTGCAACTAGTTTCCAGCCCTAAATGGAGGAGTTCTACTTTATAATTGAGCAGAATCTTATTGATCTTCTCATGGATGGGGGGACCAACCCTAATTGAAGAAGACATGATCTACTATTGGAAGAATCTTAGTTGGTCTAGAATAGACATTTCTTATCTCACCAGGGTAGGAAGCATTATTTCGTGATTGCTCTGATAGTTTTCCTATTTTGTTGGACTGCGATCACAGGCTGAGGTAGTGAATATTTCAATTTTGAAAATATGTGGCTACTCTCAGAAGGATCTGTGGAAAGGGTGGAGGGGTAGAATTTTTGTCGCTTTCAAGGCTAGAGTTGTGTTTTGAGTGTAAACTAAAGGCACTGAAAGCCAATCTAAGAACATTGAACAAGGAAACTTTTGGAGATGTGGGGAGATAAGCAAATGTTCCTCTTGAAGGAGTCAAGTGTCTATTGAAGAAGAGAGGGCCTAGCTGTCGAGGAGAAGGCGAAGAGAAATACAACCATTAGAGAGTTGGAAAAGACTGGTCTCCTGGAGGAAGTGAGTTGGAGAAAAAATCAAAGCGATGATCTTGATTGGTGCTGCATGTGTACAAGGGATGGAGAAACAGTGGACCACTAGCTACTACATTGTGAGGCAGCTAGTCCTACTGCCTTTAGCCTATTCGGGTTGAGTTGGGTCATGCCTCAATAGGTGGCTGATCTTCTTTGTTGGAATGGTCAGCTTGACAGCCTACCAATGGAAATTTGTGGAAAATGACTCCAATTTGACAATCTGAGGAAACGGGTCTTATCATTATGGATTGGTGTTACTAATGTAAGAAAAAGGGGGAAAATGTGGATCATCTATTGTTACATTGTGAGGTGGCCAGGTTTTTATGGGATGATTGATATCTTCAACCGAACTGGTGTGGCATGGGTTATGCCTGGAAGGGTAATGGATATTTTTAAGTGTTGGAAAGGCCTTAGTGGCAATTTTCACATCGCTGCCATGTGGAAGGATAGAAATGCTAGGTGCTTCAAAGAACGGCAGCATTCCTTGGAAGAGTTGAAGAGATTCTTTTTGGACACTCTATTTTCTTGGGCTTCTGTCATTGTGTGTAATGGGGATAGTTTTCATAATTTGTTGTATCCCTCACTGATAGGTGTTATTCCTGTGTACTAGGACTATGCCTTTTTCTATCAATAAATTTTACTTATCAAGAAAAATTTGCCTATTGTGGTGTATTTGGAGGAAGAGGAATGATCGCAGCTTCGAGAATTGTCCGAAGAACAAGAAAGAGGGAATTCTTCATTACATATGTCTATCATTTGGATAGCAGTCTTCTTAAGTCCTTCCAGCTCGTGTTTTTCAGACAATCGTGACCTTTTTACTCTTTCTAATTAGCTGTTTCCATTGTATACTCTTTGCGGTAACGCATTTTGCATTTTAAAAAAGTCTCTTAGAAAAAAATTGACAAATAAAGGTGTATGCCTGACTCTCGACCATTATGAATTGTTTCATTAAAGTGTAACATCTTAAGGATATCATGCGATTTGTTTGTGATAGCATAAAAATGATAATCACTATGCATGAATGGTAATAATAAGGACAACAGAAATGAGTGTGCAACAATAGACAAGCAATTTGGTATCCTAACCTTTCATCAACAGACATAGGTTGAAAATCATGCAGAAAAAGTGAAGAACTTGTGAACAGATTTAAATTATAAAGTTATAACAATTACAATGTATCTGAACATAACTTATTTATTTATTTTTATGACAAGGAATCCTAGCGACTGTGCAAAACGCTACATGTCTTTAACCTGGTTAAATAATCGGCTTTTCCACATATGAATGTGGTCCCTAGAAAGGGTTTGAACCCAAGGGTTTGAACCTTTGATTTAGTGGGTGCGTACTACCAAGATTAGGCCCTTACCACTTTAGCCAACCCTGAGGGGTTGTATCAAAATGTAATTCATATACTAAAACATTACCAAAATGCTATATACTCATCCAGCATAAACCTCTATTACAATATCATGAACTGAAAAATGAACTTACAGGAAGCCCACATCTTTTTAAGGCAGTAGTTGTCATCAAAGTTGCCCACCTACTCAGAACTGCAGTATTTTGCTCCCCTACTGCACTCCTCAAGCTATTTTTGGAGGCTAGCATTTGGCAATAAAGACCAATATTTGGTTCCAAGAAAGCAACATGCTTGGATGAAAACGCAGACTTTTCAGCCATGGTATTGATCTGGAAACCAAGCATGTGAAAAAATGATTGCAAGTAATTCCCCATTTCCCACTGCAAATCAAGAAGTCCTTGTAAATTATGCTATCATCAAAGGCAGGGAGAATTCGTACATATGGCTATTCATAAGAATATCCTTTTTGAAACATAATAAGAAAGTATTTCTATCCTTCAAACCTCCAGAAGGCTTGCTAGCCAGTAGTCGCCTTTCTCAATGGTTGATGGAAGCAAAAACTTTGTTATTAGATGATGCTGTAATGGTCCACCACGCTCCTCAACAAGCTGAGAAATTACTATTGCAAGCTGTTCATCCCCAAGGTTCTTTGAGCAAACATTGAGAGCTGAATAAGTATCACCCCCAAGCAGAAAGAAAGCAATGGCTAGCTCTAGCTGATGTCTCCCCATTAAAACATAAGCATTCTTCAAAGCGGCTGCCTTGTTTTTTTCCTCCTGTAGCAGTAATTAATGCAAATGCATATTCATGAATTAACCAGTTTTATAGTTCATCTAAATTGTCCCCAAATAACACAAACAAGAAATATGAGAAAGAAGCGAGGTTTAGGTAATTGACTTCTTCTGAGAAACACATTGGAGAAAGAGCCTCTGTAATTGTTTTATCTAAGCTTCCAACAGAAATAAATCAACAAGTTAACCTGATATAACTCAAGAGAATACCTGAAAATTCCGTGCAAGAAAAGCCACCAAAGGCTTATCCTTCTCGTCCTTGCTGATTTTAAAAAGACCAGCCAACACTTGAAGTCTATTCAATGCTATATATAACAGAGCACAATCCTTGGGATCTTTGTTTTTAAGATATTGTGATCTTGCCAGTTTCTCCATCTACAGTAAAAAAAACCTTCATTAAAATTTTTTAAAGAGTAAAGATACAGACTAGAACTCATCTCACTACCTTGTCAATGAGGATAGGTGCTGTTACTATGGTTCGTAAAGAACTGTGTCCAAAAGAGAGGCGTGGGGGTAACTGCTATTTATCATAAACAAAAACATACCACATACTGCATGCAAAATGGTAAGAGACAATTAAGAATTGTGTTGTAAACACCTATGACCATAGCTGATGTGAAATCAACTTGTACCCCTTGCATCGATGGCTTGGTCACCAAGATGTATAGACTCCCAAAACCGAAAAGACAGAATCAGAAATCATCAGCTATTTTAACAAGCATGACTATTGTGAATTCAAACATTGTATAGCTGCTGCATCCAACCTTGGTACTGACTAATAAAACGAGCTGTTTGACATAGCTCAAAGAGCCCCAAACTAACCAACAAGTTGGACATAAGAATCCTTGGACGTTATATATCCATCCATACAACTCACTCTAACTTTCTAGTTTGGGTACTAAGAATACCCCACTACTATTTATTATTTTATTATTATTTTTCACTATTATTAACTACTATTTAATATTCTATCATTACTTTTTCACTACTATTCACAAAATACCTGAGAATACCTCATTACCCAAACGCAACCTAATTCAATTAGCAAAGCGGTGTTCACATTAGTTTCCAAGAATAGACGATAGAATGGCTCTACCTCTATCTCCAAAAGAGTTAGATGTTTTTATGCCAGCAACACAAGCTCGAGCTCATTGAATTGTTGATGTTGGAGCGGTAGAATAAAATAACAAGGATTTTGAGAAAAACAATAGGCAATTAGAAATCTTATCCAATGATGGTGTTACCTACTACCTTCAGGGTCTGATTTATCTGACATTATTTAGAAAAAAAATGCTCAGGTGAAAAGGACAAAATATTTTTCTGTCACCGTCTAAAAATGGAAACATTTTCTTTGTATGATGGAACAAAAATAATGATAATATTTATTACCCGTGCACGCAATTGTGTTGTATTAGTAAACCAATATCCAACTCCAATAGCCCGCATTTCTTGCCAAGTTGGTCCATTAGGTAGAAAAGAACCGAATAAAATTTCTTGGGAATCAGAGTGGTATGCCCATGCAATCAACCTAGAGTCAACAATCAACTCTTTCATAGATGCCAATCTACCAATCATCCGGAAAAAATGTAATTGCTGAAACCTCAACGCCACCCAAAACCTGGAAGGGGAAATAAAAGAATTTAACATTAAGAGAAAAGGAAAATCAAGATTCCATTAAGAAAAGAAAATTTTGGTCACTCCTCCCTATGTTTTGAACCGATTGAAATTCGCCCTTGGTGCTTTTATTTATGAGGAATAATCCATCATGCCATGACAAATTTTGAATTAAGTCCCTCTGTTAGAAATTTCATCCACTCAACTTAACAGAAAATACGTGGCAGTCTGAAACAATGCCACGTGGTAATATTATTTTCGTAATTAAAAATTACATAAAAATAAAATTTAAATAATTTGTTTTAAAAAATAAACAATGGAAGAAAATAAAAGAAAAACAATGGCGCAAGGGGCACCAGGTGGTGGCCGAGCCCAGGCCACCATGTGGCTGACTCCAGCCACCCACCAGTGGCCCGAAGTGGAGGCAAAGATCTAGCCACTACGTGGGTGCCCAAAACGAGCCATGTGGTGGCCAGAGCACCTAGAGGCCTTTGCACCAGTTTTTTTTTTTTTTTCTCTATTTTAATTTTTAAAAATAAATTATTAAGATTTTATTTTAATTTTTATATAAATTTAATTAAGAAAATAGTATCTTCCACGTGGTAGTGTTTCAGACTGCCATGTGTTTTCCATTAAGTGGAGTATACGGAATTTCTAACTGATGGGCTTGATTCAAAATTTGACATAACACGAGGTGCTATTTTCCTAAAAAGGGAGATAAAAAAACAGGAGGCGAATCTCAATTGGGGAAAAGAACAAGGGCTTACAAACCAAGTTTTGCTTGAAAAAAATATGAAAACAATGCTAGTGTCACTTTAGATGGGGAAAACAGAGTCAGCCATTAACAATGCATAAACTTAGAGCAAACAAATATAATTTAATACTGTACTACTAGATATATTAACTCAATAGAGGCATCAAATTACAAAAAAATAGCAATTTAATATTTGTATCTTCGAATAAATATAAAATACAAATATCTCTTGTTATTATCTGTGAAGGACTTCTATTTTTTGAAATTCCATTTTTTCATAATGACTCCAATTTGATGGACTTGAGCCTTGTAAAGTCTAGTGAAGCCTTGTAAAGCAGGATTGAACCACCATCCATGTTTGACTGGCATGTTACAGTTTTTGAGGGCTCAAAATTCATGTTAAGCAACAACTACGCATTAAAAAATTTCACGTTTAAAGTAATAATCGCTACATGTTTTCCTTCTTTTTTATATCCTTTCTTTTTGTTGACATTTCTGACAAATTCGATCATTTCTTCCAATTCTCCACGACCAATATCGATATCACAGGACGCCCTTAACCCTATCTAGAGAACTTTACTTAGTATGCTCATAGTTTCTATCCACGCAAGTTTGTAAGCGCATCCTCTGTAACAATCAATGGTTATTTAGTAAATGATTCTTGACATTCTATCAAAAATTGTCATTTAAAAAAAACAGACCAGTATAAAAGATCCAGTAAAAATAAAAAATCTTTTGGCAAGCAAATCTTGCAAAACAGATATCAGAAAACATCATGTAAACACCATGGAAAAACACATAATTCATCAGATACAGATTTAGATTCAGATGTACCTTCGCCCAGGTTCATCAAGACTTTCATAGGCAGAAGTCTGTGCAGTACTAAGTTCACCAAGAAGATCAGTAATTGCAACAATTTGAGTCTTCTCTGTGTTGGTTATAGCTGCTAGCTGATGCAAGTTCTCAAGAGTCTCAACAAAACCACTATGTTCAGATTTTTTGGAAGAGGAAGGGAAGATATTATTGGAAGCAAAAGATTCAGAATCGGAAGCAAATTGGAACATGCTGCTCTGAAACTGAGATGATGTTGTGGTCAAATCTCCACCCCATTGAAATCCTTTATCAGTTGAATTTCTAAAAAGACTTCCTTCAAAATAATCAGACAAAAGGATCTCTGGGATTATGCAGCAGGTCTTTGTGGAGATATTTTTCATCTTAGTAGCATAATTAGAAGTAAGACATTCAACAAGATGCCTCACAGCCATATATGAACGTTTCCAATTCCCTAAACACATTATAAATACCACACTTTAAATTAACACATCCAAAGAAAAGCTTTCCAACTGGATAATTCTGAGCTAGAGAAGCAATATTGCCCTAGAAATTCCAAAATTAAATTGACAAGGGAACCAATAATTTAGCGCCAAAGAAGAAAGGGCAGAAAAAGGGACAAAACATGCACGTGAATGCCCAACAAAACAATATAAATTACCAAGATGAAGTTCCTATGAAGCATGCCAATCATAATGCACCTGTTCCTAACAACATAACTGCTTGGCAAGGTAAACTTGTTACATCATTCAATTGAAAAAGGATAAGACCACAGATAATTATAAGGAATAAAAGGTTGGAAAAGTAGAGTCAGTCAAAATAAGTTCTATCAGGACAGAGCATTAATATGAAGGACATTCACAAACCCGCATCTGTAGCATCCTTTATTAAGTTCTATAAGGAGAACATAATTTAGTCTCATTTTAGTATTCATCTTCTTCAAAATATATATTGGTTTACATACCACCAATGAAAGAAATTTCAAATTAAGGGTTTCCATCATATCCAAGCAAAGAACATCCAAGGAAGGTTAGAAACACTGGCAGAAACTTTGTTTTGCTTGAAACTGAGTAAAGTCGTGGGTTCACAATGAAAGATAACTTGAGCTTAGAATATATCAGTCACTGGGTTCTCCTATAACAAATGGTCATATGAGACCTACTAAGAGTAATCAAGATATTTAAAACGGAGGCAAAACAGTTAGAATATTTCTACCCAATGACATGCATAATTACCCAAATCAGACAACAGCATAATTATGGTCCGCGGTATAAAATTTTAAAAGTTGACCCTTGGAGTGAGCTCTGCATGGCAAATTGATCCTCCATCTACATATTGTTAGGTTCGTGATGTAAAACACTAGCCTGGCAACTATTATCCATGTCCTGACTGATATGGTTTGAAAATGTGGTAAAACTGCATAGTCATAACTAAAAAATAAAAAAGTCAAATATCACAAAAACAACAAAAAATTAAACTTGGGAAAATGAACATCAATTTTTAAGAAAAAACTAAAAAAACTAAAGCACGAACAAAAACCAAAGGAACTTAAATTGAAATAAGCATATCTAAAAACTGAACTAAAGTTAGAACTTAAATACTAAAAGAAAAAACCAAAAACTTAGAAAAAACTTAAATTAAATATCTTAACTTATAGTAACTAGTATAATAAATTCAACTAAAACTAGAAAAGAAGAATCAATTTTCTAATAAAAAGACTTTAAAAAATAATAGAAAAACCAAAACTTGAAAAACCTAAAAGCAAGAACTTCAATTTTAAGACTGGCTTGCAACAACCCCATGGGTGGAGGGGATTTCCTGGCCCCCTTAGGGTGGCTGTGTGCACCCTGGGGGGAGGACAACCAAGAAGGTGGTTGCAAGCACACACTCTCTTTCTTTCTTTCTTTTTTTCACTTTTTAAAATTTATTTTTTATTTTTAATTGGTCTTATGAGTTATGATTATGTGACATTTTTTTAAAGCACTCACTATATAGCTATGACATGTGTCGAAATCTAATTAAATGTAACATGGAAAATTGGTGTCAACATTGTCCCTGACAAATCTAATGGTAAATGGATGGATGGATCAATTTAATGTGGGACTAACCTTTGTGATAAAGTTTTTGAACTTTTTTTACCACAGGGACCAAGTTTGTAATCAGGACAAGCCCCAGGACCTTTACAATAATTATCCCTCTATTTAGCCGTGACTCATATTCATAAATCTGAATCTTAACAATGCCATGGCACTAAAATCAGAGGTTCAAACAAGTAGTTACTAATTCATAATACCTGAAAATATATTCATAAGTAGAGTTTCAGGGTGATAACTAGGTAAGGATCCGCTAAACCTCTCCACTACTTCTGGCAGGCTCCATAAACCAATCTTCGAACCTGAATCACATTTCAATCGATCCCTTGCTATGACCAAACTGCTGGCAGGGAAATCATTCTTCTTATGCATCTCTACAGATGGCTGTGACTCACATGATTGTTTAAAATTACCAATGTCACAATCAGAGAAAACTGCAGAAAGAATGTCCTCATTTGCTCGACCATCACAATGAGGGAAACTTTCCTCAATATAATTCAGATTGCACTTAGTCTTATGTTCTTTAGGAACATGGAACAGCCATTGACAAGATACACGGAAGTAATTATCATGAATAACCACAGGTGCAGCTTTGGGTCCCCAGTGAAAGTCATGAATGGGAGGAAGAGTGTGAGTGAATGCAATGCAAACCCATATGTCCAATTTCGAAGATTTTTCAGAGCTCAACAAATTGTGACTTCCACACCGCCTTGTTGCATATACTCGCAACTCATTCTGCATGCATACTCCAAGTAATAACTGACCATTTCCTAAAGCTAACCAATTTAAAGCAATGGTGACTTTGTCAAGGAATAATGTATCTTCTAACATAAAAGTCCCCGCACATGTAAGGTGTACAGAGTGCCATATATGAAGGGTGCTGACAGTATTCAGATGATGTTCCACACAGACGGTTGCAATCTTCTGACCACAATCAGTCAAGCATATGGAACTAACGGGCCCTTGATGTGCAACAAACATACCAACAAGCTCCCATGGCACGTGAGGGGTTGAGGGCTTACCAGTGTTACTTCTCCACAGTTTCAAACTTCCATCAGAGCAGCCAGTGGCCATGATATATGCAGGATAACTGCCATACGTATCATTGGTTGAATCCAGCTTTTGTTGTTTATGAGTCAGACTACCTGGACAGACCACAGCAAAACTTGTAACCTGATCATGGTAGTGAGGATCTGGTAAATGCGATGAGCAAGGATTTACGCCAAGACGGTATCTTTTACCAGAAAAAGCACCTTCAAACATCCACGTGCTGCCTTCTGAGCCATCTTTAGTGTCAAAATTAGATTCACAGTAGCTTGCGGATAGATCAGAACAATGAAAGGTCATTTCCCATGATAGAGCCCGAAACCCTTTCATCCATATCCCCAAAAGCATAAACTTATTGTACTTGAAGGTCTTATCACAAGTAGAAGACAATGGAATTGAAAAGATATTTGTGGGACCATCCTCATATGGACCATGGCCAGTGAAAGGTATAGTGAATAAGTAGTGACATTCTATATGTTCTTCTTTGTTGTGGTGGATTGTAACTATAAAGCAATCAATTCCTCCGATGTGTCCCATAAGAAGAAACAGTTCGTCATTCAATACTGAAGGTGCCCACCTCAAGCATGTATATTTGGGACATGAATCTTGAATCACAAGTTTTCCATAAAGCTTCCATGTTGGAAGCAATGATGGACAACCCAGAATGCTGTTGGAAATGGTGGTAAGTGACCAAAAAAGAAGCAATCCGTTAGAATCTAGAGAAACAGCCAGTTCAACGTCACAGCTATCAGGATGTGCTGCAACTTGTAAGATCTTTCCGGCATGACCACCTAAGTTCAGAATTCCACTGGCAGAACATGATAAATAGCTATCTGTCCTGGATTTACTAGGAGAAGTATCCTCTATATTATTAGATGCCTTGGTATGAAACAGTGACCAAACTAAAGAATCACAAGGTAATAAATGAATCAAAGAACACATAATTGGTGGACTGGACAAGCGGTTCCTCAACATAACAAATTTATTAAGAAGTAGCCTGTTTTTAGAATTTGAAAAACTGGTCCCACGACATTCTCCCTCTTCAAGGCCCTGCAATTCTTGTCTCCTCCATAATGTAACACGGGGAAACCGCATTGGGGAGATGTCATCAAGACAGTGGATAGCCCAAAAATAAACCAGCTTTTCTGGACCAAACCCAACTAACCACTCACATCTGCCTGCCTTGTCATGCTCCAATCCCTCAGTGGACAATATTTGGTCCACTCCATCACCAGTTTTTAAAAGGCCCCAAATTTCTGTGGTCCACAACACATATACATCCATGCCCAGAGTTCCATTCAGGGCCTGGTTAATCTCAATTACAGAAACTACACAAAAAGATCGCCTGGCGGTTTCACGATCAATGGTGTCCTTTCCAGTTTTTCTGACCCTTCCATTATCCATCTCACACCATAACCTTACTGTTCCATCTAAGCAGCATGTTAGCAAGAGTTGTCTCCGTGAATGTTTTCCATCTCTATTCAATTGTCTTCCTGTCAATGGCCTCCATTGGATCATTGACACAGATAGAGGATGATGTAGCTCAGCTTTTGTGTAATCAGATTTTCCAGTACTCCAACATACGAACACACATTTGCTAAACTCATCAACCATTGATCCTTCAATCTGAGGGTCACTAAGATAAGCTGCCGTGGCGAAAGGTCCCTCAAGTGACCACGTTGCAGAAACCAGAGTTTGGGGGCACTCTGCTTTAAGCTTCCAAGCTATTTCCCAGGACTTGCTATTGTTTCTCCATAAAACCACCTCAATTCCACCAGCAATTATCCCGTCCCCAGAGCCCGTCCATTCGACTGCCTCCACCTTTGTACATTGTACAAGCACTGCATTCTGGCTCCAACAAAAAGAACCTGAATATATGAGTAACAAATTCGTAATTTAAGAAACCAATGTCAGAAAGAAAAAAGTAAAATTAAAAAGAATAGAGAAAGTAAAATACAGTCAATCTCTCGGAAATCCGTGTGCCATCTTACTCAGAATTTATCAGATACTCATACTTTAGAAACTGAAAATCATAATTAATTCGACGATGTTTGGTCATTTTTAGTACAAAATGAACACGCTTACTGTAATCAAATAACGTTAACTAACTCATGACTTCACGTTTCAATTCCTTTCCCTTGCTCAATTATCTCGGAAACCAAACATTAAAAAAAAAAAAAACTTGAACGTACCTGCGGAACTCGCCGAGTCATGCTGGAAGAGGCAGACACAGTTCTCCACTGCAGCGGCTAGCTCTCCCATCGATGGCGACACCGGGGACCAAGACACAGCGGTGACGGCGGAGGAGAGCTCGAAGACCTGGCGAAAGATTGGGCCAATGAGGACTTCGTCGGGAGAGAGAGGGGAGGGGAAGTGGGAGATGACTAGGAGAGAGGAGGCGGCGTAGGCGACCCATGAGTAGCCGGAGAAGTCCGGGAGGAAATCGATGGTGGATCCGGGTGGAGAGGAGCGGGTCGGAGCTGGAGGGATCGGATCGGATGGGAGGAGAGGGAGGGGGAGGTGGGGGATGGGATCAACGGCGGCTATTGGCTCTGGCATTTGGTTCCGGGTATATGATCATAAGAGGAAGAAAATGATCCAAATGCAATTTTACGTTACGACTATAGTCACTAGAGTGACGACCACTCATCAGGGACGTTTGCGTTTGGATCTTCGGAATTTTCTTTCCCCGATAGCAATTTACAAAATCATGCCATGCAATTCTTGAACAAATCCTTTGAAAAATAGACTCGCCGGAAGAACGAGATAATAATTAAAAATATACTAAATATTATTTCTCTAAGATTATATTAGATGATTTATAAATAATAATAAAAAATTAACTAATAGTATTAAAAATAATAGTGAATAGTTTATGAATAGTAGAGATAATCAAAGATATTCTCACTAACCAAATATTGCCTAAGTATGCATTTCGATACTGACATGATCTCAGTTGATATATAAATAATAATATTTTATGAGTCTCATTGAAATGTTTTTAATGTAAATAGGTTGAGATATATATTTGAATGTATAAAGTAGGTTTAGATGAGTTTAACTTTTTATGAGATGAGTTGATATCACTTTAACAACCAAGCATATCATAACCGTTTGAGAATATAGATGTTCTCAGGTATTCTCAAATATTTTATTTCCAAATATCATTCAAATATAAAACATTTTTCGATTTTAAATTTTTAACTTTTTCATCTAATCATTACTTAATCATTACAAGTATTTTTTCAAATAAAACACAAAAAATACTACAAATTTTTTAAAAATTTTAAAATAAAAATAATATTAAAAAATTATATTCAAACAACTTACTTTATAATATTTGTATTCAATTTTTTCTCTATCATTTCTCAAAACTCAATAAAACAACTTAACTCAAATTATTTCATTTTTTTTTCCAAACTATTTTACTACTATTCAAAAAGATTTTAATATATATTGTTAGTATCCAAACAAATACTTATTCTTTTCTTAAAAATTGTACAAATTTACACAATCTAAACTTATCTAAATTATTTTCTATATATTTATTACCTAAAAAAAGCTTATTGAGTAAAATACGTACATATTTAATTTATTTTACCCATGTCTATCGAGAAGGAAATACATTGCCCGATAGCTTGGCAAATTATGGGATACTGTAACTGCTTTTCTTCTACCTTTCACTCTTTACCTCAGCTTCCCAATGACCACGTAAGTCTTCCAAATTTCAGGCAATAAATGGACGGTAAATTTCCTTTATACTTGCTAAGGGTTTTTTTTTAAACAGTATAATATTTTCAGGGGTTCTATTGAATCATCTCTATTCAAGTTTTTTTTTTTGTCATCATGACGTGTCAGTTGAAGATTTTAGTAACATTTAAGGGTGTATTCGGTCTGGTTTGGTCCGGTTTTGTATAAAATTTAGAACCAAACCGATATGTACCAATATTATATTTTTAAGAATCGATTATACACCGGTTAGTCTCCTAAACTGGTATAGTGTTAATATATTATAGCATATTATAATATATATTATAATTGTATTATAAACTATAGTGATATATTATAGTATATTATAATATTTAATGATATAGTATTAATATAACTATTAATACGCACTATATAGTATTAGTATAACTATTAATATAATAAACTATAGTGATATAAGATTTTAAAATTTAATATTATATTAATTAATAATTTATCATATAATACAAAACTATTTTATATATAATTATATATTATATATAAAAATTATATACAATATAAAAAATTATAATATATATATAAACCGGTCCGGTTTTAGAAAAAGAAAAACCGGAACCAGACCGAACCAAACTAAGTACCAGACCAAACCCATAGATTCGGTCCAGTTTACAAGTTCACCGATTTTTTTTATACACCCCAGTAACATTCTCGTGTGTGGATATTTAGGACAAACTTGAGGACTAAAATGATATGAGAATTTTGTGAATAGTAGTAAGATAATTTGTGAATAGTAGTGAATCAGTTATGTTTGGATTCAGAGATGAGTTGAAATGGTTTGTGAATAGTAGAATAAATTATTGTTAGAATATTATTTTTTAATATTGTTATTGTTTTGAGATTTGAAAAAGTTGAATTATTTATTATATTTTGTGTGAAAATTTGGGAAAGTTGTAATCATGAGATGAATTAAGGTGAGTTTCCAATCCAAACCGGGTATGTTTTATGGAGTTTTGGGAAATGAGGGAGAAAAAATTGAATAAAAATATTATAAAGTTAAAATATTGTTAGAATATAATTTTTTAATACTATTTTTGTTTGAGGATTTGAAAAAATTGAATTGTTTTTTATTTTTTGCTTGAAAGTTTAGAAAAATTGTAATGATTAGTTTGAAAAATTTGTAATGATTAGTTTGAAAGTATTTATATTTGAGTGATACTTGGAAAAAAGATTGGATGAGATGAAATGAAATGAAATGAATTTTTTTTTCCAAACAAGCCCTTAAGCTTTTTTTGGCTATTAGATTCTCGGGTTGCCTTTTTTTGTTTTTATGAAATCCTCATATTTTTTTTTTTTTTATGAAATCCTCATTCATTCATAACTTGCACTATTAAATAGACATTAAGCAGTTAGGATGGTCTTCTATGTCAATTATACATTCTGTTTCACATAGAGCAGCCTTGCCTAACTTGTGGGCAACTTCATTGCCTTCACGACATATGTGACTAAAACAACACTTTTCATATCTAGCCATGGTTCGAATATCAGAGTGAGCATTCCAAAATAGCTTTCATCCTTTTTCTTCTGTTGTACTGCATTAACCACTATATTGGAGTCCCCTTCTAATATTGCCTTTTTCATTCCCAATTCAAGCCCAAAATTGATTGCTTTAAGAGCTGCAATTACCTCTGCTAGGATTGGATCTAGAAGTGCTTCTTGTTGGTGCCTCAAAGTTGCAAAAAAATTCCCTTCCTCGTCTCTTACAGCAACTCCTATGCATATTTTACATTGCTTTGAGTCAACTACCACATCCCAGTTTATTTTACAAAAACCTTGAGGTTGACATTCCCAGGTAACCCTCCTATTGCTTGTAGTTAAATCATGAGCATCCTCATTAGTGTTTGATATAGATAATTCAGACAGAATGCTTTTCACTCTATGCATCACATTCTTTGGATCACTAAGAAAGTTATTGAAAACTAACTCATTTCTTCTCCTCCATATGTTCTAGAGAATTAGAGTTAATTCTATCAACTCTTCCTTGTTAAGCCTATTGAACATGTCTTGCATGAGATCCTTGAAGCTGTTGTAAGAAAACTTTGTTTTCTGAATTTTTCTAGAACTTTGACTCAGAATATCAGTTGCACAAACACACTCACATAGGATATGTTCAGTAGTTTCTTGTTCCCTGAGGCACATAGGACAGCTTGAGACTTGCAGAATGACCCTGGTAGGCAGAATATTTATGCATGCTCTTCACAAAAACTTATTGGTTGCTGGAGGTATTACAAGTTTCCATAGTTTGGTCCATTCCTCTCGAGGGGAATTTAGTTTTGAGTTTTGTCCCTGTTTCCTTTCTTGCAGTTCCCTTTGTAAGTGATATGCACTTTTAACTGTAAACTCTCCCTTTGCATTGCTTCTCCATATTAGCTTGTTTTGTTGATTATGCAGACTAATAGGGATTTGAATTATAAGACCTGCTTCTGTATTGTTAAAAACTGCTTGAACTAAAGACTTGTTCCAATCTTTAGTATCTGAGTATATAAGGGCCTCCACTTTAGCATCTTTCCCCAATACATTCTGACCAGATTGAGGTTTATATGAAATTGGTTGAGGCAACTAAGGATCTGTCCTAATTCTGACAGATTGACCATTACCAATTCTCAAGATTGTGCCTTCTTGAAGTAGTTATCTTGCAGATAATATACTTCTCCATATGTAGGATAGATTACTTCCAAGTTTAGCATTAAAAAAATCTGAATGGGGATAGTATTTTGCCTTTAGAACTCTTGATGCTAGAGAATTTGGATTTTTAATCATCCTCCAACCTTGCTTTGCTAACAAAGTAATGTTAAAGTTTTCAAATTCTCTAAAACCGAGTCCCCCCATTTCTTTAGCCTGTCACAGTTGAGACCAACTCATCCAGCTCAACTTTCTTTCCTGTTTTACTTGACCCCATCAATAGTTCCTCATCAGTCTGTTTAATTGCTTCAACAATCCCTCAGGAAGTTTAAAAACTTCCATTGAGTATGTAGGAATGGATTGTATCATAGACTTAATTAGTATTTCCCTTCCTGCTTGTGACAAGAACTTCATCTTCCAATTACTCAGTTTCCCACTTACTTTATCAAGTATTGATTTGAAATTTTTGTTCCTCGATCTGCCTAACAAAGCTGGAAGACCAAGATATCTGTCATAGGAGTTTGTAATTCTGACCCCTGCAATACTTGTGATTTTGTCCCTGGAAAACTTTGTATTTTGCTGAAGTAGAGAGAGGGCTTTTCTTTATTAAGTCTCTGTCCTGATGCAGTTTCATATTGACAAACAAGGTAGAGTAACCTGCTCCATTCCAAAGATGAAGCTTTGCAAAATAACAAACTGACATCTGCAAAAAACAGATGACTTATATGAATCTGACCTCTGCCCAATGGAATTACAGTGATCATCCTCTTCTCTTCTGCCTTTTTAAGCATTTGACTTAAGGCTTCTGAACACAATATAAATAGATAGGGTGATAGTGGGTCACCCTATCTAATGCCCCTAGTTGGGATAAATTCTGGTTGTGGGGTTCCATTCAGAAGTAGAGAATATGAAATTGTTGTAACACAATTAAGTATTAAGTCAATCCATCTCCTGTTAAAGCCCAAAACCCCAAAGCAAAAATAAACCGAAAACGTGAAGAGAGTTCCCGTAGAGTTGCTAAAGATCAGCAGAGACGACCTACCATATGAATTCAAACCCCATCTTGAAATCTCAGTTGGAGTGTAGCTTGAATCCTATTGTGAAGCATCTCGCTCAAGCGGTGTGCTTTAGACCGAGAGTTCGCTCATCAGTTACTCGACAGTTAGCTCGAGCTGGACACAACTTGAGAGTTCGCTTGACACCCACTTGACAATCAGCTCTAGCTGGAAGCCAACCCGTGAGTTCGCTTGACACTCGCTCGACAGTCAGCTTGAGCGAGTGCCTGCCCTAAATGTCCGCTCAACACTTCGCTCGAGCGAATGTTCTGAAATTAGGGTTCCAAGCCGTTTAGTATAAATACATGTTGTTTTATGTATTGTTGCGTTTTGGGTTCATTTGGAGCGGCCAAAACTCAAAGAGGACGCCAACAAGAGAAAGACCTCCTTGTGAGTTCCATTATGAGCTTGAGAGCTCATTTGGGTGTATTGGGGCTTTGGGATTAAGGAGTGTTTTGTTATACCTCTCTTGTACTCCATCTTTGTTAGTGAATTCCTTTGAAGATCGACTCCGCCAGTGGACGTAGGCTATGTTCTAAGCTAAACCACTTAA
Source organism: Juglans cinerea (assembly GCA_961763995.1). Lineage (NCBI taxonomy): Eukaryota > Viridiplantae > Streptophyta > Magnoliopsida > Fagales > Juglandaceae > Juglans > Juglans cinerea. The sequence goes on along the minus strand of CAUIVZ010000001.1, from coordinate 40,544,236 downwards.
ATCTTGGTGTTGTGTGTGATTATCGTTATTTCTTTTGTTTGCTTCCCATGTTATACTTTAAATTAGCCTTTTGATAACCGGTTTATCCCAACAAACTAGTATCAGAGCGCCAGGCTCTGTGCGATATCTTGAGGATGGCTATGACAAAGTTTGAAATGGAGAAATTCAATAGTAAGAACAACTTCAGTTTATGACTCATTAAGATGAAGACCTTGTTATGATAACAAGGATTGGCAAAAGTCTTGGAGAAAGTGTCGGATGAACCTTTTACATCAACAAAGGATGAGGAAGAGCAAGCATATAGTGCGATCTTGTTATGTATTTTCGATGGAGTTTTGCGAGAAGTGGCCGACGAAGAGACCGCCTAGGGTCTTTGGAAGAAATTGGAGAGCTTGTATTTGAAGAAGTCGCTCACCAACCGTTTGTATTTGAAACAATTGTACACTCTCCAAATGGAGGAAGGTACTCCTATGTCCATTCATCTCGATGAGTTTAACAAAATCATTTGGATCTAAGGAATATTGATATTAAACTTGACAAGGAATATCATGCTTTAATTTTGTTGTGTTCGTTGCCTTTGTCGTTTGATAATTTTGTGAACTCAATGCTATATGGTAAAGATACTATCTCCTTGGTAGATGTAAAATCTGCTTTAAATTCTACGGAGTTGAGAACAAAATTGGGTGTACAAGGGACGGATAATCAAGCTGATGGCTTGTTTGTGAAATATTCTTCTAGTGGTAGATCTGGGAAAAGAAGTTCGGAAAAGAGTAAGGGTAATTTTAATGGTAGCTCTAAATTTAACAAGAAAAATATTAAATGTCACTACTGTCATGTGTTTGGTCATTACAAGAATGAGAGTCCTAGATTGAAAAACAAGGAGGAAGGTAGAATATCCTCCAATGTTGTTAGAGTTGAAGAACAGTCTAACAACTCTGATATTGTCTTAGCAGTTAGCGGCTCTAGCGGTCATTTTGGTGACAAGTGGGTCATGGATTCAGCTTGTACGTTCCATATGTGTCTCAGGAGAGATTGGTTCACAATCTATGAATCAATAAATGGTGATTCCGTATTGGTTGGGAATGATTTGGCTTGTGATATTGTTGGGATCGGTTCAGTTGAGATTGAGATGTATGATGGAACCGTTAGAACTTTTTCTAATGTTCGGCATATTCCAGTTTTGAAGAGAAATCTTATATCTTTGGGCATTCTTGATTCCTTTGGTTATAGTATTCAACTGCAGGTAGATTCATTCGAGTCTACAAGGGCTCTTCGCTGGTAATGACAGGGAAAAAGATAGATGGTCTTTATTTTCTTCCAGGCAGTACAGTGATTGGTGAAGCTGCATATTTAGATGTTCCAAATTCAGATATTACTCGTTTTTGACACATGTGATTGGGCCATATGGGTGAACGAGTGTGGTCATTTGTGAGTAGGCAGTTTTTTGCTTTGTGTGATCAGAAGACAGAAAAACTTTTTTTTTTGTTTGCATTGACATCACAACTTCTATAAAAGTCCACTCTAATATGTCATAGGCCTTGCTCATATTGAGCTTGAGAGCCATGTATCCAGTTGACCCTTTCATTTTACACTGCATGGTGTGCAAGACTTCAAATGCTACAATTATGTTATCAACTATTAATCTCCCTGGAACAAATGCACTTTGGGTTTGAGAGATGATTTCTGGTAGGATAATCTTCATTTTGTTAGCTAGAATCTTGGCCATTACTTTGTATAAGACATTACACAAACTAATTGGCCTAAATTCTGAAACAGTTGTAGGATTTTTAGTTTTTGAAATCAAGACTTTAAAAGTCTTGTTGATAGAACTATCCCACCTGTTATTGTTCAAAGCCTTTGTAACTACTTCATATAGCTCCTTGCCTATGCTATCCCAATGTTGTTGGAAGAATCCAGCAGAAAAACTATCAGGGCTTGGAGAATTGAATGGATTCATACTACAAACGGCTTCTTTGACCTTTGAAATCTCAAATTCTTTTGAAAGCATAGTATTCATCTCTTATGTGATCAATGTTGGCATATCCTCCAGACATTGTGACTGTCCCAATGGATTTGAAGTAGCAAACAGATTAATGAAAAATTCTTGAAATGTATGATTGATACCTTGTGTGGTTGTATGAACATGCCCCTCTCCATCACTAATACTGTTTATGGCATTATTCTTCTTTCTCTGATTAGCACACATGTGGAAAAATCTAGTGTTTCGATCACCCTCTCTAAGCCATTTCTGTTTTGATCTTTGTTTCCACTTTAAATCCTCTTGTTCCAGCTATAAGTTTATATTTCTTTGAATTTGTTTGATTTCTTTTTGATTTGATCCTGTATTCCTTTCTCGTAACTGTTGCAGTTTGTTAAGCTGAGTTTCAATTGTTTCTTTGGATTGCTTCTTTTGTCTTCTATTCCAGTTAATTAACTGACCCTTGCATTTGTCCAGTTTGTTTAAGATTTCTGTCATTATTTGTCCAGTATTGCCATTCCCATGCCATGCTCAAGTGACCATTGTCTTGCATTCATTGTTAAGGCCCCAACTCAGTTCATATCTGAAAAGTCTAACCCTTCTTCTTGCTTGATCATTCTGAGATATCATGTTTATTAGGAGAGGACTGTGATCAGAAGTGCATGCTGTTAGAGCAGTAAAATTTATAACATGAAAACTGTTAATGCACTCAGTGTTGGCAAGAACTCTATCTTCTCCTTAGTAAATTCACTTCCCTCCCTATTATTGAACCAAGCATGTTTATTACCAATGAATCCCATGTCAATTAAATCACTGTCTTGTAATGCTTGTCTAAAACCCTCCATTTAAGCAAAAGGTCTTGTATTTCCCCCATATTTTTCATGGTAATGAAGGATTTCATTAAAATCTCTCATGCATAACCATGGTCTGTGATCCATTGGTTTTAAAACCCTTAACAGTTGCCAGCTTCCTTCCCTTTTAGCAGTTGTTGGATTACCATAAAAGCCTGTAATTGTCCATGCTTTCCCAATTTGTGGATCAATTACTTGAACTGAAATGTGAGAGTTTGTGTAAGATTCTACCTCTATGTCAGAACTGGAATGCCACATCATTGCCAACCCTCCACTGTTACCTTTGATGTTCACTGTGAAACTTCTCTCAAAACCAATTTTGTTTCTTATGTTCTCAATCCTTTCCCTTGAGCTTTTTGTTTCAATAAGGAAAAGGATTTGTGGGCACTGTTGCTTCACCATAAAGTGAAGCTTTCTAATTGTATGAGGGTGCCAAGCCCTCTACAGTTCCAAGTAAGGCATCTCATTGCTGCAGGTGAGCTGCTGAACAGCCTCCGCCTTTGATTCCTGAGTTATGCTCCTTTCAGGATTGAGCCTCTCTTTAGATTTCTTGTTTAAACCCTGATCTTCTTCACCGTCTAACTCTTCTTTGTTCCTTTTTCTGCCACTTGTGTCACTTATTTCTAACTCTTCACTTTCCATCTCATATAGTCTTATTAGATTAGCAAACCTAGCCCTTCTTTTCCAACTCAATGGTTTTTTAGGAAATTCCACTGAGCTGGGAGAATGCTGTCTCGAATATACCAGTTGAGATCCTGATGTTAAGTTGATTGGCTGAGGAGCTTGAGTACTAAAGTTTGTATTCAACTCTACCTGAGTCTTTTCTATGATGCTTGTCTCAGTTGTTATAACTCTCTTATTGTCTGTAATTTGAGATTTTTTGTTACCTTTATTGATCGCAGGTTTAGTTTGGCAAAAACCGTCTTCTTGGGGGGTTTAGAAAAGGTACCAAGCTTGCCTCCTCCTGATTAATTTTTTCATCATTTGAGGTGAGGAGGCCCCTATTGTGTTGCCCCTCTTCAGTTGCTTGTATCTAAGCATGAATTTTATTTCCTCTGCCCCCTTTTCTTTTATCCCCATTGCCCATCATTGTTATAGCTGTAGCCCTTAACCATTGGCCGTATTGGGATTGAACAACACCTCTTGTATTCAGTCTACTTCTTTCCACTGCACAACTCTTGTTTGCATGTTGAATTACCCCACATTGAAACAAAATAAGGGTAATCTTTCATATTTAAATTCAACCCAATATTGCTTTCCTTCAATTCTTATAACCAGTTTCCCTCGAGGTAAAGGCTTTGTAATATCCATGTTAACCCTAATTCTGAGGTATTTTCCCCACTCTACCCCATCCTCATCCACATCCACAGTTCTTACTTCCCCTATGGATGACCCAATTCTTTCCCCACCTTCATAGGTCATGGCTGCCAAGGGTAAGTCATGAAGTTGTATCCAAAAAGGCTCATGAGAAAAACTTACCTCACTAGGAGGGTTATTGCTATCAAAAGGTTGAATACATACTAAATTTTTGTCAAAAGTTCATGGTCTTCCATTAATCACCCTTTCTATGTCCACTGATTTTTGGAATTCAACTATGAACCTGTGATGCCCTACTTCATTGAAGCTTATAAAACGTTCAGGATTCCATACTTTTGTCATTGCAGTCTTAAAAGCTTCCTTATTTAAGTTCTTTTCCATCAAAACAAACAGAAGGAGGCATTTCTGTGCTTTAGCTGCAGCTCGATGTGTTTCCTCTTCTGTTAAAGTGATCTCATATTTCTCTGTTTCAGTCAAGTTAAAGCCTTCCCAAAGCCTTGCCAATTCATCTGCCATTTCTGTATCTAGAAATTGCTGATTGAAAATTGTATTGAATGCAAGGAACCCTACCCACCGCCTCACCCTTCTAAGAAGGAAATGACACACTCCTTACCCAAAAAGGAAAGGACCTCGATTCTCGGGTTGTCTGGTTGCAGTATGAAACTAGGATTGCTACTCGCATGGTGCGAGGCGGGGTAGACCCACCCCTGCACCTCGCCCTGCACCATGCTGGGGGGAGGGTTTCCTACCCCGCCCCCCACCTCGGTATCGGGGGTGGGGTTGAAACCGCACCCCGCCCTACCCCCCGCTCAACCCAAGTACTGTGAGGCACTTGCAAGCTAATTTCAAGTTAAAGGGATTCATAGGCATGGCGTATAAAGAGGCCTTATACAAATGTAATAAAAGAAATGGGTCAAAAGGCATTTGATTATTTGGGTGACATTAACCCATCCCTATGGTCAAGACATGCATTCAAAATCCTTCAACACATGGATAAAATCAAGTAGGGACAAGCAACAAATAATAGCGATGATGAAGACTGAAAGGACATATATAGTTGATGAATCGGATTGAGCAAAAGAGGGACAATGTCAATGAGTTGTAACATTTGCCCTAAGATAGTTAATAAGTTGGAGGTGAGAAGAGAGTTGTTAATTCAAGAAGCAAGACATGTACGTGTGGGCCGTGGCGGCGAATGGTAGTTGATCAAAATTCCATGATGTCATGCATGCCCTACCCTCAATTACAAGAAAATTAAGCCTAAATCAATGGTGCACCAGTGGTATTGCAAAGACATGTACTTATGAGCATATGGGAACAACCTGTTCGAATGTTATCCTTGGATTTATGGCCACCCTCACCTAATAATGTCATAATGCGCACTACTCTAGTAGTTGGACTTCGCACTGGAATGCCAAGGAAGTAGAGAAGAAACTTAAGCTTTCAATGAGGACATGGATCGAGCAGCAAGATATATAAACCTGATCAAGCTGTCTAATTAGCAAGGATACGATGTTGTCTATGAGAATTGTAATCAAAAGGGCTATATTAATGCTAGGCTTGATACCTCCATACCCAAACAAGAAAATTTATCCGAAGAAAGTGAGGAACCCCAAGGTGAAATCACCCTTGGATCTATTTGTCCAATAGATACATTAAGTGATCTTTTGATTCTTATGTTTTATTTTGTGTATTTAAATGATAATGTTTAAACAAAAATGCAGCTAATAAGATTGGAAAATTGCATTGTAAGCAAAAGAGGAATATGAATAGAAAGGTCAACGCGGTTGGATCGAACCAAGCATAGAATGTGGTTGCGAATATTTTGGATTGATTACAATAATATATTTGGGTTTGATTGTAAAGATGAACAACCAATCAACGTATCGCAGTTCTATACAGGCACAGTAACAAACCAACGGTATTTGGGCTTGATGTGCTCAGTTATGTGGGCGTGTTGGCTGGAGTCCATTTATTTTACTCACAAGTTAGTATTGATGTGGGCCATGGCCCATTTATTGTGTTAGAATTATATGAACTGTTTTTATTTTACTGTTTGGTTAAGTTGGCCTCGGGTCCATTAGTTAGTAGGAGCATGTCAGTATTTGTAGTAGTGTGGATTCACTTGAAAATTCATTAGAAGCTTAATACAAACATTTTCTATTATTCTCCCTCTTCTCTTGAAGGTAAGGTAAGGTAACATCCACCATCAGGCGTGTTACACAAAGCGCAACATGAGGCCATAGGTGATTTGGCCATTTAGGTGGTTTTCGAAATCACCAAATATGGCCAATTTAACTGTCTATGGCTAGATTGTCCACTGCATGATGGCAGTGGCCCACCCCTCAAATGGGGTGGTCAACAGATTATTTTATGCTTCTAAATATTTAATTATTTCATATGTTTTCAATTTTGTTTCAGATTTTTATTTTTTATATTTATATTACTTTTCAAATAAGAGTACCACATGTCAAACTCTAATTGGTTGCCACGTGGCAACCACGCAGTTAGATGAAATTACGAGAGATGGACCCAATGATCTAATTCCAAAAGGAAAATGATTCTTTCAGGCGAATTTGTGCACCGAAGTGCACCAACTGAATCTGACATGGACTAATTTAATGAAACGAATCGTTTTGATTTTGGCGGCCGAAGCTGCGAATGCTGTGTCACACTCCGTATATTTGCAGTAGGAGCAGAAGAAACTGACTTCCTACAGCCATTTCTCGAACAGTTAGAATTGAATTCTTCCCTCGAATCCTTAATCCCCGGAGTGAGAAACGAAAGCCCATAAACTGGAAATTCCTCCCTTTCTTCCTTGCTTGCAACAAGATAACCTGAATATGCCTTGAATGGCATAAATCCCACAGAAAGACCCATTCCCAGCAGAGGATTTTCATATGTATAAGAACAAATACCCACAGAAAGAAAATAATCAAAACTCACCCAAGAACCCATCTCTGATATTGTATCATTTAGTTCCAAATTAACAAATAAAAATAAGCCTGTCTATCCGAAACCTCTTAAATCCAAGCCCATCCCAAAAACCAAATCTATTTCCAAAAATATGGCATAATAAAGGAAAGAAAATCCAAAAACAACCATCGATCAATAAAGTCATGCAGAGAGGAAGCTCGCGTTTAAACTCGTCGATCTTCCTCAATTCCTCCTTCAATCTTTTCACGAAATCGAACCCATTTGCGATCTGTGTATATAATATACAGGTGTGAAAATTTATTTTAGAGTGAGAGAGGTTGTTTTTAGAGAGAGAGAGGGGTGGGTAATGGGAAAGGAGAAACAACTGAAAATCAAAATTTTTACACGGAGATTCTATTTGGTTAAGGAAGCGAGAGCATCCCCGAGTTCGACTGTGTTCTTTCTATTGTGCAAGATTGTGTTTTCCTGATGTTTCTATCTTCCACTTTGTTTCAGTTCTTGGGGATGTTATCGTGTTTTGCTCTTTTTTCATTTTTTTTAATACAACTTACAACAACTTTAAAATATTAACTGGTACGCAGGTAGGTGCACAACCCGCTTGTACCTATAGATTAATTTTTAATTAACATAGACTAAAATGATTGAGATGTACACTTTTAATATTTGTGAAAGTGCTTAAATCCTCTTAAAGCATTAAACCATTGTTATAGTTTCCTTTTTCTTTTGGGAAAAAGTGATTTTATTTTTTTTGTTTCTTTGAAAGATGTGTGTTATCCCTTGAGAATTAGATAAAATTTTGTTTTGGAAGAGAGAAAAAGTATTTTAGGTTAAAAATGTTTACCATTAAGGATGATGGCTCAATGGTCTTTGGGTTACTCCCTAGTGATTTAGCATTTATTAGTTCATGAGTTCAAATATGAATATAGATTGATCTTAGTCGCGTAAGGATTCATTGAATTCCTTATCAAAGTTAGGATCTAAGTTATGACTCATACATGACTTGAGGGACACCTGAAGCTTCTTGTCATCTAGCCCTCTCCTGTCTAGCATTGTTCACCTGACTCGAAACCAATAAATTCTGAACATAAATGGTCGAGTTCTCACCCTTCCCCTTTTAACCAAACTCGAAACTAGTTCAGATGAAAACAGGTATTCCGACCCATTTGTTTGTTTTTTTTGGGGATCATGTGTAAGATTCTTGCAGTAGAGAGAGAGAGAGAGAGAGAGAGAGAGAGAGATATTAGATTTACGCAAGAATGGGCTTCAAGACTTCCCATTACAAGGGAGCAAAATAAATATCTTGGCATATTTGATGATACTTTTTTCTACAGTTCTGATGACACCAAGCACTTGATCATTCTGGATTTAATTGGAGGGACCATCTACATGATGCAATTTGTCTACATATTGTGTACATTGAACTTATCAGACAATAAAAGTTGACAATTTTTTTTCAAGATCCATACGTGAACTTGAGAACCTACCACTTTGTCAACAAAGAATGGCCTGTTCACACCAAAAAAACAGCCTTGAGCCAAACATTTTCCATTCTGTTGCCCACAATGGAAACCACGGCTATAATCACCCAACGAAATATATTTATAGAGTGTCAAAGATGAAGTGTTGAAACTTTGAGATCTTGAACTTTCAAAACCCATTGTCGAAACTTTGAGATCTTGAAGAACCTTCGAGGGCCTTGGGTTGATCTTTTGACTTCAAGAGCCTTGGCTTGATCTTTCTACTTTGAGAGAAACTGAAAGATGGAATAAGAGAGAAGATGGAGCCAGTGAGAAGAGAAATTAGTAAAGAAGAGAACAAGAGATAACAGAAGAGGAAGAAGAGGGAAGAAAAAGTGAGAAAAAATAACCGGGAGGTGGAAGTGTGACTGTGTGAGAGCTCAGATTGGCGAAGAGTAAAATGAGGCAATTCGGGTAATTTGGCATTTATATCTCAGTGTAGTGGACGAGCGGCTTAAATTTGCTTAATATGCGGGTATCAGGTAATTACCCGACCCTAACCGTTTAAATTCGAAAAACAGGAATATTTTTTGAAAATCGAAATAAGTAAACGGATCGATTATTTTGATCCGGGTCGGGTCATATACATGGATATTTTGAACATCCTTACTCCTATCCAATTCCTAGCAGATACGGTGCTTCTGTGGTCATCTCTAGGTAGGGAAGTCACCTCTGATTCCCCCTCATATCCTTTTACTCAGAGAGAAAAAAAAAAAGAGATTAAAAATAGTTTACCCCCTCATAAACTAGATATGGTGTAAAGGTGGCCTTGACACCATCCAATGAAAGTGATTTAGAAAAAATTGAAATTGAAATTTAAAACAAACTGACTTATTAGGGAACCAACGTGGTGTGAAGGCAAAGTTAACACCCTCCAATGGGAGACTGACACGTTAGCCTCTCATTGTTCTTACTATGGACCACAATTCATTGAATAACAAGTTCTTCCCCATTGTTCTGACCCTCTCCACGTCGATTTTTGTTGTAGTGTGGACTATGAGGGCAAAATATGAACTGATCTCAGGGTGAAGACCATTTATTTTATTGTGGCATTCCCTGTAAACTTAGAACTTCAGCAACTCAAAAGTCTTGGTCGACGATTTTTTTGATTTTTCAATTGTAATTATGTTTCAATTACACCAGACCATTTCATATATGACAATTTTGAGATATGTTAGTTGCCACAGAGTACCAAAGTCTTGAAACATGTCAAATGTAATTGTGTTTGTATACAAAATTTTCTCACAAACAAAAAGAAGTTTCGAATTGAATTGAATCAGAAAGTTCCATTAGAAAACTTAGTAATCGTTATTATGTTGTAAATTTATTAAATTAGTTGTAAATTATTCTTTTACATGTGTACAGTTATGCTTATATGGTATTTTATGTTGTATAGTTTTCTTTAGGGCATTTTAGTCTTTAGATCTTAGCAAGGTTAAACTAGTCTTTTTCTTCCTTGTATAAATACTTGTACTATTTACGTTTAGATTAATTTTTTGGTTTTGATCCCAAAAAAATTAATCTCAAGGACAACTTATTGTTAGTGCGTATTTTACTCGATTGAAGGCACTTTGGGACGAATTAGTTAATTACAAGTCATTTCCATTGTGTTCTTGTGGTGCTGTCACTCTCTTGAACTCTTACGTTCAACAGGAACATATTTTGCAGTTCCTCATGGGACTTAATGATTCTTTTTCCTCGGTTAGGGCTCAGATCTTGTTAATGGAGCCTTTACCGCCTCTCAACAAATTTTTTTCTCTTGTTCTTCAGGAAGAGCAACAGAGAGAAATCTCTGTTCCTTCTTCCCTTACTGATGCTCATGCTTTTGTTGCTAACTCTGATTCATTGAGACCTACAAAATCTTTTCCAAAAAAAGATAGGCCAGTATGCAAATATTGTGGCATAGCTGGTCGTAATTGGTAAATGCTATAAACTACATGGTTTTCCTTCAGGGTACAAGCAAAAGCCACGGCAGCCATTCACGGCCAACACTATTGCTCTTAGTGACAATGCTCCCGCAGCCTCTCCATTCTCCTTGACTGAGGCACAATATAAGCAGTTACTGTCTACGATCACTTCCAATCCTTAGCCTAAGCCTGATGATTCCAACCATGTGGTCAATACCGTAGCTTCTTCTCACTCCTTATATGGTATTGTTTCCTCTGCACATTATGCTTTTCAATTTTCTAATAATGATTCTTGTACTGTTTATAACTCTAGTTGGATAATTGATATAGGGGCCACAGACCATATGGTCCCCTCTACTAGTCTGTATGCATATTTTATTCCTGTTCAAAATACTTCTGTCAAACTACTTATTGGTCAAAATGTTACTATTACACATATTGGCACTAAAAAATCTTACTGAACATCTTAACCTTAAAGATGTCCTTTGTGTACCCAATTTTCAATTTCAATTGATTTCAGTTAGTAAACTCACCCAATCTCACATTTCTTGTTTTTTTTCTTCTAACTTTTGTCTCCTTCAGGACCTGATCACCTCGAGGCTGATTGGAGTGGGTAAACAACAAAGAGGCCTCTATTTTTTACAACAACCAGTGACTCCTTTTTCCCCTCAATTACCATTATTTTTTTCAAATAACCAATGTAATGAGACTCCTACTTTACTACGATCAGCATGTTTCTTCTAAACAATCATTGTTTCACCTTTGGCATAGTCGATTAGAACATCCATCTGCTTCAAGAATGTATTTTTTGAATAAATTGGTGCCTAATTTGACTATGTCTAATGACCCATGTGTTGTTTATCCATTAGCTAAACAGAGGAAGTTACATTTTCCAAATTCTAATAATCTTTTTCATTTACCTTTTGACTTTATACATTGTGATGTTTGGGGCCCCTTTTCTGTCCCAACTATTGAAGGTTATAAATTTTTCTTAACCATTGTTGATGATTGCACCAGGGCTACTTGGGTTGATCTTTTCAAGCATAAATCTGAAGTTTCTTTTCTCATTCAATTTTTTTTCAAAATGATTAAAACTCAGTTTGGTACTAAGATAAAAAAAATTCGTATCAATCATGGTACTGAATTTTTTATGTCTTCCTACCTCATTTCTAAAGGTGTTCTCCGTCAACATAGTTGTGTAGAAACTCCACAACAAAACTCTGTTGTGGAAATAAAACATCAACATATCCTTAATGTTGCTCGGGCCTTATTGTTTTAATCTCATTTGCCTCTCAAATTTTGGGGTGATACTGTTTTAACAGCTACTTATTTAATTAACAGATTACCTTCTCCCATTACTCACAATAAATCTCCTGTTGAAGTTTTGTGTCACTCCTCTCCCTCCTATGATCATTTGAGGATTTTTGATTGCTTATGTTTTGCATCTACTTTACAAAGGGCAAGAACAAAATTTGATACGAGAGCTAGGCTCTACATTTTCATTGGTTACCCTTTTGGTATAAGGGTTACAAATTGTATGATCTTACAACAAATCAATCCTTTATTTCCCGTCATGTCATTTTTCATGAACATATTTTTCCTTTCTAGTCTTCTAATAATGACTTGCCTTCCCCTTCTTTCTCTCTCCCTATTCCTACTCAATCCTCCACTTTTGACATGTTTAATGTCCCTTCAACTACACCTAATGAAGCTTCTTCCCCTACTGTTAATACCTCACCTATTGAAGCTTCTCTCCCAAATGATTTTTTAACTACACCATCCCAACCTTTATCCCCAAGAAGATCCACCTGAATCCGAGGTGCTCCTAGTTACTTGCAGCATTATTATTGTAATTCCTCCACTGCCCACTCTCAATCAGTTCCTCTAACAGGTTACATTCCCTCATCTATCAAATATGATATTTCTAATTTTATTTCTTATGATCACCTGTCCCCTGATCATAAATCTTTTGTTTTTGCTATCTTCGCTGACATTGAATCTGAGTTCTACCATCAGGCAGTCATGGCATCTCGCACTCTCATTGGAGAGATGCCATGACTGCTGAGATTGCTGCTCTAGAATAAAATAATACTTGGAATGTTGTCCCTCTACCCCCTAATAAACAACCTATTGGTTGTATAAAATAAAATATCGAGCTGATGGTTCTGTGGAATGATATAAAACAAGGTTGGTTGCTAAAAGTTATACACAAAAAGAAGGTTTAGATTATTCTGAAACATTCTCTCATGTTACCAAAATGACCACTGTTAAAACTTTGCTGGCAATTAAAAAAGTTGGAGACATGTACTCAAATGTAGTTGATCAGAAAGTGACCGAGCCTAGAGACATGTCAAACGTAGTTAAGCTTATATTTCTCATATTCCTAAATTAAAACTCTTTAAAAATTTCGAAACTACATTTAAAAGACCTAAATAATTAAAAACTTAATCACAAGATTTTAAATAGCTATGTGATAGACAATTTCTTTTAACATACCCTTCCTTCTTACAGATGTTACGTCACTGCTTCTTCATCGGTCATTCTCCTTTTGTGATACCCTAAAGGAAAATTAGATGGAAAGTATTTCCTTAATTTTTGGATATATTGATCTAACATGAAAAGATAGGAACTTCAATGGATTAAACTAGTTAGAAATTTATTTTAAGAGCAAAATCGTTTTATGATCCTTAAAGAGAAACTGAGATTTCTTGGATTTAATGGAGATTACTTAATATCAGAATTAGACAAAATGGATGTACACCATTGTTCTAGTTGGAATTTTTAGAAATTTATGATGTAATAAAAATTTATGTAGTTTTTGGATGCCAAGTGTCAAGAGCTACGCCGACTCACCCAACAGGATATTTCATGGTTTTTCACGCCACTCTACACCTGAAAGTACCCTTACTTACAATAGCATATGACACATGGATTCGTATTCCCCAAGTCATTTTGATCAAAGTCACACACTTGTCACAATTTAATGCATGTATGAGAGTAGGTGGACTACTTGGGCAGCTGAGATTCCTATTTTTTTTCCTTCATTTTGTGTTCTGCAAACCGAAAGTCCCTCTCTCATTTCTATGCTCACTCTCACGCCACTTATACTAAGAGTTTCACAAAAATAAAAATAAAAATAAAAATCACACCATCATTCAATTACACTAGTGAAACTCATAGGCTTAAGAGAGTGTATTGAAGAATTTGTCTCTTTGAATACTTTTGTTAACGTCGTGTTTCGCTCGTCTTTAGACCGAATTTTAGAAACTCGGGTCTTCCTGCTGTCACCTGCACACTTTAAGCAAATATGAAGAATGGGGGCCCTGGTGGTGGCTGGAGAGTCTCTTATGCTAAAGTCAATATATCTCCTTAGTAGTTTTGCACGTAAGCTTAGAGGAATCAGAGAGAGTTTTTTGTACCTAAGGATCAACTTTTATACTAGGTTTCAGGTGAGAGCAGCCCATCCCTGACCCTGAGGGACTTATGTCCTTTCCACTATTAATTTTTCAGAATCCTTTAATGTGGAGTGGCTTCTGGGGCAGAGTCATTAATGCGGCATGGAGTCTGGGTAGTGGTGGCATTAATGCGACGTGACTTCTTGACTCACTTTACCCTGTAGACGTTCCCTGTTAAGCCTCTCCATGCCTGTTGTCAGGAGATCAAGTGTTCTCCATATTTCCCGCCCACCTGCCTGAGCAGGTCCACAAGGGTAGGGTGTCATCAGGGAGGTGTTAGGGTGGCGAGTGCCATATACCCCTACTGTCAACTTTCCCCATGCGTGAGTTGCTTCATGGGTGGGTTTCTTTCATGGGCCGAGTACTCTGCAGAAGCCCACTGACTCCTTTTAGGGGAGGGTTGTTGGCCCTGACCGGGCTCTCTGACTTACTTCCTAGTGGCCCTTAGTGAGCTTGCCTTGTGGACCGATAGAGGGAAAAAGCCCCCTTACAGTTATCCCGTCAGTTCTCATAGGACTAGCTTGATGAGAATTCTTTTTGGCCCCGATCTTCATTCTTCATACCTTCCTCCTGTCTCATTCGTTGAGATCATCTTTCTTAGGAGCAGGCGGTTATCATTCTCCCGTCTCTTTTACTTACAAGGTTCTTGCTCCAGATTATGCCCATGTGGCTTCCTTCATTATCTTAATGGCATCGAGCAATAGTTCTCCTTCTGACTTTATTGGCCTGTTTTGTGATGGTTAGATCTCGCACTTGATTGTACTCTTTCTGCTCTCTTAGCATTGATGGTGTCAGGTGATTCCTTCTCACCACGTCGCAATGGACAATACATGCAGTGGGATTTACCCACGTCTTGGCAGCCCAGTCGGGCACCTGCGTCCCATGATTTTGGGATGCTAATCGCCACTAACATTTATTTAAATTTCCCCAGAAGCCCACTGCCCCTATTGTCCACTTTCCCCACGCGTGAGTTGCTTCGTGGGTGGGTTTCGTTCATGGGCCTAGTACTCTACAGAAGCCCACTGACTTCTTTTAGAGGAGGGTTGTTGGCCCTGACCGGGCTCTCTGACTTACTTCCTAGTGGCCCCTCGTGGGCTTGCCCTATGGACCGATAGGGGGAAAAAATTCCCTTACAGTTACCCTGCCAGTTCTCATCGTACTAGCCCGATGAGAATTCTTTTTGGCCTCAGTCTTCATTCTTCATACCTTCCTGTTGTCTCTGTTGTTGAGATCCTTTTCCTTAGGAGCTGGCGGATATTATTCTCCCGTCTCTTTTACTTACAAGGTTCCTACTCCAGATTATGCCCGTGTGGCTTCCTTCATTATCTTAATGACGTCGGGCAACAGTTCTCCTTCCGAATTTATTGGCCTGTTTCGTGATGGTTGGATCCCGCACTTGATTGCGCCCTTTCTGCTTTCTTAGTATTGATGGTATCAGGTGATTCCTTCTCACCACGTCGCAACACACAGTACATGCAGTGGGATTTGCCCAAGTCTTGGCAGCCCAGTTGGGCACGTGCGTCCCCATGATTTTGGGATGCTAACCACCACTGCCATTTATTTAAATCTCCCCTCCCTTCTTTTACATTTTTTCCCTTCCAATTCTAACAATTAGACTTTTCAGACTAGTCTCGAGAAGCCATTTTGTTTCCCACATCCCATCATGCCGCACGTTTTGCGAGATCTGAACCCTTTCGTATTCCCTGTTTTGCTAAGTGGGTATGGAAGGGAAACCATCACTTCCCTTTTATATAAACACGCCTTTGCCCCCCTTTTCCTACCTTTTGTTTACATTCTCGTCTCCTTCTGCACCAGCTTTCTCGTTCCCTTTACTCGACTCCTCTTCCTTCCCATTGCCTTTCTCTACTGTAGTTTTCATGGAAAATCCCAGGGAATTGGACTAGCCCGAGGTTTGCACTGCGGAGCAATTATTCATTGGGCATAACTGGTGTTCAAAAGTCACTCATGAGTTCTTATTGTCTCTAGTTTCCACCTTTCATGTCCCGGAGAAGGTGGTTTTTGTGGTTCCTAGGCCCCATGAGGGGGCTGTTAACGATAAGCGTTACGCTTCGAAGGTCACTCTTTTCCCTAGCATGTTTTCTTGCGGGCTGAGGCTACCCTACCCTTGCCCTATTCGCGACCTATTGGATCACCTCGGTTTGGCCCCTTTCCAAATCCACCCAAATGCTTGGAAGATATTGATGTGTTGTTGCATCCTCTGGCGACGGGCTTTCTCGGAGACAGGACCAGAGCATGTTGACCTTACTGGCTGCGAGTTTCTCCTAATTCACAACCTCATAAAGCTTGCGGGGAACATTTGTAGTTTTAAGGCGATGCACGCCCTTATTTCTCTGGAACCACGCTATCACAAAGTCAAGCATTGGACTCTGAAGTTTTTCTTCATGTCCGGCCGTGGGTGGGAATTTTCGATTGGGCAGGTGAACTACCACGAGTTCCCTGTTCGGGCCATATGGGAGGTGGTTCCTGACGACAAAGCAGTACAACCGAAGGCCTCTCCCGAGGAGCTACGTCATATTGCTTTGGTCCGATAATGGGTACAGATTCACCAAGTCGATGCCCTCTTGGAGGCTCTCCTTGGGGAGGAAAACATAAGGGCCTTCTTGCCTCCTCTCGGCCACACCATATTCGACGATTGCACCATTCCCATGCAGCCCGGAGCCACCTCGGCTCAGAAGCATTCGGTAAGCCCTCCTCCCATAGGCAAGGGGAAGAAAGTCCGCACAGAGGTTGCTAGGGCCGAAAGCAACCCAATTTCCTCTCCTCAATTTCCTTTGGGGCAGTCCTCGGTGCTGATTGAGGTACGATGTCCTCCATCATTTGTGCCTCCTTTACAACCGACACCACATATCCGTCCTTCGAGTCCACCAAGTAGCCAGGGAGGAAAAAGCCCTGTTGTCCTGGAGGTGCCGGCCGTTCCTCCTCCCACGGGCATTTTGACCCTTAAGCCCTTCATGGTCACGGTCCCCGTGGCACCAATTGCACCAACGGGCCCTCACAGGTTATCCCGCGGAGCAAATATGCTCTTAACGCATTTTTACGGGGCCCTTCTGGAACGGGCCCCACGTTGATCAACATTGGTGGAGCCTCATTCGGAGGTGAACGTGGAAAAGATCCCCTCCTCTCTATCCACAGCGCAATCTACCATCGAGGGTCAAGTCTTCGAGGGCGCTCTCGAGGATTGCGCAGGAGGTTCCAGCTCAGACATGGAATGGATGGCTTCCCCTGAGCCACTTCGCTCCTAGCCGTCACCAAAAGGCCTTGCTTTTGCTCCAGTCGCTGCCGACACCCTAGTGGCCTCGACTGAGGAGCTAGGCAAGGGGACTCCTGGTGGGGGCAGAGCCAGAGGCTGCCTTGGCGCTCAATCTCGCTACTGAGAGGACGAGTTAC
The DNA here is from genome assembly GCA_961763995.1 of Juglans cinerea. NCBI lineage: Eukaryota > Viridiplantae > Streptophyta > Magnoliopsida > Fagales > Juglandaceae > Juglans > Juglans cinerea. Next base: position 40,526,866 of record CAUIVZ010000001.1, on the reverse strand, counting down.
CAAATGTTGGAGTCAAGGTAGTGGTAGAGGTGAGGAGTGAGGGGGATAGATCGTAGGGTTTCGGCGAGGGACGGGAGCCCCAAGCCCTTGGAAAAAAACTCCCTTCCACTGTCGTGGCCACCTTTCCTCTCAGACCTTCATCCGCCCAACAGAGGAGGCCGTGGGTGTTGTTGAAGACGTAGGGGGCTACCCAGCCACCTCTCAGAGAGGGCCCCGTGGAGGCCATCCCTTTCTGTGCTCTGTCGAAAGGGGGAAAGCCATAGCAGAATCCCTTGACCGGGTGACCAAGTCCTTAATGGGCTTTTTCTTTGAGGTCTTTTGCGTTGGCCTTCTCAGCTTGCTCACAAAAAGAGTCGGGGGCAAGTCAAGCAGCTCTGTCATTGGCGGAAGACATTAAAAGCTGAGCTTGTCAAGGTGAAAGAATAGGCCGAGTTGGCTCATAATTATGTCCTTACTACGTCGACAGCGAGGAGCTCGGCTGGGGGTCACTTGGTGAACTGACCGTGAATGTGGCAGCTCTTGAGGAATCACTGAGCCAGTTGAAGGGGGAGAATGCCAACTTAAGGGCAGTCAAGACTCTAAGGCCCAGCAGTTTGAGCAGTTGGATAAAGACTATCAGTCCCTTTCTGCAGCTTTGAAAGGATGGGAAGACTTGTTGGCAGTCGCCCAAGCCACTGCCGACTAAGAGAAGAGGAGGGCCGACCAAGCATCCAACGATTTAAAGGGAGTTGAGAAGAGGTTGGCCGCCCAGACGGTGGTCATTGAAGATATGTGGAGCGACCTATCTCAAGTTAAAGAGGTTGTTCCCCGCTTAGCAGGGCAGCTGCGGTCGGATGTGTTCATTCGCGACCAGGCTTGGTCGTACGGATATATTGAAGGCCTCAAGAGGATGCGAGACCACATCCTGGAGAACCCTCAGGCAAACTCAAAAGCCCTAAAGGAACACTTAAGAGCCCTTGACCCCTGTGACCTCCCTTCAGACCCCGACGCACTCAAGCATGGCTGCACCTTTGGCAGGGACATGATTCCTGACGCCTTCTCTTCTAATTCTGAAGCCCCCGACGCAGATCCTAATGCTCTTGCGCTAGGCCCCAATGCTCCCAAGTAGAACTCTGGCGCTCTCGCACCTTAGTTTTTGTTCATGTTGCTCTGTTTGTAAAGTTAGACACATTATTTTCTTTTCTTGTAGGAAACTTTGATCAAGTATTTTTAGATGTCCTTGTGGCAATTTGCTCACGCTTTGACTTGCCTTATTAGAAAAGAAATTTGTTACAACATAATCTTGATATAATACACATAAAGAAGAACTTTATTGATAATATAGTTGGCACATTGTTGAACATTGATAAGAAATCAAAAGATAGTTTGCAGGCAAGTCTTGACCTTTAAGAGATGGGTTTACGACCACAACTTCACCATTTTCCCAAAACTGTAAATATGAAATATTTACCTCCAGCTTCACTGAATAACGTGAAGAAAGATGATTTATTAAAGATTATTAAAAATATAAAGATGCCAAATAGTTACGTCTTAAATGTTTCACATTGTATTAAGCTTCAAAAACGTACTATAGAGGGTATGAAGAGTCATGATGGTCACATACTATTGCAACAACTGCTACAAATTGTACTGTGCAAGTCCATATCGAAGAAGGTTGCAGAACCATTAACAGAGTTCTCTGCCTTCTATAGGAGAATTATTTCCAAGACATTATGCTTAGAAGATCTAGACCGACTAGAGTCTAGAATATCCAATATATCGTGCCAATTGGAAATTATATTTACACCTGGATTCTTCACGATTACGGTGTATTTAGTCCTTTAGAATGTAATTCAATTTTTATCCATCGATAATGAACTAGCCCACGAAACTTGTATTCAACAACTAAATGCATAGTCAAAGAATGTAAGTTCTAACACTACTACCAAATCATTTAAATTATTTGGCTGTTTGTACAAGCCCTTTAGAATATAATTCAATTTTTCAACCTAACTACTTTCTTTGAGTGTTATCGATATTCACAACCTGAGAATTGATTTACAACAAAATCCATTAAAGCGACTATAACAAACTAGATGTAATGTGAGTTATATGTATGTACGATATACTAGTGTGATGTTGAACTTACATAGTCTCGAAACCATTAACAAAACTGGTCTCTATGCTTCTTTTATATATTTTCTTCCGATAATTCATTTTGGTTGAATGTATTCCTTAGCATTTTCATATGGATCCTATATACTTATATGGTTTCAGAAATGAAGCTTGTAATTCCACCAACTTAATTAAAAAGTAACTTGATAGTACATATTAAGAATTTAAGAGTGGAATAATCGCTTGCGGAATGAAATAAAATCGTCGGAGTTGAAGAGTATATATCAATGTGCCTAAGTCAATGACTTCATACGAAAATCAACAACCTCCCTATAAAATCATCAGGGTTTTTATATGGTTTATTGAATATAAAAAATGGAGCCTTCCGGTGCAACTTTGTTACGTAAATGAAATTTAAGTCGATGCAAATACGTAAGATAACATCAAATATAGTGTAATTTTAAAGAAATTGTGCCAAAACTGTATAGAAATCATTAATATTATATATAATAATTATAATATACCTCTATACAAGATACATGCACCGATAATGAATTGGCCTCCATGTAACGCCCTTGTCCCGGAGGTCCAAGGGATTAGCTCATGTTACCTAAAATCATCTCCCAACCATACAGTCATAGACTCTAAAGCTTCAATGGCACATACAACTCACTGTTTCAAATCAACTATTCCAATATAATTAATCTAAAACACAACAAAATATCAAATAAACGTCAACCTTCCAAACTACCAAGTTATCAAAACACGAAAAGATTACTGAATAAAATTCTCCAATAATCATAGAAATATTCTATGCTTAATCCACCATGTTTAACTCATCTCACAGATGCTCCCTAATCTTGATCTTGAGCTGAAATATTCAAATTATATGAAAAGTATTATAGAGATAAGGAGTGTGTTATCAACAACTCAGTAAGTAGAGAGTATATACTAGTATATAAACATAAGTCTTTTCACACAGTTCAGAACGTAGAACAAAACATTTTAGTTTCAGAATGTAGAATCCAAAAACATGTTATCAGAACATTAGAGCGACATTTCAAAATGTTCATATTAAAAAACCCTTTGGCATAACATGACTGAACACCATCATATCATATTAGAACAGAGACAATGTTTAACTCCTGTGGTAGAGTTATGATATCCCCGATGGCTAAACCAGACAATATCAGAATGTGCATCTTCCCCTTATTTATTCTCTAAGCCCTGAGTGTGTACACAAGAAAGACCATGCAGAAAAATCAATTTGCTTCCAAAGTGGGTGCACTCAGAAACAGAGATGCTGGTCAACCATATAACAGCAACGAAATCATTAGATTAGAATCAGAAATAGAATCAGATACAAAATCAGAACAAAATCATAATGTCATCCCAAAGGGTTTTCAGATGCCACATCATATCAAAACAGAGTACTGAAAAAATTCATATCATTTTCACATAATCAAAACAGATTTAGAGCATCTTCACATAATCAAAAATAGATTCAGAGTATCTTCATATAACGTGCACAAGTTTTCAGATTTTCTATTCGCTCTTTTTGTATAGTTCAAAAACAGCATACCAAAATATTACTCATGTCTACACCAGTCATGACATAAAATATTTTTCTCTTTTATACAGATTTCATGAGTAATTCAGAACAAATAACCGAGGTTATTTCAAATTTCTTTTCATAACAAAACATGCATATTTTTCCAAAATCAACTCAGTTAATTTCTTTTTATGCAAAGTCTAATATAAGAACTCCGCTTACCATGCCTTTTTAACTTCTCTTAATTTCCTCACAACAATGCCAAAGGAATATCAATCATCAACTATAAAATAGTCATGTAACTTGCTTAAATGTTCAATTGAACACGTACTTCACAGTAAAACCCGAGATATAAAATAAAAATCTATATTCTCCTAAAGTCTAAAATCCTAGAACCCTAAAATATCATCTCTTCCCAAATACTTTGATTTTTCACATAATTTCTTCAAACAATTACTCGATTAAAACCTAATATCATATTTCTCGTAAACTGGTCTTAGAATATTATCATGCAAACACGTGATCTTGATACCAAAATATAAGTATTAAATTCATGATATCCACCTGTGGCCTGTAAACCTCTACAGCCTATAACCCAAAAAAAAGTAGCATACAAATTTCTAGAAATAATTAAACCTAAGCCCGCCTAACAAATCAAGCCCAGAGCACGTGAACATCCAAACCCATCAGACCATAATATACATAAATGGCCTTGAGCTAATTACAAACACAAGCGCCACTACTAAGTGTCCTCATCTAAAAGCCAACACATGAGAGAAAAAAGAATATACACCAGATGCTCACCTAGTGGAAACCAGGCACCAAGCAAAGGAAATCCAGCGGCTGGCAGAGATGAAATCATGACGGCCTCCTCCATGGCACATGGTGGAGTTTAGAGAGAGAGAGAGGTGGCTTAAGCACCCCTATGGGTGGCTACTACTTGGATAGAAGTGGTTCCTGGTCTGCCATGGGTTGAGGCTAGCGGTGGTGGCCACGGAAGAGAAAGTCATGAAGGGAGGGCATTAAGGAATCAAGGTCGAGAGAGATGGAATTGAAAGGGAAAGCTGAGAAGGAGAGAAAATGAGGACCTGTGGGGAAGTGGGTCACGGAAAGGGGAAGAGTAGTTGTAGTCTGTAGAGAGTGAGTTGAATGGGGAGAAAGTGACAGGGATGGGGGAACGTGCATAGGGAAAGAGAAGAGAAATTGATCGTGGGGGGTGAGGGAAAAGAGAGGAAAAAAATAAAAATAAAAATAAACCCACTTACAAGAAACGATGCGGTTTTCCTCAAGTATCAAGCTTCTCTATAGGGTTCTACTAAGATTAGGTCTGGGTGTTATATCCCTCCTCCCTTAAAAAAATTCCGTCCTCAGAATTTGTTATAGGCCATCCAAATTTCTATCAAATAAATGTGGGTACTTAACTCGCATCTCTTCCTCAAATTCCCAAGAAGCTTCGTTAGTAGCGTGATTATTCCATAACATTTTAATTAAAGGAATAGTTCGAGTCCGTAGTACTTGTTCCTTCCTTTCTAAAATCTACACTGGTTCTTCCGAATATGTTAGATTTTCCTAAATTTGAAGGGGCTCATAGTCAATAATGTGGGTGGGGTCGGGAATATACTTCCTCAACATAGAAACTTGAAATACATTGTTCACCTCCGAAAGTGCCGGTGGTAGTACCACCCCATATGCCACTGGTCCAATCTGATAAAAAATCTCAAAGGGTCCGATATACCTAGGTCTCAACTTGCCCTTTTTTCTAAATATCATAACTCCTTTCATCAGTGCAATCCTCAGAAACACTTTGTCTCCAACCTTAAACTCTAATTGGCAATGATGATTATCTACATATCTCTTTTGTTCACTCTGGGCAACTTTCATTCTAGCCCGAATGAGCTCTACCTTCTCTATGGTTTTCTGGATGAATTCTGGCCCAAAAAGTTGTCTTTCACCCACCTCATCCCAATACAAGGGAGACCTACACCTCCTACCATACAGTGCTTCATAGGGTACCATTTTAATACTTGCTTGATAACTGTTATTGTAAGGAAACTCAACCAACGATAAATGCCGCATCTAAGTCTCCTTGAAATCCGTCACACACGCCCTTAACATGTCTTCTAGAATTTGAATGGTCCTTTCTGACTGTCCATCCGTCTGGGGGTGAAAGGTAGTACTGAAATTTGACCAAGTGTCCATGGCCTCCTGTAGGCATCGCCAAAACTTTGAAGTGAAGCGAAGATCTCTATCCAACACGATGGATACCAGTACCTCATGCAATCTCACTATCTCCTTCACATAAAGCTCATCTAGTTTTTCCATCTTGTAGGAAACTTTAATGGGCACGAAGCGACCAGTCTTTGTCAAGCAGTCCATAATCACCCGTATCGCATCTGGCCTACTCAAAGTCCTTGGTAGGCCTATCACAAAGTCCATGGAGATATACTCCCACTTCCATTATGGAATCTGAAGTGGTTGCAACAATCTTGCTGCTCTCTGATGTTCCGCCTTTACCTGTTGGCAAGTTAGGCACCATTCTACAAATTTGGCAATTTCTCTTTTCATATCATTCCACCAAAGACACTGTTTCAAGTCCTGATACATTTTGTTACTCTCTGGATGGACTGTGTAAAGAGAACTGTGTGCTTCCTCAAGAATATTCCTTTTTATTTTATTGTTATTGGGCACACACAATCTATCCTCGAACCTCAATACTCCATCCTTAGAAACACTGAACTTAAATTCTTTCCTTTTTCTACTTCTTCTACTAGTCTCACTAACCCCATATCCTCTTTCTGGGCAGCCTTAATTCTATCTACCAAAGCTGGTTAAAGCCAGAAAAGCCCACGCAAGATCTGGAACTAGCAATAGTCATTTTTGCACTTTGTTCTCTTTACACAGTCGATCCAAAGAGTACCCAAATGTATTAGGACTTGAGAGAGTATTTTTGGTGGAATGGTATGAAAAGAGAAACTACCAAATTTGTAAAACGGTGCCTAACTTGCCAAGAGGTGAAGGCGGAACATCAGAGACCAGTAGGTTTGTTGCAACCACTCGAGATTCCAGAATGGAAGAGGGAGCATATCTCCATGGATTTTGTGATAGGCCTACCAAGGACTTTGAGTGGGCCGGATGCAATATGGGTGATTGTGGAATGCTTCATGAAGACTGCTCGCTTCGTGCCCATTACAGTTTCCTATAAGATGGAAAAATTAGCTGAGCTGTATATGCAAGAGATAGTGAGATTGCATGGGGTACAACTATCAAACAAGTATTAAAATGGCACCCTATGAAGTACTGTTTGGTAGGAGGTGTAGATCTCCCTTGTATTGGGAAGAGGTGGGCGAAAGAAAAATCTTGGGGCTAGAAATCATCCAGAAAACCACAAAGAAGGTAGAGCTCATTCGAGCTAAAATGAAAGCTGCCCAGAGTCGACAAAAGAGCTATGTAGATAATTGTCGTCGCCGAGTTTGAGGTTGGAGACAAAGTGTTTCTGAGGATTGCACCGATAAAAGGAGTTTTGAGATTTGAAAAAAAGAGCAAGTTGAGCCCTAGGTATATCGGACCCTTTGAGATTCTTGATTAGATTTGACCAAAGGCATATAAGGTGGCACTACCACTGACACTTTTGGGGGTGCAAGACGTATTTCACGTTTCTATGTTGAGGAAGTATATTCCTGACACCACCCACATTATTGACTATGAGCCCCTTCATATTAAGAAAAATCTAACCTATATGGAAGAACGAGTGCAGATTTTAGAAAGGAAGGAACAAGTACTATGAACTCGAACTATTGCTTTGGTTAAAGTGTTGTGGAATAATCACGATACTTACAAAACTTCTTGGAAATTTGAGGAAGAGATGCGAGTTAAGTACCCATGTTTATTTGATGGATATTTGGATGGCCTGTAGAAAAATTTTGAGGACGGGATTTTTATAAAAGGAGAGGATGTAATACCCAGGCCCAAGGCCCCCAAGGGTCATCTCCTCCTTTCACCACACCATGCGTCTTCGTTATCAAGGTTCATCGTCGGTTAGTTTTTCCTCACACTGGTACCGAGTCAAATATGCTTTTGGCGGGAATGCCTCTCCTGGGCTTATTCTCTTTTCCTACCACTGAAGGATTGGGGGAACGCTTACGAACTTGAGGAACAATTAGTTGTATCGGTATAGTCTGATTGGCAAAACACATATTGGGAGGGGAAGCCAAGTATTGCCTGAGACTGATCTCATCCAGCAGGGCCTTGGAGTGAATATCATTTGGGCGAGCCTTCAACCAAGCTCGGATAGTCTCAATCCAGCTCACCTCCTCAGGAGTTGCTGAAGGCCTGAAGCTTTTGTCCTCACCAACAACTCCCAAGATGGCACGAACAGGATAGTCACGCTGGTTGATCTGGCCGGCTGGGAGCTCTTATCCTTTGCCAGACAAGAAAAGGAAACGCTGGTTCTACCCCTTCACCCTGTTGTACTGCAGCTCCAAACGAGCCAATGCGTGAATGGACCGAAAGCTGCATGTGTTGCCATATTGTTTTAAGAGGTTATGAGTAAGGAGGAACTCACGAGCAGTGAGGTCAGGGTATTCTTAACCCACATCCTCCAACGCCCGTTGCCAGATGACGCAACAGGACACCAAAATCCTCCATGCGTTTGGATGAAGTTGTGCAAGTGCCAAACGAAGGTAGTCTAACATGTCGCGAACCAGACGGCAGAAGGGCAGCTGAAGGCTACTAAAGAACATGCTAGGATACAAGGCTACCATCGAGGCGTAGCCTTTAGAGGCCACTGCTCCTTCTTGGGGCACCAACACCACAAACTCAACAATGCCAGGTACCTCAAAGGTCGATTGTAGGGACTCCAACTTGCCGGAAGTCACCACCGACTGTCAGGAAAACCCGTTGAACTGTTGTGACTCAGTACAAACCTTGGCAGGGTCTAAGCCCCCGGGGGTCTGTGAGGAGACAAAGGGTTTGATATGCTTGGAGCTTTTGGTAGCAGGGCGTGAAGAGTTCTTGGGAGCCATAAGAATGTAAAGATGAAGGAAGGGGAGGCGAAGTACACACAAAAGAAGGATTCGAAGAAAAGGAAGGGAAGCACGAGGGATTTTAGGAAAGAAGGTGAAAGCAAAACAATAAGATAGGCACCAAATGAAGATGGGGTTGGGATTTAAATAGGCCCCAATGACGGTTGGGATCCGAAGTTATGGGAGCACATGCGTCCCACGAGGCCAACGAAACAAGCATGAATCCCGTAGCGCACATTGTACAATGAGACGTGGAGAGAAAAGTGCCGCTTGACACCATCAATGCTAGGAGAACTGAACAGATGCAATCAAGTGCCAAATCCAACCTTCAGAAGACGTGCCACTAAAGCCGAGAGAGAAACCGTCGCCTGACACCATCAGTGCTAGGAGGACTGAACAGACGCAATCAACTGCCAAATCCAACTGTCAGAACATGTGCCACTAAAGCCAGGAGAGAAACCATCGCTTGACACCATTAATGACAAAAAAAAAATCCATACGGGTACAATCAAGTGCCAAGAGCCTGACATGTACCACAAAGCCAGGAAGAGTAATGAATGCCCATCTCATAGGCAGGAGAGTTCAGTGGATGCAACTACAGGAAAATAAGAATAAGAAGACAAAGGCAAGAATAAATTCCCACTGGACTAGTCTGATAGGAATTGGCAGGATAACTGTAAGGGGATTTTCCCTCTTGTAAGCTCGAGTAACAAGCCCATAAGGGACCTCGGGAGAAGCGGAGGAGAGCCCAATCCGGCCAAACGACCCTCCTCCAAGAAAATTCACTGGGCCTTCGTGGAGCACTCGACCCATAAGCAAAACCAACCCATGAAGCAACCTTCACGCAGGAAAGACGAACGATAGGGACATATGAGACTCGCTGCCCTAACACACAACAATAATGCTTAGCCCTCGAGAACCTATACAGGCAGGTGGGCAAGAGATATGGAGGACCCTCGATCTCCTGACAACCGGCATGGAGAGGCTCAACAATAATCACTTGTAGGCTAAAGTTTAGTCAGGGAGCCACACCGCATTAATGGCGCCGCTCCCCAGACTCTGCGCCGCATTAATGGAGCCACACCGCATTAAAGGATTCTGACCAAACAACAGTCGAAAGGACATGAGCTCCCTAAGGCAAGGTACGAGTTGTCCCACCCAAAAAGCTCGTATAAAAGCCGACCCCCAGGTATGAAGAACGCTCTCTAAGCTCTCGCATAAAATATTAAGGAGATATACTGACTTAAGAATCGGAGACTCCCTAGCCTCCATCAAGGCCCCCCTCTCTCTTTGTTTTCTTAAGTGTGTAGGTATGAGGATCCAAGATCCGAGTTACTGGAACCCGACCCAAAGGTGTACGAAATCCGACGTTAACAATGTTATTATTTATCATTATATATTAAGTTACAACTTATATATATTGTAATGCCCCAATGGAAGACCCAAACCACATGGCCTATACTCCAAAAGGACTAGTCAATGATACAATTGGAGCCCCATTAGAACCTTATAAAGAGCAAGAACTTCTCCTTCCCAAGCAATGTGGGATCCCATACACCACCTACCCTTACTCATATCATATGGGGTATCACAATCTACCCCCCTTAAATTCCCGACGTCCTCGTCGGGCCTGTCCATTGTAGGTGGCACGGCTCAAGTCCCACATTTCTGGTTGGGATAGGCTCTGATACCATTTGTAACGCCCCAATGGAAGACCCAAACCACATGGTCTATACTCCAAAAGGACTAGTCAATGATACAACGACGCCGTTCGGGGTGAGTATTTTTCTTCTTCAACTCCCGAATTCCTTTCCTTCTCTTTCGGATTGCAGTTACTCTGTTTTTTTTTTTCTTTCTCCGCAACTCTCTCCGTCCCACGTTTCTTTCCTTTTCCTTTCAGTTTTAACTTCTTTTCTTGTTGTTGACATTAGTTTGAGTTTCCGAATCCCATGCCCTAAACCTCTTCACGTGGATTTCTGTTGCTGCGTTGCTTCTGGTTTCCCGAGTGTTGTCGTCTGCTACACTCTGTTTTCTCTCCATTTTCACGTTTCGGTTCTTCCTCTGCAAGTCGGTGAGCAGTACCTCTCATCCCTCCATTTTTCGACTGTTTCTGTTTTGGCAGTGAGTTTGAGTAGCAGTTTGTGAGTGTTCTGGTGTGTGGGATTATTTCGGGTCCGTGTGTTTGAGTAGTTGTTATTATGAGTGCTTCTGGTTGTTGCGTGGTGAGTATTTCGGGTTGGTGTTTGTCCTAGGTTGGATTATTTGTAGTGACATTGTAGTAGATTTGTGGATTTGTGGTTGAGAATATATTTGGAGGTATTAGGTATACCTTCTGCTATGGAGTTGGGAATGGAAGGATGAGTGCTTTGTGTAGTGTAAACTGGTTAAGTTGGCAAAATCTGCGTACTTCGCTCGAGCGGACTGTCGAGCGCGACTCGAGCGAACAGCCAAATGATCATTGGCTTGAGCAGAGTATCGAGCGAGAGTCGAGCGAACCTCTCTGACTTGCATTCGCTCGAGCAGAGTGTCGAGCGAGAGTCGAGCGAACCTCTCTGACTTGCATTCGCTCGAGCAGTGTGACGAGCGAGACTTGAGCGAACCTCTCTGACTTGCCTTCGCTCGAGCGGTCTGTCGAGCGAGGTTGAGCGAACTTGGCTCGAGCCAACTGTCGAGCCAACTTTCAGCCAACACTTTTTCAGCTCCAAACCAGTCTCCACTTATAGCCAACATACTGAGTTTGGTATAGAATATTTTGGGTCGAAGTTTGGGCTTTTCGGTTGGTTATTTGGCTAGTTAAGTTCGAATAAACTCACTGAAGTATGGTCTAGAGTTTGAGTCTTGAGTTGTTTAAGATCAATTGTGTAGTGTTGGACATTAACATTTAGTTTATATTATTTTTATGAATAGGTGACGAGATTGATAGAGATCATTTTCAAGGCTTAGATAATACGCTGCAGGAGTCAGGTAAGCGGGGTTCCTATGCTGGGTTTTATACAAGCTAAATAAGACTGAGGTTGATTTTATGAAAGCTTGCATAAATTGTGTTGTGTTGGGAACTTGTGAAAACAAAGATCAACATCGGTCTCTTATCTGCATTATTCATGAAATCTGTGTGAAAAAGGAAAATATATTCTGACATGCATTGTGTAGACATGAGCTAAATTCTGTCATGTGATTTCTGAAATCTGAAAACGAGCGATATTGAGAATATGAAAAGTTGTGCATTTATTTGTTCTGGCTTTTGTGTACAGCGTGTGTAAACTGTTCTGAATCTGTTTTGGTACTTTGTATTATTTTGATACAACATCTGAAAACTTTGGCATGGTGTACTGGTTTTTCGTATCTGACTCTGTCTCTGCTTTGCTCTGCTCTGCTCTGTTATGCTCTGCTCTGTTTGGGTTGGTACCAACTTCTCTGTCTCTGAGTGCACCCACTTTGGAAACAAAGTGGTTTATTTGTGGTCTTTTCCTGTGTGCACACTCGGGGCTCCGAGAAGAATAAAGGAAAGATTTCACCTCTGTCTCTGCCTGGTTTGGCCACCGGGGTTAGCACAACCCTACCACGGGGGTGAAACATGGTCTCTGCTCTGTTTGATGCTCTGTTTTGATCTGATGAAGATACTCAGTTTATGTTATGCCAAAGTACTATGGGTTTTATTTGCCTTAAAAACCATCGCTCTGTTATTCTGGAAATATGTTCTGTTCTGCATGATAAATCTGGAAAATATTTTGTTCTGCATACTCTACTTTATAAATGCTCATGTTTGCACGCTAGCATATGATTTCTGCTTACTGAGTTGTTGATAACTCACCCCCTATCATTATAATATTTTCAGATGATGTGGTGAGTCCAAATGAGCACCTGGATTAGATTGCCGTTTGTGTTTAAGCTGAGGAGATGTTAGTGGAAGAAGGACTTCTGGTCTTCTTAGTTTTAATATCTTTGGGTTTGATTTATGTCTTGAGTTTAGTAAGACTTATGAAATATTTAGTTGGTTTGTTATGACTACCGGGAAGTTATGGACCCCTTTGATTTATTATTATTGCATTAAAGATTGTGTGGAGTTTGTAATGAGAATATTGAGAAGATATGAGATCGATTTCATTTATGAAATTGTTGGATATTATCCTTTGAATGTGTTGGGAGACTTGTTTATGAGTGACAGGTAGTAATTCTCCAGGCTACCCGGGTTTGGGGCGTTACATTTGGTATCAGAGCCTATCCCAACCTGAAATGTGGGACTTGAGCCGTGCCACCTGCAATGGACAAGCCCGACGAGGACGTCAGGAATTTAAGGGGGGTAGATTGTGATACCCCATATGATATGGATAAGGGTAGGTGGTGTATGGGATCCCACATTGCTTGGGAAGGAGAAGTTCTTGCTCTTTATAAGATTCCAATGGGGCTCTAATTGTATCATTGACTAGTCCTTTTGGAGTATAGACCATGTGGTTTGGGTCTTCCATTGGGGCGTTACATATATATAATTTGATATAAGTATAAGAGTACACTTTTGATATATATATATATATATATCATGGATAAATACATTTTTTATAAGTACATTTTTGCACATTTATTGTGGTTATATGCATGGTGTTTTTTAGAATAATGTTTGGGTTTTATCATATGTAGGGTAATAAATTTGCTCATTTGTGTAAGAAAAACCAACTAGCCCAACAAAAAAGCCCAAAACCGAATCATACCTATAAAAGCAAATCTAATCGAACTGAAACCGAAAAAGTCAAAAGTTCTGGTTTCCTAGATGAATCGGTTTGTATCGATTCTCGTAATTCCAAAACCGACTTAAATCAACTCGGTTCCAAAATATGTCCAAAACTGAACCAAACTAAAATGATTACACCCTAAGTGTTACAAGCCAGACGATGGTGGTGGCATCTGACTTGCTAGGGTAAAGTCATGGAGGCTATGATAACCCTAGCCCTAGGGGAAGATGACACTGTGCAACGAGGGCTCATATACTGGACTCTTGCTAAGCAGTCGGGTTTGAGTGTAAGCCAGGTCATCACATGAGTTTTTAGGTTGTGAAATTCTATTTGGAGGTCATTTCTTTCATAGCTCACCGCACACCCGTACGTGGCAAACCCAGTTTGGGAGCCACATCACGGTTTGGCTGGGCCAAACCCCTTCCCCCCATTGCTTCTCTCTCCCGTGATGCTTCTCTATTGTCTCTCTCAATTTCAGAAACCAAATTCCCCTTCGTTGCTTCTCTCTTCTCACTCTCAGTTTTAGAAACCAAAAGTTCACCCCCCACCCCTCTGAATTTGTTAAACACCGAACACATCGTCGTAATTCCCAAATATGGTCCTCACGAAGGCCATGACCCATCACACAAGCTATAAACACCTACAAAAATGGAAGATTACTGGGAAAAAAACAATTATTTAGTTAAAAACATGTTGCTTTGCTTTTGAAGCCAAAATGGTATAAAACAATTGTTATAATTTTTTTTCTTTTATACTTACAGATTATTATTGCTGATTTGATGAAGCATATGAAAGGTATATCGATGAGGGAGTACTGAAAATCGTAGTCTTGGAAATGTGAAGAGAGAATTTGAAAGAAAAGAGGAGCAAAAGAAAGAAAAGCAAAATGAAGCACCGAAGGAACCACCATATCCGCTACAACCAAAAGAACCGGTACCAAGAAAAGCAGTAAAGAAATTAGCCTGGTGATCAAGAAGAACAGAGTGTTTAGACCCCTCAAAACCCTTTTTGTTTTCTCATCCTTTGAGAAAGCCATTTCTCTATCTCCCTGTCACCCGTTTTTTCTTTTTTCAAATTTTAGGGTGTATGTATTGCGAGATTGAAGGCTATATATGTGCATGTACGAGGAACTTGAAGGTAGCGAACAATACTGGGAGAAGAGGGCCGATTGATTGCTGGGGGTGTTAAGATTTGGAAATTTGGGGTTTAGAATAGAAAAAAAAAATATTAAAAAGTCCCTCTGAGCCCTAAGTTTGTTAGCCATGATTTGGAAATGATCTGCACATTTAACTTAGAAAAGAACAAAAATTGACAATCTGTCAATTATTTACAGGTGTGCGATATAAGACTTCTTTATAGTATAACTCTCTTAGGTTGGTTCCACACACCGTTTTTATTGGCAAGGCCATGGGTCATAGGGTTTTCTTGGATGCGGCCACCACCAAGTTCCTCGGTGTTCTTTGTAGCCCACCACCCTTGTGGTGGGCAACATGTTCCTTACAAACACCTCTGGTAGCATCCCGCCACAATATGGCGAACAACATGTATCCTGCCAGCCTCACGTTGAGCAACAAGCTGGCTCTCGCCAAACCCACGGCAGGCAACCACTTGTCAACCTCAAATCGTGCAGCGTCTCGCCACCCTCACGCCAGGCAACCTCTTGCCAACCTCACCCCGTGCAACCTATGGACTTTTAAGGGTCCCTTTGGGCTAAATAATTGAGGGCTCATTTAATAGGTCCAACTAAATTCTAAGGTTTGCAAACCGATCTTAAATTCTAAAAGGAGCCCAACTCATCAAAAAGTACTTTTGACTCATAAATATTAAATGAGCTTTAATCTATATATTGAGCCTAATAAAATATTATAATCCACCATAATAAAATCTTGAGCCCGTAGCCTATTCAATATTATTGAGAAATATCAATTGGGGTTCCCTAAAATACTAGACATTAAATCTAATTTAAACCCAATAAGAATATCGATATTCCATCCTTAGAAATATTGAACTGGGTCAGGACAAGAACAACAGTAGGATTTGGTTAGATTCGTCAATTCTGACAAGAGTAATGGTTGGATCTGACCACATAGTCACCGAATCTATCAAAATCCAACGTTTGTTGGTTGTGAGCCACCACCAACGGTGGCCGAACAGCCACTGATGTTTTTTTATAAGGAACAAAATAAGAAGGAGAAGACACTATGGTGGCGAGAGCATGATGCATGAAAGGGCTAAAACAATGTATTGTGTATTCCAGAAAAAATTAATGAATTGAAAGGTACAAGAAAATAGCCTCATATACACATCCTGTTCTGACATCCTAAAAGAATGAATCTTCCTAAAATAGAATACAGCTCATCAAGGAAAATATTAACTAAGGACAATGGAAAAATAATATACAGATGGAATCTAAATAATGGTAAGTCATCCTTTTCCACTTATGTGTGTTGTAGCTAAGTGACTTGCAGTGGCTGTGAGAGGTAGGCGACTTGCAGCTTGACTTTGGGCTTTTGTAGTTTGATTGTGGGCTTTGGCAACTTGACTTTTGGCTTCATGTCTATTGTGTAATAGCCCCCCGCAAGATGGAGAATAGAGATTCACTATTCCCATCTTGGATAAATGCGAGTGTAGAAGATAGACAGGTAGTGCTTTAGTGAAAATTTTGGCCGGTTGAGATTGGGAAGGAGCATGATAAGTGATGATGATGCCCTCTTGTGGATATGTAGAGCTGCTTGGTTGTCACAATAGAGTAAGGCAGCTTGTGGATGTTAGACCCTCAAATCAGTGAGTAAATATCTAAGCCAAGTGATCTCAGAACATGTGGATGCCATAGAGTGATACTCAGCTTCAGCTGAGGAGCGAAAGACCACAGATTGTTTCTTTGTCTTCCAAGAAATACGAGATTTTCCAAGAAAGGTGCAGTAACCTGTGATAGAGCGACGGGTGTCAAGGCATGATGTCCAATCAGAATCACAATAAGCTCTAAGCTATAGTTGAGATGTGGATGATAGTAAGATGCCTTGACCAGGAGCTGTCTTAAGATATCTGAGGTCTTTGTGAGCTGTGGATAAATGTGAAGTTGTAGGATGATCCATGAACTGCCTTAGAAGTTGGACAGCATAACATAAGTCTAGCCTTGTGATGGTGAGATTCAACAAATGCCCAATGAGCCTTCTATATGAAGTAGGATCTGGAAAAGGCTGTCCAGATTCTTTACTAGGCTTAAAATTCTGCTCAAGAGGTAATTTGAGAGGCTTGCAGCTAAGAGTACCCGAGTCTGAAAGTATGTCCAAGGTATACTTTCTTTGGCATAGATGTATCCCTTTAGATGATCTTGCAACCTCCAAACCAAGAAAGAAACGTAAGCAACCAAGGTCTTTGATCTTAAAATGAGTATGCAAAAATTGTTTAAGGGAAGCAATGGAATTGAGACAGTTACCAGCCACAATGATGTTGTCAACATACACTAATCAAACAGTGAATGAGGCACCATCTATTTTAGTGAATAGACTATAGTCAGCTTTAGATTGCTCAAAACCAAAAGCATTGAGAGGTGAAGAAAACTTGGAGTACCATTGTCTTGAAGCCTGTTTAAGGCCATAAAGGCTCTTAACCAGCTTGCATACTTGATGAGGTCCACCTTTATTGTAACCAGGAGGTTTCTTCATATAAATCTCCTCTTCTAAATCACCATGGAGAAAAGTGTTGTGGACATCAAGTTGATGTAGAGACTAGCCTTGTACTGCTGCCAAAGAAAGTAGGACTCAAATTGTCACCAACTTGGCAACTTGGGAGAAAGTCTCGATGTAGTCTATGCCTTCTTGTTGTGTGAATCCCTTGGCAACAAGCCTAGCTTTCAACCTCTCAATGGACCCATCAGAATTGACTTTATCTTGTATACATATTTGCAATCAATGGCTTGTTTACCAGGGGCAAATCAGTGATAAGCCAAGTGTGGTTTTGTTCTAAAGCTGTCAGTTCAGTTTCCATGGCTTGGCACCATTCAGGGTGTTTTATTGCTTGCTTGTAAGTAGTTGGTTCAAAAACAGTAGAAATAGAGGTGGAAAAAGCACTAAAGAAGGGCTAACATTCTGATATGTGAGATATTTGGCTAGGGAATGAAGAGTACCAATTGTTGTGGAAGACTTGGAAAACAATTGAGAGGGATCATTGTGGGAGGCCTGTTTGCAGTGGAAATCCTGCAAGTACTGAGGTGCTCTCCTTAGCCTAGTGGACCTACAAAGAGGGGGATTAGAGGGGGAACCAGAGTTGTGAAGAGTGGTTTGGTTGGTGACTAAATGATTGAGGTAATCAGAGGGAAGAAGAGGGGAAGAAGGAGATGCAAATTCTGTAGAGGGTGTGGGTATGGAGTCAGAGGAGGAATTTGGGAAGTCAAGAAAATCAGGCAAGGGTTTAGTAAAAACTAGATTAGGATTTTTAATGATGGAAGGTGTTAGAGAATGTAAGACTGAAAAGGAAATATTGATTCATGGGTCACAACATCCCTAGAAATAAAAGTAGTTTTGGTTTCAAGGTCAAGAAGCTTAGAACCTTTAATGTCAAATGGATATCCAAGAAAAATACATATGCGACCTCAAGGATCAAACTTTCTTCTACCCTGAGAAAGGGTGGAAGCAAAACATAGTGAGTCAAATATTCTCATATGAGCATAAGTTGGTGGAGAATGAAATAAAAGCTCATATGGGGTTTTGTTTTGAAGAAGTGGGCTAGGTGTCCTGTTAATGAGGTAAGTGGCTGTTAAAACACAGTTATTCCAATATTCAAGTGGGAGGTCAGCTTGTGCTCGAGTCACATTTAATAAATACTGGTCTTTTCTTTCGACAATGTCATTTTGTTGGGGGGTGGCAACACAACTTTTCTGATGAATGATGCCTTTGTTATTAAAAAAATCAGTCATTTGAAATTCACCCCCTTGTCACTTCTTAAAATCTTTATTTTGAGATCAAATTGAGTTTCAACTAGATTGGAAAAAGACTCTATGCATTTTCTGGTTTCTGATTTATTTTTAAGAAGATACAGCCATGTGCTTCGAGTAAAGTCATCAACTATAGTTAAAAAATATTTGGACCCATCATATGCAGTAGTTGAGCAAGGCCCCCAAAGGTCACAATGTATCATTTCAAAGGAACGAACAGTTTTATGTTGACTATTAGGAAAAGGGAGACCATGTAATTTAGCCAAAGGACAAATGCAACAAAGCTTACTATTAAAAGATGAAATATTGTTCTTTACAATGGGATCAGTAATTAAACTGAGACATGGAAAATAAAGATGACCTAGGTGACAATGTCAAAAGTTAGTGACACCAACATTATTCAAAATAGAAGCTGAAACATTAAAAGGTGTATGTGTGTGAAACTTTGGCATCTAGACTTGGAGGAGAGACTTCAGTAGATAGCAAGTGATATAGACCATTCCTCACTTCACCCTTCTCAATTGTTGTCCAAGTGAAAAGGTCCTGAATGAAGCAGAAATCAGAGAAGAAAACCAGGCAACAAGTAAGTGAAGCAGCAAGTTTCTTTTCTGAGACTATATTAAAGGTGAAGGAGGGAAAACATAAGACCTCAGTGAGGCAAATGGATTGTGTGATTTGAATAGTACCCATGTGTGTGACAGGAACTTCAGTTCCATTTGGTAGTTTCACAAAGTGTGAAACATTGGTTGTGATAGATGTGAGCAAAGAGGGGCAACAGACCCGTGTCTATTATCAAAGGCAGATTATTGGATTGTCGCGGACTCTGTGTGTGAGTGGATAAGCATAGAGAAATACCAGAGAAATTAGAAGATGAAGGAGTGCTAAGATTGGACTGAATCTGATTAGCTGAATGCTGAGCAACAATAGAAGACTCCCTTGGTTGAATTAAAGCCATTAGTTATTGATATTGTGCCTTAGTTAAACCCACTTGGTCATCATTGATTTTCTCATGGTTAGGGAAAGGAGATATGGTGGATTGGGTGGCAAAAATAGCTGTATTTTGGGATTTGTTAAAGAGTTTGTGGCCTGGTGGATAGCCATGCAACTTGTAGCATTTTTCTGTTGTGTCTAGACATATGACAGTGGGAACACACAGTGGCCTCGACATTACCAGCTTTGAAGCAAGTGTCAAGAGAGTGGCCTATAATTTTGCAGTTAGTGCAATAGGGTCTGTCTTTTTTTTTGTTGGGTCGTGATTAGGGAGGGAATTTATAAGCAGTGAAGGGTTTCTTAATGGTTAAGGCCATGGAATTGGGAGATGGGGCATGGTGAATAAGTTGATGATGTCATTCTTGTTGTTATATAAGTGAAAAAACTTAGTGACAAAAGGTATGGTCTAAAAGCATAATTTGGTCACGAACATTGGAGTAAGTATCATGCAAACCCATTAAAAATTGAAAAACACAGTCACGTTGATAACGATCCAAAAGAGTTTTCATAGTTCCACAGTTAGAAACAGATATTGGGTCATAGATGGCAAGCTCATCCCAAAGTGTTTTGAGCTTGCCGTAGTAAACATTTACAGAGTCGGTATCTTGGAGAAGGCTGGCAAGGGTCTTCTTGAGCTGAAAAATGTGTGGCCCGTTTTGTTGAGAGAAGCGATCCTAGAGATCAAGCCAGATGTCTCGGGCATCATCAACAAACACGACACTGGATTTGATAGAGGAGCTAATGGTTTTCTAAATCCATGACACCACCATGTTGTTGCAGCGTTCCCAGAGTTCAAGAAGAGGGTCTGCAGGATCAGTGGGTCGTGGAATGTCACTAGTGATAAAACCCAGTTTGTTCTTAGCACGAAGGGCTCGACGCATGGCTCGAGACCAAGTGGTGTAGTTATCGGTGGTGAGCAAGTCAGTGACGAGGATGACAATAGGGATGTCGCCATTGTCAAGGCGAAAGGGGGGGTTGTCGGGGTCACTGAGGTTCAAATAACGGGCCATATTTTTGGCACATAAGGTGTTTGTGTTTAGGTTTGTATGAACTAAGGAAGAATCGGGGTTGGTGGAGGAAGATTCGGCAGAGTTTTTCAATGGGTCTTCCATGGATGGTGGCTCTCTGGATCTGGATACCATGTAAGGAACAAAATTAGAAGGAGAAGAACAATAAGGTGCAGAGAGCATGATGCATGAAAGGGCTGAAAACTGTACTGTGTATTCCAAAAAAATGAATGAATTGAAAGGTACAATAAGGGGCCTCATATACATGTCCTGTTCTAACATCCTAACAGAATGAATCTTCCTAAAATAGAATACAGCTCATCAAGGAAAATATTTACTAAGGACCATGGAAAAATAATATATAGATGGAATCTAAATAAGGGTAAGTCATCCTTTTCCACTTCTGTGTATTGTAGCAAAGTGACTTGCAGTGGTTGTGAAAGGTAGATTACTTGCAGCTTGACTTTGGGCTTTTGTAGTTTGATTGTGGGCTTTGGCAGCTTGATTTTGGGCTTCATGTGTATTGTGTAATAAAATTAAGTTATTACAAATTTTAGTGTGTAATTTAAGGTGAGTGTGTAGGTTGTATCATTCATTTGAAAACTAAGGTGTACGTCATGTAAAGGATGGGTTTACATCATGATTGAAGTTGAATTCTTTTTCGGAAAATGCTAGAGCTCCCGCTGGGCTCTAGTGTGTTTTATTATGTGTATTTTCTAGTTCTTTTTTTATATAGATTTTTTTAATAATTTTAAATATTTTTAAAAAATAAAAAAATTCATAATATTATTAAACAATACTTTCTTAATCACGAAGTAAAATAAAAAATCATATTTTATGATTTTTTATTTTACTTCGTGATTAAGTAAGTATTTTTTAATAATTTGTTTTTACTTTTTGATTAAGAAAATATTTTTAATGATGTTCTAAATTTATTTTATTTTTTTAAAAAATTTATATAAAAAGTAACTTAAAAAAAACATATATAAACACATGTTATAGCTCCAAGGGGAGCTCCCAACGGGAGCTGTAGCATCATCCTTCTTTTTCAAATATAAAATTGCAGACTATTTTGTTTGTAGTTAATTTTGTCTGGTGGGGCAATTATAAGGTAGGATTAGAATTTGAGGTAATTTTTTTTTTTATTCTAAACATAGAATTTGAGGTAATTATAAGGTAGTTCTGGAATACGATATATTGTATTTTTCTCTTAGATAATGATAGGGTTATTATCTTTTTACTATTCATTTATTATCTTTTTTGTATTTGATTTTTTTTAATTTTTATTTTACTTAATAGTTAAAAAAGTGACTATTAGTAAAATTATATATTTTTTAAATTTTTCTTATGATTAAAGATGTTAAAAAAATATTTAAAAAATAAAAACACTATAAATAAGGTAATAAGAGAATAGAAACTCTATCACTGCATTTTCTCTAATCAGACATGCGGTACAACCATCGTAATAAAGATGACATGTCATTAAATATTAATGCTTATGTAAGAATGATGCGAAATCTTTTTGATTGGATGAAAATTTTATGTCATCTATACTTTTAGTGTGCGTAATAATTTTTCTTCTGAATTCCTGGAGAAATTTGTAAATGACATCTCTTGGCAAGCTTAAGGCTGCGATTAATAGTTGAGTTGAACTGAATTTTTTTTTATGAATAATAGTAAGTTAAGTAAATAAAATAAGTTATGTAAGGTCTATCTAAAATACGTTTAGATATTAAGATGAGTTTAATATTGTTTATGAGAAATTGAAAAAGGTTGTGGATCTCACGTATAAAGATGTATTGAGTTGAAAAAGATTGTAGATCCCACATGTAATGAGGTTTTGAGTTGAAATGATTTTAGTAAATTGAGAGTTGGGTATTTAGATATTAGACTCAGGTTAAAATTAGACTAAACTGAGTTGATCTCATCTGAGTCTTACAACCAAACAGGATCAGTCCTTGTTTAAATAGTAAGATGAGATAAGATAATTTTAGATGAAAGTTAAATAACATATTGTTATAATAATATTTTTTAATATTATTATTGTTTTAAAATTTAAAAAAGTTGAATTATTTATTATATTTTATATAAAAATTTAAAAAATTATAATAAAAAAATAAGATAAGAAAAAACCGTTTGATACGTTGCTATATCAAACGGTTGTAAATGCAAAGTTTGCAGATACGATTCCGAGCGAAGTATGCTAGAGAGAGACCAATAAAAGAAGTTAGGCAACGGCGGCATTCTGTCTATTCAGCCTCTGTCAGCTGCTGCAACTTGTTTTTCTTCGTTTTGGATAAGTTAAAAAACTCATAAACCCAATTAATACAAAGAAAATTGGAAATATAACAGAAATTTTGAAAGAGTAATTCTACCTATAATCGTAAAGTGCGTAACCGTCGCATAATCGTTTTGAAAAAGAGTGAGATCCATTATTAAAAAAATTAATTTTTTTTATGTGGATCTCATGTTTTATTCATTTTTTTCAAAACGATTACGCAACGATTACGCAATTCACGGTTGTAAGTATCTTTTCTCATTTTGAAATCTTAGGTTTTCATTCGAAGATTGAAAAGTTGCTTGACGTTTAAAAACAAAAAAGCTTAATAATTAGTCTTTGGTTTTAAATCCTCTTAAAAATGGTCCTCTTAATTAGACTAATTTTGAGATAAAATCTGAAAAAGTTTTAATATAAGAAAATCTTATTTTCAAACTTGTATGTAGAGCACACTTAATAAGATATTTTTATGAAATAATTTAATTTAAAAGATAAATTTTAAAATTTAAACTTTATAAATCAAATTTCACTAATTAAATAATATAAATGATGTGCTCTAGCATGATAATAAAATACATTTGCAAAGGTGCACGTGTCCCACCACATTCTTCATTGAGTTGATCTACCAATACTAGTCATGACTTGTACCATATTACTGAATCGTGTGTAGATTCAATGTAGAGATTCGATGTCACCACGTTAATCTCTCAATTTCAAGCATCTCCATTCTATTTTCCTTCTCGTGCACGTGTGGACCACATGCAATACAATCAAGAAAAGAATCTACTAGTAGTCTAGAGTCCTTGCATTTTGTATTAAGTCGGTATATAGAAAAAAACAGCTATATAATTATTAATCTATAAAATTTAAATTTTAAGATTTATCTTTTAAATTAAATTATATGATATAAAAATTTTATTAGCAGTGTAATAGAACTGTTGTTAGGACTCTTGGCTCTGATCTATTTTTAAAATTATTACAATTTTGCCAATTTAAAAAAAAAAAAAAAGGCAAAACAGCTAACTATGAATAGTAACTGTAACAGCACACGTACGGTTGCCGAGGAAATTAAGCCGCCACTGCCATTGAGAAGCAAAGTAGCCATGCACGTTTTTAGACAGTAATATGGTTAATTTGAACGATTGTCGTACTCTTCCGTTTCCACTTTCTCTTGCTGCCCACAAACCTAGAAGAAATTCCCCCCCTGTTGCACGAGGTAGAACAGAGCTCAACACAGAATTGAACGTACAAGGGCATGAATGACGCTGCCTTGTAAGAAGTTTAATGCTTAGTACAGTCGTAGAGTGTGTAAGTATCGTGCAGTTGTTTTGAAAAAAAGTGAAGTCGACTATTAAAAAAATTAGTTTATTTTTATATGGATCTTATATTTATTCATTTTTTTCAAAATGATTGCACATCGTTTACGCACTTACGATTGTAACTATCATTTCTCTTAATACTATAGTGTCTACACACTTTACAATTTTGTAAGAAAAATTCTTCTCATCAGTCACTATTCATTATCTCACACTCACACATCCTATGAAAAACACCCCCACACTTTTTGAAAAAAAACATATAGGTACTATGGGGTTAGAAAGTGAATAGTAACTGATGCATAGAATTTCTCATTTTATATTAATCCAATTCAGTTAAGATAGAAATAATTTTAGATTTTATAATGACCATAAATCTATTTAAATACTAAAAGGGATAAGGGTTCTTATCTACCATCTTTCTTAGTCATAAAAAGACATTCAAGATAAAATTGTTAGAGTAATCATTCTCTCATGATCAGATTAGATTTTCGTTAAATTATCAAAAGAGATGTATGTTTTCTATTTTATGTACTTATTTCGTTAGATTCAATATTATAGAGTATAAATTGTCGAAAATCCTTTTAAAAATTAAAGTTTGGTGTTAAAATATTTAACATGCCTTCCATATATATTCCCCCAGTTCTTCTGCTTATGCACTGCACCCACTTCCTTCAATTTCAAGATACTTCTGGCTTGGTTTACGTGACTGAATTTATTTATTATTTATTATTTTTTTCTTTCCTGGTGCGTTTAGAAAGCTTGATTTTTTTCCCGGTGCCTGTGAGCGAAGGAAAAGCTTTGGATTCTGACTAGCATGCAGTTTGGAAATGATGATCAGTATTTTGAGACTTTCAAGCTTGCAAGCATTCCCATTATTTAATGAAGATTTTAAAATGGTTTTTTGCAAAAACGGAAAGTGAAAATTTCCATATATAATCAATTGATCATCCAGTAGGATTTATAGACAGACCCTTTAAAAAAAAAAAAAAAAACACTTACTTGAGACCTAATCACTAAAACAAAAAATTTACAAATTCCAAAGGCTACTCATTAATTTTTCCTTAAATGTATGCAATTCGGCTGGAGAATCAACGTACTTTATACCGAAAATAAGGTTTGGGCTTCTCTGCCCTCTAGAGTAGCCCGTTCTACTTGACCAATAGTTATATTTTATAATTTTTTTATTTTTATTTTTCTATTAATATTTTTTAATATATTTAAATATTTTTAAAATTAAAAAAATATACCAATATATTTAAAATTACTTTTTTAATCATTAAAATAAATTTTTTCCAAGTGGTCAAGTAGAGCGGTGACATTTGGTGGGCAAACTAGCTTTTTGCCCCAAAATAAAATGGGCAAGAGATAATTTAAAACTCTTGTGATTGACTTGAACCTCCAATTGATAATTACAGTTATAGCATTTTGGCTACGTACAAAAATATAATGCTTGCTAGCTGCAATTAATTAGTTGATAATCATAGTGCCTAACAAGAAATCAAAGCCATTAATTACATCTCTTATTACATGTACATGTGTAGTACATTAACTGGACTTGCTAGGTTATTTCCAAACCGAACATGTGTAGAAATGTAACACTCCTTTTTTAACCTAAAGATTATATATATCTTTATATATAATATGTTTGTTTGACCTATAATTTTCTGATACACTAGTTTCATCCACCTTTATCCTAACTGTTTATACAAACCACAGCTGTCCCTGCCCTGGAGAATATTGCTCTAAACATTTATTAATATTCTCCTCACAAATCCCAGTCAAATTCTGGCGGAAATACAACAGGATCAAATCCCATACTGGTATGATCATCAGCGCCAAAGGCGAAACGTCCATCAACATCAAAAACTGGATTATCAATGGAAGAGAGAAGATCGGCGTGATGAACGTTCATAAGAATGCCCAACATCTGGTCTCTTTGTTGTTGCGACTCTAAAATTTGAGCTCTAATGGATTCAAGCTGCGCTTTGAGTTCCTCAACCATCTTTTGCAAATGAAAAATGGGTCCAACACTGCCATAAACAGGGTCTCTCAGCCTTGCCATTGCTTCGTAGACTATTGCTTTAACAGCATCATCCCTGCATGTCTCATCCACCATCTGTGTACGCACGACCAAAATAACATTGCTATCAATATGTCCTGGATTATATTTGCAGTTTGCAGTGAGGAAAAAATCGTGTCATAGAGAACAAATAAAAAAAAAATTGTGCTATATATATAAACTGAAGTGCGTGATTAACACGACTCGACGCATATATATCCATTCAATTTCTGCAAGCAAGAGAGGATTTCATGCTGCATGCACCATAAATATATATAAGTTCTCACCTGAATCATTTTGATAACATTGCTTGCACCAAACACTTTATGCACACCAGCAAACTTGTCCATTTCATCACAGGGAAAGTATGGCGCAAGCAAGCAATTCCTTTCACATTTCCGGCGGAGCATTCTGCAAGCGGCACACGGTTGCTGGACCCTGCAGCCTCGTGCCAGACCATCTTGGGATCCCATATTTTGGAACTGTTCGAAGTTGAGGTGCAAATTAAGAAGTTTTGAACGCAGTTACATACATATATATATATATATATAATATATGTATGTGCAGATGCCATCGATAGGGATTCTGGGTAGTTTTGTTGGGGTGCTAAAATGTCAAAAGTTAGTGCAAGGAAGTTGCGGAGGCGGCCACTTCAGGACAGGTGTAAGATGATCAACCTGTTGAAAAATGTGATTCCCTAGCTCACTTTTAAGGCCGACAGTAGTGGGTTTTGCCAAACAGTACCTTGAGACAAGTTAGTCGCTATCCAACACACCCAAATTTCCCATTTTGAATGCCGGTCGAGTTTGAAAAAGAGCGGTCTATATCTTGTTTGCATCGATCATATTTTATTTATTTATTTTAAATATTTATTTTAAATATTTAATTGGAATTTGTGATAATTCTCTAGAGATTTATTATTTATGAGATTTTGTGAAAACGGTGGGATTCATTACCAAAATCTTTGAATTAAGAAAAATTTTAGTTTTTAAAAGTGGTGGGTTATATATATAAATTGAAATTAAATTATATGTTTGGAAAGGTTGCTAATTTTATTTTCTAGTTTTTGTGAGAAATATTTTAATTTTAATAATTATAAAATTAAGATAATATATCTAATTAATGAAAATTAATTTTAAAATTCTTTTGGTCATGGTCAAATTCATTTTCAGACAGTAATTTTCTTGTATAAAAATCTTAGCTGTTATGATTTCTAATTTTCTATGACTTGATTAGTTTCAATTACTCCCATGTGTTTATTACCTTTTGTGACCAAATTATTACTCTACAGAAGCTTTGCGCCCTGACTTGACTGGCAGGCTATATATATATCCATGCACGTTTTTAAATAGCTTGAGCTTAATTTAAAGAATAAAAATCTTAACTCTAGCTTTTTAAACGAGTTAAATTAATATAAATTTGATTTTTTTTTCCTTTCTAGAAAATTACCTGCGGAAATTAAATACGTACATACTATTCCTTTTATTGACTCAATCATATACTAGTAACCTAGGAGCTAAGAGAGAGACCAACAATCTCTCATTCAAAAATTTGGTCAGGATAAAAACAAAGATACCAAATTCCTATGAAGACAATTGAAGTTTCCAAACTAATAACACATATATATATATATATATATATATATATATATATATTTTGAAATAAACCTCTGTATGTTTCCTTTTCATTAAGTATTCAACTGATTACAGTGTTTGTCATATACAACTTTCTGAACAATCTCAGGTGGGACACATTCCATCCACACCCTTTCCAATTCTATAGACAATCCTAGCTTTGCAAGGCTATGTGCCACTTCATTACAATCTCTGTGAGCAAAACTCAGTTTCCACCCTCTACAACTTCTAAGTTCCTTCAGCAGATCCCCCACCACTTGACCCTCCCATGATTCATCCTCTTCTTCCTTATTCACCCCATCCACCACCCTCTTTGCATCCCCTTCAAACCATACATTATAGAAACCCAACTCCTTGCATAGTTTTACAGCCCTTCCCAAAGCTTTACATTCTGCTATGAAAGGAGAAGTAACATACTTGAATTGAGCACATAAAGATACCAGCACATCCCCCCTACAATCCCTTATTACCATCCCTGCTCCCATAATCTTTTTTTTTTTTTTTTTTATCTAGTGCCGCATCAAAGTTCACTTTGACACTCAATTCCTCAGGTTTTTGCCATGGTCTTCTCTGTTGAGTCAGTCCCATCTTCCTCCCAACTGATTTGCTCTCTCTCTGTGCTTCTTGGAATTCATCTAAACTGACTAGAGCCTTTCTCATGACACAATTGGGGCTAAAGAAGTTGCTGTCAAAAACCCATTTATTTCTTCTAGTCCAAATTGAGTGCATTATAGCCACTCCTTTTTCTAATTCTGATTTAGGCAGGTCCTCAACCATTTTCAACCACAGCTCCTCTAAATCACCCCTCTCTGAGTTCCATTTTTGTAGTGAGCTTCCCTTTTCTGCCCACACATTTGAAGAGGCTGGACAGGTCCACAAAACATGGACTACAGATTCTTCTCCTTGCAAGCAGATTGGACACCTTGGATCATCAATAACTCTTTTTCTATATAGGTTCAGTTTGGTGGGTAAAATGTTATGCAGATCTTTCCAAATCATATGCTTCCATCCCCCTGGCACTGTCAGCTACCATACATTCCTCCATCTCTCCTTATCCCCTTGAATACTTGAAGTTTGCCCTTTCCTATCTTTACACTTTTGGATCTCAGCGTGGTAAGTACTCTTAACTGAGAACTTGCCATCCTTAGTTAAGCCCCAAATCTGTTTATCACCTCCTCCCCTTCGACTTAGAGGGATAGCACAAATTATAGCTGCCTCTTCTACACTGAAGATGTCACTAATCAACTCAGTTTTCCACTCCATATTTTCCTCATCAATGAGTTCACAAACCTTCGCATCGGGGCTAAGCAAATTTACAGGAGATTGGACAGAAAAAGAAATTTGCCTAGGCAACCATTTTTTACCCCAGATCCTTATATCATTCCCATTCCCTACCCTCCATCTCTCCCCGTACTTCACTACCTCCTGCATTGACCATAAGCTTCTCCATATATAGGAAGACATCATACCCAATTTTGCATCAGTATACTTGGAATCCTTAAAATACTTATATTTAAAAATTTTTGATACAAGAGAATTCTCCTTTTTCATGAGTCTCCACCCCTGCTTTGCCAACATAGCTTTATTAAAGACCTCCATATCCCTGAATTCGAGACCTCCCACTGTTTTTGACTCCCCTAATTCATCCCAACTCTTCCAGTGAATACCCGATTCTTTCTTCCCTTGTTTCCACCAGAATCTTGCCATAATAGCTTCAAGGTCATTACACACCTTTTTTGGTAGTCTAAACACACTCATTGAGTATGTTGGGATAGCTTGAAGAACTGCTTTAATCATTATCTCTTTTCCAACTTTGGATAAGAAAATATTTTTCCAATTTTGAATCTTTTGCCAAACTCTCTCCTTAATACCTTGGAAGGTTTTATACTTGGCTCTCCCCACCATTGCTGGAAGTCCAAGATATCTTTCATAATTATCACACCCTGTTGCACCTATCTCCTTTACCACCTCATCCTTCACTGATCTCTTAGTATTTGAACTGAACATGATGGTTGTTTTCTGTTTGTTAAGGGTCTGACCTGATGCCAATTCATAGCTACCCAGGATGCAATCAACTCTTCTCCATTCTTCTGTTATAGCCCTGCAAAATATTACACAATCATCCGCAAACATGAGATGATTGACCTTCGTTCCCCCTCTAATTGCTGAAACTCCTTTGATATGCTCCTCTTGAGCTACTCTATTCAACAAATGGCTTAAGCCCTCAGCACAAATCAGAAACAAGTAAGGGGACAAAGGGTCCCCTTGCCTAAGGCCCCGAGAAGGTTTTATCAGTTGACCAGGTTTTCCATTAATGAGGACTTGATAGGTAACTGAATTAACAAAATCCATTATCAACTTTGTCATCCTCTCTCCAAACCCCAACATCAATAGCATTGCTCTTAGAAAATCCCACTCTACTCTGTCATAGGCCTTTGCCATATCCAATTTCACTGCCATGCACCCTACTCTCCCTTTTTTCCTTGTTTTCATGGAGTGCAACAGCTCATAAGCGATCATTATATTATCGAAGATTAATCTTCCAGGGATGAAGGCACTTTGATTTAGAGAAATACACCCTTGCAGTACCTCTTTCATCCTATTTTATATCACCTTAGAAATCAGCTTATAAGAGACATTGCAGAGGCTGATTGGTCTATATTCCCTTACTGAGCTTGGTGTTTTAACCTTGCGGACTAGAGCAATCAGTGTATGGTTAATGCCAACACCTATTTCCCCTCCATTTAAAAACTCTAACATAGCTGCACAAGTCTCCTTCCCCACCACCTCCCAATGGTTATTATAGAAACCCACTCCAAACCCATCTGCACCTGGTGACTTCAAAGCTGACATCTGTTTCAAAGCCCTCTCCACCTCTTCTGGCAGAAACTGTTTTTCCAACTTCCTCCTTTTTTCTTCATCTATTTTCTGCTCTAACCCCTGCACACAGTTTTCCACTTGCTCAATTGTAGGATTAGAGGAAGTGTAAATCCCTTTGAAATACCCACTAAGAACCCCCTCAATCTGCTCCTCACCCTGTACCTCTCTCCCTTCCTCATCTTTAATTTGCACGATTACATTTTTTTCTCCTCCTCTGAGAAGCACAGGTATGAAAATACCTAGTGTTCCTGTCTCCCTGTTGCAGCCAATGTTTCTTTGTTCTAACCTTCCATTTCAGATTTTCTTGTTCCAACAATCCCTCCACTTCTTTACCCTTTGCTTTTATTAGAGACATCTGTGAAGAGCCTCCATCCTCCTGCAACTTTTTTAATTCTTCCATTTTTTCTTTCAGCTCTTGAGTTCTCCCCTTAAAAATCATTTTACTCCACTGACTCAAAGCCCCCTACACCTTGACAATTTGTTGAGTAATAGCTCTTGCGGTCTCATCTGTCTTCTTTCCCTCTCCCATACTTCTTTGATAACCTCTCTACAACCCTCCACCAAATCCCAGCTTAACTCATACTTAAAACAATAGCCCCTTCGATAACCTTCTTTATTAACATTTCTGTTAAAAGACAACAATAGAGGGCAATGATCTGAGCACACAGCTGCCAAAATGTCCACCTTGGCTTGAACATTGTTATTTCTCCAACAGTGGTTTACTACAGCCCGATCTAGCCTTTCTCTAACGAGGGACTCCCTTTCATGCCCATTGCACCATGTAAATTTGCTACCCTTCCAGCCCAAGTCAGTCAAACACCCATCCTCAAGAACCCTTCTGAAACCATCCATTTGATCCTCCCTTCTATCCCTCCCACCTTCTTTCTCATTATTACTCACTATTTCATTAAAGTCCCCTATCACCAACCACCCCTTATGCCTTCCAGGATTAAAAGACGAAAGTAAATCCCATGAGCATTGTCTTTTGTTTGAATCCGGATGGCCATAAAATGCTGTGAGTAACCATTTATTTCCCCCCTCCCCTTCATCAATCCAACTGTTAATATGTCTGCGAGAAAAATTAATCAAACTTACCATCTCCTCTGACCTCCACAATAGAAGAAGACCTCCACTTTGACCCCTCGAGTCCACCCCCAAACATCCTTCAAATTCCAACTTTCTCAGTGCCAATGCACCTTTATTCACTGTCATTCTAGTTTTCATTAAAAATATAATGTCTGGCTGCATGTCTCTTACTGTTACATAAAGGGATTGAATTGTTCGGGGGTTGCCAAGCCCCCGACAGTTCCAGCTTAAGATTTTCATGGCTGTTGGTGGGGCTGCCTCACAGCCTCTGCCAATTCATAGGTTGCTTCCTTACGACTCCCCCCTTTCTCTACTTTTATTTTTTTCACATCCTCTTTCAAACCCTCACCTTGCATCTTTCTCTTCGTCATCTTCTGTATTCCAGCCATAACATTCACACTTTTTTTCCTAGCCCTCCTCTTCCATCTCCCCCCATAACTACTCTTTTCATCTACTTTAACAATCTCATTAGTTTGATGGAAAAACCCCTCCTAATCTTCCACCCCCTCCTTATCACCCTTCCCCTCATCACCTGCATTCTGCTTCTCCAATAATTTCCTTGAAAGTATAGGACTCATCACCTCCCTCTCCCCCCTCCTCTTCTCTATTTTTTACTAGAGGGTTCTCTTCATTTACCATCCCCCCACTCTCCAACCCTCCCCCCTCTTTCGATAGCTGTATTTCCCCTTCCCTCTCCATTACTACTCCCTCCCCCTTCCCCTTTCTGTTACTCTCATCATCACTTTCTCTATTATTTTGTTTTTCCCCAGGTCTAGTCCCTCAAGAGGGATCATTCCTCCAAAAACCCCCCTTAGAACGTTTTTCAGCACGCAACCATACCCCATATTGAGGCCCCTTCTCCATTCCCCCCCCCCCCCCCATTTTTACCACAACCAAAATCGCCATGAATCATACATCCACAATCAAAACACAATCGAGGTAACTTTTCATATTTAAAATTAACCCAACCTTTCTTACCTTCCACAGCAACCATTCGGCCTCTAGTAATAGCTTGTTTGATTGGGATCTCAATCCTCACCCTCAACGAGCTGCCCCAACCAATACCATCTTCCGGGACATCGACCTCCAGTACCCTTCCCACCGAACTCCCAATCTTTTTTCCACATTCTTTACTCATACTTCCTAATGGTAAGTTCAACATTTGTACCCAAAACACCTCAGTCTCAAACACAAGTGATTGTGCTTGCGCCAAACCATCAAACAGTTTGAGTGTGAAGAGATGGTTATCAAATAACCATGGACGCCCCTCTAACACTCTTACCTTATCTGCGAGATTTGAGAAAGAAATGATAAATGTATTGACCCCGATCTCCTGGAACTTTGCTGGTTTGCTCACCTTCCAAACTTTTGCCATCGTAGTCTCCCCAAACTCTTTCCCAATCAGCCTATCCAACTAAATT
Organism: Juglans cinerea; assembly: GCA_961763995.1. NCBI lineage: Eukaryota > Viridiplantae > Streptophyta > Magnoliopsida > Fagales > Juglandaceae > Juglans > Juglans cinerea. The sequence continues at coordinate 40,493,862 of CAUIVZ010000001.1, read as the reverse complement.
TTCCCAACAAGACTCTTTTCCCCTTTCTCACTCATTCTTTTCTCCATGCCTCCAAGCTCTATCAAAGAGCTCTCCTCTTCCGTCAGCCGGAGATTCTCATACATGTCCTCCAGTCCCTCCATGCCTCCCCCTAGCGCAATCGTCGTGCACCAGCAAGATTCCCTTACAGACAGTCGTAACTGCCTCACAACAAACTTTCCCTCCCAAAACTCCACCTCTGCTCGAGAGTCAGAGAGGATACTGGTAGCTTAGCTATATCATTATTGACTGGCTATCATTAATCAACAAAACAATAACACACATATTTAGACTAAAAGGATAGTTATATTAACATAATATTAGATTATATATCTCCATTTTCACATACACACATAGAGACTATAAAATATATTTATTTAAACATGATATTAGGTAATATGAGCAAGATTAGAAACACTAAAGTCTCATAATGCAAGAAGAATTACAATTGATAAGGACTTATAATCCTATATATATGGTACTTCATAGTCAAAAATGAAAGTGGACACTAAATTTGATTATAAAACTATAACGTTGAAATTGCTCTTAATTTCTCATAAATTAATAGTTCAAAAACGAAGTAAGATCACTTTGACATATCATGAAGTGAGACTTGGAATGTCCATATAGAGAAAAGATTCTCTCAAGTTATTGTCTGAACTTGAAGGTCTCAAGTGGTAGAGATGGATACATGAAGGCAGAAATAAATGTCATAGGATACATTTAATATGCTTATCTCTCTCACTTTAGACTCTCAAATTCGAACAATTTGAAGAGACACTACAAGAAAACTGTTTATTTGCGACCAGTTAATTCCAGCGAAATGACTATTTGCAACTAAAATAGTCATTTCGATCTTGATCCATCCGCATCTAAATATATTGAGTGACCACATGACAATATTGATGGAACATTTATAGTTAAATGACCATGGTCTCATTTGGGATTTCCCTCAATTAAAACGGTTTTAGTTGTCCATGTGGGGATCATGCCCCGGTTGTTTTGGGCTTCTTTAAGAGGTGGAAGTTTCTGCCTTAACAAAGATTAAATAGAAAAATATTTTGTGAATTTGAATGAGTCCATCTTAAGATCGGATGGGGGGTGTAAAACCCAACTTTATACCTCTTAATAGGGAGGCGACACGTCAATTTCGGGATGGTCTCTAAAGAAAATACGCACATGTACTAGGGGATGACAGCGAGCCCCGCCTCCCGCCACCCCACATTGCCTCCACTTGGGCAAGGCGGTGTCCCCGTTTGCCATATGCGGGCATATTATCCCACTACCTGCATTTGGGCTCCTAGCCAGTGCAGGGAGGGGGCTGGGCTGTATACATATATATATATATATATATGTAAATAAAAAATCATTTTTATATTAAATCAACGACGTTTTGGAAACCGACGTTGTTTTACTTAATCCCTAAAACTCCCCCCCTCGATGGGCTCAATCTCTCACGCCGTCACTGTGAGGTTGTCGTCGCCGTCTCTCTCAATTTTTTTGTTGTTCTGTAAGTATATATCCTAACTCCCGAGTGTTTTTTTCTTGAGTTACGGAGGATGAGATTGATTTGAAGATTTAAAGAATAAGATTGTGATTTGTGTGCAATAGAGATTGGGTTGTTTGTTGTGTGAGTTTGAGATTGTATGGCTAAATTTTGTTTATGTAAATTTAGGATTTCGTATTGAAATCCTAATTTAGTTATCTATTTTGGGGTTTCAAATTGAAATCCTAAGTTAATTTAGGGTTTCAATTTGAAATCCTTAATAATGTTTGGGGTTTCAATATCAAAACCCTACTCTATTTTGGGGTTTCGATATTTAGACCCCAAAACAATTGTGATGTTTATGATTCTATGATTTTAATTATTATGTATTTTTGCATCATGTCAGGTTTTTGTGAGTCAACGGGAATGGATATTCGGTCAAATCCTAGCATTAGTGCTAGCTCTACTACCCTTACCCAAACCCAAACCCGACCCCAACCCCTATGCCCCCACAAAGTAAGAAACAAGTTTCAATTGTTTGGTTTCACTTCACCAAAGTAGAAGGTGGTGGCCCCAATAACCCCTAAGTTAAGTGTAACCATTGTAATAAAATATCTGGATGTCACTATAGGAAACATGATACATTCCATTTGAAAGTAGCGTAGGAGACACCTAGCTCGTATAGTCATAATGGACGAGCTACCATTTTGGTTTATTGAGGGTTAAGGGTTTTAAGCATATTCTAAATACTTGAATCCTAGGTTTAGCTTTCATTATCACCGCACAGTGTCAAAGGATATTATGAAGCATTACAGTTTACAACAAGATTTGTTGAAAAACCAATTGGTGGGTCAAAAAATTTTCCTTACCACTGATATATGGACATCAGTTCAATATTTTAATTATATGTCTTTGACAACACATTTTATAGATTGTGATTAGAAATTAGACAAAAAGATTATCAAGTTTTGTCAAATTTCCGATTACATGGGTGAGACCATTGGGAGGGTCTTGGAGACCACAATAAAAGAGTGAGGGTTGGAGCGGGTTGTGACAGTAACGGTTGAAAATGTCTCTTCTAATGATGTTGCTTTGAGGCGCTTTAAGAACTATCTTAGAGCGGCCAATAAGTCAATCGTGGGTGATGAGTGTTTGCATGTTAGATGTGTTGCACATGTTCTAAATCTTATTGTGACTGATGGTTTGAAAAATATGCATAATTCAGTTGCAATGGTTATAAGTGCGGTGAGATTTGTGACATCTTCACTTGCTAGGCTTGATAAATTCAAAGTTGCTATGAGGGCTGCGGGTATTAAATTCAAGAAGGGCATTTTTCTTGATGTTCTTACGAGATGGAACTCAACATTCTTGATGTTGGAGATGACCCAAGAGTATAAAAATGCCTTTGCGTTAATGGGCGATGAAGATATTCAATATGTCAAACATTTTGATGATGAGAGGGGATAGGGAAGCCTATTAATGATGATTGAGAAGTAGTTGAGATTTTTGTAGAATTTTTGAGACTTTTCTACGAGGTCACAACCAGGATTTCCGATTCTTTGTATCCCACATCTAATGATTTTTGTCAGCAAATATGTATGATGAAAGAAGAATTGGACGAAATGTGTAGGAGTGAAGAGACTAGGCTGCAGGAAATGACATTGAGCATGAGAGTTAAGTATGATAAGTATTGGGGAGATTTGAGTAGGATGAACAGTTTCCTATATGTGGTTGTTGTTCTTGACCCCCAGTACAAAATTGATGGCATGGTATAGGGATTGGCGAATGAGAAGGCATGGGCGGATCATATTGTGGCTATGGTTAGGGAAACCCTTGGTAGATTGTTTGATGACTTTGCCGCATTTAGGGGTAGTAATATTCTGGCACCTACACCTACCACACTGCCTCTTCCCGAAGTCAAAATAGGAAACAAGTATAGGTTAAAGTGAGATGAGAGGTTGGAGCAAGACCCCCTGGTCTGTCATCATTAAGAGGCCCAGTAAAAGTTAGATAGATACTTGGCATCGAATTTGCACCAATTTACGTGGGGATTTGATATTTTATCTTGGTGAAAAATGAATGTTGTTAAGTCTCCCGTCTTTGGAGACATAGCCTGCAATATTCTGGCCATCCATGGTAGTACCGTAGCCTCAAAGTTGGCCTTTAACACTAGGGGCGCATATTAGATCCATTTTAGAGTTCATTGTCTCATACGATTGTGGAGGCATTGATTTACACTTGAATTGGATTAAAGGGAAACTAATTTATATTTCGGATGTAAGAGACTTTGAGGAGGCCGACGTGGAGGAGGGTGGTGATCAGCCTGGATTTGGTAATCGCTTTTAATTCATTGATTTGTTTTTGCTTATAATATATTTTGTTATTAATTTCAAATTTAATTGTTATAGGGACAACTGTGATACATGAGGCTATGTCTACATCGGTCACAATATGACTTCGTGTATATTGGACCTACTATTGCCATTGGTTTGTATAATTTGTCCCTTAATTATTTTTTGTGTTTATATAATATTTGTAATTCTAATTTTTTTTCTTGTATTTTCTTTCTGCTTTTATAGTCTCACTGTCATATGCTCAATCATATCCCAATAATCTCATCTTGATCTCAATCCCATCTTGGTTAGTATTTTTAATGTTTATAATTTTTACATATCTATATAATGTTTGTATTTATGATTTTTGTTTCTTGTTTGTAATTCTAATTTGTTTTCCTATTGATGTTTCATGTTTTATAATCTCACAGTCTCACAACTCACTTATTTGCCCACCAACGTGACCACCTTTAACTTCTAATATCAAAGTCAATGCCAAATGATCTAAGTGAATTGTAATCATGTTACAATTTATTATTTAATTGCTTAATTATTATTTATTTAAATCATATGACAATTTGTAATATTTTTAGATTAAATTATAATAATTTTTTATTAATTTGTATTATTGTAATATCTTAGATTATTCATTATTGTAAATTGGAATGGAATATGGATCCAAAATGGCCCCGAACATATTTTGGATCCAATATTTTAGAGTAGACGGGAGAAGGATGGATCAGGAGTTCGCCCTCCTGCCTGGCACTCGGACGGGGGCGCTAGCCCCGGAATGTGGGGGCGGGGTGTTGGTAGCAACCCTCATGTATAGGGGTGGGCAGCAGGGCCCTACCCCCGATGCCCCACCCCGCTTCCGTCCCGCATATGGGTTGGGTGCGGGTAGCAACTCTTATTGGATTGCCTTGGCCTCCTAAGTCAACCTTTATATAGGAGGCCAATGTAATACAATAGTCATCCTTAAGCAATGTGGGACTTACTACCTTAAGCAATGTGAGACTTAGTAGTAAGTCCCACATTGCTTAAGGATGACTATTGTATTGCATTGGCCTCCTATATAAAGGTTGGTCGAAGATGCTAAATCAATCCAAACTCTAACTCAAATGAGTTTAAGTTTTTTTTATATTTATAAATTTTAATTTATTATTTAAATTATATTATAATTTGGGTCTAAAAAAATTTTTTTAGACCAAATTTTTTTTTTAAACACAATGTGGTGTCTAGGCGGGAGGCGGGGCGGATGAAATTTTTTCCCCCACCCCCGCCTCTTGCGAGAGGGCAGGGGAAAAACCCCCAAACCCCGCATAGTGAGGGGCGGGATGCGGGGAGGGTACCCGCCCCGCACCATGCAGGTATGACCCCTATTCATGTATAGCAAAATATTTATTTCCCAGGTACGATAGAAATCAAACCACCATGTGTTTATTACCTTGATTATGTTCAAACCACGTATGACAGCCGACTTGACTGGTCATGATGACTCATGGTCAAACTCATTTTCAGACAGTAATTTTCTTGTATGAAAATCTTAGCTGTTATGATTTCTAATTTTCTATGACTTGATAATGTTCAACTCCCATGTGCTTATTACCTTTTGCGACCAAATTATTACCAGCTTTGCACCCTGACTTGACTGGCAGGCTATTTATGCACGTTTTTAAATAGCTTGAACTTAATTTAAAGAATACAAATATTAAAACTCTAGCTTTTATAGGAGTTAATTTTTGGTAAGAATTAATATAATATAATTAATTAAATGTATTTATTATTTTATTAGTTTAAATTTTTTAAAAAAATGATAATTTCACATGATATCAAAATATAAGTTTTAAATTTGAATCTTAACTCTACACTCTATACTATTTTCTTTTACTTTAAAATCGGTGTACAAAGTAAACACTCAATTTTATTGACATGATAATATTTGATTTGTAAAAAATTTTAATTTTAAATTTATTTAATAAATCAAATTTTACTATGTCTTTGCCAGCTCCCAAATAGAATTTTTCACAAATTCATATAATTTTTTTTTTCTTTCTAGAAAATTACGGGCGGCAAATACGTACTATTCCTTCAATTGACTCAATCATGTACTACTGACCTAGAGCCAATAAAGAGACCCACAATCTCGTTCAAAAATTTGGCCAGGATAAAAACAAAGATAACAAATTCCAACAATAACAGTTGAAATTTCAACACTAATAATAACACATATTTAGGCTGCGTTTTGTTTCTTCATCGAACTTAGTTGAATTTGGTTCAGATTTAGATCTTTTTTAACATCTAAACACATAATTCTCAAATCACCAAACTCATTTCAACTCAAAATCTATTTACGCGTGGGACCCACAACCTTTTTAAACTCAACACTTTTTTACACATGAGACCTTGCAACCCTTTTTAATTTTTTATAAATACATCTAAATTCATTTTAGGTAGGCTCTACAGAACTCACTCCACCATCTCAATTCACTATTATATATAGAGAACTCAACTTAGTTTAACATCCAAACGTAATCTAGACTAAAAAGATATTTTATATTAACATGATGTTAGATTATCTCCATTTTTTCCATATACAAATATAGACTATAAATACATGAATAATGTTATTATGCCGCCCTATTTTACTCCCTCATTTTGACCGTTTATATAATTTTTTTTTCTTTTACTTACTAATTAAAGAAATGACTATTAGTGTATTGATATTTTTTTTATATATTTTTTAAAATGTTTAAAAACACTTAAAAAAATATGAATAAGAAAAATTAAAAACAAAAATTGCCTAGGGGCATGCCCATTGAGCACTACTGGGCGGCACCCTAGTGGGACTCAAAATACATTTATTTGAACATGATATTAGATAATATGAGCAAGATTATTAGAAAACACTATAGTCTCATAATGTCAAGAAGAATTACAATTGTTAATGACTTATAATCCTATGGTTCACAGTCAAAATTGAAAGTGGACACTTTATTTGATAAAACTTTAACATTGAAATTGTTCTTAATTTCTCATGAAGTAATAACTTATAGACGAATTAGTATACATGATCACTTTGACATTTCATGAAGGGAGATTATCCATATAGAAAGAAAAGTCTGTCACTTTCTTATTTGAATTTGAGAGTAAAGTTAAAAAATAAAAAAAATAGAGATATCAAATAAATTTTACAATATTTATTATTGCTGATATAAATGCCGTTGGACAGTATTAAGCAAGGAATAAATGCGTTGAAGGTGCGTTCGGATGTTGAACTGAGTCGAGTTGAGATGATAAAATATTATTAGAATATTATTATTTATTATTATTATTATTTTAAAATTTGAAAAAGTTGAATTGTTTATTATATTTTATGTTAAAATTTAAAAAAATTGTAATAACGAATTGAGATGAATTTAATTTCAAGCCGAGCGATATACTATTATTTTGTGCCTATGAATAAGGGGGGGGGGGGTTCTTCGTACTATCTTGATTATTCACAGAAATCGAGAAAGAACTCAGTGACGTTTTTTTCCTGGTGACGCGCCACCAGACTTTGCCAAATCCGATTCACTCTCGCTTGAAAAACACTAATCATGGATTGAACTTCGACATTTTGTTTTCACTTGTTTTTCCAAACATCGAAAGCATTTTTCAGTTCCATTTTTTCTCTCATCGTAATCGCACAAAATTGGAAGAAGTGGAAGACTGGTTTGAGCAGAGATGATTGAGAAACATAACGTGCATCAGTCTAATTCAAGGGTGTAAACAATCTAGTCGTTTGAAGTTCAATTATTTGAATATGAGTATAAAGATGTGGTAATATGAGACATGATCCGTAAATTCAACAGCTTCGATCATTCTAGAGTCTTTTTTCAGCAGGGTTTGTTTTTATCTCGTTCACGTTGATAGCCTGGGTTCTGTTCAAGCTGCTGCAAAAGAATTCGTCGAAGGGTTGGAACCAAAATTCTGGTCTTCTTCAATTAGGTTCTCAAACCAATTAGGGAAGTTCCAAAGACCAAACAATTCAATCCCAAACTATTTTTGGCGGAACCTTCTGAGTTGTTAGAGAAAAACCATGCTGAATTTTTGCGAGGCCACTTTCTATTTATCTAAGTAAGTCGAACGAAGCCGTTAAAAGGACATTAGGAAAGAGCACCAAGGAGGAGGGAGAAGAAATCGGAGAAAGACCATTTGAAAAAGATTATCCAAGTATCGTGGAGCAAACTAGCAGTGACCAGGACCCATCACGTGTCGGCAGCCCTACTAGGAATTTGCTTGGCATCATCATCGTCACTCATGCACATCGTCACTTTTAGTTAAGTAAGAAGCAGGTCAACGGAGGCCTAGAGAAGGAGGTTCAGTTGGGCCAAACCAGGAGAGCGAGCAAGAAGAGTCGTTGGGCATATAGGTCAGTCATAATCCTATTAGTGTAGTGAAACCATAATCCTTATCTGCTTAAGGAAGAGAAGAAAGACCTGATTAAAGAAAGGAAGAAGAAACTAAAATCAATGATTCTCAGGGCCAGTGGTTTCCCTAATGCTTTTACTTAGTGGATCTAGGAAAGCTCCTTTCTACTGTGCTTGCCACTAATCGGTCTTGTCGTATCATCTGTGATGTTATTAACTGATTCAGTTGCACATGAACTAGTGGCATATCGATAATAGTAAGTCAACGCCTATTTGCTCTGGATCTACTGGCCTAGATGCTTGAATCTATTCCACTGCAAACAGGATCAACTAGATTAGCTATTATTTATTATTGCTGAATAGGGAGAGTCAGTTGGCTCAAAGCCCGATGGCCAGGATGGGAGGATTGAGTAGATATTTCTTCACTTGGTCTAACACCTTTTGGCAATCCTTGTTGTCCATGTCGCTATTCCAAAGGGGAATACTTGGAGACTTTCAGGATATTTTGTCGAGATAAGGACTTGCAAAAGTCGAGTAGTCGCAGAAGTAAGGACACAACAAGTCTATTCCCCGGCATTCGTTTATCCTTTGGTTAGCCAATCGGTTTGGTTGCCCGTCTTTCATGCCAGATGAAGGATCAAGAAAGTTGGTATCAGCTGCCTTTACATCCGATGGCTTAACAGTCCAGTAAATAGCCTGATTTAGAGAGATTTGATATGATTACTGCATTAACGCATACGATTGTCAAGCATCACAAAATGGAACCTCTAAATTTAGATGTTTGAAAGATATAATATCCAATAAAGGGGCTTGAAAAACGTAATAGGCTGCTACTCTAGGCTTGTTTCTTCAAGCTCCGCCCCTTATTGAAAACCAAAGCGCTAACTCGAAGCCGAGGCCACCGGAGCCTATCTGCATCGAGTGTGTCGATTGAAAGAGGAAGGGAGACAACTCACTTTTGAAACATATTCTTTTGCACAGTCCTCTTTTTCAAATCATTAATTCCACTCGTCTTTCTCGGTGCAGTGATTGAGGTGAATTATTGCATATTTTATACATATAGAACCCATATATTTGAATTATTTCATTACATTATTATTGGATTTAGATGAAAAATGGATAAGATGCATAAATCCGAGTTGTGATTTAAATTGATTTATAACATAGTTAATGCTTAATTTTATAACTTGTGATTTAATTGGGTAATATTTCTTCACATGCACAACACATTTTTTATATTCTATTATTTCTTTTTATTTTATTTATTTTATTTTTCTTTCCAAGCCAAGAAATGCAAAAGCATGAAAGAAGTCAAAGTTTTCTTGGTGTTTAGACTTTGGACGGAAGCAATCAAAGAAATGCAAAAGTATGAGAAAAGTCAAAAAGGCATTCTCTTGCTGTTTGGACTTTACACACTCAAATGAGAGTTTTCTTTTGGCCTAGGACGGACTCACACGGAAAAAGAAAAAAGAAAACCACGCACACACGCAACGGACAGACGCGAGACATAGGGGCATTTTGAAAAAGCAAGATTTCTTTTTACGTGAGGGACGGACGCAACGTAGGGAGTTATTATTCCATTGGTTTTGATTTTTTTTTTGGACGCACACGAATATTGAGCGTCGCGCATTGAAGAACCTTGAAGGGTCCAACTGTTGCTGCCCATCTCCCGCCACTACCCATCTCCCTCCACTGCCTACCACTTCCATCTCCATCCATTTGGCTTGCTTTTTCCACTCTCTACTATTTATTTAATTTTAGTTTAAAGTTTATGATGTATTTTTGAGATATTTGGCTTAAACTTTTGGGCATTTTATTTGTTATTTATTTACTTAATATTAGTTATTTTTCTTGCTTCTTTAAGCTTCTATTAAATATGCATTACAATTGTTATGGATTGATTTTGAGAATTTATGATTTAAATACAAGGATGAATTCTAGAATTTTGATTTTGGGGTTTTTCAATTTTCAGCTCATTTGCATTAATTATTTTCTAATCTAGCTTAGTTCTTAGTTTAGTTTTGTTAATCTTTTAGTTCCATTGCATATTAGGTTAATTAGGACTTAATTAATTTCGGTTTTATTAATTAATTTTCTGATTAATTGAGATTGTTTAACTTAGTTGGTTTCTTGATTGTTAATTTCAAGTTGTTAATCTTTTACATTTCATTTCGACACTAAAAAAAATTTAAAAATTTGAATCTAGTCTATGACTAGTGCCATTTTCATTCCTGTTGCACTTTTTCATTCATTGCACAGTCTACCACTTTTATTTTCTCATTGTGAATATTTTCACCATTTTAAACGAGTTTGATTTTAAACAGTTTTCCTTGAGGAGATAATTTAGCAATTTATTCCTAATTATTACGCGACATCCTCCTACACTTGGGACAGCTTTCGTGCTGTTTGAGTGAGTCAAGTTTTTTAGCATCGTTGCCGGGGACAGTTGCTTGACGTAAATTTAAACTCGTTATTTTTATTTTTATTTTTATCTCAAACATTTCTTGCACTATTTTATCTTTAATTACACATTTCACTTGTCACCTACTACTCAGTCGCTTGAACCTTACTTATGCTATTTGGACTGATGTTTCATGTCATGGATGAGAGACAATTCAAATAGGTTGCTTAGAATTAGATCTAACACTGAGATTAGTATACACAGTTCAGAGATAGATAGCTCTTTTATTTTTTCTACAGACGAGGACATTGAAATTGAACAAACCATGGCTGCACCTGCACCATGCACTCTTAGGAATTATTTGTAGCCCACTCGCACCACTACACCATCATGCATTATTTTACCTGATGACGCACCTAATTTTTTTTATTAAGCATGACATGATGTCAGTGATACTTTAGTTCCATGGGATGGATTCTAAGAGTCCTTATTAGCACCTGACAGATTTTGAGTTGGTCTGCACTACTTTTATCAATAGAGCCACTATTGATGATTTATTAGACTTCGTTTATTTCCTTTCTCTTTAAAGGATAAAGCGAAGATTTGGTTTAATTCTTTGAGGCCTAATTTTATCTCTAGTTGGTCTGATATGCAGTGTGAGTTCTTACAAAAAAAATTTCCTTTTCAGAGAACTCAGTATTTATAAGAGCAGATCAGCCAGTTCAATCAAAAATCTGATGAGACTTTCCAGGCCAGCTGGGAAAGGTTTAAGGATTTGATGAACATCTGTCCACATCACGGTTTGAATCCTTGAGGTTGATGAATTATTTTTACACTGGTCTCACTCCAGAATGTAAGCAGTTTGTTCAGATTATGTGCAATGGAGAATTATTTACTAAGGAATCTAATCAAGCATTGTCATTTTTTGATTATCTTGTTGAGAGCGCACAACAATGGAACACTCGGACTGATCGAGTTTCATTGACAGTACAGCCACTGAGGGCTATTGCTGGTGGGGGAAGATATGAGCTTAAGGAGGACAGTGACGTTCAAGCCCAAATAGCTGCACTGACTAGAAGATTGGAGATCATGGAGATGGAAAAAGTGAAGGCCGTGAAAGCAGTAGAGACATGCTCTTTATGTACTGATTCAAACCACAAAGCCCAGGATTGCCCAATTATGCCAGTATTTCAGGAAAATGGGTCTGAGCAGATGCAATCAACGAATTGGGTAAACAGAGCACAAAATCAGCCTTTATCCAATACATATAATCCGGGGTGGAGGAATCACCCAAATTTCTCATGGAGGAATGATCATCCTGGCTAGTCTCTGCCACCTTCTCAGCAGCCATTTCATCAGATTGTTCCAAAGCACCAGAATCAGCCATATCAGAGTTCTCAGAGTTATCCTTTTGTAGCACCTCCAGGATTTCAGCCTCATGTAGCTGCATAGAGTTCTCAGCCTCAATCATTTGTGAAGAAGGCTCTAGATGATAGTATAGCACTAATGACTAATACACTTCAGTAATTCATGCAGATTCAGGCCACCACAAACAATCAGAACACTCAGGCCATAAATGACTTGCGGGGCACCATTAATAAGATGAGTACGACATTGAGCACTCTAAAGAGAGGGAAATTTCTAACACAGCCTCAGCCTAATCCTCAAATATATCGGCAACAACCACAACAGGTACATAATGTTTCAGGGGATGTTATTGAGACAACGAAGACCGTTCTTACTTTGAAAAGTGGAAAGTAAGTTCCCCAACTAGAGATAACCATTGATAGACAGGTAGTTGCTCTTACACCTGAAGATGTAACAGAGACTGATGAAACTGAAAAAGAACCAGAGGTAGTGAGACCAGAGTCGAAGAAGCCTGTGAGTGCAGATGCTGAAACTAGTAGGGGGTACCAACCTGTGGTTCCCTATCCTTAGAGATTGGCAGCTGACCTAAAGAACAAATACTACATTGAGATTCAGGAGATCTTCAAGCAAGTAAAGATTAATATCCCACTCTTGGATGCCATACAACAAGTTCCTTCATATGCAAAATTTCTGAATGACTTGTGTACAGTGAAGAGGAAGCTGAATGTAAAGAAGAAAAATTTTCTAACGGAGCAGCTCAGTGCATTAATATTAAGCGAGACTCCTTAGAAGTTTGAAGATTCCGGCTCTCCCTCCATTATGATAGGTGAGTCATGCATTAGGAGAGCTTTACTTGATTTGGGAAGTAGTGTGAACTTGCTACCGTTTTTAGTGTATGAGCAGTTGGGATTGGGTGAGCTGAAAAAGACCTCCATCATGCTACAGTTGGCTGACGGATCAGTTAAGGTGCTGAGGGGTATTGTTGAGGATGTGTTGGTCCAGGTGGACAGATTCTACTACCCAGTGGATTTTGTAGTTCTTGATATGCAATAGCCAGCTTCCGCTATTTACCAAGCTCCTGTCATCATTGGAAGACCATTTATAGCTACATCAAATACTTTGATTAATTGCAGAAGTGGAGTTCTGAAGCGTACTTTTGGGAACCTGGAACTTGAGTTGAACGTTTTCAATACTTGCAAGATGCCAGCACATTTTGATGACACAAGTGATTTGAATGCTGTTGAGAGTTTGACACCAACATAATTTATTTGCTCAACTTTTCCTTTCTCTGATGATGATTCTATTTTTCAGACACCTGAATTTTTACTTGATGAAAAAACTGACCATGTTGATGAAAATGTCCTTGAAGTTTTAGACTGTTTTACAGATTCTTCTATACCACTTGAAGTACAATTTGCAAGCGCAAGATGGCAACCCCAGTTTGTAACTCTACCACCACCAGACATACTTAAATCTTCAGAGGAAGAAGTTCCCAATTGGAACTGAAACCACTTCCTCAAGATTTAAAGTATGTTTTTCTTGATCCTGAAGAAACTTTTCCTATGGTGATTTCCTCAAAGTTAAATCAGAAAGATGAAACCCAGTCAATTGAAGTCTTAAGAAAGCATCGAGACGCAATTGGTTGGACAATAGCTAACATCAAAGTATTGATACTGTTTTTTGTAGCCACAAAATCCATCTTGAAGACGATGCTAGACCGGTTCGTGATGCTCAACATAGGTTTAATCCTACCATGAAGGAAGTTGTCAAAGAGGAAGTGCTCAATTTGCTCGTAGTGGGTATCATTTACCCCATCTCAGACAGTAAGTGGGTAAGTCCAACTCAAGTGGTACAAAAAAAATATGGGTTAACTGTTGTAAAAAATGAGAAAAATGAATTGATTCCAACTATAATGGTTACTGACTAGAGCATGTGTATTGATTATAGAAAACTTGATTCAGCCACTAGGAAATATCATTTTCCTTTACCATTTTTGGATCAAATTTTAGAATGTGTGGCTGGTAATGTATTTTACTGTTTCTTGGATGGATTCTCTGGTTATTACCAAATTGTTGTAGCACTTGAGGACCAGGAAAAGACCACCTTCGCTTGTCCTTTTGGCACTTTTGCTTTTACTAGAATGTCTTTTGGTTTGTATAATGCTATAGCTACTTTCTAGAGATGCATGATGAATATTTTTTCTGACATGATTGAGGATATTTATGAAGTATTCATAGATTATTTCTCTATTTTTGGAAAATCTTTTGAGAGTTGTTTACATAATTTTGATTGTGTTCTTCAAAGATGCGAAGAAAAAAATCTTTTGCTTAATTGGGAGAAATGCCAATTTATGGTTACTCATGATATTGTTTTATGTCATATTGTTTCTTTTGAAGGTATTAAGGTTGATAAGACAAAAATTGAATTAATATCTAAACTTCCTATCCCTAGGACAGTTAGAGATATTCATTTATTTCTTGGTCATGTTGGCTTTTATAGGTGATTTATTCAGGGGTTTAGTTCTAGTGCAAAACTTTTGTGCACTCTTTTACAAAATGATGTTGAATTTGTTTGGTCCGAGGAGTGCCAAAAAGCTTTTGATACCCTCAAAGAATCACTTACCACTGCCCCCATTATGTAACCCCCACAGTGAGACATTCCATTTAAAAGCATAACAGATGCAAGTGACCATGCCTTAGGAGCTGTTTTGGGTCAACGTGTGAATAACATGTCTTCTATGATTTACTATGCTAGTAGGAATTTAAATGATGACCATAAAAATTACACCACCACTGAAAAAGAATTGCTTGCAGTGGTTTTTGCACTTGATAAATTTTGGGCTTACATCTTGGTTCCCATGTTACTATTTTCACAAACCACTTTACTCTTAAGTATTTGTTGGCTAAGAAAGATGCAAAACCACGCTTGATCCGCTGAATTTTACTATTTCAAGAGTTCAACATCACCATTAAGGACAAGAAATGATCGAAAATGTAGTGGCTGACCATTTCTCCAGATTGCCACCATCCTCCTCTTCAAAAGTTATCATTCCTCTTGATGATAGTTTTCCAGAGGAGCAGCTATTTGTGGTTCACAAAACTCCCTGGTTTGTTGACAAAGTCAACTATTTGGTGACTGAGCAAATGTCCTCTGAATGGTCCATTCAAGATAAGCATTGATTTCTCTCTGAGGTTCAACACTTTTATTTTGATGATCCGTACATTTTCAAATATTGTTTGGACTAATTGATTCGAAGATGCATTCTTGATGATGAGTTTTCTTTTCTGTTGAGATTTTGTTATATGGGTGCATGTGGTGGTCATTTTTCAGCAAAACAACCAGTCGCTAAAATTTTGCAAAGCGGTTTTTACTGGACTTCCATGTTTAAAGATGCTTACAATTTTTGTAAGACTTGTGAGTCTTGTCAAAAATTGGGATCCATTAGCAAAAGAAACATGATATCTCTTTCTCCTATTCTTACTTTAGAAATTTTTGACTGTTGGGGATTAGACTTCATGGGACCTTTTCCGGTTTCCTTTGGAAACACATATATTTTATTGGCTGTGGATTATGTTTCAAAATGGGTGGAGGCTGTCGCTTGCAAAACAAATGACCATCGTGTTGTTCTAAAATTTTTGCAATCTTTGTTTGCTCACTTTGGCATGCCCAAAGTTATCATTAGTGATGGGGGTTCTCATTTTTGCATCAAACCATTTTCTACACTCATAAAAAAATATGGTATCACACATCGAGTTTCTACCTCTATCACCCTCAAACAAATGGGCAAGCAGAATTGACAAAAAGAGGATCAAAATCATTTTGGAGAAAACTGTCAATCCTAATTGAAAAGACTGGTCAGTTGAGCTTTTTGTGGGCTTATAGGACAGTTTTTAAAACTAATCTAGGGATGTCCCCTATTAGCTTTGGTCCCCTTATCGATTAGTTTTTTATAAAACTTGTCATTTACCTGTTGATATTCAGCATTGAGCTCTTTGGACTATAAAACATGTTAACATATCACTTGATGAAGTTTCAGGGTTGAGAAAATTGCAGATCAATAAGTTGGATAAACTTGTCGAGATGCCTATGAAAACGCTCAGCTGGCGAAGGAACGCATGAAAATTCTACATGATCAGAAAATACATCCCAAGCATTTCACAATTGGCTAGGAAGTTCTTCTTTACAACTCTCGCTTACATATTTTTTCTGGTAAATTGAAATCTCGTTGGAGTAGCCCCTATGTTATAACTAAAATTCATTCTCATGGGGCGTTAGAAGTTCAGAATCGTACGAGTGGTACCTCTTTCACCATCAATGGACAACGTTTCAAGCTGTTTATGACTCACTTCAAATCCAATGAAGAGATCTTGCTTGTGCAAGATTTCAGGGAAGTGTTTTGATCTTTTTCTTCCTTACGGCTTTGTTTAATTGCATTTTATCTTTTATAATAATTCGTTGTTTTGCTTTGATTTTATATCACATGTTTGGTTGTTTGTGTTGCTTACTTATTCCTATGCACTTTGTTTTCTTTCGTTCGATTCACTGAGCACCATGTCTCTCACTAGTTGGGGGTAGCATGTGCGCACAAATTTAAAAAAAAAATTGCATTAATGTGATGTGCATTGATACACATATGATTGACACACACTTTATTTCTATCATTTTGTGAAATCTAAGCATCTTGGTGGAGTAGTTGAGCAGAATTATTTTGAGAAGATTTATTTTCAAGCTTGAGCATAGAGCATGATTTTTGATGCATCATATTTTGTTGATGTGTAGCTTGAAACCCCAGGATGCTATACTCATTGAGATGAGACTTGGTGAGATTTTTGTAGAATGAATAGCAAGTTTTGAAAGACATTTTACACATGCTTATATTTGTAGTGTTCCTCAATTTACTAGTCATTGATTTTACATAGGAGACGTAAACTACAGGACTACCTAGCATTTTTTCAAAAAAAGAAAAAAAAAAGAGAAAGAAAGAAAGAAAGATGAAAGCGATTTATTGAGCTTTCCTAAATTAAGAGCTAGAAAAAGTTACCCAAGACTTTGGGGGTTGAGCGTTCAACCTTTAAAAATAGAGCTGGCGTAAAAACTACTAGTCCCTTGGACTTTGAGGTAGTTAGAATCAACAATGATTAATCTTAAGGTTGAAAAATCCTATGAAAAATCGTGGCTAGTAATGAGGAACACACAACCAATTTAGCTCCACACACACATTTGAGTTATGAGATATTTGCCTCAATTCTATGTGAAAGATTGTTGAGATAGTCTTGGTGGGTATAGCCCATTGGGGTTGAGTAGTAACGTGTCACTTTTGTGAGAATTCAGAATTGTGTTTGATTGCTTTTGTTTGGAATTCGATCTTTATGAAATATTCATCTCAATTAATTTTCATTATTTTGCTCAAGGATTAGCAAAATGCTAGTTGTGGGGTGTGATTCAGGTGAATTATTGCATATTTTTATGCATCTAGAACCCATATATTTGAATTATTTCATTACATTATTATTGGTTTTAGATGAAAAAATATTAAGATGCTTAAATCTTAGTTGTGATTTAAATTGATTTATAGCATAGTTAATGCTTAATTTTATAACTTGTGATTTAATTGGGCAATATTTCTTCACATGCACAACATATTTTTGATATTATATTCTTTTTATTTTATTTTATTTTTTTCTGATTTCTATTTTATTTTATTTTTCTTTCCAAGCCAAGAAATGCAAAATCATGAGAAAAGTCAAAGTTCTCTTGGTGTTTGGGCTTTGGACAGAAGCAACAAAAGAAATGCAAAAGTATGAAAAAAGTCAAAAAGGCATTCTCTTGGCGTTTGGACTTTACACACTCAAAAGAGAGTTTTCTTTTGGCCTGGAACGGACTCAAATGGAAAAAGCAAAAAAAAAAAAAAAACCACGCACGCACGGACGTGAGACGCAGGGGCATTTTGAAAAAGCAAGATTTCTTTTTACGTGAGGGACGAACGCAACGTAGGGAGTTATTATACCATTGGGTTGTTTTTTTGGGCGCAACACGTATATTGAGCGCCGCACGTTGAAGAACCTTAAAAGGTCCAACTGTCGTTGCCTAGCCTCCTCCACTGCCTACCACCTCCATCTCTATCCATTTGACTTGCTCTTTCCACTATTTACTAGTTATTTAATTTTAGTTTAAACTTTATGATGTATTTTTGAGATATTTGGTTTAGACATTTGAGCATTTTATTTGTTGTTTATTTACTTGATGTTAATTATTTTTCTTGCTTCTTTAAGCTTCTATTAAATAGACATTACAATTGTTATGGATTGATTTTGAGAATTTATGATTTAAATACAAGGATGAATCTTAAAATTTTGATTTTGAGGCTTTTCAATTTTCAGCTCACATTGCATTAATTATTTTCTAATCTAGGTTAGTTCTTAATTTAGTTTTGTTAATCTTTTAGATCTATTGCATATTAGGTTAATTAGGACTTAATTAATTTCAGTTTTATTAATTAATTTTTTGATTAATTGAGATTGTTTAGCTTAGTTAGTTTCTTGATTGTTAATTTCAATTTGTTAATCTTTTACATTTCGTTTCGACACTAAAAAAAATCTAAAAATATGAATCTAGTCCATAACTAGTGCCATTTTCATTCTCGTTGCACTCTTCCATTCATTGCACATACCACCACTTTTATTTTCTCTTTGTGAATATTTTCAACATTTTAAACGAGTTTGATTTTAAACAATTTTTCCTGTGGAGACAATCTAGGAATTTATTCCTAATTATTACGCGACATCCTCTTACACTTGGAATAGCCTTCGTGCTGCTCATTTTTGAGTGAGTCATGCAGTGACATCAACAATTCTATCAGTTCTTGGTTCTTTGAATGAAATTCCAAGAGAGAAGGCCCCAGTAGAAAGATAGAAATCGTGTTTGGATTGCTTTTCTCCTTTCTCCATCCTACTATGATTTCTAGATGGCATTCGAAGCTCCTTAATCTAATTCCTATTGAACGGCATCCTCAGAATGCCCTTCGTGCCTAAGACGTGAGTTCAAGGGCTTTGATAGGGAAATGCACGCACTTGTTGTCCACACTCAGGTATCGGATTTCCGGCGGATCCCTTTGTCAGCAAGTTTGGGAATAGTTTCATTTCGGCTTCTGGTTTGGGAGAGGAAGCTAAAGTTGGGGCAATCATAGAAGGAGGTGATTGGAACTGGCCTAGGGGGTCCTCTGAATGGCAGGAAATCATTAGTGCCATGCCTAGTGATTTACCCAACCCAGCAGGTCAGGGGTGGGCCGGCCATAGGTTCGAATCTTGCCACCTTTCTTATGGATCATCCTGTGGTTACCGAACGATGAGAGAGTGTATACTCTTGAACTCAGGGAGCGAGACCCTAAAAAAAGTCCAAGAAGCTCTAAAGAGTGGTAAACTCTGAAAGCTCTATCTCCACATCGATGAAGGAAGAGTACCAAATGTTCGCATGGCTTTCCTTCTCTGTTGTACACTTGAAAATAGGAAATTACAACTTTAAGCCTTTGCACAAGAAAGCATGAGAGAAGCAAGCAAAGTAGAAGCTTTGCCAGTCGCAAGACGAGGAAGCTTTTCTTTACCCTTGTACGCACAAATCTAGCTCATAGCAGCATTGCCGAGTTCAGTTACTTAGTATTAGGGCCGACTCTTCCATTTGGCAAGTTAGGCAACTGCCTAAGGCCCCTTAATGGAAGAAGACCCCAAATATATATATATATATATATATATATATATATATATATAGTAGAACTTTTTAAAAAAAAATATATACCAAATAAAAATTTTTAATAAACTCATTGAAAATGAGAATATAAATAAAATCAAATAGATATTATATCATTATTAGTTTTTAAAAGTATCACATATAATAATTAGTTTACCTATTCTCTTTCTAAGAATACACTTCTCTTTTGTCATTATCAGTTTAATATATAATTAATGTGAAAATCATAAATAGCAAAATTTAATTTTTCAGTATTCATAAAATGTTTTTGTATATTCTTTTAAAGAGGCAAGGGCCCATTTTTTTTTCAAATGTGTAAGTTGCTTATAGAACTTTATTGACAATAATGATTATAATTGTGTCTAAGAGTCTAAAGTACTTGTAAAACTAGATTTGATAAAATTCTCTCTAAATCAAAAATTTCCTAATAAAGATTAAAGTCAGTTATTAATTGAAAATGTGGTATAAAATCTTAATCAATAATTTTACTTTACAAAATTATAGGAATTAATTTTAAATAAAAATATAATATAATATAAAAATAAAAATAAATTTATTTAATTTTACTTTAAAAAAAAAGGCCTCACTCATAATTTTAGCCTTAGGCCCCAGATCGTATTGAGCCGGCCATGCTTAGTATCGAGATTGGAACAACTTAGCGTGGGAAGTCCCTTATCTCTCCCCATTCATGCAATCCGAACGTTTGAGGATGTGGTGTCGGGCCATAGCTCTACCTGGCGTGCCGCCTTGCATGCAAGCAAAGCTTTATTGGCAGCAATAAATAGCTCATTGAGCGATGATTGATGCAGCCCCTACCTCTGAAAGCTTAAGGAAGGCAATGCCATTCGTGCGCCTGTCCCTAATGGAAGAATGAGTGATCCGTTCCCTGCAAATCATAACCTTACCACTCAGTCCCCGATGGCCAGTGGGGGTAAGGGCAAGCACCCACTCCGTAACAAAATGAAAAGTAGTGAGCTTCGCAACAAAAGCGAAGCGAGCCGTGCTAAGTAAGTAGCATCTAGAATAGAATCCAGAGCAACTAAGAACAACAAATCGAGTATCTAAAGTTGGGGTAATCATAGAAGGAGGTGAATGGAACTGGCCTAGCCAAGAAGTGACAAAGAAACAATAGAAGAGAGGAGTGTAGGATTAGTATGGTGCTGCCCCAGTAAGAAGTTCGTGAGGTACCGTTGCAGCTTATTCCCTCTCCCCTCCCCCCCCCCCCCCCAAAAAAAAAAAAAAAAGGAGAGAGTTCCTAGCTGCTAGTTCCTAGATCGGACGATGTAGGTGAGTCTGATTGTTCTGACTTCTATTGTTATAAGTTGCCTTAAGGTGCCTTCCAGTTCTAGCCAAATAGGGGCACTTGCAGGTGAGGAAGATCCCATTTAGAAGAAGGGAGAAAAACCTAAGTATCCTTTTGCCTTGAGCTAGGGTCAAAGATCAGTCATTACTTTTGAATTGTATATTCCAAAACTCACTTTCACATGGCTAATCGGTATTTTCTATGATCACTTTACAAAATTCTTTAAGCTTTCTTGGTCACCAAACAGAGTGAGAACTGCTCAACTCACTGCAGAGGAGAAGTTTGACTTCTAAGAGTTGATCCTCTCCGAAATCGTGCGGGAAAGTTTCCCATCACACAACTCACCAACTTGATCTTCCGCGGGAACCATATGTTCGAGCAGGCCAGGAAAAAGAGGTACGATGCACTCATGCCTCTCTCGCATCAAGTTGACCGACCCCCCCTACGTAGTGATTCTATCAATCATGTACATAGGTAGGGCCCTCCCTTTATTTATGCTGGAAAAGAAAAAAAAATCCTACTCACAACAAAAATGAGAAAGTAGGCAATTCTATTAGAGAACTTATTGACAGCTCCCAGTAGACATCTCATGGGTTATTAGAATAAATGGACATAGTACAACCAGTACGGTTGTTCTTGTGAAAGGTAGGGCTCCAAACCTTCAGCCCATTAGCAGAAATACTCCTGCATCGCATGGAGATCAAATTAGATACTATCATAACGGTTGGGGATCGGAACAGGATGAAGCCCTTAATAAGCATGCATATGAGTCTTTGTTGTCAACTCCAATCCTTTAGTTTCCAGATTGGAGCTACACAGGCCTGCATTAGGTGCACAAGTGGACGCATTCAAAAACATTTCCATCGACATCTCAATAACAGCGATAGCAGATGGAGAAAGCTTCCCGCTATAGGATAAACAAAGAGAATCTATTCTGTTTTCTATAGAGAATAGCAGCGAAGTGCTGTGATAGATAGGGGCATGACTTGCTTGCTTGGCTATATTTTCTTTCTAATCGCTGGCTTTATTTGTTTTCATTTGGTATTTTGGCTTAAATGCTTTGACTCCTCGATACCAATTTAAACCACATTCATCTTTCAGCAAAGTTGCATTTTATTTTTTTGCATGTGTTGGGGAACGAGAAGTCTAGAGATATTTCATAAAAAGCTGCACCTATGGGCATATGCCCTGGCAGGCCTTCCCTTTCCGCCAGAGCTTCATGGGCATTGCCCTGTTCCCAAATCATATGTTTGGATGTGAGCTATACTCTGCGAGGAGCCAAACGGGCATATGGCCTTGTCCGTCAACTAGCTGATATTGCCCGGATGCTAGCACAATTTACCTCGCACATAGGGGCCCAATCATACTCAAAAGAAGAGTTTGAGCCTGGCTTAGAAGGAATGCTAGCCATATGCTTAATACATGCAAGTCGAATGTTGTTTTTTGGGAGCTAGGCAGAAGGAATAGAGGCTCCTAGCTAAAGATAGCTTGTGTCACCCATGAGTAGGTACGAATTCTCCCAATTTATGGCCCACAATATGATCTATTATACAAATAGGCGAAATGCTCCTTTCCATTATGTATATCGAGGAGAGCTTCTATGTTTAAACCTTCTATGTTTAAACTTTCCATTATACTCATATAAATCTTTTATGTTTAAACCATCATTCTTAACTCCTTTCACCCATGCTCCATATTCTTGATCCTCAACTGGAGCATTCAAATCATCTGAAAAATATTGTGGAGATAAGGGGTGAGTTATCAACAACTCAGTAAGCAGAGAACATATATTAGTATGTAAACATGAGCCTTTTCAGAAAGTTCAGTATGCAGAAACAAAACATTTTATTTTTATATGTAGATCTCAGAAAAAAACGTGTTATCCGAAAATCAGAGTGACTTTAATCTTTTCATACTCAAAATCAACTATTCACATTTAAAGATCCGTTTCATATTAAAAAAACGCTTTGGCATAACATAACTGAACATCTTCATCTTATCATATCATATCGTATCATATCATATACCATGTTTAACCTCTGTGGCAGGGTTGTGCTATCCCCGGTGGCCAAACCAGGTAGTATCATGTGGTGAACTTCCCCTTTTTTAATCTCGGAGCCCCGAGTGTGCACACAGGAAAGAACACTTAAAAGACCACTTTGTTTCCAAAGTGGGTGCACTCATATCATTTCATATCATGTTAGTACCAACCATATCACGTGAACCAGTATCATCATTTCAGAACCATATTCAGAATCAGATCCAGAACATATAAGTATACCAAAGCTTTATCATATCCATATCATATCAAAACACGTGCGAAACATATTCATATCATTTCCATTTGATCAAAAACAGATCCATATCAATTCATACCACATGCATAAAAATCTCAATGATATCATATTCGCTCTTTTGTATATTTCAGAAACATGTCAAATATTGCTCATGTCTACACATTTCATGTCAAAAATATTTCTTTTCTCTTTCATACGTATCTCATGAGTGAATGCAAAACATATACTAAGGTTGTTTTTCACTTTTTCTTTTTAAAACAACATGCACATTTTTACAAACCAACCCCAGTTCATTTCTTTTTATTCAAATCTAGCATAGGAACCCCGCTTACCTGGACGACTTAGCTTTTCCATAATTTTTCTAAAAAATGTCGAGTCGACTATAAATTGTCACCTATAAAAATAATCACGTAATTTTTGTAAGTTTCCAATCAATCACGTATTTTGATATTTAAGCCTAAACTTCTAAAATAACCTATTTTAATTCCTCAAAACTTAAAACCCTCATAATCCCAAAATATATCATCACTTTCTAAAATCATCAATATCCACCGTAACCAACGTCAAACTCAAAACACCAATATTTAAACCCGAAACCGCCAATAAATCTCACATCATAAACCAATCACAAACAACTCCATAATCCAATCCAACCAACCCCCTTACTCCTCGGACTCAGTCTGGCACAACCAACCAATCACAGTAAATAAATGAGTTAGCGCAAAAATACATTTAAATCTCAAAAGTTATTTGGGAGAATGCTTACAGCGCAATAATATAATTTCTGAAGGATCACGGAGCTGCAAGAAGTGGCAACACAGCCACAGAACAGTGCCAAATGCACTGTGGCCGTGGGTCTCAAATATCCATTTTTGAACGGGTGCAAACGAAGACCCGAGATTGATAGGGTAGGGCTTAGGGATGTCGGTGAAACTAGTGGTGGTGGTGGTTGGCCGTGGGTGGCGGCGTGGGCGGCGGTCGAAGGCCAAAAAGCTCAAATTGGATTTATTGGTGGTGGGGCTTCACCGGTGACGGATCGGAGCTGGGGTTGGGTGCATTGGGTTGTTAGGAGGTCGAGGATGAAGTGGTGAAGAAATGGTGGCCGGAGGTGGCGCAACGGCAGCGCAACAGCGCAAGGAATGCCGCGACTTTAAGCTGTTTGTGGAGGAGAATGGCGGCGAGTTAGGGGCTGAGCTTGGTGGGGGATGATGGCCAGCGGGAGGGAAGTTGTGGCGGTGGGCGGTGTCGGTCACGGGTGGCGCCTATCAATATATATCCACTCATCCATGCACTTTTTCAAGAATTTAAGCCCTTATAGCACTTTTTTATCAGTAAATGCATATTTATGTAATATATATTGATAGGCAATTTTTTAGAAGTATATTTATAGGCATTTTAAGTCCTGATGAATTTAGTTGTCAATGTTGCATCTTATAGTTTCTTATGTTGGTTTATCATTTCATTATAATTGTTGGTTTATCATTTCTTATAATTGTCACTATCTTCCTTTGGTTATTTTTGGTGGAAATATTTCAGACATATTTGGAAGTGCTCATAGAAAGCATTGTTTAAGGGGCTCGGACTGCTTTGTTTAAAGGGCTGACTGAAGCAATAAATATTTCAAACATCTTTGGAAGAAACATGGAAACCATTGGTAGAGTGGCATACAATGAAAGTGGGTCACCGGGAATTTTTTGGGACCTTATGTGGTCATTTTGACTCTCATTTGGAATGAAAAACAATTTGTGTAATGCAATATGTGTAATGAAAAGCAATTTGTGTAATGCTTTGAGTGTGTAATGCTTTGAGAAGAGAAAATGAAATATGTGTGATGCATGTATAATGCAAGTCTAACTGCCTGGCAGCTTAGAGAAGGCTAATGAACACCAATCTGTGGGGATCAATTAAAGATTTTGTGACTGGCATCATTGATGTTTAATGCAATTTGTTTCTTTTCATATGCAGTTTATTGCAACTTAATACAGTTTGTGAAAGGCAGTTTTAATGCTTCGGTAACTGGATGTTTAATGCAATTTGTGTCTAATCATATGCAATTTTGAAAGGCAATTTGTTTTTGTGTTGATCAATTTATTATATATTGACCGGTCTAAGTAGAAAACCATTTCTCAAAACAGTTCGCCTCTTATCACATGGAATAACATTCCCACAAACATTCCCTGGTTCAGTTCGCCACAAATTGCCTTTCAAATAAAAAAACTGCAAGAAGGATAATACAGGAAGGATAATATCTTCTTTTTCAGATAAGTAAACTGCAAGAGCAATATCAGATACAAAAATTTAGATAACATAAATACATCAAGTGACATTATCCACACGGTGGTGCAGATCTACATTCAAAGTTTTAAACAAACTAAGGAACATATTTCAAGTGAGATTAAGATTACAAGTTAGTCACCAACTTTGGGCAGAACCTAAGAACTTAATATATTTACATCAAGTACGTAGTCCAATACAACAGGCAAATACAAATGCAAAAGCCCAATAGACCCGGAGTAGTGTACGTGAACGCGACATTTCAGCTTCACGTACAACAAGCACCGACTCCTTCTTTCGAACCTCCTCATTTATATTAGATAGCAACATCTATCTCTTCTCGATGTCATCCGATCTCTTACGGAGCTCAATCTCCCTCTTTTCGACATCATTGAGTCTCTTCTCGAGTTCTCTCTAATTCCTTAACAGTTCATTTGTTCTTTCTCGAAGTTGGAACTCATTCACTTGATTACTATCTGGCCACTTGAAAAACTTATAATATGATAATCCCTAATCATTTCATACAAATATAAATATAGGAAATGTTAGATGTACAGCATATTAATCATTAAATATTAAAAATGTATTATGTAAGGCAAAGATGTAGTCACCTCTATGTTGTAGTTTGGACACCCTAAGAAGGGTTGTCCTGGATTTTTTGTAGTATTTGAGAATTTCAGTGTGGCTTCCACACCACAGAAGCAGAATGGTTTGCCCAAAGTGTGTTTAGCAAATGATGGGCCAAACGTTGTTGATGATGACGACGGCGACATTCTAAGATCAACCAAAATATTCTTGTGGTGAAATTGTAAACATAGAGAATATACAAAACAGCTTTGATTTTCAAAAATTCTAGTCTCATGAAAGCTGTTTTGTATATTCATGTCAGAAAGGAACATGGTTGAAAAGGAAGGCCTATGTAATCCTAACCATGTGTGAGGGTCCATGCTACATGTCTAATTGTAGCAATTTAACCAATATGAGTTAAAAGGCTTAAGTTCAAGAAACACCAATAAAAAATACTGCAATTAGCCATGATCTGCATATTTCCACAGCTGCCAAAACAGGGTAGAAAAAAAGTTTGAACTACAGATATCGGTTTGCCAATTAAAACAGCACTGTGTCATATATGAAACACTGTAAAAGCTTAAACAAGTAGGTAAGTTTTAACTTGGCAGTAGACTCCTTATCAAAATATTGCTACAATCCCTAAATTAATTTTTTTGTGTAAAAAATAATCTACACAAGCCAACCAACTTAATCAGCAAAGGAAGAAACAATTACATATTCACAAGTAATTATGTATGTATTGATTCTCTACGTATTCAACTTACAAATAAGAAACCATCATTTCCTTTACACATATCAGAAACCATCAAGGTTCCATGTAGGTCATAACTCATAAAGGAGTTCTCCAATCAATCGACACATCCAAATTGAACATATATCTGAGTGCATCTTGAAACATCAGTACAACATAATAGCTATGGCACCTAACTAATCATAAGACAAATTATTCATAGAACTAACAGAGAAAAAAGATGCACTCATATATATGTTCACCAATCAGTGGTTAGATTAGATAATGAAAAAGGATATAAGAGTGTAGTGTGTATAAGTATGAAAAATCTCTTCGAAATATTAAAAATTATCAAGGAGTTCACCAATCAGTCTGACACATCCAAGTTGAACATATATTTGAGTGCATCTTGGAACATCAGTACAACCTAATAGCTATGGCACCCAACTAATCAAAAGACAAATTATTCATAGAACTTAGCTCATAGCTATCAACAGAGAAACAAGCAAATGAATAATTATCTGCAGCAACTATGATTCCACCGAATTATCAAAAAAAAAAAATTCAATTCCACCTCTACCAGGACATATAAGTAGCTGTTCAAAGACTATGATTCCACCGAACATATATCTGAGCTGTTCAAATAATTGAAAAAACTTTAAGGTTAGCTAAGGGTTGTTTGAAAAAAATGTGTGCCAAAAAGGAGAAAACAAATAGGACAACGGACATGGAACCTTACCTGGGACAACCTGTCTTCGTGCGTTAGGGTATGGAGTGTGTTTGAAGTTTTGAACTTAGGAAGGGTACAGGTTAGGTCGTGCGTGGGTTTAGGGTTAGGGTTAGGTCATGCGTGGGTTTCGGGTTAGGGTTAGGGTTAGGGTTAGGTCGTGTATGGGTTTCGGGTTAAGGTTAGGGTTAGGGTTTCAGGACTCTGTGGGAAGGGGATTTCACGCAACGGGGACGCAGGTCGTGCGTTAGGGTTTCGGGGCTCTGGGAAGGGGATTTTGGGGTGTCGTTGCGGCTTCCTCAAAAGGAGAAGACGAAGGGAGAAGAGGAAGGGAACCTTCTGAGAGAGAGAGAGAGAGAGAGAGAGAGAGAGAGAGAGAGAGTTTTGGGCGAAACCAGAGAGTCCTACCTTCTAAAAGGAGAAGACGAAGGGAGAAGATGAAAGGAGAGAGAGAGAGAAAATGTTGGGCGCAAAACCAGAGAGGACAGCCTACTCGAAAGGAGAAGACGAAGGGAGAAGACAGAGAAGACGAAGGGAGAAGATGGAGAGGGAGAAGGGAGAGAGAGAGAAAATGTTGGGCGAAACCAGAGAGGGGGGCCAACTGAAAGGAGAAAACTTCGTCCTGTTTCAAACAATTGGAAACAACGCTGTTTTCAATTTTTGCCACGTCAGATGGCGATGCTGCAATGGGGACGCAGGCGGTTGTATATAGAATTTTTGTTTGCCACGAGGCCACCCTGCAAGCCTCGATAAGTGGTCGGGCCACTATTTTGGGTCTGGGTGGTCCCTTTCTTTTTTTCACATTAAGAATTTATAGTTTTTTGTAATTTTCTATATATTTTTTCCATTTTAACTTTTTGAGTACTTTTGTGTTTTATGTTTTTTTTATAAAAAATTATTTTTCAGATCATCATTATAAAGATGTAGTAACAGAAGGATTGACTTATAAAGATTGAAATCAGTAGATGAATTTTAACTTTTAAGCAAACCACAGAGATTTTAGAACTGGACACTTTCTATCATGCATACTTACATAAGTACCTATATTGTTGCATATGTTTTTCAAGGAGAAACAAGAAATTAAAACAAGTGGAAATTAAATATTAAAGAACAAGAAGGCTCCACCAGTTGTAAGAGCTGATCTTCACATGATAAAAACTTGACTCGATGCGAGCAAAAGGAGAGCAGAGAGGGAATCTTTAATCTTTGTCAAGTCTTGAAACTAAATCGAGAGAACCTTTTAATTCTCTCCTTCATTCTATGGGAGTTCGAATCAAGAAGATTTTCAAGTGATTTCCCCTTTTTGGTCCGGTCCCTTCCAGCTTCCTTCAAAAGCTTTGCTAGTCTTTTCTTCTCATCTTCAACATCTGGATTTGCTGTTCCAAGCTTTTCTTTTCTGGCCTTAAGTATGTACTCAAGTATCTCAATTGCATCTTCCACCCTGTAAAATAAATACCACAATTCTGTAACATAGCAGCTCCGACCCAAAGGAAAAAGAAAACAGAAAGGCAACTTAGTAGAAAACTTAAGGATTCATGACCTAAAGAAAAGGTAAAATGATTATAAAGAATGCCCACCTTCCCATGGCATCATAAGTTGCCGCAAGATTACTATAAACTCCAACTGTATCTAAGTGAAATGAACCACACTCCTGCTCTAGTATTTCCCTTGCCTCTTCAAACAATCTGGCAGCCTCACCTATCTTGTACAGCTGCACACAAGCCAATCCCATCTGGTTCAACAGTATTCCAAAGAAGGCTGATTTCTTCTCCCCGGTAGAATGAAGCTTGACTATAGCACTCTCAAAAGAGTTTCGAGCTTCTCCATACCTCCCAACCATGTAGAACATCACACCCATCTGTGCTTCTATTCCTGCAATCGTGTTATGCTGCCCAGGAATATCCTCCAGTAACTTCACTGCCTTTTGCAAGAGCTTCAGTGCCTCCTCTGGCTCATTTACAGCTTCATATATTGAAGAGATCTCAGTCAACCCACAGGCAATTTCCTCAGCTGTGGTTCCAAGCACAGGTTTTGCATATATCCTCAAGGTGTTCTCACAGTATGATTTGGACTCTCTTAACCTTCCTGTCCTGTAGTAGAGGTCAGCAAGGCGAATAAAGACTGATGCTACAGAGGGGTGATTGTCACCCCTGGTGGATTTGAAGACTGTTAGTGCCTTCTGGTAGGAAAAAACAGCCTCATCAAAACGGCAGAGAGACAAGTAAATGTTACCGATGCTAACATCAATAGCTGCAACTTCATTGTCTTGCCCATTGGCAATCATTGCCATGCTAGCAAGGACAAGGTGCTCGAGTGCAGACTCATAATCTTCCTTTGCCTCACAGATGAGAGCCATAAGACGCCGATCAGCCGCTTCTTCAAGGGATGATGGTGCAGTATGCTCCCTATGAATTTCAAGAGTCTTCTTACAGAAGCGCTCTGCCTCATCAAATTGCATTGCTTGAACATGGGCCTCAGCCAAGTACCTGCAATTTCCAAGTCAAATGACTGGCAATGAAGTTATGCTAGACAGTTTTGGGTCTTGTCATAATTACTTTAGGTTTTTGAGACAAAGCCCAAATGTACATAACACTGGTGAATGAACAAAAATATCAAACTAGAGGTCAGTTAACACATGTTGTTCCTATGACGGAAAACAATGTCATACTATGAACTGAAATTTTCGGAATTGTTCAACGATAAATATTTCTACAAATCTAAAGTTATTGTTGTCTATATAATCAGGTTCATTGAGTTCTAAAGCCCTCCATTTAATCTACACTTCATGTTTCTGAATTGGCACTCCAGTTGTTGCAACAAAATGTGGCAAGTCAAAAAGAAAAGCAAATATATAGTAAGTCCACCAATTTCTCATACCTCTCATGATGTTACCGTTCCACACTCACCTTCTTCTATGTGTGCGTCAGACGCTAGTAGAATGAAAAAGAACCATTCTCAAAGAGTTTCTTCAAGGAAGTTCAATGTAGGCAGAACTAAATTTTATTTCGGAAGAATAACATGACCAATTCACCTTATCCTCCAATTATGTGAATTATCCACTGCCAGTGGAAGGGGAAAGAAAGACTTGGATAATGAACTTGCTAGGAGTGTGGTCTCAACTTTTGTAGGCAATAGGATGGTAAGTGTTTGGCAAAATTGTATACTCCAAGACAGGCTTTCAACAGGCATATTCTTATCATTTTATCGACAACAAGTGCCAACAATTTACTTGAATGATAACCTAATGGAAGAATTTATGATACAAGCATTGTTAAAAGAATATTATCACTGCCCATGTGTTAACAATGATTGACATGATGCGTGCTTGTGCCCAGAAACTTCATCACAAATCCAAATGCAACGGCCAAATCCACCCAATTATGCAGGAAAAAAAAAAATCATACGCTCCAATTTTCAAAAAGGGTACGGTAGTATCCCATTGTATCCCACGCTAAAGTGAGGCAGTAGCTAGAATAGGGAAATGAAATGGTACCACAGAGCTTTACCTGCAAGTCTCTGCAACTCTTGGATCCGATCCACCCAGAGCCTCCATCTGGATCTTTAAACCCGACACATAGCACGAAATAGACTTGTCCAGCCTCCCCAGCATCGAATACGTATCCCCGAGTTGCATGTACCCGGAAAACTTCGCAAGTGCGTGATCGGACCCATTCTCCGGATCCGGAACCTCAATGGACCGTTCCAAAACCGGAACCGCCTCCTCAAACCGCCGCAAGCTACAGTAAATCGCGGCCACGAGGTGCAAGCTCATGACATACTCCAGACCCGGACCCGAAAATTTTTCAAAGGACTTGGAAGCCCGGAGCGCATAATCCAACGCCTTAAGCGGGTTCTCACCTGAAACCATCGTGTCCCTGGCAACCTTCAACAGAAATGGACCCAAATCCGGGTTCTCGAACGAGGAGTCGTGCGTGGGTGTCTTTTCTGGGGTCTTCTTTCCTTGCCGGGTTCGCGAATTGAAGGGAGATGGGGTTTTGATAGTGTTGGCGTTGCTGCCATAGGAGTACTCGTCTATCCGGGTAGGCCTGTCGGGGATGAACAAGGGAGGTGACGGTGTCTGAGGTGGAGTTGGCACGGAGACTAAACCCGGCATGGCTACAAATTCAATTTCTGGGCTAAAAGATACGAATTTGGAGAAACCAAAAGGTAAATACGAAGGAGTACCCAGAAATCAGTGCAGGGACAAAGGTGGATGAAGCATTAGAGCTCGAAGAAGCGAGAAATCAAATGGATTTCTGCGAGAGTGAGCAAGGAATTGGATGAGTGGGGGATATAAGTAGAGGGATTGAAACTTAGTGGTGGTGGTGGTGGTGGTGGAGTGTTGCTTGGAAGAAAGTCCTAATGATGAAGGAGTTGGGGTACTTTAATTTGAGAACAAGCTTGAGAATGAAAAAGGGGAGGAAGAGAGAAACAAAATCCATAATAATCTATATATCTAATTATTATGGGCATTCATTTCAGGGTAACGACCTCTGTGTTGTTGTAGTTGGAGTTGCAGAATGCAGAGTTGGAGTGCAGGGAAGGGACCAGCAGGGAGCGCGCAGCTTCTTCTTTACTCTTTTTCTTTGATTTTCCTTTCCATAACATTAACATTAACGCTCCCTTCCTCGTCAATGTTTTCTCCCACGAATAGCCAATAGGTGCCCCGTGCCCGCTGATCTTTCCCTTTTTATCGGAAAAACACACGGGTGTGCGAATAATTCTATACAGTGCCAACCACTATACTCTTATTTTAATTTTATCTAATTATATAAAATATGACACATTTATTATTTAATAATGGTTCAATAAAAATTTATATAATAATAATAAATATGTTACATTTTATATAATATGATGTATATAATTTTTAATAATAAAAAAAGGCGGGGTGAGAGGCTCAATAATAATAATTCATTATTGTAACAATAGTATAGATTAAAAAAAAATAAAGTGAGAAATTGAAAAATAGAGTGAAATTAACGAAATAGTTGAATCCTAAGTTTTCTTAATGAATTAATTAGTCATGTTTGGACACTTGAGAATTCTCAAAATTTTTTATAATTTCATTCTCAAATTTTATTTAAATACAAAGTATTTTTCAATTTCAAATTTTTAACATTTTAAACTAATAATTACCTAATCATTATTCAGACACAAAAAGTAATACAATTTTTACAAACTTTAAAATAAAATACAAAAATTAATACAATTTTTAAAAATTTTAAAAAAAAAATTAGATTAAAAAAATTATATTCAAACGAGTTTTTAATTTTATAACAGTTTGTTTCCAATTTTTTTATCTCATTTCTAAAAACTCAATAAAATATTTTTATTCAAATCATTTTACTTCTATTTACAAAAATATAAAATATTCCAAATATCAAGAAAAGGGCTATGTTTAAGATGGTTGATATAACGATCTAGAATGTTATCTTGAGTTACTGATTTTGTTATTGAGAAAATCATAATAAGAATGGAACGATTGGGTTGCTGGGTATACGGGCTGATGAAAAAATATATTATTTTTAAATTTTATCATCGTTAATCACATCAATTAATTTGATATATTACAAATGATTTATTTAAGAAATTGACATTTTGAAATTATTTAAACTATACCATCAATATAATCGATGATTATATATCTAAGATCATTAGTAGCATTAATAATGATTTTTGCTATACATTCGCTACTATTCATTCTCACACCTCACACCTGACAGTTTTTTTTATTTTTTATTTTATTTTTCGTAGGGTGTGAGGTGTAGAGCAATAAATAGTGATTGATGAAAAAAATTATTCAAAATATATATAATACTTTGCATTTATATCATGTAGAAAAATGTCACATCATTAAAATTCTTTCTTAATCATCAATTTTCAATGACATTGCATTCATTGATAGAACATGATAATCAAGTTTCATGAGACTTCTTAAGATTATAAAGTATTACTTTGCACAATAATAATTTTGTGATCATATCTAATAATTTGTGTGGTGCATTAGATTAGAAGGGGTGAATATCTTTTTCTGATAAATAAAAAGGGAAAGAATATTTGAGAAGGGTATAACCGGAACTTAATTTCCCCAGAGTCGTGGGTTCACGACCTGTCGTGCAGTTGAAGTTATTCATGTTAGCGTAAAGGTTGGCCTAAGAGTATCCTTAGCAATGATAGTTTGGAGGTATAAAGTATTCCCACTTCTTGGAAATAATAGGTTGAGTTAACGACAGAGTGAATTGATTAGAAATCAAATCCTTCTAATATGGTCAATTGCTTCTTACGCTCTTCCACCTCATGGCAGGGTGTGCGCCATAACATAGTCACCAGCCAACCAAACAGTTTCAAAATGAGATTTTTTTTTTCCCTATCATAGCTCGGTTATGGCGATGAGTGTGCACTCAAGAAAACTTCACCCAAAATATCATCGTCTTGAAATAGGTGACCTTTAAACAAGAAATTGGTACCACTAGTAGCAAAAATAACAATAGCATAAACATAATCTGAAAGTGCCTAGAGTTCTATATGCAGTATATCCAACAAAATCAATAGCAATAGCATTAATACTACAGCAGCAATGATAACAACTGAAAATTAACTGAGTACAAAAAGCTTATTACTATACATTTAGGCCTGGTTTGGATAGTGAGCTGAGACAAGATGAATTGAGATAATTTGTAAATAGTAGTGAGATATTTGAGTTAGAAATTGTTTAAGTTAAAATGTTTTAGGGAGTATGTTCTAGTGAAGATAGGGAGTTGAGGTGCTCAGGCGGCGGTCGAGGGTGACCCTGTAGCTGGTGATCCAGGTTTGGTGGCTAGGTTTTCAAGCTTTTTGCCTTGCCAGAATTGATAATCGTTGTGCTTCATCTTTGTTTTATTTACTGGCCTTGGGGCTCTTGTTTGGGATCTGGATTATCCGAACTTGCTTTTCGGTAATACCAGTGAGTAAATGTTGTGTTTATGCTCATTCATCTCTTGGGACTCTTGTGGAGACTTTGTCAATTAGGTACTGCTATCGAGCTTAAGGCTTAGCTCATGATGCTTGGGGAAAAGTGTTTGCCTTCTTTCTTCTTCTTTTTTTTTTCTTTTTTCTTTTAGGTGAACGTTATTACTTGCCCAAGTCTTTGATGCTAGGGGGAATCCTTTTGTGTGTTTGTGTGTTTTTGTGTGTGTGTGTGTGTGTGTGTGTGTGTGGGGGGGGGGGGGGGGGGGGGGACATTGTTGCTGGAAATAGTGTTTCCCTTGCTGTTTGGATGAGCTTTGTGTGTCGGAGCTCAGGGAGTGTCTTGTTCCTTGGAGCGAGCGTTGTTGCTCGGTGAGTTTCTTTCATGCTGTTCCGAGTGAGTGTGATTTCTCACCTGAGGTTTCTTTGCTCGCAATTAGCCCGCCATTGCTCTCCTTTTGGGCAAGCTTTATTGCTTGTGTTGCTTTGTGTTTGGTTGGGAGCTCCAACGTGCGTCGCATTGTTTGCCCATGGGATGAGTAAGGTGGCCATAGGCTAATTGCTCAACACATGTGTTGCTCGGGGGCAGTTGTCAATTGCATGTCTTCCTATTTTTCCATTCCCTTTTAGAGCCTCGGGTTTGGGTGAGCATCATTGTTTGGGGGTGAGCATCGTTGTTCGGGTGCGCGAGCTTTAGTCCTCATGCTTGGGGGAGGGCAAGCAAATAGCACACCACATATGGTGCTCAGGATGAGGTCTGTTGCTCGTCGTTGACTTTCTTTCCGTGCGTTTCTTTAAAGATCTCTTAGAAACTTAAGGAAATTTATGGGGAGAACATCCAAAACTCAAACTTGTTAGCAAACTCTCTTGTTTGATTATACAAATGAGATGAGATGAGATGAAAGTTGAATAAAATATTGTTAGAATATAGTTTTTTAATGTTATTTTTATTTTGGGATTTACAAAAGTTGAATTATTTATTGTATTTTGTGTGGTAGTTTGGGAAAGTTGTAATGATTATATGAGGTCGTTTGTTTAACCAAAAAAGGCCTAATCTCGTGCTTGGGATGAGTAACTTGGCGAGCATCATTGCCAATTAATGCTTGATTGGCTACATGAACTCCTAGCTTCGCTAGGTATGTGCCTTGGGGTGAGTTTCGTCGCTCCCATGGTCATTCCAAGCATTAGCGGGCTAATTGTTCGCCAGGCTTGTGTCTTGATTTTATTCACCTAATATTATTGCCCGAGAGGGCTTCATTACTTGCCCGTGGCTCTCCATGTGTGAACGGGCTAAGTACCCACCTTGCTTTTCATTGCTCGTTCGATGCTCCCCATGTTCGGGAGGGCGGAGCACCAACCTTACACAAGTTTCATTATTCGCTGGTGATGAGGGTAGTCTAAGCCCTGCTTGTCCTCCTTGGCTAGCCTTATTGCTCACCCTTAATATTCACATGCAGGTGAGCTAAGTGCGCGCCATGTTTGTTTCCCTTAGGGTCAACTTCCTTGCTCGCCCATGGTGTTCCAACCATTGGTGGGCTAGGTGCCCACCAGGCTTATAACTTGGATGAGGTTCATTGTTCACCCCTTCGGTTCCTTGAGTGGGCTAGGATTAGTGCCCTAGGCTTAATGCCCAAGGCAAGCTTCAATGCTCGCCCTTGATACTCAATTCTCTAAGCAAGTTTCCTGCCCTGCTCATGACGTCTATAGTGGGGCGAGCAAACTGCTCACCCAAAGTGTTCAGCGGGGCGAGTTTCCTCGCTCACCCTTGATGCGAGAGGGTTGAGTACTCTCTAGGTCTGTTGCTCCAGGGCGAGCTACAATGCTTGCTAGGCTTGCAACTTGGGATGAGCCGTAGTGCTCACCCTTTCAGGCTTGTGATGCGTAGTGAATTAAAATAAACAAAAGGCACATTCAGAAGGTAATAAAAGGATTTATATGTGACAGATACTTTGGCGTGGTTTCCCTTTTGATATGTAACTATATTCCTTTCCCAGAGTAATTTTTTGTTGAGTGCTATGCCTATTTTATGTTTTGAGAGCAATCTGTCAAATCCTACATAAGGACCAAATTGGTGATGCATTTTTCTGGCGTGATCGGAGCCCAACAATATGGTTGAATAGCGTATGTTCATGGCTTGGGCGTTGATACGGTTGTCAGATGCTCATACATGAAATAAATGATAAATAAAACATATAAACAGTAAATAAAGAGAGATACACAAAGATTTACATGGTTCGGCATTAAGACATACGTCCACAGGTTGTTTGTGGGCAAAATCCATTATTTTCAGTGATTTTACAATTTATTATAGCCTCTCGTAGCTCTCAATACAATTGAAGAAATTAGGATTTCCAGGAGATTGAAGAAGATGCATTCGCTATAGAAATCAGGAGGGGAGCCAATAATTTATCTTGATTTGTAGAGATTCTGATGGGCACAAGATGGACCTAGTCTTAAAGATCCTTTGCAAGTTCCAAATGAGTCAATTACAAGGTCAAGAGCCAAGAAGATCAAGGAAGCAATGCAAGGATTGGTACAATACACTTGGGACGAGTCTAGCAAGAGCCGAATATTCAAGATGAGCTTTAGAGAAGGAGATTCAGTGATCATCCATGTGATACAAGTTATGGAAGAGCTTAACATAAATTAGGGCCTATTATTATGATTATGTGATTGAAGACCTTGAACTTGTTTATTTAATTAAATGAGCTTATTTTATTAGTTATAGGAATTAGTCTAGAATAATTGGGTTTGAGGATGTTTGGCCCACATATGTCTTATTTATTATGAATTAGGGATTTTGGACATGCCTTTTATTTTGGCCAAAAGCTTATTTGGAAAGTTACTTTTTAGGAACTAGGGTTTCAAGAGGTTACTATAGCCGAGAGTTACTATAGCAACGTACTGTAGCCGCGGCACTGTTCACTCAGGGGCATTTTTGGAAGATGGGGCATTATTTTGGCTAGAGTTTTAATTATGTTTTAGTTTAAATACTCTTTGTTGCCTCATGTTAAGAAATTTATGAAATTTGATGAATTTATTTATTGTGAGTTGAGTTTATCTCCTCTTATTCTTGATTGAACATTTGAACTTATTAAAGGTAAATCACAACCTTTGTGATGTTCCTCCTTGTAATCTGGGTTCTTGAGACGGGTTCTTCAACGGGTCTAGATTTTAATATAATCTAGGTTCTTGAAACAAGTTCTCATTGGGTCAAGATTCTCCATCCATTGACTTGATTTTGACTTTCTTGGGGAGTTTTTAAATTGATTGTGGGTTCAAGGGATTTCATTCCTATGGGTTCATATCAGATTCCCTCCTTTTATAAAGGTCGCTTTCATTCTTAGAGTAATTGAGTCTTACTTTATACCATTTTCATCACTCAACTTTTTATCCCAGCCAAGATCATTTTCATCAATTGGCAACACCTTGATTTCTCACTAAGAGGACCAATGATCGAATCCCCACTCCCTCATGTATCAAAGAAAAAAAAAACTTTCATTTTAACCCTAGTAATGGGATTCTAATAGATTGGACCTTATTTTATTTCATATCCAGCATAACGTTCTCTCTGCTAGAACGTTCTCTCTGCTGGTAATGTGTGTGTGTGTGTCTATATTGTCTTAAAAGCCTATAGTTCTAACATTTCTCCATTAAGCCAAAAACGTTCAGTTATGTGTGCAAGACAACCAAACATACCATCATTAACTTAAAATATCTCAAAAGTATGTCAGAATTTTGTGAATATTAGTAAAATAATTTGATTGAAAATGTTTTATTAGGTTTTGGGAAATGAGAGAGAAAAAGTTGAATAAAAATTTAGTTTAAAATAAATATTGTATTGGAGGTTGTGAAAGTGAATAAATAAAGTTCAAAAATTGTTTGAATGTAGTTTTTTAATACTATTTTTACTTAAGTTTAACTTCTATCGTGGCGTAAATCAATGATTTTACACCCTTCAATGAGAATCCAACATGTCATCTTTCTTTGAGATTTAGAAAATTATTGACTTCACCTGATTGTTTCAAAAAACATGTCTCTTCAAACTCTCTCACTTTATTTTTATATGTACACATTCTATGCTTTTCCTCCACTTTCTTTCCAGCGATTCTTTCATTTTTCTTCAATGGTAGTCATGCTTGGTTGTTGAGAAAATGGGAGAGAAATTAGGAAAAATGTTATGGTTGCTGGGTTATTTGTTATCTCGATTTGCAAGCGTTAGAATGGGTTTGTTGTATCATTCCAGAAAAGAAAAAGAATGATAGATGCTTCTTGCGGTTATCTAAGATTGACTTTTCTTAGAGCATTTGCATTCGGTGCCGCAAAGCATGTTTTCCCCTATATTTTGGAGAAAAGTTTAGGGTTTTCACAACAAACCATCCTCCAGCCGAATCCCTAAAATGGGGATCAACTATTCTGATGCTACAATGGTTCTCCATATTTGGGAATCCATTGTACATCCCCAAATCTGATTTCTTTATTTCCCTGTTGTTGGTTCCGTGTCTCCTTCTCTTATACCATTGGGTGCCCTCGTCGTTTTCGCCCCTCCCACGCATTGCAGCCACCATTGACGGCAGCCTTTCCATCAGAAATCAATGTAAGTCCTCAACCCCTCTCGATTTTCTCTGTGGCTAGATTCCTCCCTTCTCTCTCACACATACTGATCTGTTCGACTTCCTCCATGGCTGGACTTTGTGAGAATCGGAATCCTCCATGGCTAGCCACCGGTCTTCTCTATTGCATATCATTTTTGGGATCCTCCATGGCTGGACTCTGTCCTTCTCTCTCGCACAAATCCAACACTGAAATTGTTTACCCATCCGTATGCTTTGTAGTGGGATCTGTTCTTACTTGTGCTTTTTTTGAATTTTTCTTGCAATTTACATGCATATGCTCAGAGATTGGGATTTGCTATGCACTAATTTTAGGCTATTTGGTGCACTGAATTACTTGCTAAAAATAAAAAATCCTAGTTTTTTACAAGCCTCTATTGTTGGATTGGGACTTGCTATTGCTGTGATTTTGGTGATTTGGTACACTGATTTGTTCTTGCTTGTGTTGTTTTCGGATTTTCTTGCAATTTACATACATATGCTCAGAGATTGGGACTTGCTATGCACTGATTTGGGGCTATTTGGTGCATTGAAATGCTTGCTCGAAAAAAAAACCCTAGCTTTTTACAAGCATCTACTGTTGGATTGAGATTTGCTATTGTTGTGATCTTGTCTTTTTGGTGTACTTATCTGTTCTTACTTTCTTGAAAACACCCGTTGCTTTTTACAAATACTCCCATTAGTGAATTAATATGTGGGTTTGATTTTTAATTAACTACTGATAAAAGCATTAGTTCGTATCTTTCTTATTTGTTATTGCTAACTCAAAACCCTAGCTTTTTTCAAGATTGAGATTTTTGTTCATTGTTCTGGCTGGGTTTTCAGTGCTCTGTTTGCACTGAAATTGGTTTTAAGGGTGCTGTTTTTCCACTGTTTGTGCTACTGCTATGCTTTTTTACATATGTAGTGCTATTGCTAAAACTGTTTTTGCATGTCTAGTGCTATTCCACGGTGTTATTTTTGCACTAAAATTGGTATTCAAGGGTGCTATTTTTGCACATAAATTGGTATTGGTTTGCTATTTTTGCACTGAAATTGGTTTTGAGGGTGCTATTTTCGCACTGTTTGTGCTATTACTGTGCTGTTCTTGCATATGTAGTGTTATTGCCAAAACTGTTTTTGCATGTCTAGTGCTATTCCATAGTGTTATTTTTGCACTATTGGTGTGTTGTTTTTGGATTAAAATTGGTATTTAAGGGTTGTTTTTGCACATAAATTGGTATTGGTTTGCTGCTTTTGCACTGAAATTGGTTTTGAGTGTATTGTCTTTGCACCGTTTTTGCTATTGGTGTGCGGTTTTTGCATGTGTAGTGATATTGCCAAAACTGTTTTTGCATGTGTAGTACTATTCCATGGTGCTATTTTTGCACTATTGGTGTGCTGTTTTTGCACTGAAATTGGTATTGAAGGGTGCTATTTTTGCTCATAAATTGGTATTTGTTTGCTGTTTTTGCACTAAAATTGGTTTTGAGGGTTTTGTTTTTGCACTATTTGTGTTAATGCTGTACTGTTTTTGCATGTGTAGTGCTATTGGCAAAATTTTTTTTGCACTAAATTTGCTATTTCACTGATAAGAAAGTTGGCAGCCAGTCTAGTGAGCATATTTTATAATTTAATTCCCCAAAGAGCATGCTTTTTGCTGATTTTCATGTTCTTTATCACTTTTATCTTTCTTTTCATTTTGAATTCCACCTCTGTTGGGTCCTTTGCAGCGTTTGGTATTGATCAATAATTATTTCTTGGGGGGTTGCATGTCTATTGTAAGTTTGTGATGATGGTTGTAATTTGTATTTGGGAGGGGGTTAATTCACAAGTGTTCATGGGGCCCGATCGACTGAGTAATTTACTGGAGGAGCACGGCCTTGAGCCAATTCTATGAAAAGAAAATATCTCTCTAGCACATTTTTATCGTTATGAGAACCAAGCAATCCAAGAAATGCATGCCAGATCCAAAGATCATATGAAGCAACTACTTCTCAAATAATAGTTGGTTCACGTCTGTGGTCAGAGTACATACCTTTCTAGGCAGTAGGACAGTTTTTCCACTTCCAATGCATGCAATCAATGCTTCTGAGCATCCCTGAGAATCTACGTTGTTCACAAATCGCGAGCAATCGAGCAATATCATAAGTATTTGGAGACTGCGATTATTCATTAGAAAAAATATTTACGATTGTGTTCACAAATGTTTTTAGGCTCTTCATTGCAGTGCTTTCTCCAATCCATATGTATTCATCTATAAAATCATTAGTTACTCCATACGCAGGCTTTCTAATGGCAGCGATTATCTATTGTATAGAAGATAAACTGAGTATTCCAGCATTATCTCTTCTTTGGATGAAGTAGGGCTCGTAAGCCTCAACCTCATGTTGAATACGAAGAAATAGCAGATGACTATACGAAATCTTATTCGAACGAGATTCGAGGGATATACTGGTACTTCTGCAAAATAGTAGCGAAATAGATGTTCATGCCCTTGAATATGATTACGCCGAATATACTTACGATGTTGGCGATTGCCACCATGCCATGATGTTGATCCTTCATCATCAGTAAGAACAACATCCAACTCATCTTCAGAGGATAAGTTAAGCAACAACTTGCAAAAGAATGAACAAGCCATTTGATGAAGGGAGTGGAAGATGAG
Source organism: Juglans cinerea (assembly GCA_961763995.1). Lineage (NCBI taxonomy): Eukaryota > Viridiplantae > Streptophyta > Magnoliopsida > Fagales > Juglandaceae > Juglans > Juglans cinerea. The sequence continues at coordinate 40,451,995 of CAUIVZ010000001.1, read as the reverse complement.
GCCGAAATTTTAAAATTTCTCTTTAAGATGAAATCAAACTTTGGTTCATGAGAATGTGAGAATGTGAATGAAACCAAAAACCCTATTATACAAAAAAAGTTACCGTTACATAAGGGCAAAATAATGTTACCGTTGGAGAAAAGACAAAAAATATTACCGTTGGAGATATGACAAAAAATGTTACCGTTGGAGAAAGGACAACAAATGTTACCATTGGAGAAATGACAACAAATATTACCGTTGGCAGAAGGACAAAAAATATTACCCGGATGAAGGACAAAAAATGTTATAGTTGTCAAAAGGAGAATGTGTTACTGTTGGATGAAGGGAAAAAATATTAACTTTAGATAAAAGGACAAAAATTGTTACCGTTAGACAATGGAAATCACATATTACCGTTATATATGCGGACAAAAACATATTAAAAAATATAATCACGTTGGAAATCTCACATATTCAAAAAAAATTATTACTCGTACTACTGTAATAATTTAAAAGTATTATTTTATCCGGAAAAATTGTATTATTTTTGCGTTTTGTTTTGATATTTATAAAAATTGTATTGATTTTTTTTGTTTTGCATCGATTTTTTGATGCTAACGTATCATTTTATAAACAGATTTTTAACGAAAAGATTGAATTTGATAAAAGTTAAAATCTTAGGATGTAGAAGCTCAAAATTAGAGTTAAAAGATTAATTAAACCATAGAAAGTAAATGGCACTATGAAGGAAAAGTTGTCAGGTGTTTGGGGAAAGAAGTTTGTTATAGAAAAATTTGTAAAATCAAAATCATGGAGGGAGAAGTTGTCATGAGCACGTGAAGAGGAAGAAACCTTTTTAGAGAGAGACCCTCTAACTTCTCTCTAGAAACCCATCCAAATCGAAACCATCCAGAGGGGGGTGAGAGCTTCAGCTCCTCCCCCCACCCTCATCCTCGCCCAGAACCTCTGTCTTTCCAGTTTGTTTCTTTTCTAGTCTGTGTTCTTTTGTTTTTATTTTGTTTTCCTTGTCAAAGCATGGAGAAGCGTCGTTTTGAGGTTTTTCGGTGGCCAGTGACCACCACCCGCCCTACCGTGGGGTTCCTAAGCCGCCGATCTTTTAGAACGCCGAAGATTTCACCAAAAGGAGTGGCGCGTGATCCACACGCGTGGGTCAAAGTGCGTGCTTGGCCTCCACGCGCCACCACACAGAGGGCTCTGCTGCCCCACGCGTGGCATTTCTGGGGTCAGCGATCTCGGTGGCTTCAGGATCGACGGTCCGACACACTCCCAGCGTGGCGCGTGTCCTTCACGTGCCACTACAGCCTCCTTGCTCAGTGTTTTTTCGGTTTCAGTGTATTTCAAGTTTCTATTTTGTTGTAGTTATGTTTTTCAGTATTTCCTATGTATTTTCTATTCTGCTGTTTGTGTTAGGTAAAAATAAAAAGAAATAAGCTATTGGACTTGTTGTCCATAGCAAGAGAATCCCTCTCCTCCTTTGGAGGATGGGGATGGCTGTCCCGCTCCTTCTTTGGAGGATGGTGGGTGGTTTTCCCTCTCCTCCGTGGAGGATGGGGGTTGGATACCCTCTCCTCCTTTGGAGATTGGGTGATGGTTATCTCTGTTTTTACAGAGTGTTTTATTCTCAGATAAACCGGGATTGAAATCTCATAAGGTTTTTTCATTAGAGAGCTTATAGAAGTTAAGACAATGCCCATCACAAAGAAATTTGTGTGCGGGGAAGCCCCAAACAGATGAGTAGTTTGGTTTGTAATATGAGTTTTTTCCTATATTTATCGGTCACAGCTGTAACTTCGGTTTCATTGAATGAAACGAAGTCTATTTCCAATAATAATAATAAAATTGGTGGAGGGAGGTGGAGCTCAATAATAAACCTATTTGAGTGTCACACATAATTAAAAAGAAAAAGAAAAGAAATAAAGTGTGAAAAGTACAAAAAAGAACCAAATTAATGGTCTGATTTTGGATTTCTCTTAACTAATCAAGTTTCAGGATAAGAACCTTTGTTAAGATGGTTAATATAATGATTAACTAGAATTTTATATAAGAGTAATCTTAAAGAGAAGTCACTATAGCAGTGCACACTTTGCACTCACTACATGGCTGCTTCTAGTTCTCTATTTTTTTTTAAGACTTGGGGAGATGTGTGGTCTATATGATGCCACATCATGTGTGTAAAATAGTTACTCTCAAAAGTGACTTCTATCTATATGTATTCCTTATATAAGTTGCTATTTTGTGTACCATAAAGAAGATTGCAGCAGAAAGGGGGAGCCTTGTTATGGGCTGTAGTAAGAGAGTTTCTAGTGAATTTATTTTCTCTCAATCTTAATCATTAAAGTATTGTGAGAACTCCCCATTTTAGGGAAAATAATAACATAGTTACTTGGTGCTGAAGAGAAGGATGGGCTTCAAGAGGCTCGAAGAGTGGTAGCATTGCTATATCAGCTGGTGGATAAAAATGTTTTTAAATTTTATCATTTTTAATCATATTAATTGATGTGTTATATTTTAAATGATTAAAATAAAAAATTATCTAATATATCGCAAATATCATTAGATGATAAATTTATGATGATTATAGCATTATATATTTATGAATTATACATGACACAGTATTCTTTTGTAATTTAAAATGTCATATCATTAATTTTTCTTGAAAGCATCGATTTTAATGATATTGCATCTTTTTATAAAATATGAGTATAGAGTATTACGAAATTACCTAATAATAACTAGTCCATATCAATACTTTAAATAAAAAAATAGTTTAAAATATGAAATTATAATTTTATACATTTAAAATGTTTCTTTCTTATAAGAAAACATCAAACTTGGGTTAATACGAGTTGAGATATTAATTGCAGAAAAATTCTTTTTGGACTGGTCTAATATGGTTGGACTGGAAATGATAAGTCTCGTTTGTTTTCATAACTCATCTCATCTCATTTAATCATTATAAATTTTTCAAATTCTCACACAAAACAAAATAAATAATTTAACTTTTTCAAATCCCAAAAAAAAAAAAAAAAAATTATTCAACTTTAATATTAACTCATCTCATCTCATCTGCGAAAATAAATAAAGCATATTCTTTTTGATGTATTAGTTAAAAGAAATAAAAAGGAAAAGAATATTTGAGAAGGGTATAACAGGAACTTATGTGAATTTCCATGAGTTGTGGGTTCACGACCTGTCGTGCAGTTGAAGTTATTCCTGCTAGCGTAAAGGTTGGCCAAAGAGTATCCTTAGCAATGATAGTTTGGAGGTATAAAGTATTCCCACTTCTTGTTGGAAGTAATAGGCTAAGTTGAAGACAGAGTATATTGATTAGAAATCAGATTCTTGTGCCATGGTCAATTGCTTCCAATGCTCTTCTTCCCTACCATGGCAGTATTATGTCATTTGGGATGACATTTTTTTTGTTTTAAACAAGCTTTTTTTTTTTTTTTTTTTTTTTTTTTCCTTTCTCTGGAAGAAATGAGACATTCATGTGTAGGATGGAATGGTCAAAGTGATCACAGCTTTTGATCTCAAAAGGCCTTAGTTTTCGCACTTGTTATTACGATATAAGGAGTCCCAAATGTTTAATTTCCTAGATCCATGATTTCTTTGACTTGTGGAGATTGAATGCAAGAGTTAATTCTATTGAAGTATTGATTTATGTCCTGACCATGTGGAGCACTGTTCGATGTAGTTATTAATCTATTGAGTTTCTTAACCATTAGCCCATGCAAGAATTATCATGTCATCTTCAGACAATAGGTAAGAACAGTGGGGTGTTTCTACTTATTTTTGTACCATGTATCTTCACTCCTTGCCTCCCAAGTTTTTAGGTTTGGAGTTACAACATTCTTCCATTGTAAATGAACTATTTAGGTCTCGTTTGGTTATTCAGATAATATGAAATAAAAGTTGAAAATTGAATAAAATATTGTTAAAATATAATTTTTGTTTTTGAATTTAAAAAAGTTGAATTTTTTATTTATTTTATGTGAAAAGTTAGGAAAATTATAATAATTATATGTGATCACAAGATTTCCATCTTATTTTGGTAACCAAACCGGGCCTTAAAGTAAATTCACAGAAAGGTTAAAAGAATTTTTTTAATAAAATATAAATGTCCATAAAATTGTTGCAGAAAAGCCAACAAAAAATCTCGCTCGTCCACTAACCTATTTAAAGACCAAAACTTGAAATAATTCTAGCCATCCAATCACTTACACGACTATGATGAACACCGTGAATAAAATATCATTTAGTATGAAAATGTTAGCATAATTAACCTCCAAATAACGAATAGAGTCAATATTGAAGTTGAGTAATGATACACCCACATTATTTTGTATAACATATTGTACAATAATGTGTTAAATGAGAGATATTTTTATAAAATCATCTTATAAAAGTAAGATGATTTTATAAAAATAGCCCTCATTTAACAATGTGTTGTACAATGTGTTGTAGGTAAATCATTTTCCATTGAAGTTCTTCGGCCTATTTGATGGGCCACCCTCCAAATAACGAATATAAAGTACTTCTCATACAATGATCTTATGAATGCAGCGTTCTCCCTTAAATACAATACAACCACAAATAAGGGAATACAACAGGTTTGGAGAGTGAGATGACTAGATGAGATTTTTATGAATATTAGTAAAATAGTTTGTGAATAGTAGTGAGATGGTTTGAGTGGAATTTTTTTTGAGTTTTGGAAAAGGTGAGAAAAAATTAAATAAAAATATTATAAAGTTAAAATATTGTAATAATATAGTTTTATAATATTATTTTTGTTTGAGATTTGAAAATTTTGAAATTGTCTTTTATTTTTTATTTGAAAATTTGAAAAATTTGTAATGATTAATTTGAAAATTTTGTATTGAATTATGTTTGGGAATAAGATGGGATGAAATAAAATGAGATTAGATAAGAATTTTATGTCTCATCCCATGCCCCAAACCTACCCAGAATGAGATGAGATGAGAATTTTATAAATAGTAATAAGATAGTTTGTGAATAGTAGTGATACAGTTTGAATTTAGTAGTTATTGGGTTTTGGGAAAGGAAAGAGAAAAAATTGAATAAAAATATTATAAAGTTAAAATGTTGTTAGTGTAAGGGGATTTTCCCTTCCTATTAGCCTGTATAGCAAGCCCATAAGGGATCTCTAGGAGAGTAAGTTAGAGAGCCCAATCAAGTCCAACGACCCTCTCTAAAAGGAGTTAGTGGGCCTTTACAGAGTACTCGACTCATGAGCAAAACCTGCCCATGAAGCAACCCTCGCATGGAAAAAGCGGACGGCAAGGGCAGATGAGACTCACTACCCTGACACCCCCTGATGACACTCAACCCTCGAGAACTTGCGCAGGTAGGTGGGCAAAAGATACGTGGAACCCTCGATCTCCTGACAACGGGATGGAGGGGCTTACCAAGGAACATCTGTAGGGTAAAGTGAGTTAGAGAGCCATGCCGTATTAATGGTGCCACTCCCTCGACTCTATGATGTATTAATTACGCCGCCCCAAGAGCCATGCCACATTAAAAGATTATGATTAAGTAAACAGTTTAAGTGACATGAAATCCCTGAGGCCAGATATGGGTTGTCCCCACCAAGAAAAAGCCGACCCCCATGTATGAAGAACTCTCTCTTATTCCTTTAAGCTCACGCACAAACTACTAAGAAGATATACTGACTTAAGCTTTGAAGACTCCCCGGCCTCCGCCAAGGCCCCCACTCTCTGCGTTTTCTTAAGTGTGCAGGTGAAAGCCCAAGACCTGAGTTGATGGAACCCAGCCCAAAGATGTACGAAACAAGACGTTAACAGTGGCACCGTGTGAGGGATCTCTATAGACTTAATGTGTCCTTCATATGCCTGCGACAAACCGTTCTCAGACAACTCGAGGACAAGAAGAACCAACGTCAACAAACATGGAAGCAAGGCTCGCCGCGATGGAATAACTAGTAGGAAAGCTAACCACCAAAGTGGAGACCTTTCGAAGAGAAGATGAGACACTCAAAGTAGCCACCAACGAACCAAAGAATGATGCAGGACCAAGCGACATCGAGCACATAGGATCTAGAAATGCAGGAGGGGGAGGTGACACGAAGGAAGAAAGAAAAAACATGTAGAACGAATTGCGTAACCTCAAAGGAAAATACGAAGAGATGGCGAAAACGATGGGCATGTACTCATCAGTAGACCAACTGCTCACCAGCTCGGAACTACCCTACAATGAAGAGGTGATGGTTTTGCCCCTACCATTGAAGTTCTGAGTTCCCCTCACGGACATGTACGATGGGGCTAGAGACTCCTAAGAATACCTGGAAACCTTTAGAGCCCACATGACCCTTCATGGTTCCCCAGGAGAAGTGGCTTGTAGAGCTTTCCCACTGACCTTGAAGGGACCAGCAAGAGTATGGTTTGGGTCCTTGGCACCCGGGTCCATAGACAGCTCTGGGGAGTTGGCTCGTCTATTCCTCACACAATTTTATGGTGAGTAGAAGAAGAAGACGCCCAGTGGTTTTAAAGCATACCTATCCTGGCTCAACAAAGAGCGCATGACTATATACGACCAAGACGAGAATAAAACTTTGGCATTGCTTTTAGGAGGGGTATGGCCCCGATCCTAGGTCATGGCAGAATTGGCAAGGAGAACTTCCACCACACTGCGGGAGTTCATGGATCAAGCTGAAAACTTCATCAACGTTGGATATACACTTCGAGCCTTGACAGAACCAAGGAAAAAAGAACTGGAACAAGCATATAGGAAAGGGAAGGCACCAACCAAGAGCAAAGCTCACGAGAAGCCGGAGAAAGGACCATGTGACAACAGGAGGGAGGAAGCCCCTACGAGAGGCCTGGGGTTTCTATTTGACCGGATGTCACTCACCATCTAGAAAGACGACCGGCAAGTCGCCTAAGGAGATGGCTACAGGAGTACTAGTCGCCGCTATTGCACCTACTATCAATCCAACACTCATAACGCAGAAGATTGCATTTCCTTGAAAAAGGAAAGAGAACAGGCTTGGTGACCAAGACTGCGGTATCCTTCTGCCCAGAGACTAGAGCGGGAGTGGAGGAGGAGATCATGTGAAAGAAGTGCTAAAATGGTCAACAGGCCAAGGAGGTAAGGGAGCTCGAGACAAAGGGTAGGTGTGCAGGGACCCTCGCACGATCACCCCTGGGCACCACATTAGGAAGGATCGCCGATGGGGGAAAAAGGACCATCTTAGGAGGACTCGCCGGCAGGGGCATGACCTCATCCAGTCAAAAGGCGCATGCCAGACAAGTAAGATACTAAGAAGTGTATTTGGCAGAATACCGCCCCACCAAATATAGGAGAAGCGAACCGAACCCCGTTATCTCCTTTGGAGAAGACGACGAGGAGGGGGTCCTCTATCCACACGATGAAGACCTGGTAGTGACTATGTTGGTTGAAAACTTCACCACTAGGAGGATCCTTGTCGACAACTGCAGCTTCGCAGACATCCTCTTCTGGGAAGCCCTTATCTGGATGGGGATAGATACCGCCCGACTCCAACCAGCTCCCATGCCACTGAAGGGTTTCTCTTAGGACATAGTCCAGCCGATCAGAACTATCACACTGTCTATCTGGCGGGCAGCGCCCTTTGTATGACTTCTGTCATGGTCGACTTCTTGGTGGTAAAGACTCTTTCATCATATAACGCCATAATCGATAGACCTACCCTCAACAATCTAAAGGTGGTGACGTTGACTTACCACTTGAAGATGAAGTTCCGACCTCTTGGAGAGTGGGCAAAATTTGAGGAGAGCAGGTCCTGGCATGGGGGTGTTATGTGCATGAATTGAAGCCAAGGGATGGTGGGGTGCATGTGGTCCACACCCCAGGTGATGACCAAGTTCTCCCGCCTCTCGCCCGAACATACCACAACAGATAGAGAGATTCGAGATGAACATGTGCTTAGGAAGGTGGAGCCGAATGAGTCATTGGAGTTTACTACATGACACTCAAAATGAGGCGTGCCATGTAGTAGCTCCTCATAGAACACCAAGATATCTTCGCCTGGAGTCACAAGGACATGCTTGGAATCGACCCAGAGATCGTGCAACACCACCTGAGCGTGGCCCCAAAAGCTAACAACGTTTCAACAAACGGGTACGCCCAAGGGCATTCAAGATCGGGGATCTCGCACTGAAAACTAATAGGAACAACTACCCGAGATGAAGGGAAGCCGGACCCTCGATGGGAAGGCCCTATGTGGTCACTGCCAACAACCGCCCGGGCTCCTACTGGTTCTAAGACTCTCAAGGGAACGAGCTGCCACACCCTTGGAATGTCGAGCACATGCAGAAGTTTTATTGCTAAAAAAAAAACGTTTATAACTTGTAATTTACATTTTCGTGTCAACGGTGTAAACTTTATTAATGAAAGTGTGGCTTTTCAGGAATAAAATGTGTCTCACCTAGCCATATCTTGACTCTTTACTCTAGCAACGTTATCTCTATCTCTGACTGCTTACCTCCCTACGAGGTCTCAAAGAGATGAGTTAAGCCTAAAATCTACTTTATCCCTCTCGTGGTGGAGAGCGGCTAGCCCTCGGCTGCCCGACATTTACCTTCCTCGTGAGCGTCAACTGGCGGGTGCGGGTCCAGTCCCAAACTGCCTGATAACTTATCTCCCTGCGGGACCCTAAAGAGCAAGATGTGCCTTAAGGCCATCTTATCCCTCTCCTAATGGAAGGTCCAGCCCCTTGGCTGCCCGGCAACTTACATCGACCTCTGCCACAATAAAGAGTGGGATCAGCACCAGCCTTACCTAACACTTACCTTCTCTGTGATGTCAACGGGCGGGAGCGGGTCCAGTCCTAAACTACCAGGCAACTTACCTACCCATGAGGGTTAATAGGTGGGCAGGCAGCCCAACCTCCCTCACGTGGGAGAGCGGGTTCAGCCTCTTGGCTGGTCAACAACTTACCCCACCCCCGTAAACTACCTCCTTAGGGGGACCAAAGGGGCGGGCTTAGCCTGAGGCATCCTGACCCTCCCCCGGTGGAGAGCGTGTTTAGTCTTTGGACTCCCCGACATCACTCCTGGGATGCCATCTCCATCAAATGAATGCCAAACGAGCAACACCTTGGCATCCTCGCCACGCTCCTCCACCAAACGGAATGCTAAGCAAGTAACGCATCGCATCTCTAGCAAAACAACCCAGGTTTGCAAAACTTGCACTCGTAGTTGAAGATGAGTTATGTTAAATTGTTTAATTTTTCCAGCGTTATATTAAACATTTCCTACTTGCCTCACGGCAAAGAGCGAAACAACTCCTCAGCTACGTGGTGACGCATCCCTCCCAGGGAGACCAAGGAGGAGGGTTTAGCCTAAGGCATTCCAATCTCTCTCCCCGCAGAGTATAGGCTCAGATCCTCCACCACTCGACATTAACTTCCGAGGAGCCCCAGCCCCCAAGTCGATGACAACAGATTGAGATTGTATGATTGCAATAAAAAATAAATTCTATCCATACTCCTACTCATTAGAGGCTTAGTTTGTCTAGTGGGTTGTTCTCCTTATCATTTACAAGGTGAAATGTCCCATATGTCATAAGGAGAGATGCCTAAAATGAGCGGCTATGATGGCAAGGTGGGAGAGCTTGGTATGTCACAGGCGTGAGGTGGCAATGTAGTTAAAGGTGGGATTAACCTTGGGCCATCAATGACAGGATGGTTACCTACCAGATGTGTGTGAGCTGCGATGTTGTAGGCTTGACCCGAAGAGGTGAACTCGCCATGCAGGTGAGCTTAACCCATCAAAGGGAGCTCGTCATGTAGACGAGTTCTACTTGTTGGTGGCAGGATGTTGCTCACCTGTTGTGACTAGGTGGGCAAGCATTCAAGCCCGCCTAGAGTAAGATACGATGGCCAATTATGTGCTTGGCCACCTAGCTGTTGAGGGAAGCTGTGTGAGTTTGCATAAAGCATTCCTTCTCAAAGGACTCCCGGTTCATGAACCCGGTAGACCCATCGCTTGCCATGGGAGGCTCTCTGAGGGAGCATAAAGTTTATCCACCATTATGGTTGGCGACAAGCAACATGCCTACCATTGACAACCCCATGAGTTAAAACTTGGTGCTTGTCCATGGAATATGTGAGCCTAGGTTGGTGGGCCCACCATTTCTCCATTGAAGTCCTTAGGTACATGGTGGTGTTATACACAATGCAACAACATGTACAATGTGCATTGGTTCCTATTCTAGTGAGCGAGTTTGATCTCGCTCGCAGTGAGCAGTAAATGGATTTATCCTGCCAAATTTTGGTGTGTCTAGCGGTGAGGGAGAAGCGAGAAGTGTTCTGTCGCCCCTATCTGTACATACTAGTGAGGGTGGGCTTGAGTTGACACTTTTTTCGTTCAATGCAATGGCGAGCAACACTTGCTCGTAGGGCTGTAAGAGGACCAGATCGGATCGGATCAATAGTCTTATTGGTCGGTCTCGGGGTATGATTTTTTTGGATCGGACCGGACAGAGACCGACCGAATGTATATATACTTTAAAAAATTATATATATAATATATTATTTTATATAGTAATTGTATAAATTAATTATGTAATTTTTATCTAAGGGATCACCATTGACCATATATACAAAGAAATTATTTAATATTTATTAACCATATATAAAATGTTAAAGAGATTACTTAATTTCATTAACCATATATATATAATGAAAAAAATGGTCATGGACTGAATCGACCGACTGAACTGAACCGGATCTGACCGGATTGATTACACCACTACTTGCACTTCGGTGTGGTATCTTAGGGAAAGGTTTGGTCATCCTCGTTTTTGCACTTCGGTGTGGCGGGCATGAAGCCCACCACGCTTGTGCTAGTGGGCGAGTTAGTCCTCACTTGCTGTGGACTGTTGGTGGGCTCCTTCCTGCTAGCTTTTGTGTGCCTGACAGTGAGGGACGAGAAAAGCTTTTGTTGTCATTGCTTGTTTGCTCTAGTGTGGCGAACGGGTGCTCCTTGTTAGTCACACACTGTGCACACCTTGTTTTATAGTTGCAGATAATCTTAATGAAATTCAAATCTAGATGAAAGAGAGAAATAACAGGGAGGCTTATCTACTTTTATGGTGACGACCTCTATGAGCCTAACGATCTTTTTATTTGGAGGGTGGTAAATCTCGTATCAAACAATCGCTGCCAACTATTGATTGAATTTTTGGTCAAGGTCGGAAGCTAATGGTACGGTTGAATGGCTCACGGTGGTGCTTGGATGGTGGTGTGACGCTCGAACATTCGTACACGGTTTAAACAGTAAATAAAGTACATAAATTTTAAATAAAGAGAAATACATCTAGATGTTTGTGGTTCGGAAATAAGGCCTATGTCTCTGGTTCTTTTGAGGGCGAAATCCACCATATACGGTAATTTTATCATAAGAGTAATGCTAGGTACAAGTCTCAAATAGACAAATCCCATACAAGTCTTTTGTAAAAAAGTGGGTTGACTAGTAAAGAATATATATATATATTTTTTTTACACTTTTTTTAGGTGGAGTCTACTTTTTTACAAGGGTTTATATGAAATTTATCTATTTAGAACTTGTACAAATCATTTCTTTCGCTATAATTCATTGCTCACTTTCAAATCAGTACAACGGTGGAAAATGGAGATTGAGTAGAGCTTGAAGAAGATGCTGTTTGTGTAGAAGTTTTAAGTTGAGAGTCTGAAAATTCCGTGATAGAGATAGTCCATTCCCTTTTATCTATCTCCTTCTACTTCGCTTTATGTCTCTCATCCTACCATTTTAGCAGTAGGAACTTATTTTCTTTGTCTCTTTCACCTTTTGCATGTCATGCTATCAACTTAATTCATTCGCCACGTGCACGGCATCTCCTCTTGTGAAGGTTTGTAAAACCACCGTAAATTTCAGGTGGATGACTTGCTGTTATTTATAACTGAGTTTTTACATATTACACGTGATGAGTCTGAGTTAAGAAATATATTGGTAATTACATCCGTTTCCGGTTCATAAAGGATCTTGATCTTGATCTTGAACTTGATCTGGTTCTTGAGCTTGATTAGTAACCGTAATACCCCCCCGCAAGCCTAGCGTTTGAGAGTCTCGGACGCGAAGCTTGGAACGAAAGAATATAAATGCAGAACGACTAAGGCTCTTGGTAAATATGTCAGCAAGTTGGAGATTGGTAGGTACATATTGAAGTCGAAGTTGTCCGGAGGCCACCAATTCGCGCACAAAATGATAATCGAGCTCAATATGCTTCGAGCGACTGTGAGAGACTGGATTTGCTGCAAGAAAGATGGAGCTTTGATTATCACAAAATATAAGTGGAGAAGAGGAAGATATCACCTTGAGATCACGAAGAAGATGGCCAAGCCACTTGACTTCGGCAGCGGTGCTGGCGAGCGCTCGATATTCTGATTCGCAACTTGAACGAGACACCGTCGATTGTTTCTTGGAACGCCAAGAGACAAGGTTATCACCAAGGTAAATAGCATAGCCAGAGATAGATCGTCGTGTGTCAGGACAACCGGCCCAATCAGCATCCGAGTAAGCGAGGATATCACAAGAAGAAGAGGGGGTGAATGAAAGACCATACCGCAGGGTTCCTTTAATGTAGCGTAGTATCCTTTTAACAGCCTGAAAGTGGCAAAGGGAAGGCTTGTGCATGTATTGACTTACGGCAGAGACAGCATGAGTATGATCAGGCCGAGTGATAGTGAGATATTGAAGAGCACCAACAAGTGACCGGTAGAGTGAAGGATCATCAAAATCAGGACCATCAATGGATAGGTGATGTGCAACTACCATGGGAGTGCTTACGGGCTTACTATCAACGAGTTTGGCACGTTGCAATATTTCATATGCATATTTGGCCCGACTGAGAAAGAGACCAGAGGAAGTCCGATATGCTTCGAGACCCAAAAAATAATTTAATGAGCCCATGTCCTTGGTGGCAAATTCCTTGGAGAGTTTGCTAATAAAAGTATTAAGAAGAAATGAATTGTTACTGGTCACGACAATATCATCAACATATAATAAAAGATAGATTAAATCAGCACCCTTAGAAAGAACAAACAAAGAAGAGTCAGCCCTACTGCAAGTAAACCCAATAGCAAGAAGAAAGGCACTAAACCGATGAAACCATGCTCGGGGGGCTTGTTTGAGCCCATATAAAGCTCGACGTAACCTGCAGACATGAGAGGGATATTTTGGATCAATGTATCCGGGAGGTTGCTCCATATAAACTTCTTCCTGAAGAATTCCATTTAGAAAAGCATTTTTCACATCAAGTTGGCGAAGTGGCCAGTGATTAGACACTGCCAAGGAAAGAACAACACGAACAGTGGAGGCTTTGACAACTGGACTGAAAGTATCATTGAAATCAAGTCCTGGTTGCTGGGTGTAGCCTTTAGCAACAAGACGGGCCTTGAGACGATCAACGGAGCCATTTGCGAGGTACTTGATGCGAAAGACCCATTTGGAGCCTACGATATTTGTATGTGGCGGTCGAGGCACTAAGTCCCAAGTGTGATTGTGATGCAAAGCTTGAAGCTCCTCATCCATGGCAGCAATCCATCCAGGGTGCTTGGCAGCAGTCTTGAAGCCTTTGGGCTCGCGCATGGTGAGTAAGGATTTGATGAGATTTGAATTTGGAGCCAGGCATGTATGAAAAGCCCGAGTAGAAGGTTTGAAAATCCCAGATTTGGCTCGTGTTTGCATAGGGTGAGTGCCAAGGATTGGTGCTGGGCCTGGAGTAATAGCTGGGCTCGGAGCTGAAGCTAAAGTTGGAGTAGGCAAGGAGGGAGCCAAGGGAGATCCCGGCCCATCCATAGCAGGTACATGCAAAACTGAAGTTGGCACAAAACTACAAGGGGAATCAATTAAACAAGAGCTACACAAATCCGGAATAGTAATGGGCTGTGAGGGAGAAGAGGTAACTATTTTTGGGGAGTGGGTTGCGGTGGGCTCTAGAAAGGTAGAAATGGAGGTAGTGTTTAAAGGCCCAGATTGAGTGTTATTTTTATAAGGGTAGCCATGGTCGTCAAAGACAGCGTGTCGGGAAATAAAAACTTGATTAGTGAGACGATCAAGACAGCGAAATCCATGATGGGACATGCTATAGCCAAGAAAAACACATGGACGACTACGGGGGGCTAATTTGTGTGGAGCATAATCACGTAAGTAGGGAAAAACAAGACAACCAAATGGATGAAAATTAGAGTAAGAAGGGGGCTTACCAAAAAGAACCTCAAAGGAGAGCGACTGTCAAGAAGAGGTGTTGGCAAGCGGTTAATAATAAAAGTGGCTGTGCTAAACGCGTCAACCCAAAATTTAAGAGGGACATGAGAGTGAAAAAGCATAGCAAGACCTATTTCAGTTATATGTCTGTGTTTGCGCTCAGCACGACCATTTTGAGATGGAGTGTATGGACAAGACATTTGATGACGAATACCCGAGGAAATTAAGTGACCTTGAAATTGATGATTAGTGAATTCAGTTCCCCCATCACTTTGAAAAATTTTGATTTTAGTAGAAAATTGATTTTCAACAAATGTATGAAATTGGATAAAAATACGAAAAAAGTCATATTTATGTTTTAGAGGATAGAACCAAGTAAACCGGGAGTAATCGTCAATAAAGATAACATAATATCGAAATCCAAGATTTGAAAGAATAGGTGACGGTCCCCACAAGTCGCAATGAATAAGATCCAAAACATGAGAAGAACAGTTTTTATTCAGAAAAAAAGGAAGTCTTTTACTTTTAGCAAGTTGACAACTAGAGCACACAGTAGGATTTGGGAGTAAAGAGGTAACACATAGATGATTATTTTTATTCAAAAGAGAACTAATGCTATAAGAAACATGGCCCAAACGAGCATGCCAATCATCAAAGGATGCGCGCGGACAATTATTAGGAAGAACGAAAATGAAAGATTTATGATCACGTTCAAGCACATAAAGTCCATTTTCACGTCGACCGGTTGCTACCACTCTTTTTGTGTCGTGAGCCTGCACAGTGAATCGATCATTAGTAAAAGTAATAGAGAATGGGAAGTCAGAGGTTAGTTTACTAATGGATATAAGATTTTTAGTGAGACCGGACACAACTAAGACATCTTTTAAAAAAAAGAGAAGGAGTTGGAGAGAAAGTACTGGTGTGAGAAATGGGAAGAGATGCACCATTACCAAATACAACACAATCCTTACCAAGATAAGTGTTTGCCGTGTCTAATTGAGCGGCATCATGGGTCATATGAGCAGTGGCCCCAGTGTCCGTGTACCAATCTGAATCTTGGACAGAATCTTGACCATCATTAAGAGAGCAAGAAGTGAAAGCTTCAACTAAACTTGCACTAGGAGGCCGAGTGTAACGATCGCTGCAAGTAGAGGCATAATGGCCTTCACGACGGCATATTTGACAGCGGATGGGACGAGTTCTTTGATTGTTTCGTCCCCCACGTACGCGTCCTCCACTAGAGGAACGGCCCTCTCCACGACCACCTGCATGTGATGCGGGTTTGAAAATGCGAGAAGTAGTAAAAGCAGCAGCAGTGGAGCCTAGAGGAGGAGTTGACTCCAAAGATCGAACAAAGATCTCATAGCTTTCGGCTTTGGGTACAACATCATCAAATATAGGAAGAGGAGACAGAGATAATTGAGTGGTGGAAAAAATTGAAAAAGAGGATCCAAGATCACGTAAATACCAGTGGAGTTTATCAAGATCATCAACTGGGCGTCCCATTGCAGCAAGTTGATCGCAAACTGTTTTGAAATCACGGGAGAACTCAGGTACGGTTTTATCATTCTTTTTCATAGTCTGAAGATCATCCTTCAGTCGAAGCTCGCGGGACTTTGATCTATGGCTGAACGTATTTTCCAGACGAGACCAAACAGCCCGAGATGTGGATAAGCCAACGACAGCGGACATGGCTTCCTCTGTTAAGGTGGAAAGTAACAAACTGAGCACAAGTTGATCGATTTGTTTCCATTCAGTCAACTTCGGATTTGCAGAAACAGAGTCACCGGAAACAATGGTGGCAGCGGGCTCGACAACGGAACCATCAATATAGCCAAGAAGATTCTGACTTTGCAGCAACGGCAAGACTTGACTGCGCCAGAGGAGATAATTTGAGGAAGATAATTTGATGGTGAGCAGATGAACCATGGTGGTGAAGGGCAGAGTGGGGTTGACAGAAGCCATGGGATCGGTTTGGATGTTAATCCGAGAGATGGCTCTGTGATACCATGTGAAGGTTTGTAAAACCACCGTAAATTTCAGGTGGATGACTTGATGTTATTTATAACTGAGTTTTTACATATTACACGTGATGAGTCTGAGTTAAGAAATATATTGGTAATTACATCCGTTTCCGGTTCATAAAGGATCTTGATCTTGATCTTGAACTTGATCTGGTTCTTGAGCTTGATTAGTAACCGTAATACCTCTCTTATTTCTTTGTTTCTTCCTTTTCTACTGGTAGGCTATTTATACGCCAATGTATTGGGCTAATACCCATGGGCCTTTTACATTTTATCCCAACAATGGGCCCACTGAAGGTTTAATAAACTAACACCATATAAAAGGAATTTTTCAAAGGATAGTGATAGAGTTACTACCTATTTATTATCTATTTATTATTTATGGTGTGTTTATTTTTTTATCATTTTTTTAAGTATTTTTTTAACATCCTTAATCATTAAGAAAAAATTAAAAAAATATATAATTTTACTAATAGTCACTTCCTTAATCATTAAGTAAAATAAAAATTAAAAAAAAATCAAATACAGAAAGAGTAGTAAATGTGTAGTAGGAGGGTAGTAATCCTATCATTTTCCTTTCTGAAACTACTAATCCTAATTAAGGCATCAGGAATGGCTAAAATAAATTATGGCCGATGAAAAAAGAGTCTAAATGACTCGTTTTTAGTAAAATTTCATGTTAAATTGAAAATATAAATACTTAATTAAAAACCAGCCTTCAGAGTTTTTAGAATGCAAAACGAGGTCCATATGACTATAAAAAGAATATGATGAAAATGGTGCATGCATGTCTAGTCCCAGTCTGTTTTGTTTCACATAAAATATTTAATTATTTAGCCATATGACTAAGAATCAAGAGCCCGAACATGAAGAGATGTTTTACCTAGAATTGCTTATTATTAACTTAAAAAAAGCAAGAAAATATGTGAAAAACAAAAACAACAGACTGCAATTAGGTTGGAGCTAGGCGTGTGGGCGATGAAAGGAGGAGCTAGCTCTCTTTCCGACCCAGAGGAGGCCACTGGAGGATAGCAGATCATTGGGAGTAGGGGTGTACAGGAACTGCCGGAATCGGCCGTGAACCGATCAGACCGACCGCCGGAGCACGGAACCAATATCAGCAGTTCGACGCCGATTTGAATCCCTGGGAAACCGCTGAACCGGCCGATCTGGTCTAAAAATATATGTATATAAAACGGCACCATTTCCCTTAAATGAGTGAAACAACGATGTTTTACAGCTGAAAGTAAAAAAAAAAATATATCACACAACGGCGTTTCAAAATGAGACTTTTTCCTCGTAACTTCAGTTACTCCTCCTTCATAGAAGACGCCGACAGTGGACCGAAGACCGCACCGACGCACGTCGAGACCGATATAATTGGTTTTCTCTCCCCAAACTCACGGTTTTGGCTGGTTCCATAGACCCATGGCAGACATTGGTGGTGTATCGGTTTTGTGCCGAAACTGACGCTGAACCGATCGGTGTACATCCCTGATGGGGAGACAAATTTTGGCCCAAACAAGTGGGGCGGACTAGTGGGGAGTGCAATAATGCAACTTTTGAGCTTATCTTTCATTTGCTTTTTGCCCCCCATGGTTTATCTTTCCTTTTAGCTTATTTTTCATTAGTGTTTGTGCTTGTGAGGTATGGAGAATTTTAACTCTTAATACTCTTATTTTCATTGAAAATAAAAAATAAAACCATTCAGTGGAATTAGTTTTTTTCTTTTAAAGCAGTGGGCAGAGCCTTGTTTTTTCAAAAAAATCCCCACTTTAGGCAGAGGAATACCGTTACAAACAATTTCAAAACCAAAAACAACCAAGTCCAAAACAAACCAAAACTGACCATAACAGAGAAAAAACAATGACGCCCCAATGGTTCACACATACTTAGAGAAGGAGGACCAGCTTTGTCAAGTCGAATAAGGCCATGAAGCTGTCTAGGCATGTCCCATAGTTGAGACCATTCGAGGCTATCACCATCCGTACCTTTCTTGGCTAGCCAATCTGCAACCGCATTCCCTTCCCTGTACACATGCCTCACCATACAAACCATTGAATTAATGAGCGAGATCAACTCCTCCCAAAAGTCTTCCAGATACCAAATTTCACATCTCCTTCGCTACAGCCAAGAGATCACAACATGAGAGTCCATTTCAATTTCCATTAAGTCAACTCCCAACTATTTGTAGTGTCTAAGTCCCAGCAAAAGAGCTAAAAGCTCTGCTCTATTATTCGATCCATTACCAAGATGAGAAGCAAAAGCGTGGACCACATTACCATGAGCATCTTTGATAATGCCACTTGCTCTTGACAATCCTGGGTTGCCCAAGCTGCTACAATTAGAATTCAATTTATACCAACCCTGTGCAAGTTTGCTCCATGCTACAACCTTGAGCTTATGCCGTTGTAAAGGTAATGTTGGAATCTGCAGTGAAGTAAGAATGGCCATGTCTGTAAGTGAAAGTTTAGTCACCCTTTGAATGCCTTGGCTCAATAAACCAATCCAACTCTTGATCGACTCCCAAACTATTTGGAATGAGTCTAAACGTCCCTCTATGTGAGCTGCACATCGTCTACCCCAAAGGTGCCAGGTGATTATGGAAGGCAGAAGACCTACAATGATTCCCACTTGTGACGAATTAGAGGTTCGACGAAACCAACTAGCCACCATTTCCTTCCAAGTTCTCCCAATTGACAAATTAGTTGATCTCATATATATGGTTCTTTCTCTAATAGATGGTTGTTCAAGGAGTTGTATCTCTGTGTGAGAATGGAGACATCAACCCAGCCCTTGGATATTTATGAAGACACTAATTATTATTTTTATGAAAAATTCTTTTCTTTATTATAAATTATGCCATCCATATTCACACTTGTTAGATGACATATTTTAAGTGGTTACTATAAATTTCATAATTTTCAGCACATCAATGATCGACATTGCAAAATTAAGTTTTTTTGTAGGTTTTTATTAAGTACAGTTAGCATTTTTCCAACTAAAATGCATATATATATATATATATATATATATATATATATATATACACACATATAAAGAGGCTTGCATTTTGAATTTTGTGAGAGGAACGATAAGAACTAGCGGTTTGAGGGTTCTGGATAACAGAAACTAGTAGTCAAGAGTTGGCCTACTCGGCTCTTCAATCGGGACTGGGAAAATGATCGACAGTTTGGCTGACAAATCTAATGGGGTATCTTCTTCACACCATCCCCATATCAAGATTTTCGACCTCCTCAGTCATTTCCATTAGGTCAAATCCTTTTCGCTGTCTAAAGATGGCAGCTGGCCTCGGGCATGACCATGAGTAATGATATACATATAACACATTTTTATAACATATTTCACAACAATGTTGTTAGATGATGGTATTTTTGTAAAATGTTGCTATTTTTATATGGTATTTTACAAAAATACCTCTCATTTAAAATATAGCTGTATAAAATATTATGAAAAATATTGTGTAAATCATTTTCCCATGGCCATACCATCCTTTATCTGCTGAGATTAGGCTGGGTTGAGGACTGTTGATGTTTTCTTTGCGGAATTGTCGTGTATTATCTCTTAGGTCATATTTGTCAACAATCTTTGGATGTGCGTTCTTTTGTTAAAAGTCAATGTCCCACACACCCATATCCCTATGGGTTTATACTAGTTCAAATATATCTCTTAATTAATAAGTTATAGTGGGACACAAATACCTCTAAATTTCATGATGGCCAAAAGTCTATTTAAGTACTAAGAGGGTTAAAGGTTCTCATCTACAACATAATTATGCCTTTAACCATCGGGAGACACTCAAAGGTAAAGTCATTAGAGTGACAATTTTCTCATATTCAGATCAGATTCTCTTTCAAATTGAAATGGAGGGGGATACGTTTTCTAACTATTATATTGAATGTCGTAGATCATAGAAAATCGAAAATAAAAAATTCAATATTAATGTTTCATGTTAAAATATTTAACATGTGGTATCAAAGCTAGGTTACAGATATTCTATGATCTTATTAATATATATTGCAGATTTAATATTCTTACATCATATTTCTCGTACACTTATCCTGTTAAATTTGAAATTGCGAGAGAAAAGCTTATGTTATTGTTTTGGTTTGACATGCTCATGAGATTTATGTATTGATGCATATATGTGGAAAAACCGAAACATGCTCATGACATTTATGTATTGATGCATATATATTATGTGTGGAAAAATTCAAAAAACTCTGTGCGCTTCCTCTTCCGTTTATGGAGAAAGGTCTCGGTATGGAGAGTTGAGGAGAGGAGCCGCTGTATGGGTCGGCAGTGGGCAGTGTGAGGTTTTTCCAGAGTGCCCTCACTGTTAACTTGGCATGTGTGGTTGTGTAAGGCGGTGGGCCGTGAAGCCCAAATGGATGCCACCTAGTAGTGTCGTTTCGTTGATTAAATAAATAAATAAATAAAAGAAGGGGATGATGTGTTGGCATCAGGAGGAGGGCCAAAACCTCCTCACTGGCGTCTCTGGCCCAACAGCCGCAACAGCGCGAGGTATTAAAAACAAAAACTAGAAAAATACTTTTTACTTTCTCTTTCTCTCAATTGCTACACATCAAACTTTGAACTTTAGGAATGAAAATGGTGAAATTTTCTTATTTTCGTACATAATGATTTATTTCAGAGGTATTATTATTTCATCAAATTAATGAAATATGAACTAGATTGTAGCATGGTTGTTATATTGATACAAATTTATTTTGCTAATTGGTATTGAAAAGCACCTGTATCTTTTGAAAAATGAAGGTCACGAAAGTGTAAAATTTGTGTCAATTGAAGTTTGAAAGAAATAATGACACATTAAGATTTAGGTATCCTATGCATAAGACTTAATTCGAAGGGAAGGGTAAATTTTTTATTTTTTTATTTTTTATTTTTTTGTATAGGTTCCAAATGAGATCTTGTATATGTTTATAGATTTTTTGAAATTAAACTCGAGTGTAAATATTCATCTTTATTTTGTCTATATAAGTTTCAAATCAAACTTTATAAATGTTGATACTTATTGTTTGTGGTTAAACTCGAGTATAAATGTTCATATTTTAACTTATTTCAAAATGCCATTTATGTTGGTTCCATTTTTTCTTGCAATAAAATTTTTATTCATCATGCATTCATAATTTTTTTCTTAAAAATATTCTACACTTATAGGCATGTATTGGAACCATAGAATATGATTTATGAAAAGCTTTTACAATTTGTGGCATGGAAGTTTGAAGCATAATTAAAGAAACAATTTATTTGTGGCATAATATTTTAGAGAATATCTCCAAAGAAAAGTTGTAAATATTAGTAAATAAAAGATTTTTTGCATTTAGATTTTCTAATCTCAAAATGTGTGTTAATTTGTATAAAAGGAAAGCAAATCAAACATATCAAGAAAAGATATCACAAGGAATAAGGAGTTTCTTGCGATAATGCATATAGACGCATATAGACATTTTTTCCAATAATGTTTGATAGATAGAAGTATCTCATTACCTTCATAGATGATTTTCATGGTATGGAAGTACCTATATGATATATGAGAAGGCTCAAGCCTTTTACATTTCTTGAGGTACTTCTCATGGGGAGGAAATGCAGTTAGGTAGAAAGATGAAAATCATCGAATTTGATTGAAGTAGTGAGTGCCATTAAAAGTATTATAAGTCAGGTTAAAACCCTAGCCTACTTTCTCAACTTCTTGAAAAGATGTCATAAAAGTCTTAAAAATAATGGTGTAGAACATATATTGTGTTCTTAGTAAGGTAGTCTTAATGACTTATTTTTTGAGTTGTGGATTGAGTTATGGATAGTAAAGCTATAGTAAGATTTTATAACCCAAATAAAAGAAAGTTGAGTCCTATAACAGTTATTGGATCATTACCATTATTGATTATTCAGGAGATTCAATTGATATAGGTTGTATTGTTTCTAATCATGATCTTAGTATTGAGGAAATTGAAATGTAAAATTCTTTAAGGTTGTCAAAATCAATGGGCGCATTAAAACTAGAGGCGTGATTGTTGAGGAAGTGCATGCTTGTAACTGCAAAAAGGCTTGTAGTTCATTGTTCTGATCATCTCAATGATAACAAGAAACAACAAGAAAATAATCATTCATTTCATTAGAGAAACACTGTTGAAGAATTGGCCATGGAGACATCAGAACATGTAACCTAATGCAATCTTCTTCATTTGCTATTTGGTTGCTATTTGGTTAGGTTTCGTGGAGTATTTTAAAAAATTGAATTTGACATAGGAACAAATAAAGGTTCACATATGTTTTCACAAGTTATAGAAAGAAGTGATTCTATAAGAGATTGATGCATAAAAGAGCAATTGCAATCCATGAATCAATGTAAAGTCTATAATTTCGTCAAATTGTTTGTAAAGTGTAAAAAATCAAATGTAAATGGGTCTTGGAGACAAAACCCTAACTTTAAATGCAACATCGAACGATATAGAGTTAGACTTATAATCATGGATTTCACTAAAAAAAGAGATATGATTAGAAATAGAGATTTCTATAAACTTGAAATGACTCATTTAGGATCACTATAACATTAGTAACTTATTACAATTTAGAGTAACATCAAATAGGTCACTAAATTAGGATGGTACATGATCAACAATGGAAACAAATTGTGGGTTCACTTACTAAAGGCTAAATACATGAGAAATGAAGACCTCTGGAGTACAAACCCAAAAACAGCAGTCCTGGACTTGGAAAAGCATTATGCAGACTCGTGATCTCTTAAAGCAAGGTATGTGCTATCCTGTTAACAATGGGAGAAACATTGATGTTTGGAAAGACCCTTGGCTTCCTAATATTATGGGTTATAAACCAGCTCCAAATGAAGCCATCCAAAGCAGTCCTAGCAATCTCAAAGTCTCTGATCTAATTGATCCCAACAACAAGAGTTGGAAAAGAGAAATCATTGAAGAGATGTTTAATATTGTCTATGCTAAAGCCATCCTTAATACAAGAATCTCTAATCTAGATCAAGATGATAAAATCATATGGACTCTGAGGAGAGGTTTGGTTTCAAAACCCACCTCAACTTATCTTAACTCATCTCATCTCATCATTACAACTTTCTTAAATTTTGACACAAAATATAATAAATAATTCAACTTTTTCAAGTCCCAAAATAACTTTCTCAAATTTTCACACTAAATATAATAAATAATTCGACTTTTATTCTACTATTCACAAACCATCTCAACTTATCTCTAAATCCAAACTTCTGAGTACCAGTAGAAACTTCATTGTAAGATCAGCCTATTAGAAGGATCAACAAGAGAGATTTGATAGTCAAAATGACCATAACCAGAAGATTTGGAAGAAGCTCTGGAAGTTGAAGATCTAGGATAGATTAAAGATGTTTCTATGGAAGACTTCTTGTAATTCAATACCAACTAGAGCTAATATAGGCAAGTTCGTAACATCCACGAGCCAAGATGATGCCCTTTGTCCCCTTTGTTTTGGCGAAATAGAAAACATTGAGCACTGGTTTATCAAATGTCATTTCGCTAGAGTGATTTGGAGGGAATCTCCTTGGCCATGGATATCTTAACCTCCCATCAAATGCCTATAAGAAATTGGATCACTTGTTGTTGTTACATTTTAATAAAAATTTATTTTGTAATGATTATTTTTTAACTTGCACCGTTTGGGTTAAAGCATTAAAATGGAATTTTATTTGATTTGCATGCCATTGCAGATTTTCTAATATTAATAAATTTTGTAATTATGGCTTGAAAGTTGTTTGAGCCATTTCTAATAAAATTGATTGGTTCCTCTCTCTGTTTCTCGAATCGAGTAGAGGTTTCTTTCTGTCACTGTGTAGGGTGGTGCTGTTAGTACGTAGTTGGGGTTTTTTCGCCCTTTCTTAGGGTGTTCCTCTTCCGGTGGTTTCTACCTAAGAGGATGGCAGAAAATTTGAGTAACCTATGTGAGAAACTATCTTTCACGGAGGAAGAATCAACGAAGGTATTTGTGGATACTAAGTTACTAGGGGATGTGATCGCATGAGGAGAGGAATGTCTGCTCCTCAAACTGTTCACGGATCGTCACTACAATAGAGAGGCCTTCAAGCAGACCATGAGTCGTATTTGGAGACCTGGGAAAAGTATCAAATTCAGAGATCTAACACTTGCAATCATGCTAGTGGAGTTTGAGGAAACCCGGGACAAGGAAAGGGTACTACGTGATGGCCTGTGGACTTTCGACAAACAGCTGGTTCTCACGAAGGAATTTGAAGGCCAGTTACAGGTTCATGAGATTACTTTCATAAAAGCATCATTCCGGATTAGGGTGCATGATCTGCCCATGATGGAAGTAGTGGGAAGATGCATTGAGGAAGCATTGGGTAGGGTACTTGAAATTGATCTGGACCAAGATGAATTGGCCTAGGGGGAGTACATGCATATTAGAGTGAGGCCGGATATCACTAAACCGTTGATGCGACATAAGAAAATTGCTCTTGGGGCCCAGAGAGATTGTTGGGTTCATTTTTCTTACGAACGATTACCGGGTTTCTGCTATCACTATGGCCGCCTGGGGCATGGCCATTGGGATTGTGCAAGTTGAAAAGCCTGCCATAATACTGACCCAGATGTCACCTTCCCGTATGGGCAATGGTTAAGAGCGGTGCTGTTGTCTGGGTGGGGCAGTGGACAAAGTCAGATGAATCAACAAAGTCGTGTTGGAGGTGGTTTGTCTAAGGATAAGGCTTCAGTGGGAAAAGAGGGCACTACTTCTGTTTTAGAGGAAGAAAATGTGGAGGTTTCAAATGACAAACAATATCTAATGCCCGAGAATTCAGGAGATAAGGCCCCGAAAGATCCTGAATTTCAGAAGCAGATGAAATCAGTTACGAATGTGGAACTTTCTTCGGAAATAGGGGAAGTGCAGGAATCTTGTGTTGAAGAGGAGGCTAACGGTTATCTGGCCAACGACATCGTCTTCCACTCCATAGAAAAAGCCACGGGCCTATCAAAAGATAAGGGCATTGCCTTGGGCCCACCCACAACGATAGCCTCCCCTCCTGCTAGGCCTAATCCACCCACAACGATAGCCTCCCCTCCTGCTAGGCCTAATTTGAAATGAAGGGGCAGCAGGCCAAAGTCCATGCAAGGTTTGAACATGGATGAGAAGGTTGAGAAGGTTGTAACGACTAGTTTATCAAAAAAAGGGAATCACTTCTACTGGAAGAGGGTGATCTAAGTGCTTCAAAGTGACAATCCTTGAACTTACCTCAGGGTTTGGAAGAGGATGTGGTGACTAATGTAACGGTGGTGGCTGAGTGTCAGCCCCGCCGAGAACCATGAAATGCTTAAGCTGGAATCTTGGTGGGCTTGGGAACCCACGAGGATTGTGGACACTTCTTGATCTCATCAAGAAAGAAGACCCCAACATTGTCTTGTTGCAGGAGACAAAGGTGAATTTTAGCATTATGGAAAGGTACAAATTCAGATTGGGCTATGTTCACTGTTTAACAGTAGATTGTCAGGGCAGAAGCGGAGGTTTAGTTCTTATGTGGAAACCTGAGGTGAAATTACATATCATTAACTACTCCTCCCATCATATTCATGCTCTGATTAAATGTGATGTGGATCAAGGAAGGGATTGGATGTTTTCTGGTATTTATGGTCATCCTGTCACAACTTGTAGATATGAAACTTGGAATTTAATGCGCCCATTGTATAACTCAGTTAGATGTCCTTGGTTACTAATGGGGGACTTTAATGAGATTTTAGAGCCAAATGAGAAATGAGGGGGAAACAGGAGACCTAAGGGCCTTATGGAGGATTTCCACTCTACAATGTATGATTGTAATCTACAGGATTTGGGGTTCAGTAGGGGACCTTATTATACTTGGTGTAATGGCAGGGAGGGTGATTAGAGAATATGTGAAAGATTGGATAGGTGTTTGGCATCTTCTAAATGAGTGGAGGTTTTTCCTAATTTTGAGATACTCATGGGTTTATGTCATACTCAAACCATATACCCATCTAGCTAAATACTGAGGGTGTCTCACAGCTGAGCAGAAGGAAGAAAATGTTCAGATTTGAGCTTATGTGGGTGGGGCATAAAGATTGTGAAGAAATCATAAAAGGTGTGTGGCAAGTTGGATCTGGTAATGGGAACATGACTGATGCCATGAGGAGCATAAGGAGTGTAGTAGTAAGCTGAATAATTGGAACCGTACCTCCTTTGGTTTGGTCAATAAAAATCTAGCTTCAGCAAAGGAAAAAGTACAACACCTGCAGGAAGTAGACCCTAACTGTGCAAGAATCGAGGATCTCCATGCTGCTAGAAATGAAGTCCAACTCTCGTTGGAAAGAGATGAACTTTTGTGGAAGTAGAGATCGAGAGTATTATGGCTACAAAGTGGTGATAAAAATTCCAAATATTTTCATTCTATGGCCTCACAAAGGAAAAAGAGGAACTATGTAGCAAAGCTTCTGGATAGTGAAGGCCAATGGAATGAAGGGGCAAGCAAGGATAGACTAATTATTGATTACTTCAAATCCTTTTTTCAACCTCATCTAAAAGGGGTGCTATGGATATTTTAGAGGGTATGGAAAACAGACTCACTTCTGGGATGAATATTGAGCTGGAAAGGGAGTTTACAGTTGAAGAAGTGACATGTGCCTTGAACCAAATGCATCCAAGCAAAGCTCCTGGCCCTGATGGTATGTCCCCCATCTTTTTTCAGAAATATTGGCATGTAATTAGCGGTAATGTTGCTGATGCAGTCCTTAATGTCTTGAATACTGGTGTATTTTTTTAGGGCCTTAATCATACACTGTTAGTTCTAATTCCCAAAAAAGAAGAATGCTATTCATATTTCAGACTATAGGCCAATTAGTTTGTGCAATGTCATGTACAAATTAATTTCTAAAGTTATCACTAATCGACTCAAAAGTGTTCTTCCCTCCATTATTTCTGCAACACAGTCAGCATTTGTACTAGGGTGACTAATCACTGATAATGTTCTAAAAGCATATGAGCTGGTGCACTTCTTAAAACAAAAAATAAAGGGGAAAAAGGGTTTTATGTCCTTGAAGTTGGACATGTCAAAAGCCTATGATAGGGTCGAGTGGGACTTCTTACAAGAGATCATGTTGAGGTTGGGTTAGAGTAGCAGTCTGGTTGGACTCATTATGAAATTTGTAAAATCAGTTTCTTTCTCTATGATGATAAATCGGGTGCCTTTTGTTCCTATTGTACCTTTTAGAGGACTTAGGCAAGTGGACCCTCTGTCCCCTTACCTATTTTTATTCTGTACATAGGGCTTAATAAGGTTCCTAAGACAAGCTGATGGAATATAGACAGTGCCTGGGATCAAGCGTGTAGGGGAGCTCCTTGAATTAATCATATGCTGTTTGCAGATGATTCAGTCATTTTCTGCAAGGCAGATGTGGCTACAAGTACAAATATTCAGCAGCTATTAAATAGATATGATTTGGCATCTGGTCAAAGAATCAATAAAGACAAAACCTCAATGTTGTTTAGTAAAAATGTGACAGAATCTGTCAAGAGGAGTATCTTAGCTATGTGGGGGGGGGGGGGGGGGGTAGCTCAACACAACAGTATGAAAAATACCTGGGATTGCCTCCTGTTGTGGGGAAATCAAATTCCGTAGCTTTTGCTGAAATTAGATGGAGAGTATGGAAAAAATTGCAGGGATGGAAAGAAAAGTTTCTGTTTATAGGAGGAAGGAAAATTTTAATTAAAGCAGTGGCTCTCTCAATCCATTCCTATACAATGAGTTGTTTTAAATTGCCAACAAGTTTATGCAAAGAATTGGAGAGGCTAATGGCTTAGTTTTGGTGGGGGCCAGAGAGCTAAGGAGAAGAAAATTCACTTGTACAAATGGAGTCAGTTTTGTGAACCAAAAACTAGAGGTGGAATGGGGTTTCGACATTTGAAATTGTTTAATTCTGCTCTACTTGCTAAACAGGCTTGGAGGGTCTTAAAGAATGAAGAGTCCTTACTCCATCAAGTGTATAAAGCCAAGTATTTTCCCCATTGTTCATTTTTTGAGTAAAAAATGGGTTTTAACCCATCTTATGCATGGAAAGGGATATGGGAGGCTAGAAAGATCCTATTGAAAGGGTGTCAAATGAGAATTGGAAATGGGTCCACTGCTAGAATTGGGGAGGATATATGGGTACTAGGGCATCAAGCTTTGGAGTCAGAGATGCTTCTTAGCGAGGAGACTAATATGTCAGTAAAGGTTGCAAGCCTAATTGATAGCCAATCGAGGTGGTGGGATGTTCAATAGGTTAGAGCCCTCTTCAATCCAAATATTGATGCTGATATTCTCAAGATTGTGCTAAGCCCTGATAGGTATGAGGATGTATGGTTCTGGAGGCATGAGAGAAGTGGAAATTTTAATGTGAAGAGAAAATTCTATAGCATATGATGATAAGAAGCTATGGAAATCCTTGTGGAAAATGCAAATCCTTGATAGCTGTGGCATCTCAAGATTTTGCATGGAGGGCTTGTAAAGATGGGCTACCTACTAAACACAATCTGCTCAAAAGAAGGATTGTGGAATCTATTCAGTGTGACTTCTGTGGCTTCTATAGTGAAGATCTCCCTCATGCACTTATTAATTGTCCTGACATTCTTGCTGCTTGGAACTCAATTATGCCTGTAATAGGAACACTTAATCCTGCTGTTTCTATAAGAGGTGTAGCTAGACAGATTCTGGAAATAGGAGACTTATCACAGCTAAAAAGATTCTTTCTCACTGCTTGGGCTTTCTGGTGTAGGCATAACAAGATGATTTATGAGTAGTCAAAGCAGACTCCTGAAGCTATTATCAATCATGCATTGAGTCTATAGTTTTCAGTTTCATCCACCATTAAAGAAAAAAGCTATCTGCAAGTGCCATGCATAACCGTGGGGAAGTCGATGCCCATGTGGAAAATGAAACGACACTGTTTTAGTCAAATGGAAAACGATCCATTTCGTCCCCATCCTTCGTCTTCCCACGAACACTCATTCCCTTTGATCCAAATTCGCTTCTTTACAAAATCCATGAATCAAATGCGAATACGTGACCGCATTTAGCTTCATCCCCCTCGACATCATTCCATCAAGCAAAGCCTTGGCCTCCGACGACTTCTTTAGCTTACACAAGCTCTGAATCCTAATCTTGTTATAGGTACCAATACCAGGGTGCACCCCATGGTCCTACATCAACTTCATAACTTTCCCAACGTCCTCAAACTTTTCCTCCTTGTAAAACCCAGCAATCAAGTTCCCATAGCTCATCGCATTCGGCTTCACAGATTTCCTCTCCATCTCGCCCAAAATCGAGTACCTGTAACTCGTAGAATCTGAATCCCAAAATGCCTTTATCACCGTGTTGTTGTATCCAAACCCGGCTAGATGAAATAAATCTTAGGGAACTCGATTTAAATTCGTTTTAGATCCTTGTAATCCTTGGAAAGAAGACAAACGAAGAGCACGCATTGATGGATTTGACGAAGCGGTCGATGCCCAGGCGGTCCATTTGCTGAAAAGTCTTGACGGCCTAGTGGAGCATTTTGGCCTGGTCGTAGAGTACAGTGGTGTGGGATGCAAAACGCTCGGTTTTGAGGTCGGGGTGGGACTTGAGCTCCTCTTTGAGGAATTGGTGGATGACGTCAAAGTGATTGGTTCAACAGAGCTTGGAGACGGCGACGGAGAAGGTGATGCGATCGAGGTGGGAGTCGGGAGTGAGGGAAGCAGCACGGCAAATCTCAAGGATTTTGTGGGGGCTTTGGACTTGAGGAGGGAGATGGCGGCACAGGTTTTCTCCTTAGAGGTGAGTGGGGTGGTGGAGTTAGGGGATAGGACCGACGATGTGGAGAAGTGGTGGCATTGGGCGATGAGGCTTGATGCGAGAGCTTACCGGATTCTATTTGTAGTTTTTTTTTAAAAGTGACAGGCTGATGTGGCAGGATGACTCCCCCGCGATTACCCACCGCGACTGTACGTAGAAGAACCAACCATTAAAATACCAGGTTTGAAGCCTATTCCTTGCTAGAATGCTCCTCCCTCAGGTTTTTTCAAATAAAATGTGGATGGGGCAATGTTCTTTGATTATCAAACGGCAGGTGTGGGGGCTGTGGTAAGGGATGAGCATGGTTAGGTTATCATGACAATCTATAAATCAGAACCTGAGGTATTGGAGGCTGAATCAGTGGAATTATTAGCAATGTTTAGAGGCTTGCTATTTAGCTCTCAATTGGGAATTTCAAAGATCATTTTAGAAAGTGACAGTTTGATCTTAGTTGAGACCATACAAACAGCTGGGGAATCATTATCAGTGTTAGGAAATCCCATATCTGAGGTGAAGAGTATGCTAATCAATTTCAAGAATTCAGAGTGCAACATGTTCCACACATGGGGAATCAAGTGGCTCACTTTTTAGCAAGCCATGCTTGGAGAGTACAAGATGTGGAAATGTGGATGCATTATGTTCCCTCTTTTATTGCTAAACATGTTTGGTTGGACAATTCTCATGCGTAATTCAAAGTTTATTATATGAATGAAGTCCTTTTATCAAAAATAAAAAAATAAAATAAAATTGATTGATTTAGTGCTGTGCGTTGTCATTCAGTAGGCATGCAATGCATTTATGGCTATTGAGGTGCTAGTTTTCTAGCTATGACTTTAACTCGTGTATATACGTTATACTTCTATTTATACAAACAAATAGCTCCAGCTTGAGAAACCCATCATTGCAGTATCTTCAACATTTGATTCATTATGATTTTTTATGGATTTTCTTTAAGCTTAGACGTTTGAGATCATTGTTTTGTGCGTTAACTTATGCGTAGTTTAATTCTTCGGTTACTTCATGAATAAATGTGTCATTACACTCTGAAATTTTTAGGATGTTTTACTAGCCTATAAATAGGTGATTTGGTTCAGTTAGACGGTGTCCATCAAAAAATTCATACTAATTCATCTGCTAGTTTTTGTGTGATATTCAAGAGATTCCAAGTAAAAGATAGGTGTTTCTTTCAGTGGAACTTTGAGCTCAACTACTTGTATAGAGTTGGTTTGAGTCATTCGACGAACTACTGGACTGTTGTATCCTGGAGGGTACAAGCCGAGAGGAGGTCTATTGCACTGGTGTTTAAACATTGTCTACAATAGAGGGCTTGAATCTACTTAAAGATAGCAAACTTTTCGTGCCTCAGTCCAACCAGCTTCATTTTTTTGTTATTTCTTATTTCATTTTATTGTAATTTCTTTTGTTATTGTGATTTTTCATCAACAATTTTAAGGAGATTCAAATGGACTCTACAGTTGAAAAATCCAATGACAGCATCAGAGATCTCAACAAGTCCTTCCGCTTTAAGGGCGCCCATTCCAAGCGGTGGAAGTACAAAGTGCTCTTTTATCTCAGCCTACTCAATGTCTCCTATGTGCTCACAGAGAAGAATCCAAACAAGACCTCTGCCGACAATATGACCGAAGAGCAACACAAAGCTCATCAAGAGAAGGTAGAAAAAATACACAAATGATGAGTATAAATGCCGATGCTATCTTTTGAATTGTCTTGCAGATCATTTCTATGATTATTACAATATTACTTACTCCACTGCAAATAAAATTTAGAAAGCTTTACAGAGTAAATATGATACCGAAAAGGTGGGTGCAAAGAAGTACGCAGCTAGCCGCTTCTTTCGATATTAGATGACAGATGGAAAGTCCGTTGCAGAGCAAGCGCAAGATTTCCAAATGATAGTAGCAAAGGTTAGATCTGAAAGCATCAAAATTGGAGAGAACTTGGTCGTTTGCGGCATCATTGACAAGCTACCACCATCATGGATGGAGTTTCAAAAATCAATGTGCCACATGCAAAAGGAGACATCCTTGGAGACTTTGATCACACAGATTCGTGTAGAGGAGAAAGCTAGAGGCAAGATGCTTTGATGACACAAAGTGGTAATGAGCATACCACAACGAAGGTAAATTTAATTTATAAAAATAGTAGCTTGCCCAAAGGTCATAATTCTAAAAATAGTCATTTGAAGCCTCAGAAAAAAAAAAATTTAGTAAACCTTATGATGACTTGAATAATTTCTTATATTTTATCACTTATTAACTTTAAACTTTTGTTTAATTTTATTTATTTTTGTTGATTTTAGACTTCATTGTCATTATTTAAATTTATTTCAGATTTGAAGAAAATGAAAACCCAATTTTACAAGTCTATTGTCTAAGAACTCTCTCATTTAAATGAATATGTTATTTGAATATAGGAGCTACTGAATAACAAAATAAAAATGCATGCAATATGGATACTTATTTTGATTTTGAATGAAAACCAATGATGTGTCTTGCGTGGGATTTTTGGGCACTTGAACGAATATACACTGGCGCGGGTTTGACTTGGTTGAGAGGCGGCTTTGACACATGCACGAAACGGAACAGTAGCTTTT